>VMKM01000043.1:0-600000 GCA_008360985.2 Macquaria ambigua
TATATATATGTGTGTATATATATGTGTGTATATATATGTGTATATATATATGTGTATATATATGTGTATATATATGTGTATATATATATGTATATATATGTATATATGTGTATATATATATATATATATATATATATGTATATATGTATATATATATATATATATATATGTATATATATGTATATATATATGGATTCACGGGGAACAAAGCATGCACACACAAGAGCTGGAACAAGCACACATTGCACATATGTCATGTAATGATGTAATCTGGAAGAGCAGAACGGCGGGTCGTTTTGAAGAAGAAACATGTTTGCATATCAGGATAGCTACAGTGATTTATAAAGAATCACATTTGTATCATGGCTGAACAGAATAGCTGCTCAAAGCGTGTTTCCTGCCATTTTGAATGGAACTCTTGTATCATGGAGACGTTCTTGGAGTTACCACCAGTAACCACGGTGTCTCCTAATTAACCAGAGCTGAAATCTTAGGGATTATGACTTCTTAAATGTCTCATTTCTTTTTAGGTTTCACTTACAAGCTGCTTGGAATAACATCATTTTGTAAAACAATAGGATTATTTCATTGAAAGCTGATAAAGTATAATATTGAATTGCACTTGAATCAACTGTATGATGAGATCATCCACAAGATAAACAAAGTTTGTTGTTGCTTGAGATACAGTGATACCAGTGGAGCCACCTACCACAATATAAAGATGATCATGTTGGGTAAAAAGTCAAGAATGTCAAGGTGTCGTGATTAATTATAGTGTTGTTGTGTTATAACATTTTAGCCCATTGTGCTTAAAGGTAAAGATAGCTTAAGATTGCTCTGAAATAGTTTGGCTTGTTGGAGAGAGTGGAGGCAATAACAGCATCCTCCATGTCTGAGTGTGTTTACATCACATGTTTTGGATGGGATGTCTGCCTCTCTCTCTTCTACTTTGATAACATTATATCATTTACTGTAAGACAGGCATGGCGCCATTAGAGGGCAGGAAAGTGGGACACAGTTTCCTGTTCAAACCAGAGCCATTAGATTATAGAAGATTTAGTCAAGCCTGTGTCATCAGGACATAAAAAGATGATGTAATAATCATCATAATATACTGTGTGACAGTTTTGTCTATGATTAGTGTGAGCATAGCAAGAAGTCTTGTATGAAAGTCTTACATAATCTGTCTCTCTGCTCCAGCCTGCAGGCCAGCTGTGTTAGTAGCAGGGAAACTATCTTTTCTGATTTTGGGAGAAGATTGATGTGGGCCTGAGGGAGGGTGCGTGTGTTATGTGTTGATGGGCTGCGTCTCTCACAGACAGTCTGGGAGCTGCTGTTTAGCACTAAGCAGGCTTTACAAAGCAGCGGAAAATCCCCTAATGTAGAGCCCAGATGTCTGATGTCTGCAGACCGTGAAGGAGGCCTCTGTCACACTGTACATAAAGGAGTGGAGTAGAGGAGAGAAAGGTGGAGTAGAGCAACACTTTTGACTAATTTCTGGTGGGTCCCCAAACTGAAAACGACAGTGATATGTCTGAGACAAAAGCCTAGTGAGATGTTAAACCTCAGTAGAGTAGATCTTTATAAGCCACTGAGGAGCAATAGCTGTCATAGAGAGTTGATAAATGGACAGCTAATATATCCCATAATACGCAATGACAAGCGTAGTTTACCTATTAATCAACAAGACCTATGCTTCATCTTAATTGCCTTCTTGAGCTGCGTCAGTGTCACTACCGTTGACCGTCTTGGCCAAATCAGCAGGCTAAACTACAATTACTAACTTCTCGTTGTTTTTCGAACACCAGCAACACCTCTCTCTCCGCACCACCTCACAGTTTGAAAACCTCTGATTTGCAGGATAGGGAAGCAGATATAACATTGTTCTGATACAAAAAAATATTTTTCTCTGACTTCAATCCTTTTTTTCTTGTGAGAAATACTGGATAGTTTTTAATGAAACATAGAAAAATCCCTTTGATGGAACTGAAATGGCGGGTCGCAGGTACTGAAGACATTGAAGAGAATGGAGTAGAAGCACTGCTGGGTCTTTGTGGTGATCACATACAGGTGGTCTTTGGATGCTTCAGGTGTATTGTACTTATCTTGTGAAGGGTTCATTGCATGGATGAAATATGATCTCATTCAAAAATGTAAAATGCAAGTCTCCTTCAAAAAAGATCCAAGGCACACTGTAGGGTTTGTGCAAAATTAAAATGCCTTTTTTTTTTTTACATGGCAATAGTATCAGGGTCATACTGTAGACATTGCTTCTTTTTTAAGGGTCATAAGGCAAAAGGTCAGGGAACCTCTGTTTTAGACAATAGTGAGCTTCCACCTTTGTGGCAATACTTGGGAGGAGGCCATTCCCTGTTTCAACCCGGCATGAAGCCAGGTCCATGAAGAAATGGTTTTCCCAGTTTGTCCAAAAATATCAGAAATTGTGAAAAAATTCTCATTATGATATCCCGGAGCCCAAGGCAACGTCTTAAAAATGACTTGTTTCATCTGAACGACAGTCCAAAACCCAAAGATATTCAGTTTACTATCACAAATGACAGAAAAGCATAAAATCCTCACATATTAGAAGCTGGAACCACCAAATGTTTGGCATCTTTGCTTGCTTGTCAAATCGCTTGACTTAATAATTGTTGCAGCTCTTAAAGTATGTGCTAAATCTGTCATCAGCTTTGCATTACAACATTTAAGAAAGAATAGAACGGACTCCAGCCATACATATGAGATGAACAATAGCAGTGCTTGCTGCTCTGTAAGAAAACCAATCTTTGAAAGACAAAGATGTCCCTTACCCAGCAGCCATGGGGATAAGCCCTGCAGCATACTGCTATTAGTATAAACAAGAGCAGTGATGGTAATGAACTCTGAGATAAAAGTGGAACAGACACAGATTATCTCCCTAGCCTTCATAATTCCTAGAATGACCCTGACACATAATGATGATGGCACATGCTGGCTCAGCTCATGCCAATATGGGCCCCAGATTGCACTATACAGTACCAATATAGGACAGATTTTATCAGATTCCTTCATTACTTCAACTTTTATGGCATAAGACACACACAAAAAGTGTATTTATTCTGGATAAACTTTCTCTGTAGCCTTGAAATTCTGCTTTTTGGGACAAATTTGCACCTGTTTGATCTGAACTTTACTAGCAGACGCTAACAGGCTGCTTATAACCAGAAACAGAAGGATTATGTTGCAGCCATTGCAGCCCGTTCGCGGCGGCCAGCTGAAGCGATCCACTGGACCAATTCCAAAGCTTTTTGTACCTATTAGTCATTTAGACTCCAAAATATGTAAAAATGGGGCCAGGCTTAAAAATAACGTAGTTACCCTTTATGTAGAGGCAGACAATCACATAAAATGTCATAATTACACCAGTGTGTCCAGCCTCAGGGTAGAGATGTTGATGGTGGCATTCTCACATCATTAATTTAGTCACATTTACCTCTTAATTCTTTTCTGAAGTGTTTTTTTTGGCGGGAAGAGGGGATTGTTGGTGAGAAAATGTCATAAATCGCTCCTGCTCCTCCCTAAGTTAACCATAAAAAAGACCCACCCAAACAAGATTGGAGACAGTGGTTGTGCTCGGCTTTGCTCTGTAATTAACATCTGAGGGGTGTGTGTGTGTGTGTGTGTGTGTGTGCTGTAGGTTTGTACATTAGTGTGTGTCTGTGTGTGTGTGTGTGTGTGTGTGTGTGTGTGTGTGGGGCATTAGGGTTCCTCTGGTATTTTTGGGGCCGACAAAGTTCTTTGGCAGAGTGAAAAACATTGGTCACATTTCCCCTCTGTTTTTGTGTAAGACAAATCTTTGAAGTCTCTTTGCACAGTTGTCTGTATCTGGTTTTGTGTGAGGTACAGAGTTACAGCAGAACCACAGAACCATGGTCCTTATTCAAGGTGCATTTATTAGTCATTATACAACAGGGCTGCACAATGAAATTAAAGTTGTTGTAGCCCGCTTCATGCTATACACACATACAAATATCCAAAGTCAGAATAGAATAAAAATAAAAACAATATATACAGTTACTTATATACATATATTATACATAGGTAGTGGTATGGTAATGTGCAAAACCAGAATAATAGAAAGTTGTCTCCATGTCTGTTTAGCTCCAGCTACCCATGACTTGCTATGCTAACATTAGCTAGTTGGCCTACTGGAGATTTACCGCGTGGTTTATAGATGCTGAGTCATAACATTTAGTGAGCAAGAGTATGCATTTTACATGAGTGACCAAGCAGAAACTCCGCAGAACATCGCACACATTACGTTCTTCTTCATGGGTCAGCTACAACTCTGGCTGTTGTATTTGTTAGTAGTAGTGTGGAGATGGTGTGCAGAGCGACGGGTGGTGCTAGTGGCTTGTTAGAACCCAATATAACTGTGCTGCGGTCCATCTCTATTATATTCTAATGTTCTGCTTTTTAACTATTTAATTAACACCCTGCTTTTTAGTGTATTGGATGTTCTTTTGTAGAATACAACAAAGCTGCAGTGTACACTTCACTGCTCAGTTTGCTAGGTTTGTTTAAATCCCAGGCGATCATGGTGTGAAGTTATTTTACTTACTACTTTTTATTTAGCACTGATTTCAGGAAAGTTACCCTTTACCTACCACAATGTTTTTGGCCACAATAATCCTAGCATGAAAATTTGATAGCGTCACATCCCTAGGTGGGAGTCGGACTGTGCACGAATCATCAGAGGTCTCACAATTTATGATTGCTGCTTGCATGTATGATCTTCCTCCCTCTCTCTTTCTCTTCACGCCTACTCTACCTCCTCTTTCTGTCTGTCTCTCTCTCACTTCCTGGCAGCTCTTGGGAGGGGTCCTTTTGGAAACAGATCACATGGCTGCAGGTCAGACCAGTTTAGACACACTTCCCTTCACAGCTGGATAGACAGAAAGATGAAGGGAGGAAATGGAAGATGATGTAGAACACCTGAGGATTCATGAACCATCAACCCTCCCTTCCAGTTTTATGTACTTTCAAACTTTAACTCTCTTTAAACTCAAATCTCAACCTTCATCTAACCTGTGGCTGCAGATGGGTCATTTCCCTATTCAGTCTGGAAATGAAAAAACAAACAGATGACTGTGTTACCAAATTTAAATCTGATTCGGTCTCCATGCACCTATAAATAGCATTTCTAGGAGACTACTATGACCCATAAGGTTCTCTAATCTCGGTCCTGTGTGTCCATTTAAATCCTCCTAAATGAGATGGAACAGATGGATCATCTGACCCAGTATCTCAGTTGACACGCTCCAGCTGATTGATTTTTCTCGTCTCTTCTCCTTATCTGAACTCATTGCCCATTAAAGGACGATAGACACAGACAGGATTCGTAGACTCTATTTATAAACTCAGAGGTGGGGAAAAACACCAGGGCACCTCTGGGCCTTTCACTGCTTGTGTTTTTCTAAACTGTGCAGCTTCACAAAGAGTCATGATGATGTTGGATGCTTTGATTGTGGTTTGTTGGTCCAGTGTGTCATGTTTTGTTATTGGGTGGGAAAATGAAAACCACAATGCCAGACTGACACTCTAATATTTGAACAAATATCCCTTTGACGTATGCTTGAATGAAGTAATTATTTTGCCTAAACCCTGTGTCATTTTTGAAATAGAATCTAGCAATTTTACTAGTCTTACAATAAGTGATATCTCTGTAAGTCAGCTGGGAAAAGTCAAACTCAGTCCTATGGTAGAAATGAGTGTCTACCTGTCTCCTAGTGACATAGACCTAATGGGATCAACTTGCTGTAACAGCTGCATTTACTGCTGTTATCTGACTCCCCGTATGATAACTGTGATCTCTTTAGTTCAGCTCATAGTTTAGTTGAGCTCATAGGGCAGCACTGACAGACAGGACAACATTCGACACAACATACTAATACAACCATCATATATGTAAAACATATTAAAATACACAAAAGATCATAAATATGAAAGATAAGCTAAAAACAAAATGTTACTTAAAGGGCCAGAGAGTTACAATCCAAGAGCTAAATAGCCTAAACGTTATATTTATATCAACTTTGTCATCCAGTTTATACCAGTAAGGGACAGAAAAATTAGTGAAAAAGCGTGCAACAGGTATTGCTTCTCATTAATCATCATTATCAATCATTATTAATCACAATGTTGTGATAAAATCTTGCTATTCAGCCACAAGAGCACCACAGGAAAAAATCTTCAGTGATTATGTCTGTGCTCACTGCTAAATTATTGAAATACTGACATACAGATGGCATCTTACTAATGTCTTAGTAAGATGCTGGGTCCCCACACCCCTCCAGAACAGCTTCAGTGCATAGATTAGATTCTCCAAGTCTGGGGGAGATGAACGCCATTCTTCCAAAAGATATTCTCTCATTCGGTGATTTAATGATAGTGGTGGAGAGCGCTGTCTAAAATGAAGCTCCAAAATCTCCCGTAGGTGTTCAACTAGACTGAGATCTGGTGACTGTGAAGGCCATAGTATATGATTCACTAATTTCTCACTTGTCTTTGTAATACATTTTCTGGAAATTTGATTAAGAAATCATTTAGAGATGCCTGATGGTTATGTCTGTGTATTACAAATCATGGTGTTTCATTAGCCTGTTTTTTCCAGACCTCTGAATTCCTGTCTACATCTCAGATTTTTTTTTAAGCGAAAACAAAAAGGCAACTAGTATTTTAAATTTGTTTCACGTTGATGCAAAAATACTGTCAGTCTAATATTAATAAATAAAAGCACTGCTGCTCATTGATTTATAGCACTGCCCACAACAATATAATACAAGCAGATATTCTTAAGTGAAAGCTACCTCAGTATTAACAGTACAGCAAAATGTCTATGTCTCCTCATATGAGTGGAATATTTAATATATTGCACTTGAACAGTATTACCAAGTGTTTATAACTCTTTTGTTCAGGTTGGTGCATTATTTTCACCACCGTCTTTGGGGCCAGCTCAATGTCCAATATGGAAAATACCTGTAGATGTTTACATTATGGATGGCAGACCCTGTCACCTTCTTTCTATGCATACCCAGCTGGGACTTCAGATACACCCCTCCCATCATGTAAACCATTGTCGACAATCCCCCAGAAGCCATTGTACATGTGCGTTAAGTGGGCAGCTCGTTGTGTTGGCCTGTGTAGGGGGAGACGGAGGGCCTGTCTCAGACAAAGACCTCCGATTGACATCTGAACAATGGAGCGGGGACACAGCAGCCTCCTGACTGAGGGGAGGGAGGGCACAATGGCTCTTTTTCTATAGCACCAGGAGAGGAAGAGCCAGCATGTTAGCTTAGCTGCTTCGAGAAATTATTGCAAACCTGCTTATTCTATGCAATTCGCATTAGCATTTGAAGTGTGCACAAGTGACACTCAGATGATTGTTTTAATTTTTTGTTGGGTTACGTTATGCCAGGTTTGCTTTTATATATTTAACCTAATGTAAAATGTAATTCATACACATTTTACATTAAATTCTCAGGCCATATTTAGACTCACAAACCAGTGTGTTTTCAAGTTTTAGCTATAACAAATACAAATATATAATTTACATTTTTGCTGACCATTTTCGAATGCATGCTAGAGATTTTTTGGATTTATTAGGAACTGTTGTTCCAGGCAGGTATTGGTTTCCATGTATTTTTTTTAAACTTGTAATCTACTTGTAATCTTGTACGTTATTTTTTGTAATCGCAGTGAACATCAAATCTGCAATGATTTACATCATCATTAAATGCTACATTAAAGGATCACAATTTCTCAAGTTCATCTTAAAACAATAGTCAGGTTTTTCTCGCTGTAATCATTCCTCATGTTCATACTGACCATTAAGAGATCCCTTTGTAATGCGCTTCCAATGTAAGTGATGGGGGACAAAATCCACAGTCCTCATTCTGTGTAAAAATGTATGTATAAAGTTAATATCATGCCTCAGCAGTCTGAGTCAGTCAAATCAAGTGGAGATCTGAACATGTCCTTTAAGTGGAGACTGATTTGAAAAGTCTTCACTTAAGTCCTCATAATGTAACATTGACAACAAGTAATGCAGACTTGAACGTGTAAGAATCTACTACTTGACTTTCAGAAATAAATGTAAAGAAGTGGCTGCATGAAATGGTAGGAAAAGTTCAAATGTCTAAAACACAGCTTTGTCAAATGATTAGCTGTGTACATGATTTATGGTGAATGGGCTTAAACATGCACAGTCTTCCAGTCTTCATTGATTACTGTTTAAATTCTGGCAGTTGGGAAAGTATCGCTTCGATCCTCGGATAGAAATTAGCATTATTTTACACTGAAGCCTCTTATGCTCTGGACGTCCCACCCTGTCCAGGACACATGAGCATCCCATGCCATTGTCAGCCAGTCGTGCCAGTTTGTGCATGGCCTGACATACAGTATGAATACTCACACAATCTGAACACACAAGGATGAGCTAATCCGAGCATGTTCTGTTCTGTTAAGTAATTTGTTAAGAATTAATCTACAGATTATTTTCACGATTAATAGATTAATAATTTAGTCTAAAAATTGTGAAAAATGTTCATCACAATTTCCCAGAGCCCAAAGTGACGTCTTCAGATTGCTTCTTTTGTCCGACCAACAGTCCAAAACCCAAAGACTCTTCATTTACTGTCAGAAATGACAGAGAAAAGCAGCAAATCCTCACATTTAAGAAGCTGGAACCAGCAAATGGTTGACTTTTTTGCTTGAAAAATGTTAAAAATAGTTAGCAATTAATTTTCCTTTGATCGATTAATTGACTAATCGCTGCAGCTCTAGTCATGACACTGTTAGTGTTGATACTTTTAAAAGTTTAGAGAAGATAAGATGGATTTAAAAGGCCAAGGCTCATATCCATTTAAAAAGTCAAGGTTTAGGAAACACTGATAAACAAGAAGAGTGTCATGGGCGTCTGTCAACAGCCTCGCTCGTAATGTTTTGGTTGATGCTCAAGGCCTTTTACGTTGACAAAAATTGTGCTCATTGCAGCACCATCAAAGCGTAACATTGTTCAGTGCTTGATTTGTAGTTCTTCCAGCGAGTCAGAATTTTACTTTGAAAATGATATCTTATTATCTGGCAAGTCTTTAAGCAAATATGATTGCTGGATTGAGTTTACCTGAAAATTGCATCAAACCAACAATCGCAAATACTTTTACTTTACGTTTTGGATTAATGTTTGGCCTTGTTTGCGAGGCAGCAGCAGAGGTTTGGTTGCTGTGAAGAAAGAGGCCATTCTTCTGTCGAGAGAAACTGGGATCCTAGTCCTGTTTGGAGAGGAAGGAAGTTCGGCAGGCGGCCTGGGGCAGAGAGAGGGAGAAGCCGAGAGAGAAAGATTGTGTGAGTGAGAGAGAAGGGCTCAGACAACCTGAGATAGAGCTACAATATACAGTATCTCCAAAAGTATGTGGACACCAGAACACAATGCCCATAAAATAAATAAAATTATTAATAATAATAATAATAATAATAATTGTACTTGTATAATACTAACCAAAACCAGAGATTTCAAAGTGCTTGGAAAAACAAAACCTAAAACATACGTTACATATGAATTTCACACATAAACCAACCTGCATACACACATAAATACACACATGCAAACAGGTGTGATTATTGATCATCTCATTCCAAAACCTTGGGCATTAATCTGCTGCTTTAACAGCCTGCACTCTTCTGGATTCCGGCTTTCCACCAGATGTTAGAACCTAACTGCAGGGATTCAGACACGAGCATTAGTGAGGTCCAACACCGATATTGGGTGATCAGGTCTGGCTCACAGTCAGCGATCCAGTTCATCCCAGAGGTGTTGGATGGGGTTGATGTCAGGGCTCTGTGCAGGCCAGTCAAGTTCTTCCACACCAAACTGGGAAAACCATTTCTTTTATGGACCCGGCTTTGTGCACGGGGGCGTTGTCATGTTGAAACAGGAAAGAGACAAACACAGACTGTTGCCACAACACTATTGTCTAAAATATCATTGTATTATGATGTAGCATTAACACAAAAGCATTTGGTCAGAGAGAGGAGCAGAAACTGGATCTTTTCCTCGACATATTATTGGTGTCTAATATTGTGACTTCCTTACTGACAGTGTGAAAAACTTAAACATCTATCTGTGAGAGTGTAACATGCAAAGTTGTGCCCTTTGACAGATGGGAAACATGAGTTCAGTGTCATAATATTTATGGCTTATTTCACTAATGCCAATATCTGATACACTTGTTTACAATGGCTAATGTTTAGCTTGTTGTCATCACAAAGGTGAAATTCCTTTTGAAACACAATTATCCTTGAGATTCAAAATTAACATTTTATACGGTTAATAAAGGTAATTATTTACTTTTTAAATTTCCTGCATAATGGATGTCCCTGAGAGACCCTGAGAGTAGGTCTGCAATCATCTACACTTTTGATTGTTGTAGTTTGTAGGAATTTCATTGGCAGGGGCCTCCTAATACAATATGATATTGATTTTTTTTATGGGGCCGATTCTGATCTGTATTGCAATTTTTAAATTATTGCGATTCTGTGATTTTGTGATATCCTGTTTTTCAGTCATATCTGGTTACTTATTTAATACTGGACTATGCAGATCTCTAGACTGATACTTAAGATGTTTAAAGGAATAGTTCAACATTTTTGGAAATATTCTTATTCGCTCTCCGGCGGAGAGTTAGATGAGAAGATTGATGATACCACTCTCACATCTTGCCATACAGACATGAGAGTGGTATCTGCTTCCTGCCAGAAAGCAAATAAATGTATTTCCCAAATGTCAAACTATTCATTTAATGAGAAAGACATTGGCTTACCCCCGAAAAAAGCCTTTGGTTAATCTTTATAAAGTATGAAATCCAAAATATTGCAGGGTTGTTTGTTCTTCTCATCCCACATGTGCATGCATATAAATACAGGAAGCGAATGTGTTGTTTCAGAACTTTCAGTGTTGTTTGACCTGCTTGAACACAGAAAGACACTACGGTCACTTTAAAAATGCAGAGTAATTCTGGAGTCATAATGTTAACAAAGAATACAGGATTTTTCTTTCATATCTAATATTTGAATATATTTCTAAATGGCCATTTTGTGTGTGTCCTCAGGTTTGAGAAGGGGAGGATCTACAGCTACATCGGAGAGGTGGTGGTGTCTGTCAATCCTTACCGTGCCATGAACATCTACGGCCGTGACATCATAGAGCAGTATAAGGGCCGCGAGCTGTACGAGAGGCCGCCCCACCTCTTTGCCATCGCTGACGCTGCTTACAAAGCCATGAAGAGGAGGAACAAAGACACTTGTATTGTCATCTCAGGTAACACAGGAAACCCCCCCTGCATGGGCCAGACAAAAAGCACAAAGACGTTTTACTCTCTTGTGCATTGTACAATTTACATGTATCTACAAGTTTGGGATCACATTGTTTCTGAGCAACTCTTGTCCTATCTACCTTATAATATAAATATCAAGTCCCGCTGTAATAATCCACTGTTTTCACTCTTATACTCAGATGTTTTCTCTCCTGAGAGATGTTATGGAGGAAAGACATCTTGAAAAACATTGATATAACCTCTGTTAAGTTGATAGTTAAAGCAGTTCACCTTATTGTTTCTACTGCAAATATGTCATGGCAGCATTGAGAAACCATACAGAGGATGAAGCACCACTCAGTGGTCAGAGGGGGAACTGAGCCCCTCTGAACCCTGAATCCATACCAAGACAGAAACACAGTTTGGTGTAATAATGTCACTAAAAGATAAAGATTGGTATGATAGACTGAAATATTTTGTGATCAACAGTATAGATTTTAAAATGAAAATGAAAATGGAACAGAAAAACAGCAAATAAATGACAAAAAACATCAACTTTCTTTTTCTTTATCAGTCAATTTTCAGTTATTTAAATCACTTGAGGTTTGGCGACTGAATTTGCACAGCAAGCAAACTGCCTCAAAACACCAAAAATATTGATTGTTATCTTTAAAGACTCGTTTCACTGTGGGGTTTTTTCATTGCAGGGGAAAGTGGGGCAGGAAAGACAGAAGCCAGCAAGTACATAATGCAATACATTGCTGCAATCACCAATCCCAGTCAGAGGGCTGAAGTTGAAAGGTGAGATGTTGTTATTGACACTGTTAAACCTGAACACACTGCAGAATATATGCACAGGCTTGGTTTGGTGACTAAATGGCAAATATTATCAGATAGGGAGCGTTTTTAACTGTGGATTGCTGTATTTCAGTTGTTATGCATCGTTGTTCCTGCTGCACAAACAATTCACTGGAAATGTTAACACAAAAACCCATTTATACCTTGCATAGAGGTATGTTTAGCTTATCCAAATGAGATACCCGGATACACATGATATTTGAATGTAAAACTGTGTCAAACGTCCCCCATACAGTGTACAACAAATGCTCAAAATTATTTCCTCTTTGCCAAATCAGAGTTTCTCAGGCAACAAAGGGTCTTTAACTCATTTTAGTGCCTGGCACAGGTAGAAGAACGTAATAGCTCATTCTTGATTATTAGATTTTCTATCAGGCAGTGCAATACAGGTCACCTTATCACAGTAGGTCATTGTCATATTGGAAGAATTAACTGCCAGTAGTCAAAGTCTCTTAGATCATAGTGAGATATAGTTACAGCTCAACAAGGCTTTAGACCATATCACTGATAACAGCCCACACCCATCACACCACATTACAGAGTGGTTATATATTTAAGTGTGTTGAAAATCAACCAGATAGATATTAAGAGGAAAACACGAGACAAGCTTTGATTTGAAGCAAACATGAAGGCGTAATGTAGGTCAGAGATAAAGATAAGATTGTGCAGGGAAAAGGTTTTAAGGTCATCTTTACAGGTCCAGTTAAATGGTAGTGAATTTTAAAGTAGATCTCATAACCAAGAGGTACTTTTTGCTATTTTGTTTCATTTTCTTCTCTAATCTAAAATACTAAGAGGGTATAAAACAGAAGGCTGTAGTGGACAGTTTTCCATTGGGTTTACAGATCTTTATCACAGCGCTTCACAGTATGAGTCACTCTTTCAACCTGGTTGTACTTAGTCGACCTCTTCACCTGTAATATCATCCTGCCTCCCCACAGGGTAAAAAACATGCTGCTTAAATCCAACTGTGTCTTGGAGGCCTTCGGGAACGCCAAGACCAACCGCAACGACAACTCCAGCCGCTTTGGCAAGTACATGGACATCAATTTTGACTTCAAGGGAGATCCCATCGGGGGCCACATCAACAACTACCTGCTGGAAAAGGTAAAGCCTCAGAGGTGAAACAAAGGGTAGTCATACCTATTACCTGGTGATAGTGAGGTCAATGATGTTTTTCACTGATTTAGTACCATAAAGACTTTATTTTAAGTGCAGATGCTAGTGTACCTACTGTACAAGGCAGTTTGTTACATCATAGTTTGTATCTTGTGCTATGTCATTTTCTCTTAAAGAAGGAAACATTATTATTAATAATTAATAGGTTGTTTCAGCCAAGCATCTGCTTAAAATGTGTTCCAACTGTGCTGATAATTCCCACACAGTACTGTTGGCCATATTTGCGTCATGTGACGATAAACAAGATACTAGATACTTTTTATCTAATCTTGGCTTTTTTCTTGTGAAATACTGGAGAGTTTTCCCCTTTCAGGCATGCAAAAACTATTCAAATGAAACAATCCGAGAAAGAAACATCACTCTTTGGTTGAACAACTCAACCTGTGATAAGGGGTTGCGAGTAGACATGGCTCCACTTTAAAAGCTCACAAGCCAAAAACACTGGTAACCAATGGCCTAGGCAGCAATGGAGTGACACAGCTTCCCTCACTTTTTTGTTGCTTTAAGACAGCTGTTATGTTACACTGTCCTGTTTTGTGTGTTGCTTTTTTCCCCCCAACAGTCCAGGGTCATTTTCCAACAGCCAGGAGAGAGGAGCTTTCATTCATACTACCAGGTAAGAGTGTGTGTGTGTGTGTGCACCTGTGTGTTGTCATGTGAAGAGAGCACACGTACAGTATGTGTGTTCATGCAATCATTTATTTAGTTTGTTAAGCATGTGATAGACTGAACTGACCAGCAGGAATATGAACCCATGCGGCATTTCTGAGTCATAGTTTAGTGAGTTGAAAATGAGGCCACAGTTTGTATTGATGATGAGTTTGAGAGAGTGAAGAGATCTTTCCTATAGATTAATTAGACTCAGGGTGATAGACTCAGGCTGCAATATGTATGAGTAAACATTTCAGAAATTACAGTTGGCACCATGTAAAGTAGTGTACTGTATATAATAACCTATGTTAATGCAGTAAAAATACAATGAAGATACTGTATGAAGTGTTGTAAGATGTGTGTGTGTGTGTGTGTGTGTGTGGTAAGATGGAAGAATGGAGAGCCCACGGCCAACAACCACAGGTCAAATTAAGGTAGCCTAAATACAATGCAACTACACAAACAGATAAACAAAGGGAAGTGTATAAATACCCCAAAAACAAAAGTCTGAGAGAGAGAGTCAGTGTGACATTAAGTCTGTTTGCAGAGGGATAAATACAATCAAGCACACGACTTACAGATGTGTTTCCTCACCACAGTTTACACAGTTTTTGAAACAAACCATACAAATGTGTAACGTATCACATGTAGAGAAAGTATTTCAGTAATCATCATCTCTGTGTTACTTTTTTTTTTTAAGGTGTCTTTATTTAGACCTCTTCTGTGCACCGTTGTCTTTCCATGAGCTTAATGAGTAGGAACAAAACCACTTGACAGCAACAAACAGCCTGACGTCATGGAACACAATACAACCAAACAGCTGAGGTGGCAGTTTGTACACTGTGTGCTCCAGCTGCTCCTATTTTTATTTAGCACCAGTTTGTAATGTAATTAACTGTGGGAATTGGATATCGCGGCTAGTTTAATTGGAAGAGAAAGGGAATGGCTGTGACTCTGGGACAAAACACACACAAAAAACTGTAGTATATGAAAATGTATATTTGCTTCAGCAGGAAAATCAACCAATTGTCCAATTTTAGACAAGATGTTGAAAAATGTCCCTCAAGGGGCTTTACAGTCTGTACAGTATACGACACCCTGTGTTCCTAGACCCTTGATTCAGATGAGGAAAAACTCCCACAGAAAACCCTTTAATGGGGAAAGAATGGAAGAAACCTCAGGAAGAGCAATAGAGGAGGGACGGACAGAGATGCAATAGATGTTGTGTGTACAGAATAGACCAACGTAATAAATTTACAGTATGGATAATCATGATAACAAAATTATAAATAGACTGTAATCACCTTTAACATTGTTTCCTTTCAGTAATTTGTCGTTAACATTTCTCCTTTCTCTCTCCAGTCTTCCATCAATGACGGGGCTGATTTCAAAGCAGTTGCCGATGCCATGAAAGTGATCGGTTTCACAGGAGATGAGATTCAGACTGCTTACAAGATCCTGGCCACCATCCTACATCTGGTAATACTCGATAATATCAAATCCTTGCTCATGTCCCAAGCTGTGTCCCAGTGTGTAGATTTTAGATGAATGAGTGTCATATTGGCAAAGTGGACCAGGAGTTTATAAGCAGACGTTTATTTTCAGAGGAATTACCTTAAAAGAACTGTTCCATTTAAACAAGTAAATATTCAGCCATTATTTGTTTATTAATTGAAACTTTATTTTTCACATATGTTGAATTGTATGCCTGTAGAAACAAATCACATTTTGCAGCTGAGCTCTTGTATAAAAGACTCTCTGGGTTACATTAGCAATTGACTGAATATAATTAATTAGAAATGTACCAAATGAATCCATTTCCCCAGTAATACCAAAGTACCAAATTACATAGTCCTTTCCAGGAACCTTTGTTTATGTTGAATACGTTTATTCGCTTTCTTGCCAAGAGTTTGATTACAAGATCGAAACCATTCCCATATTGGTGCACTAAACATGAAGCTACAGTTAGCAGGCGATTAGCTTAGCTTAGCATAAGGACAGGAAACAGGAGGAGACAGCTTGTTTGGCTCTGTCCAAAGTTAAAAAAATGCCTGCCTACACCTTCAATTTTTCTAATTAACATGTTATACCTCGTTTGTTTAATCTGTACACAAACAGAAATGTAAAAAAGTTGTGGTTTTACCTGCTGGAACTAAACTGAAACTTCCAGTCTCTATGCTAAGCTAAGCTGCTGGCTCTAGCTTCATATGTAGTGTCCAGACATGAAATTGGTATCAATCTTCTTGTCTAACTCTCGGCAAGAAAGCAAATAAGTGCATTTCCCAAAATGTTGAATTATTCCTTTTAACCAAAATGTTACGCAGTAAGGAAAAAGCCGTCCCCTCTGTCCTCTCTTCTAGGGCAACCTGACATTCGGGGTGGACGGTGATGTGACCTTGATAGAGAACACAAAGCTGGTGTCTGTGATCAGGGAGCTGCTGTCCACCAAAGAAGAAAACGTGGAGAAGGCCCTGCTCTACCGCACTGTGGCTACGGGTCGAGACGTCATTGAGAAACAGCATACAGCACAAGAGGCCAGCTATGGACGGGACGCTCTAGCCAAGGTTATTGCTGGGGAGATAGAAAATTACATGTTGTTGTCATCTGTCAAGCACTTTCTCTGTAGTGGGCTGCACAAAAATGAAAAACAATGTTGGCCTGCTGATGCCCGGAGGGTTGTGACATTTCGCTAAGTGCTTGGCGATATTTTTACTGCGATTCACACTGGTTCACACAAGCATGAGTCACAATGTTATGACTCCAGACAGAGGCTGGAGACTGTGGAGGAAGCAATGTATGTAGGCAGATTCAGGACCAGCACTGCAGGCTGTGAACAAAAGTCTGACTCACTGATATTTACACTTTTCACTCTCGGTGACCCATCTGTAACTGTTAATTTTCCGTGTGCTAGACTACTCTGTGCCCTTGAGCAAGGCAATTGCTCACCAGCTAGCAGCCAATTAGCCTACTACACAACTTGTTACGTTTAACATTTTGTCGTCCTCAGGCCATGTATGAGCGTCTGTTCTGCTGGATTGTGGGACGAATCAATGACATCATCGAGGTGAAAAACTATGATGCCAGAGTCCACGGGAAGAACACAGTCATCGGGGTGCTGGACATCTATGGTTTTGAGATTTTCCAGAACAACAGGTTTGGATGAGACAGAATATTCCACCAATATAAAGCGTATAAATAAAATATTTTCCATTTATGTTCGTATTATTTACCATTTTAACATTTGATTTTATTGGTTGTAACACACAGCAAGGATCACATCTCTCTGTATAGAATTATTAATGTATGTGGTTGCATCCATAAGTTTAACGTAATATTCAATCTCCTCTGTTTCTGTAGCTTTGAACAGTTCTGCATCAACTACTGTAATGAAAAGCTGCAGCAGCTTTTCATCCAGCTGGTGCTCAAGCAGGAACAGGAGGAGTATCAACGAGAAGGCATCCCCTGGAAACATGTATGTATGACAGTTTTGGTCCTACTGTGTTTGATTTATTTGCTTTATGGTTGGGTGTATCTGTTTTCATTTCTAATGCCATCTGTGAGGCTAATTATTTAATGGATGTTGGATATCTCTCAATCTTTCCAAATAGTACAGAACGACATTCAATAGCTTTGACTTTGTAGAGTCACAAAGATCTCAGGAAATTAGTTTGACTACTTTTATTTAAATGCTTGTCAAAGTATATAGCCTGTTGTATATTTATGTCATCTTAACACAGTGTCTTTTATCCTCTGTCCTTTGTTGTTAGATTGATTACTTCAATAACCAGATCATTGTGGATCTCGTGGAGCAGCAGCATAAGGGCATCTTCTCTGTGCTAGATGAAGCCTGTATGAATGTGGGCAAAGTTACGGATGAGGTTTTCCTCCAAGGACTCAATGGCAAGCTGGCCAAACACGCCCACTACACCAGCCGCAAGGTAGGAAACACTAAATACAGACTAATTGTTATTTTGGCATTAACTAATAGAGAGTACATGACTTTAGCTGCACAGTTTCCACGTCTTTAGCTGAAGTTAAAAGTCCAAATGCTGCCTAGCTTCCTTGCCATGTTAAGATTCATGTTTGAATCTGGTCTCACATCAAACTCTCCCTCATGTTTCCTTTCACACGAGTACACTTGTGTTAATTGTATTGAATTTACAATATTTTTTATACTACTGAAGACAGACAAATTACAACGTCAGTATGTCAATTAGAGCTGCAACAATTTGTCGATTAGTCCACTGAACACACAGCAAGAAAATTAACCGACAACTACTTTGATAATTAATTAATCCTTTAAGTCATTTATCAAGCATCATTTTTTGGTTCTAGCTTCTCAAATGTGAGATTCTGCTGCTTGTCCTTGTCTTAACAATATAGTGAACTTAATATTTTTGGGTTTTGGACTGTTGTCGGACAAAACATCCGATCTTCATCACCTTAAGCTCAAGGAAATCATGGTTGGCATTTCCCACTATTTTCTGACATTTTATAGACCAAACAATTAATCAATTAATCAAAAACAATTGGCATATTAATCTGCACTAAAAAATCATTTGTTGCAGCCTTAGTCTCAAAGCTGAATTTATCAACATAAAATTAAATATAAACTTAAAATGTTATCACAAATTCCTGGCATAAATAGGCTAAAATAATTAAATAAGCGAGACAATAAAATAAACAATAAACCCTAATATAAACATCAAGCAATATATCAGATTCTGGTGATGCAGGATGATGCTGTAGTAATTTGAGAACACCAGAGGGCAGATTACACCGTGCAGTAAGTAACCATACTTTACAATATAATTCACTCTAATGGTCTGTACTGCCAGACTAAACATTAGCCAATTTACTTTGCTAACATCCATGGTTTCTGTTTCGGAATCAGATTACTGAGATAAGGTGAAAGTCACTCATCATCACTGATCTGGGGTCGGTGTATTTCAGCTTCTCTGCAGATGTTAAACGTTGAAATGTTTGGGACAGCTGATAAGTAGACTTCAAGCCACAGCAGGGTTTTTAAATGACTGCGGTTTTCTCTGCGGACACAAGGGGGCATCAGCTGTCAGAGAGTGCAAGCAGGAGTCTGACTCAACACTTTGCACAAGTGATGTCACTGGCAGCCAATGGGAGTGTATGGAGCTGGTGCTTTGCTGTGTTAGAATGGGTGTTCGAAGGGAGAAGGAGGTGGGGAGGGAGGTGAAGGGGATGTGTTTACAAATGTATGAAGAGAACCAAGCAGAGAAACGGAGAACTGGGACGAAGAGAGGGAGTGAGATGGTGATGCAGTGAAAATGGATGATGACAAGTCGTAGGTAAACATCGGTATACTGTACATTTCTGCCCAGTGTAGATCAAAAATACTTAAAGCAACAGGCTACAAAGTGAGGCACCTTGTAAGAAAGCCTATTCAGAGGCTTCCTGGCAACTACATGTTCCCATGCGATGCAAAGAAAGAATACTGAGCCAACCCAATGGGCACCAAACCCTGCAGTCAGTGTTACTCATTAAAGTGAATAAAGTGACAAGGGAACTGTGAATAAAGCAAGGCTGAGTCAAGATGAGTTAAAGGTTGTACTGTGCTGCAGGGTGTATTGATTCGTGAAGCTTCCCTTCACTCCTATCATCTTGGAGTCAATATGCTCCCTGCTGTCGCCCTTCTGCTGCTGCTCTCTGACCTGCTCCTCTGGCAGCACAGTTTAAAAGACATGTTGAAATGAAGGCCTGAAACTTCCAGTGATCCTGCTGTTACTTCCTGGAACCAATCTTGGTATGAATCAATATTAGCCAGAGATCTTTTTTTTCTGTACTGTCTAGAGTCCTGTTGCCAGGCAACATTAACATAATGGACTTTTTGTCAGGAAGTAGTGTGAATTATTGGGGGCTTTAGTAGATCTCCAGGGCATTTTTGGGGGAATAGACAGTGTGTATTACCATTTTAAATTAACAGTCATGAAATATAATTTGGCCAGAGTGCATTAGAGACGAGGCTTCCATATAACTTTTAATGTTGTTGTCATTGAAATGAATCAGTGGGCAAATCTACCCCCATTTAGCATTTATAAGCACTACATAACATATAATAAATGGTTTATAATGCACTATAATGTGGTTGTAAGCAGATCCAAGGACATTTTTAAGTGTTTATTAATGTACATTATTATTTTTAACTTGAAGTTAAAGAAGTTAAAATTAAAATGTTATATTATTACAACTGTGTTTTACTTTCTTGTTCATTCTTTGTGCGTCATTCATTATCTGTTTATACACCAGCCTCCACTGATGGGTGCCCACAGAAGGAGTTATAGTTGTTGACACTTAAATCTGCTCACAACAACATTATAGTGTGTTATAAACCAGTTATTAAATGTTTATATGCAGCCTATAAATGCTAAATAGGGCAAACTAAAGTAAAGTGATAGAATTATGGTCTTACTTTAATTAGCCTTTGTACGAAATAATACAAAGATATGATTTGCAACTATAATTGACTTCTTTCATTACATACTACAGAGAAACAGTTTTCATTAGATTGATTCTGATTCCCTCAACTCCATGAGAAGATACTAAAAAGCAAAGTATATAGGTGTACATATTCACACATATGGTTCTGTTTCCTCCTAGCATCGGAGGTGGCATACTGGATTCATACAATGAATATAGAGCCACATGTGTTGAATGAAACCTTCGACTTCAGCTATTTTTGGTAGTGTATTTCATTCTGTACCCCTTAGGCTCCTTTATTTGACCAATACAAGAATAAGCTCATTTTTTTGTGGTTTATGGTGATTGAATATTGTGTTTTTGTACATTGAAAATTAATTGGAAATGTATTGCAGAAGGACTGCCAGGCCTAATTAGACATTTTGTTCTCAGCACCACTTAGTGGTCATAGTAATATTTGCAGTCCTTTTCACCCAGCATCCTATTATTATAGCAGAGACTGAACACACCTGTTATTGACTGAAATGAGTGGATGCTCAATCGAGACTATTTATTGAAATCATTGTAAAGCAAAACTCGTGAAACACGTGGTTGCACTTGCATACTATGAAATTGTGAAGAACCTAATTTCAAGCACGTGTGATGTGTACTATTTGGTATACTATTTAGATCCATATTGCTCTTCTCAGGTGTAGAAATTGTATATTTAAAAATTATTTTTCTGAAAGTGCAAAAAACTTCATCATTTTTATTATTTTCCAATGGATTTTGAGAGGGTTTCTTTAATTTCAGGAGTGGAGTAGAACCTTGAGAGTGCTGAATTACTCTCAGCCAAAGAAAAAAGAGAAAAAGACATAATCTCTCTGTATATTAATGTGACCCAAAATAGAAATCCTAACCCACACTCATGATGCAAATTAGCTCTTGGGAAAGTTCTGAAAATTTCAAGGCTGTGAGGGTACAAAGTGTACACAAGCGCTGCAGACTTTAAACACCCACTGTTGCTCTCTAGCCTCATAGCTCACATCTCCTCAAGTCTGTCTGCCAGGATAAAAGTGTGAAGGTGGAAAAAAAGATGAAGTGAGAGAGAGAGAGAGGAAGAGAGTTGAACAGGGAGAGACTGGGAATTAAATGCGAGAGGAAGTGAGATGTGCACATCAAGGGAGAGAAAAGGGTTGAGGTACGTAGAAAGGGAGAAACCAGGGCTAGAAATACAGCAAATGATGATTAATGTAGCACCTGTCTGACTTTGTATAATGTAAAATGGGTCGCTTGTCACCAAATCTGCAGCTCCCTTCGTTGTAGACTCATTGTTTTGGTTTTCCAATCCATAAACTTCATTCTCATCAACCTCATTTCCTGCAGCAGCCGGCACCAAAAGGCAGAAAGACAAAGTTAGCAACTAGCTGGTGAACACAGTGAAGCATTTAGAAGCTAAAAAGACAGATATTTTTTTCTCAGGAGTTGGTGGAGACAAAAACAGCTAAAAGGAGAGTTAATATTGGACTTACATACATCAGGTACATCAGAAAAATGACTCCAAATGAAAGCTACCATATACTGTACTATGTAGAATTAGAAAATTCTCAACTTTGGTGCCCCCAGTGGTAGCAACTAAAAAGACACTGTGGAAGACGGCGCGGCGCAAATGCCTCATTTTCTTAACAAATACAAATGTATGACCTGAGAACCATTTTTACAGTTGTAAATTCTTCACACAGTGGCTATAATGAAAAAGAAAATGTCTATAAATACCTCATTCATGTAGAAGTGGGATTTTTGCGAGGACATGTCAAGCTAGTTTAAGAAAGAACTGCGTTCCACTGAGAATATATTTGAAATTCTGGGGGGAAACGTCCGACCTACTCGTATGAAATAATTTAGCACAAACTTAAACCAACTTGTGTTCTTTATAGAGCAAAGTACTGTAGCTTCACAAAAAATTAACAACACAACACAACACAACACAAACAAAAAATCTCAACACAACCTTCAACTCAGTTGCCGAGCAACTCGTACTACTATAAATTGGAGCTTGGTTTGAGATTTCTTTTGTCCAGCTGCTGTTTCCAAGGTCAAGAATGAATCGTCAGTCCTGCCAACACCCGTCTCTCACTGCCACCACCCCCACAAAACAAACAATGCATATATATTGAATAACATCAAATTCTGATTTGACACAGTGTTCAGCATTTGCATGAGAGCCATACTGCCAAGAATGGAGGAGAGGAAAAAGAGAGATGCATAGGAAGAGACTGACTCAGAGATCTATTCCAGGAGATGTTCCTGTAATGCGATCTGCGCTGTGTGTCTGCATGTATGTTCTCACCCTCCTTCCAGTACTGAATGATGCTAGACTCTGTTGCTTACCTGTCTACAGCACACACATCCTGTCCTTGCTGTTAACCCTGCCCATTCATTCATTCACTACATGCTGCACGTTCACAGAAAATTTACATTACTCACGTTTAATGACGCATGGCTGTCGCAGTGTACAAAGCATACGTACACACACACACATAGAGGCACATGTTGCCACTGTCCTGAAAAGACCTGATAATAGATCAAAGGCAGAAGGGAAAGGAAGTAAGAGGAAAGAAAGTTTAGATTACTAGCAGATGCACTCTGTTGTGGCTTCTAAACTGAGCTTTCACATCTCAATATGTCATGTTGCTTTGCAGTCTGCTGATGAGAAATTCTTTTTATTGGCTTCCAGGCTTCTCAGCCTTGTTATGAATTAATCAGGCGCTTTTGATGCATGGCAGCCATGGGCTTGTTTACAGAGATGTCTTACCTAAAGGGGAAACGCTTGAATCTGATGTGCTGCGGATGATGTTTCAGTGTGATTATTTTGCTTGTGCGCTGATGCAGTAAAATCCGTCTGTCTCCACTTGTTTTCCATCAGGTTGTGTTTGCTAGCCTCTACACTTTCATAACACTGAAACTTATCTAGTTTCATAAATGCCTCACTCTTGTTGACCTACTGCCAGAAAAAGGTGTACTTGTTTACTTGAGTCATACAGCGATTTATTCTAATTTTAGGTCATTGCACCACAACCAAACTGGCTGGAGATATTCTTTATTTTTCTTATTGCCTGATTGTAGCCTTTTTCTCTGTGCCATAGAGCTCCATTGCTGTCTAAAAACTATTAAAAAAACATTCTTCTGTCTCCACTATGCGTAGGTGCACAGCTGTACAGCAAACGAAACACATAAGGGGCTTGGGGGCGGGATAGGGAAGTCAAAGTATTGAGAGGTGGAATAATGCATTTTTGGTCTTTTTGGTCTTTTTATGGGATTTGTTTATTAAATAGCATATTGTCAGCTTTAATCCAAATTTAGCTGAAGCATCAACATGTTTCTTACTTTAATTTCTGTTCCCTACTACTAGTGGATGGTTAGAATGTTTTTTTTTTAATCTGTGCCCTGCTGGTAAACAGTACTTGCCTCCTTCCCTCCCTCACCCAACACTCCTCGCTCTCGTCTCGTCTCACTGTATGTTGCTTTGATCTTCCCAGATGTGCTTTTTTTTTTTTTTTTTACTCTTAATCATTTGCTGACACAGTAGTTCCTTTCGGAGCAGCCATCACGGCAGCTTCATTTCCTGCCTCTCCCTACTCTGTCTTCAGTTTTTTCTCTCTCATAATCCCTCCCTCAATAACCCTCTGTTGTCTTCACTTCCTTTATCCCTTTTTTCTGAATTTTCTCATCTGTTTTCAAATGTACTTTTCTTAAGTGTCTCAGCACGTGGCATGTACAGGTGCAGCATACTAATAGCATATAAAGTGTGTGTGTGTGTGTGTGTGTGTGTGTGTGTCCTCCGCCTGCTGCCACATGTATGAATGCATGTCGGGGGGTCTGCACTAAGTGGTAAAGCTTTCATGGGCCATGTGTTGGTGATGCTAATCACAAGATGCTCTGTTCATTAGTTCCAGGGAGGCACAAGGTCAGCAGTAGCACTAAGGGACACATAGAGAAGTCTAATTGATGTCTGAGAGCATGAAGCAGTGGCTATAGTAGCCAGCAGTTCAGTACCAACACAGTTTGATGGGTGTTACGTCTGTCTAAAGTTAGGGTGTAGCTCGATACTCAATGTTTTAATACCCTGACAGCTGCCAGTCAGTGCATTGGGCATGAAATGCAAAATCCATCTCCTCATCTGCCGCCTGGATTAGCTCCCGTGGTACCCACTGTGAGTTCTTGACAGGTTTGGAGACCGTCAGACGCTGCTCATTGGGAGGTCTGGCTTGTACCCTCGTAGATGGCTGTTTAGTCCAGGGGCTAGAGAGCAGGAGGGCACAGGTGGCAAACAGGATTGCTGGAAAAGTGATTGCAGGAGGTGCTGGAGGGAGAGAAGTGCATAGGAGTTAGGGAGGGTCAGATTGAGGTGGGAGTTCTCTTTTACTGGGAGTGTCAGAATAATCAATGTATGCAGACAACAAAACGAACAATTTGATCTGGATGTGTTTTAAAGCTGTCCACACATTTTGGAGATCACAAATCGAGAGTGTAACATTCACTTTGTATTTTAGGGTAAAATTATTTTAATTCACCAAATTGTTGAAAGGATGTAGTTTATGGGCCAGTTCACCCAAATTACCAAAAACATATATTCTCACTTACTTTACATCTGGTAGTATCTAGCCATTACTAGTGGGCAATGTGAATAAAATCTCACATTTTATGTTGCCACATTGATATATATCATGATACAGTACATTTTCTGGAAGCTGGTTTATCTTTCAGTTGAGAAACCATTTGATAAAATAACCAGATTTGAGTGTCTGTTTTTTCCTTATCCAATAAATGAATTACCTGACAAACTTTATCACACTGATGCAACAATCCTTTAAATCAAATATTGCCATAAAACAGTGCTGCATATTCTAAAGGATTCTGATTCAACAAGTGGATCCAATACTTGATTTGAATTTGATAAAACGCTATCGAACCCCCATCCTTGCATTTGGGTGAACCGACCCTTTAAGAAGATCAAGACATGCGGCCAAACTTATTACTTACTTCTTCTTGGCCTACAATGAAGTCTTATATTAAATGTAAGACTGCCCAGGGAGATATACAGTAGATGGGTTACAAATTAAAGGAAAAACCAACATAAAGTGTCTTAGTAAGGCTGCATTCAGACCAAATCAGGCGTTGTGGCAATTAGCTCAGGGTTGTGCGGCAGTGTCACATACTAACCAGCAATCCCAGCTTGAAGAGCGATACAACGCCAAGCGACTAAAGTCTTTGTACTCCCTCGTGGCAGGGTTGAACAGCTGATGTACAGTCATCACGGCGGCGATCGATCAGTCTCTCTTCCATCTTCACAGTTGCTCGGTAAACAGCAGAATGCTACAATGCTACATGGTAAACAAAGTTCTTCTTCACCTGGTCGTCTTCCGGTCTGATCGCTGGCGTGACTGGCCACCGCAGCACAATGTCAGTTACGTTTCTCCAAAAGTTGATTCTGTTGTAACTTTTCTGCATTTTCAGCACCCGATATGGTCTGAATACAGCCTAAGGTGTTGTTCTGACACACAGTCCTCCTTGTAATAGATTCTCCAAGTCCCTGAACTCTACTGGAGGGATGAACATAATTCTTCCAAAAGCTATTCTCTCATATGGTGTTTTGATGAGGGTGGAGGAGAGCGCTGCCCAACATGTGTCCCACCATTTACTCCCATAGGCATTCAAATGGGTGGAGATCTGGTGACTGTAAAGGCCACAGCGTGTGATTCATTTTCATCAAACCAATGAGTCACCCCTTCAAGTCCTGTATGGAAGCATCTGCATTCATAATGTTTTTCTACTCATTTTTTCAGGTTTTCCTTTTAAGTTGTCACCCATCTATATGTTAGACTGTCAAATGACTCTGACGCCATGTGGCTTTCAAGTGGTGCTTCTGTCACTGCTGAGGGCCTTTGTTGAACCTCATGGCCACGTGTGGCCTGAATACACAGTTTTTACCCTGCCTCATATTCAGTCTTTTGTGGGAAATGTATATCAGTCAGTATCCTGTGCTTAAATTATAGTTAAAGTGAACAGTGGTGGTAATCTGTGTCCTTTCTCTGCATCTTAAGACAATCACAATAATAAGAGCTAAAGGTGAAAATGTTGCACGAAAGCATCTTATCATCCCTCCTTGTCACATTACAGTGTGCACCTGCAGCAGTCAGTCCACCATGTTCTTGTTGTTTTCTCTCTGTCTGTCTCTCGCCTTCTCACCTCGGTTCTCTCCCTCTGTTCGCAGCTTTCCTGCCTGTTTTCCTCTGCAGCTGTCACCGCCTATGTTCCTGTCACCGCCCTGCCTGCTTTCTTCTGCATTTGTCTATTATATTTAATAAAATTGAAAACTAACTAATTCTTCAACACCTTCACCCTCGTTGCTTCTCCACATCTCCTGTTCAAGCTTTTTCTTCATGTGTCAACTAGCCCCTCTTTCTGTTTTACCTCAGTCTAGTTGGAAATCTCTTGATTTGGTTATCTGGTTATCTAGTAATTCTGCTATACAGACAATCCATCTTCAGAGGAGAGAAGCAGATGATATGAATTATTATTTTGCTGAAAAGATGTCTTCGTTGACTTGAAGTCTATAAAATAAATGTCTGTAGGAGAGCTGAAAACATTAGTTGATTAATCGATTAGTCGATCAACAGAATGATAATCTGCACCTATTTTGATAACTGATTAATCCTGTAAGTCATTTTTTAAGCAGAAATGCTGGTTCCAGCTTCTCAAATGTGAGGATTTGCTGCTTTTCTTTATCGTATGTGATTTTAAATTGAACATCTTTGGGTTTTAGAATGGTGGTCGGACAAAACAAGCAACGGCCACGGTCACCTTGGGATTTAGGAAATGGTGAACCTCAGCATTGTCAGACCACTGTGGTCTGACATTTTAAACGATTAATCGGAAAAATAATCATGCTACTGCACATACTACTGATATTTTATTTTTTAATCTTTGTTGGTCCTGCTTGCTGAATTTGCTTTTTCTCAGTACTATCCCTGCTTTACATTCATGGGGTGATACGCCTGAAGCTGCTCAGCATAATCACTGTGTTTTACTGCCTAAATTAGCAATTTAAAATGTTTCTTCTTGCACAAATTGTAGCTACAATTGGCTGCTGTCCATCAAGAACAGATTTCCAATAACAATACCAATCATTTAGAATCAATATATTTGCTATTTTATATGTTGTATATTTGTCTTTCTCATTTCTTTTGTAAATGACGAAGAGAGGATTCCACAATAATGAAAATAAGGATGAAGAATTTAAGAAAATGTTTTTACTTCTTAAAAAAAGTTGTTTGTGCTGAAAATACAAACTTTTACATGCATAAAGGTTGCTAAAATACTGTAAGACTTTTATAACAAGCACTTACAGTATACTGGTGCTGACAACATAAATGACTTAAACATCAACACACGTGAAAACAACTTTTCTTTATTAATTAAACCCTTGATTAATCAATTAATTTGTCTATAAAATGTCAAAAAAAGAGTGAAAAATGCCTGTTACAATTTTGTCCAATGTGATGTCTTAATGTGCTTGTTTTGTCCATCCAAGAGTCCAAAACCAAGAGATATTTAATTTACATTAAAAACAGATAAAAGCAACAAAACCTCACATTTGAGAAGCTGTAACCTGCAAAGTTTTGGTATTTTTGCTTAATTAGTGACTTAAACAATTCACAATTCTTAAATCTAATCTTAAATCTTAAGTCTATTCAATTTCTGAGATGAATCGACTAATTGTTTCAGCACTAAAAACATCTGCCATTGTGTCCTGGAGTAATTGCGTCCATGCAAATATCTCTGAGGAATAAATGCTGTGATATAAATAGGCTTGATAATTATCGGTTGGCGATTTATTCCTGCTGTCGATTTATTTCTTCTGAATTGTAAGTCTTAATATAATGTCTCTCTCTCGCCTGTTGGCTCATGCTTACATTCCTCCCTTCCTCACTTCCTCTTCTCATTATTCTGACCTTGTTCTTGTTCGCCCTCCCCTCTCCACACACACACACACACACACGTCGTAATATTAGGCTGAATCCCAAACACAGAGGAGGTGCTAATAATAAAGCTGCCAAGACGTGTGTCTGGTTATATGTGTGTGTGTGTGTGTGTGTGTGTGTGTGTGTTGAAGTGTGACTGATTGTGATGGATGAGGGGCAGTGCGGCTTCCAGCGGATGCAGTCTGTCTGTCTGATGGTGCATCTGTTTGTCTCTCTGTTTTGTGTGTGTTTGTGTGCATTCATGTATGTGTTTCCTGTGTTTCCCAAGTGTTAGTAGTATTTATCCCCTGAAAATGTGCGTGTGCGTTCTTAATTTCCAAATAAATGATCTGCTAAACTCAAGACAGTCAAAGAGAGTCCACACACGCTTGAAATTAGGATATTGAGTTATGAGACCTTGTTGAAATGGTGTTGGAGCCACTGAATTATGCAGCATGGTATTTTCAGACGGTGCTGATAACTGTGCTTTATATAATCTTTTTTAATAGCATTTTCTTTCCTTTGTTTGCCGAGCACATTACTGCTGGCAATAAAAACTTCAAAGAATATTACTGGAAGCACTTCAGTAGATTTCTGAAGTGCCAGGGAGGTAAATAGTTTTGTGATTTCACCAAAGAATTTCACTTGGATCTGTCAGATTTACTGTGGGGCCCTGTGTGGGTTTAGATTCAGGCTTTGGACCTGAATCAAGGTTTGCTGATTCATTCAGACCTCTGATGTAAATCCGTCTGTTTCTGTGAGGTTTTTATTGTTTGCAATATTTCCTCTCATACGGGACTGCTCCTTCTTTCATTGTCTGTGTGGTTGTCTGAGAGTGTGTGTGTCTGAGAGCACTGAGCACTGCGATGAGTCATTCAACATTTTCACAAAGACCCAAAGTAATGGAACACACTGTATTGGCTCAGCAGACGAAAATAGCATCTGGTTAAAAGGCAATGTTGCTGTAAAAGTTTTATTTGTTGGCTGTGTTTTTCTTCCTTGCTTTCCTTCTGTTCCTCCACACCAGTGTCCAGTTTTGCTGCAACTCTGAGTACGCTACATGGCCAAAAGTATGTGGACACGCACACATTTCACTCATGTTATTGTGAAACATCTCATTCTAAAACCACATTATTCTGCTGCTCCAACAGCCTCCACTCTTCTGGGAACGCTTCTCACCAGATTGTTAGAACCTGGCTGTTGGGTGATAACGTCTGGCTCATTGTCAGTGTTCCAGTTCATCCCAAAGGTGTTGGATGGGGTTGAGGTCAGGGCTCTGTGCAGGCCAGTCAATGTCATCCACTCTAAACTGGGAAAACTATTTCTTTAAGGAGCTGGATTTGTGCAGGGGAGGCACTGTCATGTTGAAACGGGGAAACAACTATCCTGGTTCTGTTTTAAAGTGAAAAGTATAATTCTCCAGCACCTCTAAAGCTGACTAATAGACACTTTGTATCTTGTTTGTTAAGTAGTACACAAACAGAAATATAAAATCAATTTGTTGTTTTACGGGGAGTGTGCAGCATCACAGTCTTGTCATCGCTATGAGGTTGCCAGGCACTATTGTGTCTGTGCAGAGACCAAAACCTTTGCTCATCGACTGAATCTGGCAACCTGTGCTGTAGCCGGAGATGCTGCTCAGAAGTTCTGGGCGAATGGATGAACTGTTCCGGCACGTAATTCCCCCTAAAATCACATATTGTCGTTTTTTGTTGTTTTGTTTTTTACATTTCTGTTTGCGTATGGATTAAACAAACAAGATACATGGTGTTAAATAAAGAAAGTTAGAGGTGTTGGTAGGCTTGTTTTTGAAATGTGGACAGAGCCAGGCTAGCTGTTTATGCTAAAAATGTTTAACTATTTCTTAAAGATTTCCTTTAAATGGAATTAAGGGGACATTTAAAGGGGCAGACCAAAGGTGCACAGTGTTTATGTTTGTACTTCTATATCTGTATAATTATAGTTTTAGACATCAGTTTCTATGGGGCTGAGTCTTTTCTCCTCCTTGTTATCCGTAGCCTTGCTGCTTCCTGCACTCCCAGCCTTCTGTTCTTATATGCTAATCACTTCTCTCTCACTGGGATTGTTAAAAGAGCATGGGATACCTCTCTCCACTTCTGTCTCCCTCTAATCTCTTATGTCAGCGTAATACTTTGTGTATCACCTACTTATGCACACACAACTTTATCCTGCACGATACATCACAAACTTACTTGTCACAAGCAGCTTTGCAGATGTGGATGAAACAGGAAGCCTGATCATGCTCATCAGAGGCTGTTGCAAGGCTGTGGCAGAGCTCTCTGCATTTCCATTCATGCTTCTTCCCTCCCTGCTCTCCTGCTAACTGGCCTACATACAGGCATCAATATCACACAAGCACACTTTCACACTTCTTTTTTTGCTTGCACTGTCTCTTCCCATCACGCTACATTCACCTCTCTTCCTCATCCTCTTCCTCCGTCCATGTCTCACTGTCTCTGTTGCCCCCATTCTTGAATTTTATTCATCGCGTCTTGCACATTCCTTTCTATCTTACAGAAAAGAGGAGGGGTAGGAGAAGAGCAAGCGGGAGTAAGACTTTATCTACCCTGACAGTGTCTGTGTTTTCCGCATCACTGCATCTACTGTTGCAGTAGCTCTGGCGGTTTTGCAAATCATTCTTAGCGTTTGTTTGAACTTGTATAGAGTAATAACAAAAGGGCTACTTAAGAATCTGGACAGTTTGTTTGAAATTTAATTTAGCATACATTTCCAAGATGGACAATTTACCCAAACGTCCAGATGTGGGAAAGCCACACATCTGCAAGTTCAGGGAGGTTAAAGCAAACGGTTACTTGCAAATGATGTTGAAGCTTGAAGATTTATAGCCAACATTCATTAGGGGAGGCTTCTCCTCCTCTGCTCCAGGGTAGCTGTCGCATTTGTCGCATTAGATTAGAATTTGCCACCTACTGTTTATTTGACTATGTCCTCTAAAACATTTTTATGTAATGGGTAGAGCTGGAGACTTGAGACTTAGACTGGAGTCAGACTGAAGTCACAAAAGTGAGAACTTTAGACTTAACCTCAAGATGGACAGAGAAGGGGTGTTTCCCAAAAGCATCACAACATAGAAATCATTAATACACAGTAATAGAAGAAGAGTGTGTTAAGAAGCTCTGGAACCTGCAGGAGGAACAAAATACTACTATATGTTGAAGTTTTTATTGTCTTATCATCATTATCATTAATATGGATGCTCTCTATAAGTGTTTATAGTTGATATAAAATGAGTGATCATGTTTAAATTAGAACATAAGAAAAATAAAAAAAACACACACATATACTGAACAATTGATTTGGTCACTTGATTTGCTGGTTTCCCTCTCGCCTAATATATTAATCTCTTCTGGCTGAAATGCAACTTTCCTGATGTTATGTTTTATTTTCTTGTGAGAAATGATGACAGAATAACATTCATAACAAGATGTGCGTATTCATGAAACTTTACAGGAACTTCCTAATAGCGTGTCTGTGCACTGGCACAACATGGTTTTGACAAATCCTGAAACAATAAAAAATACATAGTGTCAGGTGCCAGGCAGACCTTGCATAGCCACACACATTGAATATTTTATTATTATTATTATTATTAGGTCTATGCATTGAAAGCACTTGGTTTCAACTATGTAAACAACACTATTAACACAACTTTGGGGAAGAAAATGTTCAAATTCTGCGATAATGACTCCTTGCATAATTTATCATTGTTACAACAAAGTGTATCTCACAGGTCTGACAGCAGCAAAACAACTGCTTGCTGTTTGCTGGAAGATCCCTCATATTTTATTTCACAGACATTGGTTACTTTCATGGTTGGGCATTATTTATTCAGAATAAAGGGCAGCCAGAAAACATGGGGCGAAGGCAGACATTTTTGAAATTTGGTCTGAAGAGGCGGAAAAAGTGAAAGTTTTTTTTTGTTAAGTATACAGTATGTTTGTTTATGGGGTTTGTGACTGACTTGCTTATTAGGACTTGAGACTTACAAAAAGCTCTGATAATGTTTTTTTGAATTTCAATACTTACAGAAATAGCAAAGTAAATTGCTATATTGCTATTGATGTAATACTAACACTAGCAATCATTTCCCAGATGAATGGTGAATGTCTGTCTTTAAATATATTGTTCTGAGATGCTCTTTATCAATGCTCACTCTGCTCTCCGTCTGTCTCTCTCTGCAGCTCTCACCGACTGATAAGAGCTTGGAGTTTGACAGAGACTTTCGCATCAGGCACTATGCAGGAGATGTGGTGTAAGTATCTTAAAGTTTCATTTATTCAGGAAAAGCTTTTGCCGGTGATTCATGCTGTTTTCCACATTTGTACATTTTTATATATTCATGCCTCAGAGCTACCTACTGAAACCACAGTCCTGCGCTTTTGGCCACTTCTAGAGCAGATGGGCGTCAGGGTACCTAAATAAAACTTGATGTTTGTTTTGGAGACGTGGGAGCACCACTCACTCACACTTTCTAACTAGATTTTGACCAAATATTCTTTTCGTAAGGCAGATTCCTTCGTCTTTTCAGCCCAGCTGTAATGTAACAATGTCTGTCCAGACTCCAGGCTCAAAGAATGGGTTTTCATCTTTATGATTTCTGTGGTTTTCATCCACATGCAAAACGTATTAAACCAATATTAATCATAACAGTCAACCACAGTGTAAGAACTATGTATTTATTTTCAGTATATAGCTGTTAAATTTAGACAAAACGATAACATGATCATCTTGGCTTGAACTTAATGTCTCTTATTTTTGGCTGTTTGAAAACACAATTGTTTGAGGATTTCACCAAGTGCTACCGTAAAGAGTAACTTAACACTCCCTCATTTTCTTTTGTATATTTATATACACTGCTAAGTGGAGTGGGTTGCTGCCAAACCAAATTTTGTTGTGTTTAAACATGCAATGACAATAAAGCCTCTATCCATCTAAAGTTAAAATTGTGCTTTTGCTGACCTCCAGTGGTTTAACTTCTCACCTTGCTGCACTGATGTACAGGTGTACTCCAGTACACCATGATGTCACTGTTGGGTGTGGTTACAGGTGCACCAAAGCACACTTCTGGATGCCTCTAAAAAGGAGTCACAACATCAAATAACCCAAAATGAAAATGTGGATTAATCTTGATCAATGTGAATGAGGAATAATGATGATCAAATGATCAAAAATTATTTTATGCACATGAAACTTTTTCTGACACGTTCCCACATGGCAAGAGTTTTTTTTTTACTGAGACTGGGCGCTAATTTAAGGCATGTATTCTATTATAATTAGGGCTACATTGTGGACTGCAGTAGTCCAGTCCAGTCCAGTCCAGTATTTCAAATAACAGAATTGAATGACTTGTTTGTTTGTTTGTTTGTTTATTTATTTAAGAAGGGACAATGCATATTAATTAACATAGGCACATACTGTAGGTCCATCATGTAAATGTGCCTGATTTAGCCATACAGGCTAATTTTCATCTGCAGTCCCTGGCAGGTTGATGGCATATAAAAAAACATTAAAAGAAAACATACAAAAGCACATGGGTACATAAGCACAGATTAAAAGCGCATAATCACAGACAAATAATAAGACAATGACATATCACTACTCCAGATTATGACAGCATGTTTGATTGTTCAGTAAGTTTGGAGAAAGAGTTGAGAGATGCGATGTTCCTTAGTTCTGTGGGTACAGTGTTCCAGGTATGTGCTGCTCGATAAGAAAAGGCTGACTACAATCCCCTCTGGTAGTCGCTCTGGTAGATAAGTTTTGATTTTATTTAATGAATTCATTGAATGGAGGGGGAGGTCCAGACCATGAACAGTATATACACATATACACAAGTAAAATATCTGCAAATTTGATCATGTTTTCCCGGTTTACTTCAAAAATAACTCTGTAATGTTTTTTTCCCCCCTACTTGACATTCATTACTTAGACACACACTCCCACTTGTGCACACACTCAAACATTTAAACGACACCAACATTGCATGGCATCCCCCAAAATGACACAACCACTTCCCAATCCCCAAAGTACTTGGACACTATTCAAATGAATAAATCACGCACGCTAAGCCCCCAAAAAGTGCTCTCAGGGAAACGTGTTGAGCCCATTTGTGAGGGCTAAGTGTCTGCCACCCAGGGGAGGACTCAGGCAGAGGAGCATGGCCTGACTGGTAGGCTTAATTGATCCCTGAGCCATTTAGACCAGGCACTTACACCATCTCACAGCATGGAGTATAACAGCTCTGTTATTTATAGCAGGTTCATCACTAACAGCACACAATAATTTGAAGTGTATATTAACATGGGGCTATAAGGATTAGCTTATATGTAGATTAATTCAAACCACAATTTATACTGTGAAGTGTTTGTTGATGATTCAGAGTTAGATTTAGGTCAAGGTCAAAGTAATCACGTAGTTATGATGTTACTGTTTATGGACTGTAAGCAGGACAGTATGTGCAGACATAAAAAAGTGCTGTGTCGGTGTGTGTGTGTGTGTGTGTGTGTGCGCGCACATGCATTTACCTGCCTCTCTCTCTTCACAGGTACTCAGTGGTGGGTTTTATCGATAAGAACAAAGACACTCTGTTCCAAGATTTCAAAAGACTGCTGTACAACAGGTGACAATACACACCGCTTCAATCACATCCACACACTCTTCACTGTATTCCTTGCAGCACTTTGATTACATGACACCCATCTAAAAAAAACAGCGCAGGATTAGTACAACTAATCACCTTTCAGCTCGCTCCTATCCTCCTCCTCCTCCTCCTCCTCCTCTTCTCCAGTCCTCTGCTGAATATAAATGTGAGGTCTAGTAATCCCTGACCCATCTAATGTGCATTTTATGATACTCTTTACCGGTTAAAATTAGAATAGTTGGATAGCCGCTAATGGAAGCACCTGTTTTGGTCTACTTTAAAATACAAATTGTGCAAGGTAGGAATCATTCAAATATAATAACAAAAAAATTATCTGAGCTCATTATAATGCTTGGAGTTGAAAATTTGCAACAAACCTCTTTCATGGTGCCTGATGAATGTTGTGTGGTCAAAGACACTGAATTGTGTTGTGAGTGTTAGCTGTTTTTACTAAGTAGTCATGAAAGTGTTGTAATCTCTACTGATACAGTTCTGCCTCTACCTATCTCATGTTTTTCCTTTTGTCTGTCCAGTTCTAACCCAGTACTGAAGGGGATGTGGCCTGAGGGCAAACTGAGCATCACTGAGGTCACCAAACGACCCCTGACAGCTGCAACACTCTTCAAAAACTCCATGATCTCGTTGGTGGAGAACCTGGCCTGCAAGGTGAGGACTCAGGACCGATAAACCGCTGTTTACCCACCTCTCAAATTCTGAAATGGTGTTTATACTCAGCCCTCTCTGAGAGTTACAGAGTGTTTACATCACTTTACACCTGTTGTACACCCTCTCTGTTTCTTCCGCAAATTCTAGGCTCGTTTTTTCGCCCACTGGAACACGGTATCCTCATGTCAGAACTATTGTATGTTAATATGGAGCAAAGCAAACGCACAACTGCTGTAGTTAACACGATGCAAATTTCAGAGCTGCTTGATGCACTGTCAGACTTTTAAAACCCGGGGACACTGAGATGTGTGGGCTAAAAGCACCTCATGGACCAGTAGGCCTGCAACTGATTATTATTTTCTCAATTAGTTTTGATCTGAATAGTTCTATCTATAAAAAGTGAAAATATGTTTATTATAATATACATATATATACAACATAAGTGACATCTTCAGATTGCTTATTTTGTCCGACCAACAGTCCAAAATCCAAAGATAATCAGTATGAATAAATATTATGTTATATAAATTATTTTTAAATAATTAGGTTTATTATTAAAATAGTTGCTGATTATTTTTCTGTAGTTTGACCAATCGATTAATTGTCTAATCATTTCAGCTATATTCAGCAGTTTTATCAGCAGTTTGCATCATTTTTATACAAAAAAACATATACTGTACCATTGGAATAATTGGAAAGATACTTTAAGTCACATAACAATTTGACACATGGTGACATTGTTATCGCTCATATGACCTCCATACAAGTCTACAGAGACATCCTGAAGGTTAGGGCCATCGTTTATGTCCTCAATTGTTGCACATTTGAATATCTGGGGAAAAAAGTTAGAGTTAAATTTAGTAGCATTCTCCCCAACAATGTGTGCTCCCTCAGATCTCAGTGTGAATAAGAATATATCATTGGTCAGTCTTACAGGTTGAATACAGATTAAATACATGTTCAGTAGTTGTTAACACACTGTTGCCCTCCGTAGGAACCCTACTATGTTCGCTGCATCAAGCCCAACGATGTCAAGTCCCCTCTACTCTTCGAGCAGGAGCGCTGCCGCCATCAGGTGGAGTACCTCGGGCTGCTGGAGAATGTCAGAGTGCGGCGTGCCGGCTTCGCCTACAGACAGACCTACCCTCGCTTCCTACAGAGGTACCCACAACATAATAATCATTTTAAGCTCCTTGGCCATGTGATAAACCTTGTTTCAGGGAGTTATATCTTGCTCCCTTTAAATGTTTTTATTTATTACACGCTGGTCAGCAACTACCAATTATTTTCTTTATCGATTAATCTGCAGATATTTTTTTGATTAATCATTTTGAAAAATAAAATGTCAGAAAATAGTGAAAAATGACAATTATAAATCACCAGAGCCCATAGTGACAACTTCAAATTCCCTGTTGCACCTGACACAACAGTCCAACCCCAAAGAGATTCAATTTACTATCATAAATGACAGAGAAAAGCAGCAAATCATCACATTTGGGAAATTGAAAATTACATTTTTCTGTTAAAAATAACTGAAACCATTATCGAAACAGTTGCAGATTAAAAGACTAATCAATTACAGCTCATTGTTGGGTCATTGTGATGTAGTCCTATTGCCACTGGTCACTCCTGCAGTAGATTAATTTTAGTGGATTAAGTCCCAGATTGTATGTATATGTAACGTAGTGCCAAATCATGTTAGGGTTGTGATTTGAATGTTAAATGTTTGCTCATGAGACTAGCTTGAATATCTGCGTAGAAGAAGTGATTCAGTAACACCTCCTCCCTCACCTCACACACTCTACATTTAAGTGTTCTGGACAAACATGCTGAAGCCCTGCAGCTGCACAGTGGGATGAAGGATATTACATGACAAGTCCTAACTGTGGGGTGTGAATATGTGTTGTGTAACCCTAATCAGCTTGCATCTACTCTAATCTTGCAGCTAATCAGTTACATCTCCAGCAGCCATTACAAAATAACCCCTTCATCATCATCCTCTCCTTCCTGTTTTACAGTAGTTTTGTCAGTTTCCTACCAGCATAATAATTTTGTCCTCTGACCTTGATTAAAAGCAGGCTCGATTGTCATTACTAGAGAGAGAGATTGTGGTAAAACATTTTAATGTGTTGCAAAAATGACCCTGTTTTAATGTGGTGAAGTAGTAAACATCTACTAGTCAATGACCTGTGTTAGTAACTTTATATATATATATATATATATATATATATATATATATTTTATTCATATAGATGCTCAAACACCTGACATTACAGGTCTGTTTACATCCCATTTAGCGCTAATTTGCTTGCAAACAGAGTACTGATAATGGACTTGTGAGGCTAATAACAATATCGATATTTTATAGGTACAAAAATCTGACATTTCGGGCCAAAATGAACAATTTATAACATACACATGTAATATAAACAAACATTTTCATTACATTACAAATTGATTAGTAAGCAAATAAGTGATTAAAGTTAATTAATTTCACTAGAAATTAAATTGGTTTACACATTAGTTTACGTTAAAGAATAGTGAGGACTCTCACTTGTAACAGAGTACATTTACAGTGTGGTTTTGCTACGTTTACTTAAATAAAGACTAAAATACTTCTTCTACCATTGATTTGGGAGATTGTTTCAGCACTTTGGTGCGTAGTAACTGAATGCTGCATGTGTTGTCCAGTTTGTACTCTATACTATTAACTATATGAGCAGTATACTCATATAGACTGCATATGTAAATGAAATGTGTATAACCTCTGAAACTATAATGAACTATAAAAAACATTACATGAAGTGCAAGCCTGTATTATAAACATTAAATTAGTTTCTACCTCAAACTTACTTTGTGTCCTGCAATGTCTTATTGGCCAACACACTGAAACAAATATATCTGTGATATGCTCCAATTGGCTGATCTCTAGGGCAGAAACAATTAGTCGATTAATTGATTAATTAATAATAATGAATTAATTTATTTCGATTAGCTGTTACAGTTAATCAAGCAGAAATGTCAACAGCTTCTCATGTGGGTCGGGCAAAAGAAGACGTCGGGGCTTGCCCTAAATATCTCTAATCTTGACCATGTAAAGTCTCGCACACAAGGTCTTTCATAAGTATGCTCTGTCTTGGCTCATAACAAAAAGAGGCAGAGGAGAAAGAGTCAGGGCTGATGTCAGTCAGATCAGGGCTAGACAGCAATGGACAGACGTGGAGTCTCAAACGTCACCTCATGTTTCCCTGCGGAGGACGAGTGGGAGCGATGCAGCAGCACTAGTGTCACTGCATCGGGTCTCTCACATCAGATAAGACCCAGAAAGCTTCGCTCACATGTTGCACTTGCACACATACTACACATGCCCATTGTGTAATAGATGAGACCTTAAGCCTGCTTTTGATTTGTTTTTTTTTAATGATACTTTTGGTTACAAGCCCCTAAGTCAGCATGTATATCTCGAGAATTTGATCCAGATAGCATAATAATAATTATAAGATGTCTGTCTTAATGGTCCATAACACAATCTCTCTCTCTCTCTCACTCACACACACGCACGCACGCACACACGCACACATTATACTAACCAACACTTCCGAGTAGTACACACACACTTGTTATAACCTTCCCCAAGTGTCACATTTGCCCTCGTAGAGACCACCATGGTGGACGGAGGATTAGGTAGCGAGTCTTTTGCATAACATGCTAACAAGTCATCCAACTCTGTCACTCCAGTCCCCCTCGCTGATGTAGTTGGACTTGGTATTACATCACTGCCTTGCCAGTGGGTCGACTGTGAAATGACACAGGGATGCAGTCTGTTAACAAGCGCTGGGATCTTTGCATCTTAGAAGATGGAGAGTTATCGCTGCTGCCTCATAATCTCGATTATTTCAAGTTTTTACATGAACTTGAGGTTTTTCTGTTGTTAGCGACATGTGAAAAAGTTATTGAAACACGTTTAAAAAAATATATAGAAAATGTTGTAAATTCATGGTAATTTGGCTTTCACCTTTTTGAATAGAAACGATTTTGCAGCCAGTAGCGGTGATATCCTGTCACTGTCCTTTTTTAAAGCCATCCTTCTTCCTTCTAAGAAGTGATTTTCAGTGTCACAACAACCCACACAAAATTGCAGGAGCCTTGCTTTTGTGGAAACGCATACTAACACAGGAAAGAATTCTAGTGCATGACAGCAGCACAAGCTATTTCAGGACAAACTCAGCTCTGGTGTCCATCAAGCCATACATAAAGTTTCCTTATAATGTGCATTCATACATTCATCACTTTATGATTGAATTTAGTCTCAATGCTATGACTCTTGTAACAGGCTTCCACAGGTCTTAAAAAACCATAAGGTTGATGGTTGAGAAAAAGAATATAAGGCCTTAAAAGCTTGCTTTGAAGGTCCCATATTTGAATCGAATTATAGCACTGAAAAGACCCTTAAGGCCCCTTATCCCCTGTATTGGGCTGCAGGTGCACTATACAATAATTAATCCTCTTTTTCATGTACTAAATAATATGATTTCAGTGGCACCATGCCAGGAGCAAATTCCCATGCTTGCTTAGTAAAAAGAAGATCTATACAGTATTCCAAGGCCCACTTTTTTCCTCCTTCAGATATAATATGATCTAAGGAAACAAAGGCTTTTTTTTTTCTCCAGCCAAAGAACAAAAATGAAAGCCATTTTTAACAAGCACACAGGAAATTATTCAATTGCAAAGAATCTAAGAAATGAGAATCTTAAGATGAACTGTATCTGTATGCTTTCCTCCTCACTGACAATGTTTCTGAGTCTAAAACCATGCTAGCAGCTCTGTGAGGCTATAGCTAAATGCTAACGTCAGTATGCTAACATGCTCACAGTGACAATGCTAACATGCTGATGTTTAGCAGTTATTACATTTACCATGTTCACCATCTTAGTTTAGTGTGTTAGCATGCTAACATTTTCTAATTAGCACTAAACACAAAGTACAGCAGAGGCTAATGGGAATGTTATTAGATTCGCAGGTAGGCTATAAACTAAAGAACTGGACAAATAGAAATTTGACCTGTGCTAGATGAAAAGTCAGAGGATCACCAAAGTGATTCCAACAGTTGTCGAGACATTCCAGTAAAAATCTTAAATGTCAACCTCACGGTGGCGTTAGATGAAGAGTCAGGGGTCACCAAAGTCAGTAGGATACATTGTCATGAGTCATGAGTGTCATTTCATTTCATGGCAATTCATCCAATAGCCACACTGCTAGCATGGTTAAAAAACACTTATTTAAATAGCCTTTAAGAAGCTTCAAGTTTGTATTTTGGTCAATCTGTCATGATGATAGCAAAGTCCATTGTCCATGTTTCCACATTTAACAAATTGTAAGCTAGTATGAACTAACAACAAAGTTGATTCACAGCACATTGAGAGAGTGGCAACAGAAGGCTGTTGTGTCTATATATACAGTAATCAAGATCCTACTTAGTGCTCCTTCCTGCAACAATCCAGATTTTAAATAATTCATTTCGGCTTTTGTTTTGCTGTGCACTGTTGTATCCAGATACAAGATGATCTCAGAGTTTACGTGGCCAAACCATGACTTGCCATCAGACAAAGATGCAGTGAAGAGGCTCCTGCAGGGGTGTGGATTTGACCATGACGTGGCCTACGGCAAAACCAAGGTCTTCATCCGCACACCACGTACCCTCTTCAGCCTGGAGGAGCAGCGAGCCGAAATGGTCCAGAGAATTGTCCTCTTCCTGCAGAAGGTGAGAGTCTGACTACCTCATGGTAGCTTCTGAACTCAGATACTGACATGGCAGCTTGAAACTGCAAATTACTGATGCATTATTGCTCTGACCAAATGGGAAATTCAGAATTTGTGAATTTTTTACTGCCAAATGCAAGAGGGAAAGCTAGTGAGAAGCCCCCAATAGTCACTGATTACATTTCTTCCTTTTTTTAATAATGTTTTTCCTCTCCCTGATTTTGCCTTTATTTAAAACCAATGAACCAAATGAACAATATCCCTTTTCAGTATTTGATGATAATAAAACCGTTCCTATAAACATCTGTCACTGTGAATACCTCTGATTACCAGTCATCAACAACTATTATCTGATGAGGGCCTTCAAACGAGTCTCATTGAAATTCACCAGCACTTGTTCTGCATATGACTAACCGTGGAGGCTAGAAATACTCAGAATCTGCTCAAATTTTTATTCAAGTTATACAAGCACTGAGGTATTTTTGTAGCTAATCTAATATTGTATTATTAGCGTTAGTCTCTTGTATCTCTCAGAGTGAATGTCTCTGCCTCTTCTCTTTCCCTGTCTGAGTTTTCACCCACACAGCTCTTGTTAAGTTGTGAGATGGGATAAGTGGATTCAGATTCATCACTTTAGATGGGCTAAAGAGTTGGCTTAGATTGCCCATGTGGATGTACAGCAATATTGTGTTTATGCTGTATTATGTTAGCATACTTAAGGGATAAGTATGACGAAATCAGTTCTTTTGTACATTAACTTTACTTTGGAGACACTGTGACAATAAGCCCATTCAACCTTTGTAGGAACAAGAACTAATTGTAAAGTATTTATTTACCATTAATTGTAGCTCCTCCCATGCTCTCCAGGGCTTGAATTGACTAACTGGAAGATTGGAATGAAATTTCTTGTCTGGCCATGTGTACACCTTTTTCGTGTAGTAGCTCAAACAAACAAGATTTAGAAAGTAGGTGTTTAGACGCATTCAGGCCACTGTTAAGTAAAAATCGGGGTGTCCGGTGGCATTGTGGTTAAGACCATATACCATATAACCAAAACGTCCTCGGTTCGATCCCGGTCCGGTACCTTTGTTGCACATCATACCCCTCTCTCTCTCTTTCTGCATTTTCTGTCTGTATCTCTCTACTGTGTCTCTCAAATAACGGCAAAATGACAAAAATGTTCCCAAAAGTTAAATCAACATGAAATTTCTTAGTGGGGTGTTGTGCCGCCACGAGTCTCCAGAACAGCTTCTGTGCTCCTTGTCATAGATTCCACAAGTCTCTGAACTCTACTGGAGGGATGAACACGATTCTTCCAAAAGATAATCCCTCATTTGGATGTTTTGATGATGGTGGTGGAGAGCGCCAACTAACACATCACTCCAAAGTCTCCCATACGTGTTCAACTGGGTTGACATCTGGTGATTGTGAAGGCCATAGCATACACACTCTGTATGGAAGTATCTGCATTTATTATGTTGCTCCACTCACGTATTCAGGTTTTTGCCTCAATTTGTCACCTGTCCATAGATGATTGAAAAATAAATGTCCACAATTCATATAAAGAGTATTTTAGATCAAATTAATCATTTTTGCTACCTGAGAAAATTAGTGTTGACCAGCGAGTAAATCTTGTGTTGGCTTGGGTGTGGCCACATGCTGTGCCGTTTTCTATGAATCATTGTCAGTTTTGCTTGATACTGATATTGCTCTGTGACCATACATCCGTTTTTCCTTCAGCTGAACATGTTTAAATGATCCGCTAATATTGATCACTGTTCGCGTGTCTCTGTATTCAGTATTTGGTAAGCCCATCATGCGTCAGTGGTTTGATGACACCTTCAGGTGAGAATGCCGGTATCTTGTTACCTTGTGAGGCAGCTGGATTTGCGAGATCACACAAGCCATCTGGTGCGTCAGGTTAAGTATCTTAGTGTGATAATGGTGCATGCGCTGGCATGTGTCAGACCAGCATGCAGAGCAAAACTTTGTCACTTTGATAGATGGAGAGATTGGTTTGTAAATGTGGAGTACTGCTCCGTCTGGCTGTCAAATTAAGGATGCACTATGCAAATCGCCTGGAAGCTTCAAAATGCCATCTCTGACTGACAGGTAGCTCAAAAACGTCAATGATGTGTTGTGTATGTGTGTAGAAAGAATTTGCACACTGTGCATACATCATCTGGGCACTTGAAGCACTATATCCTTCACCATGTGACTGACACTTATTCATTTTCCCCAGCCTGTCATTACATTATGTGGGCAGATTCCTCCACATTGTGTTGCTTTCATGTCTACCTTTCTCATGGAGTATCTCCAAACTCTCAGACATGAAAGGGTTGTCCAGCCAAATTAACTCCTCTAGTGGATTGATTGGTTGACCTTTGTATTGATCTGTGTGACCCATTGCGGGCTGTGGAGGGAACACTCCAGACAAGTGTTCCCTCCACATCTCCCTCAGGGGAATCCTATCTTGTATCTCCCAGGATAAGCAGGCTTTGATAATGAAGGGAAAGCCCAGAGGAATCGCAGCTTTTCCACCAAAACAAACATCACAGCGCAGCAGAGGTGTCTGAGCAGCCGTATTTAATCTTGCCCTCTGTCAATGTTAAGGCCAGGCAATGCAGTATGTGCTTCACACATGCATGCTCACTCATGCTATATGCACTCACTGACACACAAAATCAAATAGTGGTGTGACAGCAGAATTGACTCCTGTATCTGTCATGCTGTTACTCAAACAAACATCCCAGCCTGAGTCTGATCTGCTGCGCCAAGCAATCCCCTTATCAGCACCTGGCACACCCCACAGCCTTATGCCAGTCGGGACCACAGTGCCAAGACTGTCAGCCTAGGACTGAGGCTCAGACATACTTCTTGTCCCTCCGTTTGCCTCATGGATTTATAATAATACCACTTAGTTTGCCTCATCAAACAGCTAAAAAACACAATCTGTGAATCTGCACACTTCCTAAAGACAGGCTGAGTGGCCCCTTGTAGTGCCACTTACTGTCCAGATTGGGAAAACATTGTGGTGTTCTGTAGTTGCGCTCTCATTTTACCCCTTTAAATTACCATAACCTCTCCTCCTTTGAGGAGGGGGAGAATCTGGAGGAAAGGATTTGGGCAGGAGGAGTAGAGGAGGCTCCTTCACAGCTCCATTTAATCCTGATGGTCTCTCCATCCTTCATTCCTTTCTTCATGTGCTCTTACTCACCTCATCTTTCCACTCTTGCTGTGCTACAGCCACTCAATCTGACCGACCTGAAATTTATTGCAATCAGGCCCGGGTGCATTACCAGTGATTGCTCTGTGTGCGATCCTGTATAACAACACTGTGTAACAACACTGAAATATCTACCTAGTACAGAGGGATCTAATCATTACCACTTTAAGAAAAGGCAACTGGAAGAATGGCTAAATAAAAAAAGCACATAATCCAACATAAATACAGATGTTATAAATTATACATGGGCCACCCCCACCTTCCCTCTGTGTTAAAATGAATATTTCATAAATTCAAGCTCAGCCATCCACATCACATTAACTGTCTGCGCTTGTCAGAGCAATGACGATGACGAGAGGAGAGACTCCCCCCTCGTGTATTCTGAGCTGCCGCCTTAATTGCTTTCCAAAGCTTTACATAGTCTCTGTGTAGCAGTAGGTTTATCAGACGTAGCGAGTGTTATGTCTTGGGTAGTCAGCTTTCACAGCCTGGCCACGGGGGGGTTGTCTGAGCAGGAGCTAAATGAAAACATCTAAAAAGGATACAGTTGTTTTGTATTGCTTCCCAGTGGGTAACTCATCACTTGAGGCAATAAATTGTGCAGTAATAAATAAAATCTTGTTTTTGGAGACTCTGACTGGCATGAAAAGGGAGTAATCTATGGGTCGCGCTGTGCAGTCCTCTGGTGAATAGCAGGCTACTCAGTGCAAGGCTAGCACTGCCTCCTCTCTGCTTAACTGTCCAGAACTGATCTGTCTCCTGCTAGACCTCAGCAGAAACATGATCTCTAATCCTCTGATCCCCTCTGAACCTGCAAAGAGTTTTAGTTATCATCCAAGGCTATCTCCTCCACATATGGGTGAGAGCACTGCAGCAGATCAAAGGAGGATGATTTAACTTTTTTGTAACACTCATACTGCTGGATTTTGAAGAGAGGAAACGTGCTTCCTCTGTTCTCAGAGAAAGCTGTGATGTGGAAACTTGTTTTCTATCTTCTACTATGTCTTCACATTCCTGTGTTATATCTTGTTATACCATTGATTCTGTGATTTAAGTGCTTTTCTCTTATTATAGTATAAGACATGCGACTGGTTTTGTCATTAAACTGAAGCTTAATTTGCAAACCTCCAGCATATTTTGTATTTAGTGCTCATATTCCTGACCTTTCAACTGTCCCTAGTCATGTAATCCATTTTCAAGGAAAAGCTTCATTTCAGAACAATAATACGAAGGTTACAGAATCGACTGAATTTGTTCTTGCTTTCAATGCTGTAGCCTAAAAATATCCTACAGTACACAACACCTTTGGCAAGTATAAAAACTCTAAAAGACTGTAACCATGGGCCTTTGTCCATGGCAACTGACGTGTGGCTCACAGCCAAAGTTTTCTGATTTTTCAGTATATATGTAAGTAAATAAATATGTAAGTATTTACTGGATAATAACAGAAAGCCGCACACAATAATGGAAAATAATGTTTTAAAGAATTTAATGAAAAAAGGGCTGCAAATAATAATTCTTTTCATGATCGATTAATGTGCTCATTAATTTCTCGATTAATGGTTTGGTCTGTGTCAGAAAATGATAAAACTCTTTTAAAAAGATTTTAAAAGATTAATGGCATATGTTTCATGAGGAAGGAATTGCATTCAACACATTTGTTGGACCTCAAGGATACACACAATGCAATTTGGTGAGAAACTCTGAATGTAAACATAATCTTTGTTTTGTTTTGTTTTTTTAACTCCACAGGGCACCTTTAATTTCTGTCGATCAACTAGTCAATGAATCGACTGTTTCAGCTCTCAGCTCAGCAGTTTCAGCTCTAGTTCAAGCTCTTAGTGTGTGTTATTTTAAGCTTATACTGCTGACCACTGGCAATATTCTTCCAATCTATTTTGTCCAGTCTCATCTAATTGATGGATGGGCCATCCAGAGCCATTACATTTAATCTTCAATACTGTCCCTTCTAATTAAACTGTATTATTCAAGATCAGTTTGAACACATTTCTTTCACATCGTCATACTCTACATTAGCCCAGAGCTAAACATTTTAAATGACATAATACTGGCAGGTATGGTGTGGTGTTAGTGTTACTTGTGGGTGTGTGCTACTCACCCGAGCACTTTATTGATTTATGATAATGACTGCTGGCCTGTGCCTTGGCCCAATGTCTCCCTATGACGGCCTGTGGTCAGAGCACGTTGCAGCCTCACTAGATTGTGTCACACACTCTTGATTCCGCCTCCCTCCGCCCACCGTGTGTATCGAGCATGTCACTGGAAAACCAGCTCAATATCCCCAGAGGATGTGGAAACTCAGGCGTTCAGCGGTGGGTTGCAGTCAAGTGTGTCAATGGTGCAGACCGGCCTATCTGTCTTTCCATGTCGGAATTTGGTCAAGCTTTTTTTCCCTCTGGGTGACAACAAGGTAAAAGGGTGTTTGTGTGCTTTTATATTGGACCTTTTAAATTGCCGACACTGCAGTTCAGTCATCAGTTCATCGCCTTTTATTAGAGCTGCAGTCCCAATACTTTTAGATTAAAGACATTCGGTAGCTAGTAATGGGTCCTGGCTGTGTTCTGCTCTGCTCAACATCTCAACCGAAACCTTCCAGCTCTCACCAGTTGCCCTGGCACGTGTGATTTGGGAAAGCTTTTACCTAGTATGCATTTCAAACTCAACCACCCCCCCCCCCAAATAAAACCCCAGCAATCTGTCCCGCTTTGTTGCGACGAAAGATCCCCAATCTGGCTTTGATGAGCTTGTAAATCCCGGGGCCCCGGAGCGTGGTGAGGGCAGGCTCCATGATGGCAGAGTCTCTAAAAGGATGATCAGATGGCTTTATTGGCCAGGAGAGTAAGGGGGCAGACTGTCAGGGGCCTTGTTATTGGCCTGATTTATCCACATTCCCCCGAGTGTCGTCTTCATCAGCTCACCCGCGTCATCGCAGCCAGTCTGCCTTGCCGTTTGAGAAGCAGAAAATGTGTTTATGCCCGTGTGGGTGGCTGGATGGCCCCATCATAATTCTAACCTCTCGCCACTTTCCACCTGTCACACACCTTAATGAGGCTCCAAAGACAGTGGAGACAGTTTGTGTCTGCCGTTATCTGATTCATCGTTGCTTTATGGTCTTTCCCCCACCCCTGCTTTGCTTCTCACCTCCAGCCTCAGTCGTTTACAGTTTAATTAGTGATTTGTAGCTTAGATAAACACAGTTGTTGATCTGGCATAGGCTTGTGTACCATGTGGATATTATGCAGGCAACATCTTAACTGAGCTCTCACTGAAAATCCAATTTGGCCACTTTTTGCTTTGTTACTTAGTGTATCATATGAGCACGTAGGGGGTGGGAGACTGTGTCTATGTGCTGAGAGACTATTTTAGAATGAATAAAGTAAATTATACAGTAGAGGTGTTCACTGGTTCAGATATAATTAGATTAATGTTTAATAATTCATGCAAAATAAGTGATTCTATCACAAAAGAAGTCAAAATGGGGGTAGGGGAGGCAGATAACCTTGAAGAAAAACAGATCATACAACAAATATTTAATGTTTAAAAGTCTACTAATGAAGACAAGGGCAATAGAATCAGTGAGTATTAAGGAAATATGAAGTAAATAGTCTAATATTACTCTAATTATCAAGTCAATACTTCAAGTGACAGGTAAATTGTCCAGTGTTACGCAACTTCTGGCCAATCATTTTAATGCACGCATGCAATAATGAAGACAAATGTAAAAATAGTGGAAATAAGTGTAAGTAGCTTAATAACACAATATATGGGGCCAAAATGATCAATTTTTTTAAAGAAGCAGAAACATTTCACTCATTAGACAGCACTGCAGTAGTCTCATACTCAGTAGTGAGACATGGCGAACCTTCACATCATCATTCTATATCACAAAGTGAATGACAGAATGTAAACACTATTACTGTGGTTTATACTGTGTAATTGTAGCACGTACAGCCAGATCATGTATGACACACGATTCCTACTGCCACAATGCCATAATTCCACCTTTTGTCACATCGCCCTATAACGCCTACAAGGATCCTGTTCATCCTCATCAACCTAAAGCCACTATCCATAATTTTAAATGTCTGCTCAGCACAGTGAAAATTAGAAATTGTACTGTGTAGGTTTTCAGTTATCCACTTTTTTTCTGAGTCATGGCACATACAGGAAATTATATTTACAGGTGTGTGAGTAAAATCCTGACAGAGATTATAATAAAAAAGATGCACAGAATAGAAATTCACATAAAATAGTGATGGAGCTCAAACCTGAAAAAGAGTGCCATAACCAGTATGTCCGCTCAGAATATATATTGTCGTATTCCCACATAATTTTTATTTACTTCAACTTCAAATTCCAATTTAAATGCACTCATAGTCTAGCATTTACACTAGGGCCGTTTTGACAGCAAAGTTTGACCCAATGCCTGCTCTTAAAACTCTGCCTAATTTACCAAAACACTCTGAATCCAGTCTGAATTTAAATGAAAGTAACTTTTAACCTTGTTCGCAGAGACAACTAAGTGAGCTGCAGTCGGGGCAGGCAGCAAAAACCCATTCATTCCTCCCACCGCTGTCACCCTGAGCATGTGTGAGAGTCATCGCAGGGGTCGATTAGTGATGAATATGTAGCTGCTCCTCTTTTCTCACTCTCATCTATTATGCATTAGAGACAGTGCAGCATGGAGGAAACTGAGGATAAGGTCGTCGAAAAGGCAGTTGCCAAAGAGGCACCATGTGAGACTTACAGTAACATGGCATTAGAGGAGCTATTTTTATACCTGAATAGATGTTTGTTGCTTTGTGTAATCATATAGAAATCACAGAGCATATACAGTATTTAGACATACATATAGTCTGTGCTTTTATAGATAAAGCAACACAGCTGTAAGACGGTGTATGTTACAGGTAATAATTAGTTTTAAAATTGTTTATTTAGCTTCAAAGTGTGTGAATTTTCTGAACCAATAAAGGAACAATTAATCTTTCAGTTTTTCTTGCAAATTCAAATTTTCCACATTTGGAGATGCATGGTTTTCACTAGAACAAACATACAGCGAGACAAGCTTTGCATTACAAAGACTTGGACAAATGATAGGGCAAAAGTGAAACTGATATGGAGGAGTGTTTTCTTATCTGCCCTGCCACTTCTCTCTTTTGACCTAGCAAAAGTAACAATTGTAATAATAGACGGAAAAACCATTGAAGAATCAGAGATGTTATGCACAGAAACCAGGCCAGTAGGCTTTAGTCTAGATCAGCTGACATCCTGGGGACAGATTTCTCAATTTTTTAGCCTGATGGGGCTGATCTCAGATTACTGGACCTAACATATGATTGCATAAACTTTAGGGCTTAAAAGATTCAAATTCAACCTTCTTTTTTCTGAGAAACACAGGCTGACTTGGTGATTATATGGCTGACTGGCCTTTTATTGATTTCAGTGTGATTCAGCTTCTTCAGAAAGCCACCCTCTTTCCAGTCTCCAGTGGAGGGGGCTCCATGTTACATTCCTTTTGTTAAAAAAAGAGACATTTCACATGAGAAAAATAATGAAAGTACAACCTAAACACATATCTGCAGCTGATATGGTTACAAGGTTATCATCTTGAAATGACAGGAATTAATCTGCTGCTTCCATATTTCAGTGGTCCATAACTTTATCTTCTTCTCTATCTTCTTCTTATTACACCACCACTCTCATCAGGTGGAAACCGCCTCCTCCACAGTTTTAATATGCAAATGCAAGAAATCCCTTTCTGTGCCTTTGGCCACCCCCGCACTTTGAAAGATTAAATTGATCTCATGATTATTCTGCATCACATTTAGATGATATACAGGAGAGAGCCTCCAGAGCAGTGTGCAGTGCTGCCTATAATTTGTGACTGTTCGGTCTGTGACACTAATTGCACCCTATTAATGATTATGTAGGATTATTTGGGTGCGATGTAGTCAAATAAATGTGTAAATAATTGAGAAGTTGTGTGTGTAAGAAAGAGAGAGAGAATACAGTAAAAGGGGAGCATATGGTGGTGATTTTAGTGAGGGTGGATCAGGAATTACGGTTCCCTGGGGTCCCACTTACATCTATTATTCATGTTTTAGAGGCTCTGATAGCCACTCAACCTATGTTTGGTTACAGGCAGGCTTGGCCGTCCTAATTTTAGCCCTTATTTTAGTCTGAATCCATGTTTCAAGCACTGATGTATAACAAATAAATATGTAACCATGTATAATGAAATGTAATGATAAAAATATTTCTTTGTATAATTGTAAATTGATGAAAATGGCAGTATGACATATTGCATATGTATATTAGCTGTTACCGCAACATTCAGCTGTATTTATAGCTATATTCTGTACCTTCACTCGTCATGATTTTGATTTTAGTGCAGAGGTTGTACTGTACCTCTTTATGGTCAGTTTTTACCACCTGAGCATAAGACCTTAAAATAGCCCAGTTGGTGGTGGATGTTCTACTAAATAAATAAAATCAAGACACAGCGGTTCTAAATGCCCCCTCATCCCTTCTGCATTAGTAAAGTTCCTCCAGTACTAAAAGGGAAACTCCACTGAGTTATCACATAAAGATCAGTCATTGTAAGTAATTGTAAGAAATGAGAGGTCTTCATGAGTCCTCTCATTTCTTAGTAACCAAGGATGCGACCCGGGACTTGAGTCAGGCTAGGTCCAAATGTCTTCCTGGTTGCGGGTACAGTACATCCAAGTGGACTGGCTATCAGCTCTAATCACATGGTGTATTATCATCATCACGAGAGAAAGATGTGTTTTGTGAGGCGAGAAAAACAGTATGTACTGTGAAAATGATGTGTTATTTCATTTCCACTCGGCTGCTCGTCACGCTGCTGTCGGTGTTCGTGTTCTCTCTCTATTTGGGTTTGTTCAGGTCTACCACATTTGGATTGGGTCTAATCATCCTTGGGTCTGATGTGGACCGGTTCTGACTGTCCCTGGGGGGGTCGGCTGTGGCTCAGGAGGTAGCACGGGTTGTCCACTAATCACAGGGTTGGCAGTTTGATGATTGCATGAGGTGTAGAGTTTGAAAGACGTGGGCATTTACTAGGCAGGTAGGGTCTAATGAAAATATGTTGAGTAAATGTAGGATCCACTGTTTCTAGAGCTTTCCTGCTAAAAGGGATTAAAAGTCAGGATATCTCAGCCTCTGCTGCTTGAATTTGGACCCGTCTTTTTGTAATCTGACTCTTGTGAGTCCCCCAATTTTGTGGAAGTGCAGTACAGTACTTATTATTACTTCATTAATTGAAGTTGCATACATGTTCATTGTGTTGCCCTGTGTCTCCAGGTGTGGAGGGGCACCATAGCCAGAATGCGATACCGGCGGATGAGAGCGGCCCTCGTCATCCTGCAGGCCTACCGACGCTACAAGGTCAGGTCCTACATCCGTGAGGTCAACCGGCGCTTCAAAAATGTCCGATCCATGAAGGATTACGGCAGGCATGTGAAGTGGCCCATGCCCCCCAAAGTCCTGCGCAAGTTTGAAGAGGCACTCAGAAGCATCTACAACAGGTACTCGGACAAAATAAAATGTTCTGGATAACCAAGGCTCAGATAGCTGCTATGTTTGTGCTAAGTGGGTCCTATTACACAGTAGGTTTGGGATCAATTCTCTTTTATTTCAAACAGCTCAAATATAAAGTGAAACTACATTGAAATGTTTAACAATGCAACCACCTGTTCTCAATTCAATTCTCATTCAAAACAGAGGCAAAGGAGGAACCTTTTTAAAATAAAATGTTTTGAAATTGCTTTCTTTTGAAGAAAATCACTTTCCTAAATTGGCTGAACTAAATGTGGATCTGACCCCAACCGCAGAAGACAACACATGGCCTCAAGTGTTATTTTACATCCAGATGAGTCCGTTTGAAGCAACTTACACATGTTTCCTTTTGCCTTGGGCTCACACTGGGCATTGATTTTTCTTCCTCCATCAAAGACTCATCACTGCCTTTCATCCCAATGTCTGTTTGTTTGCTTTTTTCTATTTGAAGCTGGGCACAGTAAGAAAATAGCCTTCCTAGAGAATGATGTTGGCTGTCATGATGTGTGAGAGAAAGGCCAATAAGTACAGTACAGCTGGGTTCCACTGCAGTCCTGCTATATCGACCCGCTGAACTAACTACCAAGGCCTTGTGCAGTAATCTCAATGGAGAAAGTTGATTTTTCCTCTGCTCTTAGTTTTCTCTTTGTGTGTGTCTTTGGATGTGTCTGCCTCCAGGTGGTGGGCATGGACACTGATCAAAGGCCTTTCTCCAGAAGAGGCCCTGCAGGTGAGGGCCAAGGTAGCCAGCCTGGAGGCCCTGAAGGGCCAGAGGGCCGACTTGGGTCTACAGAGGGCCTGGGAAGGAAACTACGTGGTGAGTTGGTGGGATGGCAGTGTGGGTGGGGGTGGAGTACAGTAACGTGTGTCTTTATATGTTAGAAGGAGAAAACTAAACACAGCAACAGAGAATAAAAGACAAGATTATGATTTATTCCTGATCCGATCCAACCAATGCTTGTGTTTAGACGATTAATATCAGTTGGCTTCTTTTGATAAATGAAAAGGGGGTTGATAGCTTTTGGGAGTGTTGTTACTGTAGGTGGATTTTGTTAAATTTGGAGGACCAGGCTGGCTGTTTCCCCCTGTTTTCAGTCTTTGTGCTAAGCTAAGCTAACCAGCTGCTTGTGGTAGCTTCATATTTACTGTACAGACATTAGAGTATCAATCTTATCATCTAACTCTTGGTAAGAAAGCAAAAAAGCATATTTCCCAAAATGTTGAACTTGCCTTTTTTAAATTATATGGGATTCAGAAAATGCATTATTTGAAATCTGCAATGAGAGTCAATTTAGTTTGGTAGGAGATTCATAATGTCAGTAATTTGATAGATTTGGATTATCGCCTGCCCAGTGAGAGTGTGTATAAGAGCTCTTTTTCCACAATCTTATCTAAACTTGATGAATACCAGTCCTGTTTCTGAATTCCTTTTTAAATTAAGCTGGAGTGTTTTAACAGGTTTTCTGTGTTTTTTTTGTGGCCCACAGAAGCGAGACAGCCCTAATACAGCTGCATCATTCACACTAGTTTCCAGCGAGCTGCAGCGGAAAGACAAATTCATGAGAGTTCTGTTCTCCTGCAACGTGCGCAAGGTAGTAGGCTTTTAGAGCATCTATCCACCACTAACCACATGCAGACAGAGTCACAACATGCATCTGTCTGTACAAACAAATAAAGCTAACTGCTCGTGGTTTGCACCATCTCCCTGCAGGGTGTTTAGATGTGTGTGTGCACTTATCCTGCGGGGTAACTAATGAGGAGCTTTGTGTTTCCCAGATCAACCGTTTCCACAAGGCAGAGGACCGGGCTGTGCTCATCACTGACCGCCACCTGTACAAGATGGACCCCCTGAAGCAGTACAAACCCATGAAGAGCATCCCCCTCTACAACGTATGGCACACTATTTCTTTTACAGCCTCCTTTATTACTAACACAGGGTGGTAAACAGAGGGCGGCATTTTAGTGCAGATTTCCAAAGAGGTTACGTATATTGATTCATCTGAAGTGTAGCCTGATGTGAATTTCATGTCAAAATATTCATATTTGAAAAAGAAAGATGAATATAACATGAATGAGGTGAAACTTTCGATGGATTATGTTTCTTTACGTCTATTAATCTTTTATAAAGAGACACACTAAGAGAAACGACCATGTCATCATACCGATACTTTAACATTTTACAATTTTTGATGAATTCAGGCAATTATTCATATACAAAGGCAATTCAAGGTGCTTTACATAAATGGCTCCCATTCATGGGGTCGGGACCCCCACAATTTGTCGCAAGATAAATCTAAGAGTTTATTTTTAAGGTAGGAAGTAAGGAAAAACTAAATTTAGGTACTCAAAATTATGTTTATTTTCACGACTTTGTTCTAATCGTTGCTTTGTTTTATAAAATATCTCTTCAGGCCTCTAGAAGTGATTCAGATGAAACCATCATTGAGGGGAAATCCCTCTTAGACGTGCACCATGTGATGAGGAGTTGCAAGTAGAGATTGGGAACCACTACAAAACAAAAAGACTGGGAACCACTACTTTACACAATGCATTTAAAACATACAAAAGAGATTCAGGATAAAACACTAAACCACCAAAAAAGGATTGAAACCCTTTTAGAATGAATTAAAAAGACAAAAACTGATGAATCATTACATGATAAGTCAAAACATGAGTGCTAGATATTATGTACATAATATTTATGTTGAGTCAAAGGTAGTGGAGAACATAAAAATGTTAAACTTGGATTTAAAGGTTGTCAAAGTCAGGGCAACTCTAACTCCTGGCAACTAAATGCTGCTCTTCATGTTTAGTTAGCCGACCACTACCAGGCGACCTGAGAGGGTTCAAGAGAGCCAGAGATGTATTTTAATCCTAAACCATTGAGAAATGTGTAAATGAGCAGCAGTAATTTAAACTCTATTCCAGTTAACTATTTGACATGAATTATACTATTTCTGACCAAGTTTAATTACAATGGCTACCTCATTATACAGAGACCCTTCTGAATATCAGAAAGAGAGCTCTCAAAGTCGGCTCCAATGGAATGAAATATATGAATTGCCTAGTTTAATTATTCAAGACCTAGTGCAGTAATAGGATTATGTTTAACATGCTTCTCATACTGTACATTAGTTTGAAGTTCTATACATTTAGACACATTGTAGAGTATGACATTTAAAACCCTTTAAGACCCTTAAAAATATATGTTTTAGATTAGAGGTTTCAAGAAAGCTGAGATTACAGAGAATTTCATTTCATTTTTATCCTGCAGCAAATTATTAGTAATTATCCAGACACAAGCTTTTTTAAGACTAGTGCTGATTAGTTGATTTATTGATAGGAAGTCCATCGACAACTACTTAGATGATCAATTGACCATTAAGGTCATTTAACAAGCAAAAATAAATATTTGGTGGTTCCATCTTCTCAGATGTGAGGATTTGCTTATTTTTTCTATTTTCTTTAATTGATCATCATAATAACTAATAATCATTGATTGAATATCTTTGGACCATTAGTCAGACAAAACAACATTTTACATACCAAACTATTATTTGATTAATCTGAAAAATAATCAACAGATTGATCATTAATGAAAATAATCATTTGCAGCCCTACTTGAGACTTTTCAATAGAAATGTTAAGTTTATACAACAGTAGGACAGACTCTTTGATCCTTCTGTATATTCTGCTGTATGTGATATCCAAAAAAACACAAGGAAGCTATCTGAGTGGCTTTCTGAAGCTGAGCTGACAGTATTATCTGATTTCCCCTCAGCTTGTTATCCTGTTGGTAACATGTCAATATGCAAAAACCTCATTCAGCTCTACAATTGGCTGCTTTTAATTCATATTCACACTGTGATAGGCCCATTAAGGCTGCTACATGCACACAGCACATGAGGCTGTTTCCATGGCAAATGTGTCCTTTGTATGTCTGTTGACTTCATGCTACTTGTTTTTTTTTTCACAAGCACTGCCTAAATCAGTTGCAGTTAAGGTTGAATTATAATTATTTTTCTTTTTTCTTCAATCTTCTCGCACACATGTAATACATTTCTAATAAGAAGCTGCAGCTGTCATTCTGTTTTAAACATTCTTTTGTGACCTGGTCAGAAAAAGACATTTGAGGAAATATGCTTACAGTATATTGCTTTCAGTAATTCAGCATAATGCACATTTCCACAGCATCCATCAGTACAACAACAGCGTTACGACATGCTCCCTGCTCTGCAGCTCTTACTTGTTTTCTGTTTTAACAGGAATACTGTTTTAATCATTCCCGTTGCTTCTATTTTGCAGTTTTTCCCGATCTATATTAAGCTAACGTCAACAGAACTCAACACTTCTCGCAGTTTATTCACATTATAAGCCTACCTATAAAGGTTAGGCTAGAAGACTATTAATATGAAAATTCAGCTGGAAATGTTGGGATTTACTCATGGTAGCTTAACAGTGATCTGGGGGATGTAAATCTGTAAAAAGTGGAACGACTGGAATTCATTAGTGAATGAAAAAAGTACCCAAGTAGAAACTGAGAGCAGCAGATTGGTGAGTATGACATGACTCTGTTGTTGTAATGATGGAAAAGTGCTATGGAAATGGACATTATAATAAATGTATCAAGACAGCAGGTAAACATGGAGGAAGTTATGAGTTTGCATTAACTGGGAAGCAGGAGAAATCAGGATTAAATGCCTGTCTCTAATATAAACCTGTTCCAAATAAAGCCCTGGTTCTCTCTGCCACTGAGGTAAGTAAAGACCCTGTCTACGATCTGAGAATCTACGATAAGCATATTTTCCAAAATGTCGAGCTATTCCTTTAACCATCACAGTTTCATGCCTAACCCCATTCCCTAAATTATCCTAAACTTTATCTAAATTCTAACCTTAATCCTAAAACCAAGTCTTAACACTCAAACAGCCCTTTGAAGAGGTGATCACCAGCCAATATGTCCTCACTCTTAAGGTCTAAAAATCAAATAGATCCTCACAAAGAGCATACACAAACTAATCGATGCAGTTGAACATGTAAACAAACTGTTGATGATATTTCTGATTTGACCATCTCTCCTATCATGCTCTGCTATGAAAAGGATATTGCTTGCGCAGTGTATTTGCACCACTGACCTTGGAGGTGAGGCAGAAATGAGACAGGAAGTGAAGGTGTAATGCTCTGAGGCAGATATGCCCCCGTCATCTGGTGAAATGGGTGAGATATGAGGCCGGTGTGCAGTGACAACTGTGACAAGACACCCCAGTGTTCAATCTGACAAAGTGACAAGAGGGAATTAGAGAGCTTGGAGATGGACACCCGAAGCCCATGTCGCTGCATCTGGAAGTGAAATGGGGAGATGGAGTTGAGACAGATGGTGGCAGAGAGAGAGCAGCATGAGTTAAGGAGATTTTTAGTTATTGTTCATTCAGAGAGAGTGAGTCTCACACACACACACACACACACACACACACACACACACAGCCTGAGTTGATAGATGAGGCTCAGTCCCATACACAAGGCATATGGTGAGCCATCAGTGTTGTAGGAGGACAAGGGGGCACATAGTATGGTTTGCAGCTTTCACACATTGACAGTGACACAACAAGGGTAGAGACTCCCTTTTTAACCAGGAAACAAAGAATTTTTTATCTTAACAATTAAGAACTTGCATTTTTAAAGTATAAGTTTGGTAATATTCTATATTTTTGTTATTGTCACAGAAAAGACCCAAAGCAACAATGAATCAATCCTACTAACAGGTATTGTCAGTCTATCCGAAACCTGATATATCTTCTTCCTCTGTGCCTTAGAGCTCCATTGTTGTCCAGAAACTATTAAAAACACATCAGTGAGCCTCACTGTTGCACTGGGTGACATGTTCTTTCATTACCATGAACACACACACACACTGTAGTTTATGTGGACTCAATCCCACATACACCATAAATATGTTGTAAATACTCACTAGGGCACCAAATGTGTATTACTCTATATTTGTGAGCTTTATGGGCCAAGCAGTTTGGGACTGTCACAGACAGGGTAGGGAAGTCAGAAAGTATTAAAGGATAGATTCACATCAAATTTCTCTTAATACAATACTCACATGCACAAATGTACATTGAAAGAGTTTTTGGTCTCTGTATTTGTTCCTTCTGTCCATACTGGCTGTGAAGAAACGCCTTCCTAAAGTTATTTTAATGGAAGTGATGGGGATAAAATCCACAGTCCTTGTTCTGTGTAAAAACGCATTCTAAAGTTCAGCTGAAGCAAATGTGAGGCTTTAGGAGTCTGAGTTAGACAAACCAAAGTATATCCTCCGAAGTTAGTACCAAGTTCCTGCTTTGTGTTTCTGCCCCTCTGCCGTGGCTCAGCGAGGGAACCCCACTTTATTTGTCTAACTCAAAAAACAGTGAAGTTATTCTTTAAGAGACAGACTAACACATTCTAGGTTTTGGGCTTTTCTTAGAAAAATATACATTAATGCCAGCATTATCCTTTAAATTAGTGCGTACGCAAACTTTATTTCTGTAGTTGTTTCCGTGATCCCCTTCGTCCTGAGCTTGGAACATGGAACCTTTGAAGGATAAGACTGGCTTTATCTTTACATTAAGACCCATGAAAAGACTAAAACCAACAAGGAATTAGTTCTTAGTTCTCAACCCTGTGTATAACACTGGTTCCTACCGAAGATACACAAATATATTGTTTCATTTTTTTTATGGTAAAAAAGTATTGTTGGTTTTGGTCTTTGAATGGGATTTGTTTACAATAAGAGAAATATAGAATATGGTCATTTTTATAATTTAACAGTATTTGGTTGCCAGACCCAAGGAGTCTAGGTGCTAAACATGGTGTTAAAAGATCAAAAATAATGAATTTCTCCACGTCTTAATATGTTCTAGCTTATAATTGTGGTTGTCTGTTTGTGTAGAGAAGTTCATTCATCTTTTTTAGTCCCCATCACATCACTGATTATAACCACTGTCCTGCTGTATCCGTAACACCAGGCCTTTTTACTCAGTAAATGTCAAGCTGAGTGGGTGAATGAATTGGCCATGGTGAAAAAGCACAAAGGCGGCGGGTGAGAATAAGTGTAGAAGGAAAGAGGGCTGAGGAGGTAGAGATAGAGATGTCCTGTAAGCTGAGAGCCAGAGCAGCGTAAAGCGGAGCTATTGATCGGAGAAGGTCATGCAGAGGGGAAAGCAGTTAGCTCATTGTTGATTAGCACTGATAGGCTAACACCACAGCATCCCCTTGGCTGCCCTATATGGTGTATTTACTGCTGCTCCTTCAGGGAAGCAAAAGGGGAACAGCCAGCTGATTGATGACTAGTACTAGAGTGAGGAGCCAGCAACTATCTGCCAAAGGCTATACGCACCAATTAATGCCTGTGCAGCAAAAGTGAGATCATTACACTGTATTTCTTGTTGAATAAAACAAATACTGTTGAAGAAATGGTGAAATATCCATTCTGAGTGACTTGATTTACTGCTTCTCACCTTCTTTTCATTCCTTTTCACATTCCTCTCTTTTTTTATTCTGTTACTGCCTCCTCCTCCTCCTCCACCCATCCCCACCTCACCCCCCTCCCTATCTAGTGCTGTCTTCCCCCCCCCCCCCCCGCTCCTCTCTCCTCTGCCGCTTCTCTCTTCCCGTTGTTGTCATGCCAACTTCCCAGGAGACAGTGTTGTCATGGATACCGAGCGGCAGGGCAGATCAGCTGATGTCTGGTGTCGTTCAGGCATGTGCACAAATCGGTCTCCTGTATGTGCGCTCTTTTCCTCCCCGAGGCTTATTTGTGATCCCTGCGGATCTTGTTCTCCTCGCGCTCTTTCTCGCCTTGTTTTTTTTTTTTTTCCATTCACCCGTTGATTCCTTCACCTCAGTCTGTTGTTTTTTTTTTTTCTCTCACCCTACCACCATCCACAACTGCAGTGTGACCATATAAACTTTCAGATGAATGGTGTACAAGTGCAGCCATGTCATGTTATTCTTATCCAGGTGGTAGAAAGAAAACACTGAACTAAAGAGGTGGCTGCTGTCTGTAAGTAGCTCTCAAATTATGCAAATCTACTAACACCATACATGAGATTAGGATGAGGAGGTGATGAAGCATAAATAGTATAGTTTGACTATATTTTGCCCTGTAAACATTACTGGCTGGCTCACTGGTGCCCTCATTGCCTCACAACATGAATGGCTGCACAGCTTAGCTCATTATATTATATTCATTTAATCACAGAGCCCCCACCCTTTGCTCTCGCTGCCCCTTTTCCCCTTCTATCTTTACAGGACTGTTGTGGGATGTGTTAGATAACCAATAAGTTGTTCCCATAAGAATACACTGGGAGAACCTGATGTTCAAATGATGCCCTCATGACAACCACAGAGTAGAGTGGATCAGACCAGTTTAAAGCTTCCACGACCAAAGACGGCCTCAGTCAAAATTCTGGCAGTGTCAGAAGTTTAGCACCAGCGTCTCACAATGTGATTCACATCTACAAACCATCCAAAATATGGCATAAAATTATCCAGAGTACACCGGCTGATGAGACATTTTAAGCACCATTTAAATTCATTTTCAAAACATGTGAGTGGCACAAGATGAATGGCACAAGTTGATGACATGTCTCTGTTTTTCCTATTTGTATCATAATTAAGGCTGCAACTGATCTACTGATTATTTTCTTGATTAATCAATTCATTATTTGGTCTATAAAATGTCAGAAAATAAAGAAGGAAATTGTGTTGTGCATTTTAAGTCCAAGGTGACGTCTTGAAATTGCTTGTTTTGTCCGACCAATAGTCTACAACCCAAAGATATTCAGTTTACTGTCACGTAAGACAAAGAAAAGCAGAAAATCTTCACAACTGAGAAGCTGGCCTCAAAATTAGTATTGTACAGTCTGACACAGATTGCGACCAAGATTTTATTAGACATGCAGTGAGCCTTCAAGATCACTATTGAGCCTTTAGTTATCAACACAAATGAACACAAAAGTTGGACTGCAGTAATGAAATGCATCATCATCCTCACGTTTTGTCAGATTCTTGTGGGTCGAACAGATGGCTGGGCAGATAAATGCCTCTAACAGATTTCATACTCGGGGTAAAACTGATTCGGTGAATCAAGACAAAAAATTAGACAAGGAAACGGATCAGAATGTATCATTACCCAGCTCGTTAGAACACTGACTGTCGTTCCAATCAATTAAGCCTTTAATATAAATGTAAATGTAATCGGCTCCATGTAATTAACTGCGGGTGGATTGCTAGACAGAGAGGCAGGGCTTTAGGCCTTAATTCATGGTGATTACGTGAAGTGTTTGTTTCTGGAGTCACAGGCGTCATGTTGGAGCTAAATGAGCTAGCTGGTTGTTTAGCCGCCGGTAGCAACCTGTCTCTGCCTGTCCTCCCCTGATGGAGAATTTGTCTCAGCATTGCAGTCTGGTGAGTGGATATTAATGTGCCTGACTGGCTGCCCTGTGGCTGTTTCCTCAACATGGTCCGCCTCAGTTCAGAGTAGAAAGACAAATTAAGAGAGAAATAAATGGCTAAAAACCTGAGAGAGGGAGTGACAAAGGAGACTGAGGAAAGCTACTGTAGGCTAAAAGGGGGTGCGATAATGGTATAAAATGAAAACAGGGATAAAAGAGAAAAGAATGGGGAGTTAATGAGCTCCTTTTCCTCCTGAGATGTGTTTACCTGTGAAGATATCGGTTTCTTCCTGTTGTGTCTACTTTGAAGACCAGTAAAGCCAAACAATCCAACCGCAAAACTGGGATTCCCCTTTTAGCCTGGCTGCTCTCCGTTGGTATGTCGTTTGGGGGCTCTGAGTGGAATAATCTGATTGGTCCTTTGGGATGCTGATCAATAAATCTTTACTGCAAGTGCTGATTTAAGCCTTGAGTGGGACAAATCACATACACCAATAGACACCAGATACTGGCTTTTTTTTTTCTCTTTTTTTTTTTTCTTTCTTTTTTTACAGTATTATACGTTTGCTCAGTTTTTACAAAAGTTTCAACACAAAATGGTATACTTCTAATTTTGTAGTATGCAAAATAAAAACAACAATATCCTAAAGTAAGTAATCCATAATGCATCAAGTTAATCACAATATCATGACATTGTACATGTTTATCATTGGATTTGAATGATGTGTTTTTTTGATAAGGCTATTATAATTTATAAGATTTATATGTTTTTTTAGGGGTTGTTTTTTGAACGCCCAGTCCTAGTAACTTGTCCTCTGCTGTCAATCAATAACTAATTTCCCTCAAAGCAGAGTCTGCAATGGTCATTTTCTCAAAAGATACACAAAGACACGTATTTGAAATTAAACATCATATCACTGTAACTGTAGATAATGTACTAGTCTGACTTAACGCTACAGTAAATCCTACATACAAGGCAAAAGGATTATTGTGACTGTACTTATTGCATCAGTTAAGTTTATATGTTCTGTTTTTATCACAAAAGATTGATTAGCAGTTATGGTTGCAATGTGTTGAATTGACTGAGTGACCGGTTTGTTTAGTGATAAGAATTTGAGTTCACCGAATTAGATGTCCTACTTTGAGAGAGAAAAAAACAAACATAAGCATGACCTTTTTAGTATCAAGGTTTTTCTTTTCCACCTAAGAGATCTGCTGAATATACAAAACTCCTCAGGTCTCCTCCCTTTACTTCCTGTGAAACGTGTAATGTGTTGTGTTATGTATTGCATGTCAGGTGTGGACCCCAGGAAGACTAGCTGATTGCTATGCGTCAGCTAATGGGGATCCTTTTAAATAAACTAAATAAATAAATAAATAAACCAAACGTGAATTGTAGCCTGGTGCATCCCCAGTGATTTCATGTCCTCTGGGGTGTGCCAACTCAAATTCCCTGATGTGCATCTGTGTCTGTATATGTGCTGTATTTGTGTTTATCTACATTACAGATGGTTATGTTTCCCAGGACACATTCCTGCCTTTTCACATGTGTATGTGTCTCTGTAGGCTCTGTGTACATGTTTATCTGTGTTTAACTGTGTGTCCTCTCTCTCTTGCACTGTCCCAGGTGACGGGAGTGAGCGTGTCCCCTGGGAAGGACCAGCTGGTTGTGTTCCACACCAAGGACAGCAGGGACCTCGTGGTGTGCCTGCAGGGCATGGTGCCTGCCAACGAGAGCCGCATCGGGGAACTGGTTGGCACCCTACTCAGCCACTTCAAGAGGTAAGCGGTAGGGGAAACAGTGGGCCACAAGTGGTGGTAGAAGCTGAATTACTGATTTATCTACCCTGATATTTTCATCTTTTGAAACGTCCTGAAATGCTTCAAAAACATGGACTATACTTAGCTGATTGAATTGACCTGTGGTTGCCACCAAGGTGAAGTTAGAGGCCCCATATTTTTTTCTGTTTACTGCATAGTGTTACAACAGTAGAGAAAATCGCTTTCAGTTAATAATCAGCATATTGTCCCCACTTAAACCCAATGCACTGTGAAGGTGAAATAACCTTCTCAAGCGAATTTCTGAAAATGCAAATCCAGTAGTACTGGTCCAGATGTGTGGTATTGACCGATGTGACCTGTGGCAGGAGGATTATGGGGCAAATAGAGTGCAGCTGTCCTAAGTTGAACCCTAATGTTCAGTTAATCTGAGCTCAGAGCTCTCTTCAGGACAGGATATATGAGGACTAGCATTCATTTTGTTTCCAACCTCCTAAGCAAAGAAAAACACTGATATAGATTAAGTTTAATCCCTGAATCCTTCCGCTTACCTTCCGATTCACTGAGGTTCACTTCAGGACTTTCCCATTTCATATTATTACATATATCCACTGTATACCTTTAACACTTTAAGACATTGAAGAATAGGCACAGATAACCTATTGAATTCATTCACGTGCACATTTCTGTTCTGTTGATCAGTACAAGGTATAACTTGTGAACAGGCTATAGAAACGTGGATATGTGGTAGTATCCCAGTATCTATTCCCTGAGCTCAATTTATTTCATTTTAGTTCAGTTCACATGAAGGTAGTCTTACTGCAGTAGGTCTGCTTGTCTTCCCCACTTACCATCAGGAATATCAAGCACCCGCCCCCCTTCCTTTAACACCAGACTGAACTCAAGTTGTCCTCAGTTCACTCAGTTTTATAACGACAGTTAAAATTACCTTCTAGTTCAAAGTAACATATTATTCTCTTATATAATAAAGTAAGATGCTGTCACATGCTATAATTGTGTTGTATGACAATGTTTAACCAATGTTAACAAGCACTGTTTCCATATCATTACAAGCAGCTTACGCATGGTTTAGCTACACATCAGCAAGAACCAATTAACTCCTTGAATAGTTTTTTTTTCTAACAACCTTCCAAATACAAAATTTTAAAAAGTAGCCGTGTGAAGAAAGTGATTTCATTCATCCACTCTCATTCCACTTTCATCCTGTGTTTTAATCCTAGGAGAGGATGACTCTGTCGCCTTAACTAACAGTAGCGTATTTTTACATATACAGGTGCACAAAAAGATGCTCATCTCCAAAATTGCATTCCATACACACTAATCTGAATGTCACAGAAAAATGAAATGAAGGCATGGGGAAGAAAGAAAACAAAATTCTATTGAAATGTCAGAAAATCCCCAAAATATTAAACATCAGGAGGCATATAAAAGCTATGGGCCTAGATGATGTATTGTAGAGTACTGTAAGTCCTACATTAGTCGTGTTTGTTGGCTGAAATAGCCTGTGGATGTCAGAGAGTTTCAGATGGACACCACCTACCTTTCCTCTACTTTCTACTACTTTCTTATACTGCATAGAGAAACAGTTCTTGTACTAACTGGACCTTTTATCCCGACTTCAAACTCAGTGCACTTTATTTGACTCATTGGATTGGATTTGTCATTAAATCCAGCTGTGCTGCTAAAAATAATCTGATGTACCCGTTGTTGGCATTTCCCCTCATTCCTGATTGGTCCTGTGGGCCATACATGATTTCATTTAGACCTTATGCCTGGGTGATCCTGACCATTCCATTGTGGGTGGGAAATGTGGTGTGGATCAGAAAACAAGCAAGCATACAACCTGTAACTGTGGATTGGGTTTGCACCGAGCAGCAACCACCATAGCTGAATACTAAAGTGCAGAAATGTCTTAAGCTGCAGTTCCTCTATAATGGCTGCTAGATGCTCTGACTACAGCATGTTGAAGTGGCTGAAGAAATTCTTTTGAAATATAAATGAAATATTTTCTTTTTTGTTGTACACAAGATGTCATGGTCTTAATAGCTAATTTCAACTACTCTAATGTGGATTGGTTGTACAGTTTCAGTAACAAGACTAAAGAGTCTCCAGGCGCGCTAGCAGCTCCGTGAGGCTGTACTTGCATTTAGCTAACTGCTATAACATGCTCACAATGACTATGTTAACATGCTGATGTTAAGCAGGTAATGTATACCCTGCTGTCTTTTACCACGTTCACCATCTGAGTTTAGCGTGTTATCATGCTAAAATTTGCTAAGTAGCACAAAACACAAAGTACAGGTAAAGCTGATGAGAATTTACTTAGTTTTGCAGGTATTTGGTCATAAAAAAGTCAGGGAATCAAAATCATTTTTACAATGCATCATGAGAAGAACATGAATATCTGCACCAAATCCATCCAGTAGTTGTTTAGACATTTCATTCAAAACCACAATTGTCAACCTGCTGCTGGCATTAGGAGTGTAGTCAGGGAATCACCACAGTCATTAGGATTCATCCTCTGGGGACCATGAACACAATTTCATGGCAATCCAGCCAATAGTTGTTGAGTGATATTTCAGGCTGGACCAAAGTGGTGGATCAACTGACCGTCAGACAGACGACCATCCAGAGCTATGCCGCTAGCGTGGCTAAAAAAATATATAGATTACATTAGATATAGATTAGTTTGGGAGAATGTTTGCTTGGTTGGCAGGAGTGTTGTTCCTCCTCAGCTCTACCCATATTTGCCAATATTTAAAATTTCTGGCTCCAAGAACACCACACATAAAACCCAAATTCACTCTTCAAACCATCCCTTCAAAAATGTAGAAGAGTAGAAGTAGAAGAAAATGTCAACACCTCTGTAGAGGCAATCAATCTTATAATAAAGCAAACTCACTAATTGAGCTGAGGAAGATTTACACCAAAACATTGCAGATCAAGGAGTGAAAATTAAGGAGTAATTTGTGTTCATGTTTGACCTTTTCAGATCATTTGATCACTCTATACTTCTGCTGCTGTGATTACTGTTTTGATAAGGCATGTTTTTAGACCACTGACATCGCTCATTTCACCGACTGTTGAATTGACTCCTACACAATACTCTGGCACATGTATTGATTTGTGTGTTCATGTTTGTCTTCCTTTGTGTGTTTGGTTGTGTGTGTGTGTGTGAGAGAGAATTTGTGCATGCAGACAGATGTGCCTGCATCTGCTTATCTTGGTGTGTATGCGTGTGCAGCTTTGTCTGCGTGTAGGGGAGGTGTGCACTTGCTCGATCATTGCTATTCTGTGATGGTATCTTGTTCCATTGTGGAGCCCATTTCTCTGTAGGTGTCGGGCTGAGAAAGGCCTCCACTGGGCCTCATGTAATGACCCTCCATGTGCTTCGCATGCCGACTCATCCATCACTGTAAAATAGAACAAAGGGCACACCGGCATGTGCTGTGTGTGTGTGTGTGTGTTGTTCTGACTGCATTATTGCATGTGTGTGTCTGCATGAGGAGGAATTCCTGAGAGGCAGGCTGCTCATGTTTGTGTATCCCTACTGTATGATCTTTTGCATGCAGTGTCCCACCACTGCAGCTCCCTGTAGATATGGCTTTAACCTTTATCTCTCCTTCAGCATGCTGCACAGTGCACAATATGCACAATAGCGAGGAGGGCAGCTTACAGCAGCAACAAAGCAACACTTTATCCTCCTCAAAGTGACAGCGAGGCCAAAGCAGAATGACACCGCCACTGGGAATAAACCCTCTTCTTGTCATAGCTGTGTCTGGATACTTGGGTTTCCGTGAGGCGCGGTTTGTTTTTGACAGCTTCCAAATCTGCTTGGCATTAATCTGTTTTTTCATGTTATTATGAATTTTGATTTTGCTGAGGACTGGAGTGGTTTTCATTTTGAGATAGTGTCAATGCTGGCATATTTCAGTTTTTCTTTTCTTTTTTTAAAGCAGAAACTTATCAATACCACACCAAGTTGACTCAAACGGAAGTGATTCAGAGATTTCAGCAATGCAAACATAAGAAGATAACCCTCTTATCGGCCATGACGCACCAGTTGTCTCGAGAAATTCAGAAATACTTCATTCTTATTTAGCATAAAAAGGAGGGGGAGGATTAGATTCCCATGCCTTCAGCCTCCCTCCTCCCTTTCTCCCTCCATCTTTCCTTTTCCCCTCTCCCTCTTTCATGTCTTTTTTCTGCTTCCTATTTTTGACTATATCCCCTTTGTACTCATCTCACTCTCTCATGAACCCCTTGCGGCCCCCTCCACTTCCTCATCTCTCTCTACCTCTCTCCAAATCTTTCCCTTTTTCTCCCCTGCCTCTCCCCTTCTTCATTTCTGGAGAGGAGGCAATGAAATATTTAAGACTGTGCTGCTGTTGAGGCCTATATTTAGATGAGACAGAGCCACCCCCTTTCTCGCTGTCTCTCGTGTGTGTGTGTGTGTGTGTGTTGACATGCAGCCCATGCTGCAGCGACTGCAGCACTCCCACCATCCGCTGCCAGGATAGCAGAGCAGACACTCTGCATCTGTCACACACAAACACTGCAAAATCAATGAGACATTCAGGCTATCCAAAAGACCTTATGTTCCACCCTCTCCTATTGATTACCGTGAAATTCTCTAGTGAGAGAATTTGAGCCTATTTGAAATAGACTTATATTAGAGACAGGCCTTTTTTCCCAGTTCACCAAGATTTTATAAGTAGTTTTATCATATTTTAATAAGATGTCTCTCTGGTTTCTGATCTGTTAGTGTTTTAATTTGCTGTTGATGCGTTTTGCTGTTAATCGAACTCGACTCTTCCTACATACATACATACATGTCTTTATAAATGTAGGATCATCTACATTTCCACAGCACTAATTCCATCAGAACAACAGAGTAATGCCATACTCACCACATCATCAGTTTCTCTTTCTGTTTTCATTCATTAATTATTTATAATCGCTTCTACTTTGTCGTTTTTTTTTTTAATCGCTGTTAAGCTACTGTCAATGAAACTCAACACTTCCTGCACAGGTGTTTCACATTAAAAGCCTTCCAGCAGGTCACAGGGCATAATCCCTCTCTTTCCTGGTAGACTTTTAATGTGAAATATGTGAATGAAGTGTTTAACACTGATCGAAAACAAAGTAATTGATTAATTGAGTGATTAATTGGTGAGTGAAAACAGTATTTCTGTTAAAAAGAGAAACTCAGAGCAGCAGATTGTTGAGTATAACATGACTGGTATTGTAGATAGAAGGGAAGTTTACCAATTTTCTTAAATTTTTTTATCATTGGAGATTTCTCTCATCGTGACATTGCCTGACTGTCTCCCTTGTTTCTTCGTCATCACTTTGTTGTAAATTAACTGAACTGGTTCCTTAAATGAAACTGCAGGGCAGTGTGTGTTTGAAGAGATACTGCGATCTCCATTTCAGTTTTAAAGAATACAGTGTTTATACACACTGGCTTATAAATCTGAGCTATAGTAAGTAAAGATTTATTTATATATCACTTTTCAAAACAAAATTTACAAAGCGCTTCACAATAAAAGTCCAAGGAGAAAGTATGCTGCCTTCCACTGGCAGATGTATGCTTCACGCAATCACATCTTTTCTTCTATAAGATATGGTATGTGTTAGATAATAAACACCATGAGGAATAGCTGTTCTTTCGGCTTGGAGTCTACTAGGCCACATAAAGGAACAACATTTATTGTAGAGGAGATGAATAATACTGTGACAGAAGAAACAGTTGCCAGTTTAAGTCTGAGGACAAACAGGGAAAATCTGGTCAGGGAAAATGAATGTCTCTGCTACAACTGTTGTGTCCTGCAGTGGACTTACGTAGTGACCCTCAGAAGACAACCAAAGTTGACAAGTGTTATACTGAGGTGTAATATACAATATTTTCAAATATTTTCAGTCTTGTGACTTTGCGTTGAATCTGTGAATGCATTTGACTTTATCATTTTTATTTCTTCTTATTCAGATTTCCAACATTTCTTGTGGTTTATTTCTCAGTCAGTGCTGTATCACACACTTCCACTCTGATTCACACTTTTCCCACTGAGATCTGAATGTTAAAAATAGCTCAGTGTTGAATTATTAATCCACATCCTCAATTTTCACTGGTGGTAAACTGCAGTTTAAAGATTTCGTTCCATCAAACACAACACAAGATCACAAGATGTGCAGAAATATTCCTGTTACTTATAAGCAAGAAAAGCGGGATGTTTTGACAGGTCAAAGTGACCTTAGATGTGTTGAGATCATGTTAACGTTGTGTCAAATGTGTTGTTTGCAGTTATTCGGCACAGTTTCTCTCTCCTACTCTCTTTCTGTATGCATCAGGCACGACCTAATGACAAAGTTGCCCCATGACCGACACTTGTAAATCCCTGGTTCACAAAATCTCCTCTGTCTTCTTGTCATTGTAGTTTCTGTGTTGTGTAAGCAGCTGGAATTGGTTTCTTAGAAAAGCACTACTGTGGATTCTGTAGCAACAGCTTGGTTTTGGCTCCACTGCTTCCGCAGCTGTCAGTGTCCACAGTGACTAATGAAAAACCCTGTGCAGTAGATTGAGTGTGTGTGTGTGTGTGTGTGTGTGTGAGATGGGAGTCATTGACAGGATTTTATTAACCCGAGCCTGCTGTCCTCTGTGTGCGTTTTGGTGCATCGAATAGATTGATGGTTTTAGTGCTGAAATGATGAATTGATTAGTCGATGGACAGAAAATGTATCAACAACAATTTTTGATAAGGGTTGGATATCATTTTAAAATTTAAATTATTTGTGGCAATACAATACCTGACTTTAAGTACAGACACTAAAACTACTTTTTTGATACCTTGAGAAATATAAACATGATTTTCTATACTTTTTCTTTTTTCATCTTATCAAAGAATAAGAAAAGACATGAAACGTCTGTTCACCATCTTATGTGCTAAGTGGCACTAAACATAAAGGACAGCTGAGGCTGATGGGAATGTCGTGAGTTTTGCAGGTATATGGTCATAAAATAAAGTACTGGACATATTGAAATTTTGACCTGAAGATGGCCCTGGATAAAAAGTCAGGGGATCACCAAAGTTAATACAATTCATCCTGAGGGGGACATGAATGTCTGTGCAAAATGTAATGGTAATCAGTGTAATAGTTGTTAAGATATTTCAGTTTGAACCAAAGGTGGACAGACAGTCAGACAGAAAGACATTGCCATCTCCAAGGCCATGAAAAATAAACAACATAATTTTGTGTAGCAGAGTTTAGCTTTTTTCAGCCAATAATAATTTTGCGACCCCTTACATTCATCTCGTGACTCTGTGGAGGGTCCCAACACCCAGGTTGGCAACCACTGGATAAAGTAATAATTAAATTAAGCGATATTTAATCGTTTGTTGCAGCCCTTGATGATTTATTCTGGCGCTTAAGGCCTCCAGTGAGCATGAGGACATCCTTCTCAGTCTTCCTCCCTCCCCCACTGTAAACTCTCCAGATCTGTCTCTGTGACTGATGTTTATAGCTTTACCTCCCCCATATCTGTCTTCAAGCACCATCCATTCATACTTTCTCTGTCTTACTGTCCACTAACCTCCACCACCACCCTTTGTCCTTCTCTGTCTCCCTCCCACTCGCCCCTCCACCCCCCCACCCTACAGTATGAGTCAGCAGTAGCGTGCAATACACAGCCTTTCATTGATCTGTCAGAGTGATGTGGTCATATTCTGTTTCTGCCCTTGCTCCTGCCCCCTTCCCCGAAGACTTGAACGTTTAGCCTCCCCCTGTCTGCTTCTGACACTGCAGAAGGGATTTGGGGGACTGCTAAGCCGGACTGCTTGGTGGGGAAAAAAAGTTGATTGAGCACAGAGGAAGAAACACAGAAAGTGTTAGTGAGAATGTGTCAGGAATAGTGAGCTAAGAGGGAGGGAGGTGAGATCGAGGTGGAAGGAAGAGACAGCAAATAATGCAGAATGAATCAAGTGAAAAATAAGCGGTGGAGAAGGAGAAAGAGATGTGGAAGATGCCGAGTATGAAAAAGAAGCACATTTTATCGATCTGCTAAAGTCAAATAGGTTTTACTTGTGGTTCAGGTAACCTATCAGGGATCACATTGGTCGTTATGGTCGTCAGACTCACTGCAGACATGTTGGCGTCAGTGTGCTTTGTTCATTATTTTCCTTTTGTGTTTGACTAAGATGGATATTTTAGTCAGATTGTCTGTGTAAGGCTTTTATCATCTCCCTTCATTATAAAGGACTGCACCAGTGTTTCTGCACATTTTAGCTCCTTAACTGCAAATCTTGATCTCCTGCCAAACGTAAATATAGTCACGTAGATATCTGCACTGAAAGAGTAACTTAACACTCTGAATTAGTCAATTATGGCTTTATTAAACTATTAACTGATTCTGGCCCCAGAATCATGTATATATTATTCATTGCAAAGGCATTTCTTTGTTTCTACAGAAAATCAACTAATTCTGTCCTGACGCCAAAAAAGTCTTCTGACATTGCCTTGTATTTCATGCTCTTGAAGTACAAGGCCACATCACATTCAGTCCGATCTGAACAGCGCCTCCCTGTCGAGACTGCCAGAGGCGGTGGAAATCCAGGTATTGCATACCGTCTCGGCTGTCATCCAGAATTCATACAACTGTAGTAACATATGTAACTCTCGCTTGGGAGCAGTAATTTGAAAAGAGATTGCGAAATCGAGAGCATGAAACCAACAGCAGTAGAAGTAACATTCAAAGTTTACAGTGTTGAACTGAAGTACCTAGGGTTGGGTTTGGGTTAAAAGAAGAGTTCAAGCATGTTCAAGTTGCTCTTTAAGCTGAATTACCACACAATGATAATGTAATTTCTGTCCATATTGTATAGAAATTAAGTTTCCCTTAATTTCTGTCCATATTGTACAGAAATTAAGGGAAACCAATGGCTGCCTGGAATTAGCGATGCACCAATGCAACATTTTCTCTTCTGATACCAATTCAGATACCTCAACTCAGGGTGTCTGCCAATACCGAGTACTGATCCTACACCAGTGCTCTCTTTTTCCCAAGTTTAAAATCTGTTTATCTCACTGCGTGGATGTAATTAGAATTGTTTTTATATAATCTGACATGAGGCCAGGGATTGCTGTGAAAAAACTGAGTATACAACCCACTGATGATTGTAGCTGATAGAGGAAACATTTTATAATGACACTGACGAAGAGATTGTATTTAATGTGGAATTTGGTCACTTCATTGCCGATACCCGATTCAGTGTATTAGATCAGAACATCCCTGCCTGGAATTGTGGTAAAAATAAATCCACATTTTTAAAACACAGCAGCATGCTTTGCCAGATGGTTCGCTGTGATGTGAAGTACATGGGATAAATCACTGGTATGGTCCTTTAACTAAAAGAAGGTCATCTATTCATGTTGATTTTCTTTTTGGAAGAATTATATCTGTTGCTTTAATTTTTGATTTCAGCTGCAGAGGGTAATGAATGTTTAAGAAACCAAAAATGTTGTTAAATAAATGTGCCAAAGTGCATTTTCTGTTATATCTGGAGATGGCACTAGAATAGTAAGATAAAAGGAGGATGAGCGAGAGGGTGGCAGAGAGAAGTGATAAGAAAAACAGAGAGAGAGAGAGAGAGAGAAAGCCAAGCTGCCTTTGTCTTCCTCACCAAGGTCACCCTTTCTGCTGAATCAAATATTTCAGACTGATAGAAGTGGGGTTCTCTCTTCTCCTCTTTCTCTCCATCCCTCCTTCTCTATCTCCTCTTTCTCCATAAATCACCCGCCCCACTACTGCTCCTCCCCCTCCCCCCCTCTTGTTTTTCACTTCACATTCCTCTTCTCCTCCTCCTCATCCTCCTCCCTCTCTCTCTCTCTCTCTCTCTCTCTCCCTCCTTTCTGGGCCGCTGCGGATGCAGTTCCCATGGCAACCATTGGATCTATGTTTGTCTGATACGTATGCGATCCATGAATAACCCTGCTGGCTGGAGATAATAACGCCACATCTCGTCCCAGACCACAGAAACCAAATAGTATAGAACAGGAAAACTGTGAGAGGAATATAAAGATTGGAGAGGAAGAAAGGTGCTGTACAAAAGAGGATGGAGAGATGAAATGTGTGTCAGAGAAAATCAGCACAGGCTTTTATTTTAGCTTTACTCTACAGAAAATTAGGGCAGGATATTAATCCTAATGTGTAGCATCAAAATATTGAAAACTGAAGAACCAAAATGTCTGTAATCTTCTTTACTTATTCTTTCTTCAGATTGTTCCTGATTTAAATCAAAATTTGGCCAGTTTTAGACTAGCTTTTTCCACATTTTAGAACTTGGCTTCTTTTGTTAAATGAAAGATTTAGTTTATATTTCTCAAAGTAAGGTATCAAAAAAGTACTGTTTGGTATTGGCACTAGAACAGACAATAAGTCATTTTCCTTGTGCAAAACTTCTGTTTAGTCACCAAAGGGTCTTCAAGGATAATCTGTCTGCATAGTCGTTATATAACTTCCAATTTGCAAAGTCAAATTGCATGCAAGTTCACAAATTCCCTCACACACACATAAAAGAGACTCGAACACACACACTCAGAGTCATTGTTATATGGGCCAGTGGGGAGTCCTGCTCGTCTCATTGGCACTGTGCTGCAGCCTGGGGGAGGAGGCTGGCTGGGTGGAGTGATGGATGGCGAGTGGCCAGGCCAGTGTGTGTGTGTGTTTGTGACTGCGAGGATGTGTTTATGCATGCTGACTGTGTAAGTACATATTAGAGATAATAATAAAGGTGTGAAAATGCACGGTATGTGTCAGAGGTTGTGTATGAATGAGAGAAATGTGTGTGAATGTGCGACTTAGGTTGACCTACTTTTCCACTGCAGCCAGCCCCAAATCACTGCCAAGCAACCTCTCTCTCTCCATTTCTTTCTCTCTCACACAAGGACAAACACACTTAGTAGAGTGTGTTACAGAGGTCTTAACACTATTAACAGCACCACGTTGTGTTTTCATTATGTAGCATAAGCACAGACACTGGCACAAGCTTAAGTAACAGATGACTGGGTCAAATATAAAGCTTCATAGTGAAGTAGTGCTAAAAGAATTACTTCATTTGTTGATTTTAAACACAATGAATCAGCTATTTAGATAATGGATAATATTGTAAGTCATTTATCAAGCAAGAATGTCAAACTTCAGCTGCTTCTAGCTTCTCAAATGTGAAGACACATCATTGCAAATTCAATATGTATTTGGGTTTGGACTCTTCATGAGACAAACCAAGCAACTTGAAGCTGCACCTGGGGCAAACAATCAATTAATCGATAATAATAATCCGTATTTGTAGCCCTAGTGTGAGTGTTACCAGAAAACTGCTGATAGTTCTGTTGTATCATCTTCCACAGCAGCCATCTATGCAGCTGACTTTTCTGAAGAACTGAACAATGCATGAAATCTCATGATACATGTGAACAAAATTGCACACTTGTAATTAGCTCTGACCCTTTGACAGATTCAGCACTCAGGGAGAGATTTATTAAGCCTCATTTCAAATGCTTTCCAATGGGAAGAGATGAAAGTGTCGCTGGATTTACTAAAGTTCACACTCTTTGCAAGGATCAGTTTTGCATGGAAAATTCTTTGCCTCTGAAGTTTAATTGCAGTTATTATCATTATTATTATTTGGAATGCCGTTACTTCATTAACGAGCATTTCTATTTCAGGATCATAAGGATTTTATTTCTTGTTGATCTCAGACAAATCCCAACTCTGGACTTTGCCTCTAAGGCTCCCCCTCAAATGCAAAATGCATTTCAACACAGTTCCAGTCATTGATTGCGTAATTAGTTTCTGTCTTAGTAATTCAGACACTAATTACAAACAGATTGCGCGTGCAAATTGAATGAAAGGCTCAACCCAAATTTTTCTCATTCTTTCATGTCATAGATTAGGCCCTCATCGCTTTGGTAACAATGACTCATTGTCTTATTTTTCTGTAGGTTTTCATTTAATTTCAACTTTATTTTGCGTAAATAGTAAAAATGGCATGAACAGTAATTTTTTGTGTATTTGTATACAAATGAATATATTTTCAGTATATTGAATTATTGCAGCAATAGTTTAGGTTGTTGTTATTTAGTCTCTTTGGCGGGTCAAAACATTTACAGACAAATAAATAGTGTCTCTACAGTCAGTACTCGCCAGTACCGGAATTAGAGGTGAAACAATTTGTCATTCAATCCATTAGTGAATTGACAGAAAATGTATCTGCTAATATTTTGATAACCAAGTAATTGTTTAAGTCACTTTTCAAGCAAAAATGCCAAAAATGATCTGATTCCAGCTTCTCAAATGTGTCATGTGACACTAAACTGATTATCTTTGGGTTTTAGACTGTTAGGAACCTGTGATGGGAAATTTTCACCATTTTACTCTACAAGACAATAGATAAGTGGAGAAAGTCATCAGCAGATTATCAATAATGAAAATACAAGGTACACTATGCGGTCTACTTTGGTCAGAATGCTGCTGTATAAAACTCAAATACATATACTGTATATAGCACGGATATAGCCTATATATAAATGTGCATCTGTTGGTGTGAGCTATATTTAATCTGCTACTTGGCTGCTCACTAGCAGAGTAGCTGCCTCTGCATTCCCATAGAAGCTTTCCTCATACTTAACTGTATGCACATGATGTATGCACTTACTGTAGTCTACCATCTTACTTACTTTGGATAAAAGCATCAGATAAGTGCTGTACAGTTAAGATGATACAGGAGGAGCCTTGATATTTTATAGACTCCATCTCTTCAGTGACCTCTACATTTACCCCATAATCCTCCACCCCCACCCCCAAACACACATGTTCCACCCAGCAACAGCACCATACCATCTCCCACTGTCAGGCCAATTATGATTAGCCTCAGCACACTCTCTCCTCGGCCTCCCTCACCTCCTCCTTTCCTTTTCTCCCTCCCTTGTTCTGGTCTTCAGTCCCTCCCTCAATCTCACAGTCATGCTTCTGTCCCTACCTCCTTTCTTCATTTCCCACCTGCCATTAATCTCCCCACCTAATGTCTTTTCATCATGCTTCTTTTTTCTGCTTTCTACCCTTCCATCTCCCTCCTCTCCTCCCCATCCCTTCATCTCGTCCTCCCTTTACTCCCATACTTTAATCTTCACATCACTCATTCGTAACACCTCCGTCCCTCCTTTGTTCCACCTCACCTTGCTTATATCTTCCGTTTCATCCTGCTTTTTATCCTACCTTATATAAAGTCCAGCCTCGAGCAAATCAACTCTACTGACCTGGGGCTGCTTGTACAAAGAGATTCTTTGACTATGACTTTGATTTAACAAATAGTTAAATTTCTACATCAGATAAAGCACAGAGGAGTTCAGAGACCATTACAGAATTACTTTAAAGTGACAGTTTAGACTTCAAAAGCCTGAAAGACTTTAAATGATATATTTTTGTCTTTAGGAAAATGGAAAAATATGATATTATATAACAAAAAAAGATAAATGTCTAAGTTTATTAGTAGCACAAAGCTGTCTAATTTCAGAATAAAGAAGAACTGATTTACTTTTTATTCTGGGTAAAATAATACTCTTTTTAAACTATAAAACATGGCCAAAGGAGCTGCTAGTTCGAGGTACAAAACACTGTCTACTCCAGTTAAACACTCTGACATGATAACATTCAAAAGGACATTTTACCAGGCAAATTCAGTGTATGAGTGTATGAATAATAGAAAATAGGAAAAAAAAAGATATCCAAGAGGTTACACTGGAACTTAAAAATTATTTTCCTTGTCTGCTCCACAACAGTGTTTGTCACGGAGAAGCTATGTTTTCAAGGTTTCTGTTGTAAAGTTGTGCATTGTATCTGGATGGCTTTAAAGACAGACTTTTCTTTTCCTTTTTTAAATGACGGAAAAGACGATACTCTTCTCTATCGTTACATTTTCACATGTTCATGTTCAATCTAATTTTTCTTAGTGCTGGCAAGGAAAGCTCTACATAGTGGTAGCATCCTGCTACTAATCTAGAAGCATAACTGAGCCTGGCATCACCCAGAAGATGCACGTCCCTGATGGTGATTTTTTTCTGGACATTCAAACCTTCCTGCCACTAAACAGAAAGCAGTGACATGTCGGTGGATGAAAAGAGATGATCTTTTGATTGATGTATTGATTGCCTTTAATAAGCAGAATTGGAGGTGTAGTCACTTGAGAAGTGAGCGGTCTCCCTTCAGTAATGAGCAGCTAATTGAGGCTGCCTGTCAGTTTTTTCTGTTTTGACTCACTGTGTGCCAGCTTATTGATTTACCTAATGTGTTTTTAAGCCAACTCCATTCAGCCTTGAGATGGTGGAGAGTCCTTCTGAAAGGCCAAAGACGCAGCTGATCAGCGAGTATGATTTAGCTCACTGGTTCTACGGTATAAGGAGAAGAACAATGAGAAAGACAAGATCCAGCACAGAGGTGGCCTCCTACACATAAACACACGCTTGTTTAACCCTCCTGCTGTGTGGCTATTATGGCTCTGCAGTGTGAGATAGCCTCCACCATCTGTGGAGCAACCACAGTATCCCCCAGAGACGGAGGCCTTTGCTTTGTACATTTCCGGTTCTGTTTCATCTCCCACTGATCTCTTAAACAGAGAGATGTAGAGGTGAGAAGTCTGTCCTTTTGTTTAACCAGGGCATCTGTGAACACTGGACTCCTTAGAACAGCTTGCATGAGTAGCAAGTGATAGCAATCACTCACCCACTGTCCTGTGGGAACAGAGAGATTGTATGTCCAGATGCCACATGGACACCCTGCCAGTGGTCAGCCCACATCCACTCCATCTTCTCCTCAGGGGTATTCCAAGGAGTTATGGGGTCCGGCCACAGGAGATTTTTCTTGGCCAAGCCCCCAGGAACAGCGCAGGGCTCTGAGGGGATTTTGACGTAGTGGCTACACTTGGTATCGTAGGATTACATCACATATAAAAAGTTTTTAAAAAAAAAAACTTTTTTCCATACACAATCATTACAAAAGGAATGGCTTGAAAAGTAGGAGTACATTTTTCTGAGCGTCACAAACACCCCAAAATAAGTCATACTTGTATTATCAGAATTTGATCCATGAGGTCCAATAAAATTTGAAAAGTTTCAAAGAACCATAGCAGTAAAATATTTTATCTCATTTGTATCAGTTTCAGCTAGAGGCAGTTCCTAATGTGCATGCTCTCAGCTGAAAGCCTGAAAAACGTTTGTCTTATGCGCCCGGTGAGCATCCTTATATATATATTTAGTTTATTCCTTTCAGAAGTCTTTTAAAGCTATATTTTTGTCTTTATGGAAACGGGAAATATGATGTATGTAACAAAAACAGATAAACATATAACTGTAATAGTTGCACAAAGCAGTGTAATTCCTGAATATCTTAAGTAGGTCTAATTCACTGCAGGTCACATTCTTAGTAAAACAAGACTCTTTTCAAACTGCCAAATAGTAAAGATGCTGTCGAGCTGCATTATTATGGGAAGTGATTCAGTGTTTTTGGAGCTTCACCCACACCAGAGATGTCAAGTCTAAGTCTCTTTCAAGTCCCTCAACTTTATGGAAGTGCAATACGAAATCACTGGAATGTCCCTTTTAAATCTAGCAAAAATATCCTTGTCAAACCATATACAAGTCAAACACACTTCCACACATTCATATACAGGATAATAACTCCTGATTGAAATCAGAGGTTTGGGGTGTTTGCCTGATATAACGGCCAATTTTTCACACCAGTAGTCCTCTGTTCAGAATCTGTTATATCGTGGAGAGCAGATGAAAAACTGAGACAAACTGAGCTGCTGCTTGTTACAGTTTTCATCAGATAACACAGCAGCTGCTGAATCACTTTTTTTTTAAGCTACAGAATATTTGTTTTTCAGTTTGAGAGATTTCAACCAAAACCAGAGAACTGGGGGAAAAAATGATAAAATATTTATAATTTCAGACTTGAGGATCACAAACAGCGTTTTATTCAAGACACCTCAGGGGCCCTCGGGGGCCCTTGATAGTCAGCGCCTCTATTCCCCCACTGCAGAACCCCAGATCTCGCTTACTGTGCATAAAGAAGCAGAAATACTAGCTTAGCATATTAACAAGAAGAGGTCTTTTTAGCTTGTGTCTACTGTTCATGTATGATCTAGCTTCAAATGGAGCCTCATGGGAGTTTTGGAGATTAGTTCTCCTAATATTGTTAAGTCCAATGTGTCTTATGGGACGGCAGCTCACATGTTTGAGAGTGTGATGAACGTGTAGGTTTACAGTGTCGTCCAGTGCCCACTTTTCCGCAGCTCCTGACCTTTCTCTTCTTTGTTCGTCTCGTGCAGAGGCCTGGAGCACACTGATGCTCAGCCGCTGTAGAGCCATCTTTTGATGTAAGCCTCTTTTGGCAGTTCCACCTCTGAACTCCACTTCTCCATGTACACTAAAGATTGACTTTTCTTTCTTTCCCTTCCTTTCTTTCTTTTTTTTCCCCTCTATACACATTTGAAACAATACCATTTTTGCTGTCAGTGCATTTTCACATAAATGACCTACTTAGTAATCTCTCCGGTTGTGAGTACAGCTGAGAAAGGGAACGCACAATTAGAGGGAGGCGAAAAAAGACATAAAATCAGATATCTATACTTTCTGTACTTTCACAGCTTAGTAAATACAGCAAGCAAATGCTGCCTTATGATATAATGTGATGCACTAAACCTGCTGGAATAACCCAGGATGTTTGTTGCAGGTTTTCAGTGCTGCATTTGATCTGGTCTTTGGGGTTTTTCCTTTGCCTCTAAACATTTTATTCTCTGTAGTTTGCAGCTGTCTTATCAAGCTCTACAGCACTGAATAAGATGCCATTTGCCAACCTAGAAGTGAAATTGGAAATATGAAGATGGTAAACTATTAGTAAATTATTTATAAGAAAGGTAAAACAAAGAGTTGTACCTTCAGAGGAGAAGAGGGCAACACTACCTAATGCAGAAATGATCTGCAGGTCAAACTGGTTTTGACTTGCCCTGACTTTTACTGATATAATGTCTGCACTCTTGAGATATCCTTCCAGCCTTCTTTTAATACTGAGCTAAAGCATCTGTATCATACCGCAGTTATCTCAAAAACACACCCACCATGGCATCAAAACTGCTCGAGATCTGCCTCACCCTCTGCATTTTCTCCATTATTCATACACCACATCTGCAGTCGCAGTACTGGCAAAACTATATAACTTGGGCACAGTGATGCTAATTAGAGAACCGCACTCACAAAGGCAGTTTTCACACTTTGAACCAGTCCATGCCCCAGCCACTTTAAACTGGGACAGATTATGGTTTCATCCATCCAGACTGGTGAAGCCGCCTCATATCAAATTCTCTCTTTGTGATGATCGTCTAGGGCAATAACTATTCTTCCTATTAAAAGCCTCTTCAGATTTAGTTTCAGTCTGATGCAGGTGTGTGTCTGGTGTGTTTGTGATGCTGCATGCTCTGTGCAGATCTTTCCGTTTCCTCTCCAGTGTGAATGTAGGAGCACGTGAGACGTGTGATGCAGCCATGTGAGACAGAGATAGAGTGTGACAGTGAGAGGAAGGCAGATGCTGTGTCAGGTCTGGTGTTAAATGCAAATCCATGTAGTTGAGTGGGTGGCAACGATGGAAGAGAGAAATATAGAAAAAGAGCGAGGGGATACAGAAATGTGGACTTTAAGCAATTACTTCTCCATTCTCTCTACATGATGATCCTGCACAATGTAAAGTACTGATGAAAGTCACATGATCAACGAAGGCAGCCTAAACCTCAGTGGTTACCTGTCTTCCTCTAACCTGGACCACACCAAACCCATACATATAAAAACCATTCATAACCTTTTAGCCTAACTTAATTTAACTATCTCTACCTAAATATCCAAACATACCATAGTCATTTTTTCCACGCTAGCAGCATCTACTGGATTGATTGGCACAAATATTTGTACAGATTCATGCTTCCCAGACGATGAATTTTACTGACTTTGTTGATCCCCTGACTTTTCCTTTAGTGCCACAGTGAGGTTGACATTTGTGGTTAAGACTGAAATGTCTCTGCAGCTGTTAGATAATTTGACATGAAATTTGGTACACAAATTCAAAATTGAAATGTGTCCTTTATGTCCAAATGCCTGCTAAACTCATGACATTCCCATCAGCCTCAGCTGCACTTTGTGTTTTGTGGTAATTAGCAAATGTTAGCGCGCTAACACGCTAAACTAAGATGAACATGGTAAACATTAGGCCTGCTAAACATCAGCATGTTAGCATTGTCATTGTGAGCATGTTAGCATGCTGACATTAGCATTTAGCTCAGTACAGCTTCACAGAGCTGCTGGCATGGCTGTAGACTCTTAGTCTAGTTAAGGATATAAACTTAACTATCCCGTGGCCTAGTGGTCTAAGGTGCATACCATTGTAATTGCAACATCCTCAGTTCGAATCCGGCTTTGTTGCATTTCACTCCCCTCACTCTCTCCTGTTTCCTGTCTGTCTCTATTGTCAACTATAGAATAAAGGCAAAAATGACTAAAAAATATGCAAAAAATACAATACCGTGTGTCAAAAATATATTTTTCTAACCACAAAATAGCCGTGTAATATTTGTAGCTGTATAATCTCATCCAGAGTAGACGCTTTAAAAACTGAATGAAAATTAGTTTTCCTGAAATGTACAGGTGTAATAAGACGCTTACTCTGTCTCCATACTGTTAATGATCCACGTATGTATTGTTTTTAAAAGACTGTGTCTGATCCTGCTGTGGCTGAAGAAATGTAGAGGTGTTACTGTAATTTGCTCAAGGAGAAAAAGCCTGGCCATCCGTCAATCACAAAGGCAGCATGGCTCTGTCTACAGTGTGCACTCCCTCAGTCCTGCCCCATGGTGCCTGACCTTCACATACATACACACACACACACACACACCCACACAGTCAGGAGAACACATGCAGAATGCAGCACATGTGTGCCTGCTTTCTTCTCACTCCTTGCATTTTCTTTCTTGATCTCAGTGTGGTCTCACACGCTGAAATATTGATGTGAGGAGACTGTAGCTTTTATTTGTTTTTGTTTTTTTTCTTCCAAAGAAAGTGGCATCACTTGGTCAGGGCTGTGTGTGTGTGGGGGAGATCAGCACCGAGTTTCTGATAGATCAACAGCATGGGTTCACCTCCTGCTGCTCCCATCTGTATCAGCCTGCTGGAATACAGGTGTCTGTGTGTGTCAGTGTATACATGTTTTTCATGTGCACATTTGGGTGTCTTTTGTGTATCCACAGTCCATTCCCTCACATTGGTAGGTATATTTGTTGTTTTCCTGCATACTCTTGGCACAGAATCTGCACTATTCGGAATCACTTGTCTCATATTCTCACAGTTAGTCTTTATTGTTTTTCATGCTCAGTAACTAAGTATCTTCCTTTTCCACTGATGCAGATATTTGCCTCCTGCACTCTCTCCTTGATAATCGATTAAACAGGATTATGCCCAGATAGAATAGAAATGACATCTCTAATGATAAGACAGAAAGAGTTGGACAGTGAGGTGCTTTTTATGCTTATTTAAAGCGCAACATAGGATCAATTCATGCTGACATTATCTGATGCTGTCTGACCACAACATCAGATCATACTGCAGATTTTGTTTTAGATGTCTTTTAAGCTTTAGTAACAGCTCAGTGAGTTTACTGATTTTATGAGCAGGAATGAGTAAGTTTGAAACAAGACTCTTCACTGTCAGTGTTTTAGCTCCTTCAGTAGCTGGCATAATGTGCTGTGATTTTCTTTTTCATTCTAAAATGGCTCTGTCATCATAGTTAGAAGTGAGGAAGGATCCAACTTTGATCACCTCCTCAAAGTCCTGAGTCTTTGTAGCAAGTCAGCTTTGCAGAGTGTCCCTCCCCTCCTCCCCACCTACAGCGCTCATATATTTTTCAGCAGCAGAGAGCTTGGGGGAGAGCCAGGTACACTATTAGAGGGATGACTCAGAAGTGGGACTGGATAGCTTCACAGACTGGAGGTAATCCTGGCTCCTCGACCTGAAAATAGCCTGGATCATCCTCTCCCCACTTCTCTTCTCCTGTTCTCATTTCGCAGCACTCTGATACCTTTCAGCACCCCTACTTTTTTTACTTTGTACTTTCTGCATATTCTTTCCTATAGATCTTTTTATACAGACCCTTGTTTTTCCATTTTTGCCTCCCTTAAACTCTTCCTCGAGCCTCCATAGTTTTGTCCTCAACTTTTATTTTCACTTCTTTTTCACTTAAACTCCCATTTCTCTTCAACCTCTTCCTCCTCTTTCCCTTCCCCTCCTATCCTCCATCCCTCCAAATAAAGAGGAGGTACCTTTGGGAGCAAGTGAGCCTGGACTCACATGGCATGAAGGACGTAGGCACACAAAGGGAACGGGGGGTTGGAAAAAGGAAAGAATTGATTTTCCAGTCGGAGAGGGAGAGGCCTTCCAGTGAAGGACTAAGTCTGCCCTCGGGGCTCTGACTGGCTTAGGCCAGCTCCTGATGGGAAAGGCCAGCCAGTGACCTTAAGACTCAACTGATCATGTTTTTCTATTCAGAGATGAAGTGTTCTATTGGTTTTTATTGGAATGCCAGAGTATTCATTCAGCGTTGGCACTGACAGATCAGAAAGGTGTCAAAGACCTGTTTGGTGTACCCAATGGAAGCTTTTTGTGTGTGTGTCTACATGTGTGGGTATACTTCTGTGAATGTGAGCCTAACCCTGTTTGCCCTTCACGAGGAGCACAGCCAGCATCCCCTCTGGCATTTCAGTGAGATGTAGAAGTGACGGGATGAGAGACGGACAGAGAAGGAGACATATCACAACACACACACACACACACACACACAGTACCATTGGCTGGCTGGCAGCCATGACAGATGGGGGAGTTCAGTTCATGGGGGTTGCCATGGAAACCAGCATCAGTGCTACCCTGAGCTTCTCCACTCTGCATAAGCCGAGATGCAGAGAGGCACACGCTCTGCAGAGGAGTGCAGCGTGGGCAGCAGTAGCCGTTTGCTTGTTGTTTATGACTTATTGTTGTTGCGCAACCAGTCGGTGTCATCAGGTTCACGACTCATTTCCTAAGTTTAGATCTGAGGGACAGAGATTGGCGGCTTTGTGTGAATCCAGCAGTAATTGCAGTTAATGGATTTGTTTACGAATGACACTGACAGCCATGATCAGTAACTGTGCCAGTGAGAAAGTGTGTCACGGCGGGTACTTGACTGAACAGAAAGAGATGCATGTGTATTTATCATTATCATTATCTTTTAGTTCCTATCAACCAGAGAACAATTATCACATGGTCATCTTGTCATCCCCCCTCACATTTACCTCACATTACATTTCCTCTCTCTCTATCTCTGAACAGCAGCCTCACAATTCATGCCTTTTTCTTTTCACTCGTTGATTCCCACCATCGATCCCGTTTAAGAGCAAACGAGGCAGAGCACCCGTTCACCCAGAAAGGGTCTAACTGGATGTGACAGGCACTAAAAGCCAATCCGCTGCTGCGCTCCAGCCCAGCAACGCCATATGGATCATTACTTCAACAGCGCTCCTGCTTGATTCCTTCTCTGTTATTCATCTTAATTTTCTGTGTTGAAACATGCACACATGTACACAATCTCTCTTTTATGAGCACACGCACTCCTATATCCTCTGACATGCATATTCCATTGTACACAGCATCATACTCTCCTACATATAGTAAATTCTCATAAAACATACAACTATACACTCTCATGATAGTTTATGTAAGACAAGAGGTGTCCTTAAACTCAACATGTCTTTATTTAAATGTAGCAGCTACATGCTTTGTTTTCAACAAGGCTGCAAACCCATCAGGAACTGAAAATGTAAGCTACAGCACCTTCCTGTTCAACTAAGTTACTGTCCTTTTAAAGGAATAGTTCCACATTTTGGGATTTGCTTTCTTGCTGAGAGTTAGATGAGAGGTTTGATACCACTCTCACATCTGTAAGGTAAATATGAAGCTACAGCCGGTTAGCTTAGTTGATCACAAAGACTGGGTGAAACAGCTAGCCTCTCTGTCCAGTGGATCATGAGTGAACTGTGTGTTTTTACAATCCATCCCACCAACAGATTAGTAAGGCTTTTCTAGTGAAACGAGCAGCTGATCACATCATGTCAATTTGAGTAGTCAGAGTTAAGTCATTCAATAATATAATACTTAATAGTTCTCCAGCAGAATCTCTGATATTTCTCTTAGCCATATTTTCATTCTCATTCACAGTTCTCAGGCGCAATAGTATTCAGTCCCACAATACTACTGTACGGTTATAATGTGTGTAAGAGTGTGATAGTATGTGTGAGAATGATTGAGTTTACACGAAAGTACAGTTGTGTGTGTTTGTGTGTGAGCAAGTGTGATTTATGGCCCCAAACAGTGTTGTGTACATTTGAGAGTATGACATGCATATAAAAGTGTATACTGTAGGTGTGTGTGTGTGTGTGTGTGTGTGTGTGTGTGTGTGTGTGTGTGTGTGTGTGGCAATACATGTGGTGTATTTGTGAGATACTGATGCTGTGTGTGAGACACACTCAGGTCACTAATGGATCTGCATATTTTATTCCTGTGCATTAAACTATGACTGAATGTAATGTGAAGCCACTGAGGCAAGCTGCTTATATATTAGGGTTGCTGTAATAAGAGTATATGAGTAAACTTTGATTACGTCCATAAATGTTCATTTTCTGATGTTTGCTTCACAAAATGTGCAACCTTACACCTGCCGGTGTCCAATAACTTTTCTCTCCGTCTCCCTTTCTCTTTCACGCTTTTAACTTTCCTTCTCCATCTTTTATTTTCTCTCTGCAGTGAGAAGAGGAAGCTGCAGGTGAACATCGCGAGTCCCATCCAGTGCAGCATGAACGGGAGGAAGTGCACGGTCATTGTCGAGCCCAAGATCAACCAATCGCAGCCAGACTTCACCAAGAGCCGATCTGGTTACATCCTAGCTGTTCCTGGCAACTAAAATGGGCCAAACGGAAAAAACAGTGACAGCTGATTTCAAACCAGGCCGGGATGATGATGACGATGATGATGATGATGATGATGATGATTCACTTCTGATTCACTTCTCGTGTTTGTTTGCAGAGCTGCTGATAATGTGACGATTTAGATAGTAGCTCTGCAGGAGGATTGGGGATAATTGAATCCTCAAAATGCAAAGCCATGCCAAATTTGACCTGTTGTGTAGATTTCTATGCAATGTTACTATAAACAGGAAGTGTACAATACGCCTACATGCAAAATATTATTAGCTAAACAGGTTTTAAAAATGCACTACAGGATAATCCACCAAAGTGGTGTTCTTTTTTTTTAAATCCAAATTTCAAATGATTTGCTTTGTGCAATATTTAGTTTATCATAGATGGAATATTGGGGTAGTCAAGGTGAGAGATTATGCGGCAACTGTTCTCTGAACCACTGATGTTGCATAGTTGGAACAAAATCCAAAGGCTTCACAGGAATTTATAATCCCTGCAGCTCCCTGTGCAGGAGCCAGATCAAAAGTGAACCCCTGAAAAATGAAGTAAGATGATATTTATGTATGATTTCTCAGATAGTCAGCTCTAATTATCTGCTCTGAAATAGAGGAAAACACTTTTTGTGATTTATATTCTATGGTATACTCATGTGTTAATGACCTTAACTGAAGACTGACCTACCCACGTGGTAAATGAAAGGAAATGCAGCATACACTTTTAGTTTGTTAAATGTTTACAATCACATGGGAACAGCAAGTGCGAAAATGTGATTCAATGGTTCAGTCAGTGTCTGAGGCACAAATTCCAAATCTTAATTCATTGTAGTTTGTAGGATGTGTTGAGCATATCCGGAACATTGCAACCTGCTACATGCAAAGCGTTAAAATCTATTAAGTTAAATCTTATACTCTCTACTGCAATGTCTGTACTTTTATAATACTCTAATACTGCTTATATATTAAAGGTTAGAATATACTTTACATGAACAACATAAAATTACAAATATGTGTGTGCACAGCACTTATACTGCATTTAGTATGAAAAGGGATGCTATAACTAAAGCTGAATAATAGAGGACAAATATGAAGATGATAACCAAAGCATTACCTTATTAAGAGGTATTTAATGTTAATATTCTCTTAAAATGTAAGACTTTATGCTCAAGCTTTGCAGCAAAGGCCAGTACTATATAATCCCATTGGAACTCCAGCCCCTGAACATACTCTCATTGGCTGTCTTTGACTTGTAGTAGTCCTTTGTCCTTTGGAATAGACTTCCATTTGACAAATATCCCCTTCATCAGAGAGAGGTGTGTGTGTGAGCAGGACTGTGGCAGCCTGTGTACTGTATGTGTGTTGACTAGCTCTTTTAGCTCTCCTCTTCTTGGCTCTGAGACGGAGAGCCTGGCTGGTGGCCACAGTGAAGGAGTGAAGACAGACGGCTGTGAAGTCTGTAATCAGACTGCTGTCCTACTTTACCTCCCTGTCTGATGATGGGAATGACTTTCTGTATGAACAGTGGACTATTTGGAGACTTGATTTTCATCTGATTCTGCTGCTAAACTCCCGTCACTTTCCTCAAGCCAAATCACACAAATCAAATCATCAGCACTTGAACATACAGAGTTTGGTATGTAGTGTTCTCACAAGCTCGGCTGTGGTGAAAGTTTTCACTCTGTTTTGGTAAGTGGTAGCACATTACAATATGTTCTTTTTCCAACCGTTGCAAAAAAATATGTGGCAGCACAGAAGCTCGTGAGATGGAAATGTCTGGCCTTACACTGCATGTTTAATATTAATGTCTATTCACAGATTGAGGACGTAAGGCTCAAATATCAGTTCTTTTGTCGTGTAAAGATGTGTTTGCTGCTCTATAACCAACCTACTTATCCTAAGGTTAAAAGTTCATTCTTGACCTTGGAAACAGCAGTTGAGAAAACAATCTCTCCACAAGGTAGCATGTTGGAGCTAACCTCTAACATGCTAACGCTAGTCAGTCAGCTCATCAAGCTTCTTTCCAATTTCTCTGTACTGGGCTGTTTACTCCCCCTCACATTTTGTTCTCAGGACTGTACATCACTTACTGAAGAAAAGTTGAAAAATTGAAGAGGGAACAAAAACTCTAACCTAGCGAGTATGCTAACTGTAAGTTAGAAAGCAAGCTAACTGTCAGGTAGCAAACTCATTAGCTCAGTCGCTAATGGGGCATTATGTTTACGCAGTTTATCCAAAAGACATATTTGTACCATGGACTTTTGTCTCATGACTGTCTACAAACATTTGCTCTTTTATGGAGCAGCTTATACTTTGACAGAGGATGTACACAGGACTCTTAGGACTCTCTGGCCCTCCGTTCCCCTTAAAGGTCATCACTTTCAAGATGATTTGCAATTGGTAAATGGTGCAAATTTGCATGGCAAAGTTCACTAAAGTTGCACTCGACTTAAAAATTTGCAAAGATTTACTTCGCCCCCACAAGCGAATCCACTGATTGCAGCGGAGCACTGAAATGAACTGATTTCTTAGAAGTACTCAGAAAGAAAATGAAAATTTGAACATCTACACTTCCAAGACAAATAAGCAAACTCAATCTGTTTATTAAGATCATGTGATATGATTGAAAGCTCTAGTGCTTAAATGGACGTTGTGGTAAGATTGTTATCTCAACTGCTGTTTACCAGGTCAAGAATTATTTTTGAGCCTCAGCTTTAAAGCCAACATGGACAAGAAGCCCGTGGTGTTGAGGAAAAAAATTACTATCTACAATTTTTATGAGAATTGGGCAACTCCATCTACCAATGAAGATCATGTGATATGGTTGAAAGCTCCAGAATGGCAAATTAATTATTGCCTCTTTGCATAGAACATCCTTATTGTTGAATTTAGAAGGAATGGATATATAGATGGATGCTTTTGTCCATTTAATGCTAAACTGTTAGTTATCATACATCTGTCAAACATGATGACGTGACACTAAATGTCACAAATTCTTAGGATGAGAGAACGGAAATTGTATCCTCTCTCTACCCACAGAGACTCAGCTGTATTGTCTCTGTGTAAAGACTAAGTCAAGCATACTGACTGTGGGCTGAGGAACGACAGCCCAAGGTTATGAATCGGGGCTCCCTTGGTGTCTGGCCTAGTTGAAGATGCAGAGGCACTCTTGTCGACTTTACTTCAACAGGAAGGAAAACTTGTTAGCAGTCACTTGAGCCACAGTAGCGCGGTCCTCTAATTGTTGTCTGAACAGGTCATTTATCTTAATTAGTTTGCAAGTGCCCCTGCCTTTTGAAGAAGCAAATCTCCATTCTACCTCTCAGCTTTGTGGTGGCTGGCTGACCTTGTCCCGTTGCTTGATAAGGCCACTTTGATGCAGAAAAGAGTTGTTAGGGGAAACTGGTGCATTCATAGTGTGGATTAAGGAAGTGACATGGGTAGCGTTTTTAAAGGAGCTCAGGCGAAGGGGCTGCCGGTGATGAGTGTGTGTTTGTGTGTGTGTGCGTGTGGACTATAACACTGCAGCTCTCCATATCCTTTAGCATGGTAATCTCCCACAGGGCCTCTCCTCCTCTCTGCTCTGCTATTCACCACTCATCATTAGGATGGACTCCGTGTCACTTCTCACTTCAGCGCTTCTCTCTTTGCTTTCTTAAGGCAAAAGGGGGTTGGTGAACAAAGCCTCGCTTGGCCGCCTCCTCCTCTTCTCTACTCCCTCTGCTTTCTTTTCCTCTCTCCATCCCTCCCTCCTTTTCCACTTTCCTTCCTCTGTCAAATCACTCCACTCCTCGCCCTGTTGGGCTGACTGTACCGTCCTGCAGGGCAGTGAAGGTTTTCCTATTTTTTGTTTTTTCCTTCAACCGTCTTGTGCCCAGGAGGCATGGAAATAAAAAAGGGAAACTACACCAGCAACAAGACATGTCAAACAGGAGTATAACGCAGCAACAAAAGCTTTAAAAAATTAGACAAAACTGAGTATAACCTGAAATGTAAACACTGTGGATCCAAAACCAATTAAAGGATAAGGATGGTGTGTGTGTGTGTGTGTGTGTGTGTGGTATATGTGTATATATATATATATATATATATATATATATATATATATATATATATATATATATAGATGACCAAAACCAGCAACATGTTAGTGCATCTCTCCATACTTTCTAACTTCCCCGACTTTTCTGTGGCACTCAGCACCAAGCCCATCTTTATAAACAAAAATCTTTAAAAACAGCTCACAAAAATTTGCTTTCATTTTTTAAAAAGTCTCAGTAATTTCCTAAAACAGCTGGGCACTGTAGTTTTTAGCAAACACAACTCAAACAGGAGGAAATAGTGCATTTGTCAGGGACTATTTTCAGCAGTGTATTAATACACATATGCTCTAGTGATTATTTGCAGCAGCAGGACAGTGTGAGTGGGATTGAGTCCAAATAAACTACAGTGTGTGTGTTCATGGTGATGAAGGAACATGTCAACAGTGAGGCTCATTGATGTGTTTTTAATAGTTTTTAGACAATGGAGCTTTATGGCACAGAGGAAGAGGATATATAGGCTTTGGATACACACACAATACTTGTTAGTGGATCAATTCACTGTTGGTTTTGGTCTTTTCATGGGATTTGTTGACAACAACAAAAATATGGAATATCAGCAGATTTATCCTTTATCCATTTGTTTTTGGTGTGCAAACCCAATCAGCAAAGATTACTTTTCCATTATATTGATTATAGGCTTTACCGCAAATCTAAAAATCACAGGCTTTTCCTAATTATCCCTTTATAAATGGGCATAAAAGAATGTCAAATATGAATGTTAACACTAGGAGACTTGTGCCATTGTGTTCTTCCCTTTACTGCTCTCTGTAGTTTTCAGTGTTTTTGTTCCAGAAACATTTGACCCAAGACTCTGTTACCAAGCCCGTCCATGTTAGCCAAAGGGTAACAAATTCCATTTTCTTTTTCATAATTTATTCCATACTCTGTGGCTTTAAGCAGAATCTATATGTATACATCATTCATTCAGTATGTGCCTAATTTTATATTAAGTTTATATTTTGCATATGTGTGATTACATACCATAAATATACTGTAATATCCAGATCAAGTCTAAATGGAACTTCACTGTTGTAATACTATTTTTGTGCAAATGTAATCTGTATAAATCCAGATTATGCATCCCAGGATGTTCCATAATGAAAAATATGTCATTAATCATTTTATTAATAAATGTATTTGCTTCAATAGCTGCTCCTTTTAGTCACTTTAGTCAGGTGCTATTGTTGGTGTGTGTGTGTGTGTGTGTGTGTGTGTGTGTGTGTGTGTATTCATGTGGTATGGGCATAGCTGGGAAGAGCTCGAAGTTAATCCACCCACTAACAGCTGTTTCACCAGGTGACGTCGAGACCGCTAAAACCCCTGCAGTCGGCATGACAACACCGCTTCCCACTGTCACTGTATAGGCCATCACCAGCTACCTCAGCAGGGGTTTATAATCCACTGGCTGATGGATGACTATCTGCTGCAAAGAGTGGGATGACTTTTTTTTTCCCCAAGGGCAGTGACTAAGTAAGACAGGGCTGACTGACCTGGTGGTTAAATAATTGGAATTAATGGACAGAGAGTGATATGCAAGGAGTGAACTGACCCAAACTAATCCGTCTGTGTGGGGGGCTCTCAGTATATTATGAGATGCAGCACTGAGTCCCAACCAGACAGAAAGATTGTGGAGTAGCTGAGAAAAAAATAGACATTTAAATAGATTTTTAAAAAATACACATATAGGATTACAGATTGATGTGAGGCTGATCTTTATTATATTTATTGTCACAATCACCGACTGCACAGGACAAGCCTCCCGCCAACCTGAGTTATTTGTAAGCGATGAACACCACGTGCTGTGATTGAGAGGGCATGAACACAAGTTAGCAAGCGAGCAGAGAAGTTGAAAAAGTGGGTTTTTTTTAAAATAGCAGAGAAAGAGATCACCTAAAAGCAACGGATAAATAGTTGGCATCTTCAGTCCAAGTGTTACAAATACTCAGCAGAAAGCGAATCGGGTACATTGCATTCTGGTATGTGTCTTAACCACAAGGCCACTGGACACTCCATGTTTACAATTGCAAACAATTGCATACAATTGCATTACAATCATTTGGCAAATACTTTTGTCCAGTGCGACTTAGATTTTTCCCACGCTGACACACACTGCCACGATGCAATTTGGTGTTCAGCATTGTTGCTCAAGGACACTTTCACATGTAGACATGTGGAGGTGGCACTCAAACCACTAACCCTATGATTAATGGCCTACGCTTAGAATTACAACTGCCCCAGAAGTGATTGCTGTTAAGGATATTTACAGTAAAATGCATTGGTTTTGATCCAAGGCAGTGAAAACCAGATAACCAGAGAATGAAGCGAGGCCCTTAAGTTAACCGTCAAGCTCCAGCGGCCAGCAGATCAGACTGTGGTTGTACTGGGCAGCTTCCAGGTGTGAATGTGTGTAACTATGAATGTTCCTCAGTGAAACTTCTCTGTATAAATAAAGTTTTGTTAAAGAGATGTTAAATGTCACATTTTGGCTTTGCAACATGCAGATTTAGACTAAACGTCAGTCCACAGCTGGAGGTGTGAGACAAGACAAGTGGCCGTCTTGAACGATCAGTGCATTTTATTTTTCCATCACAGTACAAAAATAAATTAAAATAAGCAGAAACTAACTGAAAAAAAATTTCAATTACAGCAACAGCTTTTTTGTCTTTTTCAAAAAAGAAAATTTTTATTGAACAGCATCGACACCCCTCCCTCACCCCACCGAGGGAAACCCAAGTCCTAGTACCAGTGTGGTTGGTGTATGCTCCTTGTCCATAAGAAAACAACATGTCAACACATTCTCCTGTACAAATAAAACGCTGTCATTCACGCACGCACACGCGCACACACACACACACACATTCGCACACACATGCAGCCATCGAATGCCTCTTTTGGAAATTCTTAACCACTGTTTCGTTTTTTTTTTATCTACAAAGTACGCAACAAGATACAGAAAAGAATTTGACAGAAATCTTTAACTATCACTTGAGTCTTTTTTCATATTTTATAAGCTTTTGAAAGTATTTTCTCAAACAACTATTCAATGATGCAAAGTGGAAAAAAATGGCACATTTCAAGTGAGTCGGGGCGAGTGGACAGAGAGAAAAAGATTCGGGTCTCTTTGTGAGGCCCTTCACCCCAATGCCCTGCTTTTTTCTGCCAGAGCTGAAGCCCATCCAAAGTGCGTGTCCCCCTATTGTGCCAGTACAAACACGCTAAATGAACTTTCTCTCACTGATCTAACTCCACAGCCACAACCCCACAGCAGAGGAGGCCACAGGTTGTGACCGTCAGAGCTGCTCATTTTCTCTGATTCACACTAACACAGCGGCGGAGAAGCCTTCCACTCTCTGGGAACAACTTTAAAACATGACAGAAGCCTTTTGTTGGCACGAGCAGTCCATTATGCTGTTTAGACAGATTTTCAGAACACTGCTAAAGAAAGAGAGTGTGCGTTTGTCTATATTGAGATGAGATGTGAAAACCAGTAAAAACATTTCTCATACATTTCTGGATGGAAATACTGTAGCTTCTCCAGTGGTTGCAGTCATTATGGAGATAGTGAATAGCTGCAGTGGAGTAGCTTCAACTATTCTGCTGTGAAAAAATACATATCTCAGTTGTTCTGCATGCTTTCTGTTTTGGTTGTCATGTCGTTGCCATTGCACACTGCAGCATGTCATTTTAGTCAAGTGGTTTCTATGATTGAAAATGTGGAGGTCACCTCATCTCCTACAGCCCCTACATGAATGTGATGTCGCCTCACATTTGATTTGCACAGAGGTGATGCTGATGGATTATCCTCAAGGTAAGCTGTGCTTCTCTGCAGTGATGCTGAACGAGTGTCATTGAAATATTTGATTCCCCTGGAAAAATGTGTGTGCTTTCTATTCCTGATATGTGGGACAGCGGGTTGGGTTAGCTCCTCGTGCAGGCCAGTCCTGCAGAACAAAAAGATGTTTTCAGGGCATTTTCTTAAGTAGAAGGTCAATGATGTGTTGTTCTGTCAAGGTGTCCTTGATGATGTCACTTTGGTGATGGTCAGATTTGACATTGGTTTTGATCTAAGGGCTTTTTAATTAGATTCTCATCAATAAATTCCTGCAACATTCATTTGCATAAACCAGATCAATCTTCATTCCCACCAAAGATAAGCACACCTATAGCTATACCAGCAAAACCCCTCTTCATGTCCTTCCCTTTTCAAAGTCTCTCATCATGATCTTTCGTTTACATTAGATGTGCCTAAATAAATACGTAAATGGCAATAAATTAGGTGTCAGTAAGTAGTTATTAGTATAGATGAAAATCCACCCCGTCATTCAACAGCTGGACAAACAGTACAGTATTTCAGACCTGTGGGATTTTCATCAAAGATATGGCACTGTTTTAACATTTTCTATGCTGAATCATAAGCACAAAATCAAACATCATTCCAAAGTGGTTGCAACACAACCTATCGACAAAAGTACAAAAAGAATTTCCCTGGTAAACAAATAGCCTATTTTAGCAAGCATAGCTAAAAAAAAACTAGTGTCACTTTGTTCACAGCATTCTCTAATGCAGATGCAGTTGATTTACAAATCAAGTAAAAAGAAGAAACTTAATTGCTCCTGCCCTCCCAGAAACTCTGTAAAATTGCATGGCACACGTGCAAAACATTACATGTCTAAGTAAAAAAGAAAGAAATCAAATAAAACTTGTTCCAGAAAAGCAATAAATAAGCCTCCATAGGTGTAAGCCTCTGGGGAGTAAAACATCCATTAACTTGTTCTTTTATTTTTTTTCTAGATGAAAATAAAGTAGGTGTTTCTGAACACACACTGTATGACCACTCATCATTGGCCATATGTCCTCTGGCTGTTGTCTTATCATCAAAAGTCCCACAATGCAGTGTTTGCTTATTGTCCATCTGGTCCCTGTACAGTATAAGTCCTGTTATAGAGCCACGAACAGAAACCCACAAAAATATGGATCCAGCATTGATGGCCCCTGCTGTTCTTTCAGATATGCATTGCAGCAAAGAATGTCCAGTCGTATCCGTATTAATGGATGGGACGTGGTGTTGGCATTCCAGAGAGCCAGGGTTTGCAGCCAGGGATGCCTGTTCATCCGTGATGCATGAAGAAAACCAGTCAGGCGATGGCCCTCCTGCAGTAGGCAGTGCACATCACATCGTCAAACAGTCAGAAGGTCACTGGTGCTGCTGCAGCCTCAGTCCTCTCCACATTCATTGCTGTAGATGTATGCTTCCTTTTCTAATGTTTTTTTTTTTTGTATGAATTGTTTTTTAAGATTTTCAGTATTTCATATAGATATATATATCTGTATGTTAGCAACGGATTTACCCAAGTCTGGCATTTTTTGTTTATATATCATTGTCAAAAAAGCTTTCATTCTCAGGTTTACAGAAAATCCTTCCTTTGCTCGTTTGAAAATAGAATTTGGCCTTGATAATTACATGTCTTCAAGAGACAAAAAGAGTGCTCTTGCTTGTAAAACCCTATGCCCCATTTTTAGGTGACCATTGCAACTGTTATCCCTCAAATGTAAAGCAAATATTTGAAATCTGTGAAAACCACTGAGCCCCCCTCCAGAAATGAAGATTCTGTTAACCGTCTTACTAGATACAAAGTTGTTATAAATGTCAGATACTTCCTAATTGGCCAAGTCCCACTGCAATTTGGACAATAATAAATAAATAGCATCGCAAATAATCTTTCAAACTTGTGAAAATGCCAGACTGGAGTAACCCCCCCCCCCCCTCCCCCCAACATCCCCTCACCGGTCCAGGCCGATAAGCAGGCGGCTCCTCTCCTCCTCCTTCTGGCTCTCGTTCTTCAGGTCGGCGAACACCTGAGTGAAGTAGTGTGGGTCAGAGTTGATCTGGAGCATCTTTGCGCTCATCAGGTTGATGATGGACAGGCAGCGGTCCCAGAAGGTCTCCTTGGAGCTCTCCACTAAGAAGGGCTTGAGAGGGTAGGAGATCTCATTGCCCATGTAGGAGTAGGACAGGTAGAGGCAGGTAAGCAGCACGGCCTGCAGCTCGTGCTCCGTGGCCACCTCGGAGGAGACCACGTCACGGCACAGCATGTAGACAAAGACCACGTTTGCAGGGGTGATGAATCCCTGGTCCTGCCAGCCTTGGAGCAGCAGGGAGCGGTCCACGCTGCGCAGCCACAGCACTGGGTCAGTGGGTGACAGGTGTTTCAGCCGGTAACAACGCCGGCAAAGAAACTCCCCGAGGCAGCGCAGCAGCTCACTGGTGGAGGCCTGGACAATCACTCTCTTAGGAGTCCCAGGGGCCACATTGGAGTTAGTCAGAGGGGCCTTCTTGACAGATGATGCTGTGTTGTTGGAGCTCTTGGTGAGAGCTGGAGTGCTCTGATCCTGGGCGAAGGTGGATAGGTTGGCGCATGACTGCGACTTCTTTAGGTTTTCATTGTTCAGGTGGGTGACATTGTTCTGGTAGTTGCCATTGGGCTGCACCTTCTTGGAGCCTTTCTTCTTGGCTGACACTGCTACAATCCGCTTCCATGGGAGCACATTGATGAGCGAGTGGCGCTTCAGGTTCTTGTCTTTGGCGTTCTTGCTGTTCTGGACAGCTGTGTAGTGGCCCACAGTGGCCGGTCCATCCTCAAAGAGAGCCGCCTTTCGGTAGCTAGGTGACAAAGACAGCACGGTTCCCATGGTGACTGCAGGGAGGCGTCCAGGGGCTTTAGCCGCACTGGGTCAGAAGAGCGTCTGCCAGGGGAGATCCTGAGGGTCTCAAAGCCTCAATGCTTCTGGGAGCTGGGAGGCTGCCGCTGGGCATCTAAAGCCTAGGAGGAAATAGCTCTCTGAGGGGATAACGATCACCTCACTGACACAGTCTGTTGTATCTCAGCTCTCTGTCTGCGTCTCTGGATGGCCACTGCTGGAAGCAGAAAAGATCAATAATCAGAAAAATAATTGGTTAAGGATCAATTACCTTTAAATTATCCATGGATGTTTACAAATAGCAAACAAAATGTATTTGATCTCATATTAGATCTATATTTGTTCAGCTTACATCAGATTATATCAGATCTGTAATGTTCTCATGAATGTGAGCCCGAGTGGTTTATCTACCAGTACCTTAGGCTTATTAGCAGCATTGATTTGACTCAGTAAGTGGTGGAATGGAGCCTATAGCTTATACTAATTAATTCAAACAGTATAGATCCCTCCATGCTGCAAATGATCAATGTAATAAGCAGGCGAATCATCAACATTATAACAATTTTAGTGTGAAATTGTGCTACATCTTATATTCATCTGCAGTAGATTACAGAGCATACAGGAAAAAATAATAATATGGGTGATTGTGCATCAATTATTCAAAGGCATTCTACTCCTCATTGGATTGAAATGGATGCTATATGGTAAATTCGTAAACATTTTATAATGAGAGATACATATTTATGGGCAATGGCCGACGAGTAAACCATGCGCCACCCCTCTCACTAAAATGGAAGACAGAAACGTAAACACCTTAATAACAGGTGAAGGTCGCGTTTGATGCATATAGGATTCGGCATATTAAAGTACACATCCAAGGTCATATAATTTACCTCCATTAAAACTAGATAAACAAAGAGATATATAATTATTTCTCTGCACAACATATTTTCATCCTCACTGCAATACCTATGCATATGAAAGACATTCGATGGATCGACTTTGCTCACTTGCGCATAATCCAAGCTGCTCGATTCATCATTCCATCACCTTGTCACCAATCTGATGACTGATATGTGGAGAAATCCCAAAACATCAGCTTTTAATGTGACTTCACTGGGCTAAAATTAAAGGTTGTACTGGGGTTCTTGCTATGATGAGGGGTTGTGTACATCGGGTGCTCTCCGTGGTGCTGAAACTGAGCGTCTGCGTCGAAATGAAAACGCTGGCAATAATAGGCGGTGGCTTAAAAATGATGAAAATCCTCATCTTTTCCCCCTATCCGTTAATGTCTCACAATATGTGGGTGGATTTGGCTGGCTGTAACATCACATTCCCATTTCTTTCAATTTTTTGCCATATTTTCCTCATTATATATAGCTGCGCATCACCTGGTTTCAAATATATTGGATCCACAAATCTGTACAATCTAAACTCCTACACTTTCAGCACGAATATGTTCCAAAATGAAAGCAAACTTACCAGATCTCCTGCTCAATGAGAATATAATTACGCTGTAACGATGATGCTGTTTTTCCCTACAAGACGCGATTAAAACATAAAACCATCTCGGAGAATATAAATGCAACAAAGAAAATAATCCGAGCCGAGGCAAAAAGCAAAGCGGTGGATAAACACGCCTGGTGTCGGCGGTGCGCAGACGATGGTAGGCAGTTGTGGAATGGATGCTTAGATGAGGATGTGCTCCTGGTCCTCCTGGCCGTGGGATGCGGATGCTGCGAGGGCTGATGTTGTGTTGTGTCACTGACTGTGTGAGGATGGTTGACGCAAAGGCGGTGGTGGGGCGCCGCTCTGCGCCCTGTGCGCGGTGCTGTCTCTTTTAGGAAACAACTCCGCCTAAAGCCACACACAGCAGGCGCTCATTCAAACTGAACCCAGTGAACTCCGAGGATTTTTTCTTCATAACACTGTTAGCACCAACCTAACCTAATCAACAGCATTCATCTATTAGCACTTAACGTATGAAGTGAGTTGGTAGGCAGGTTCTATAGGCCTATTGAGTATAAGACCGTTGTATTACAGTGTCCTATTTTCATCTCCGTATTGGCTTTTACAGTAATCTCAATTTGTCGATAATATTCCTACAGTCATATAGTGGGTGCCTGCCTGTGTCTGTGGTACTCCATAATGGTGAGACCAATGCATCATTTTGCCATTTGGGTAGATATTGCTGTTTTATTCATTGTTGGATATCAGTCATCCATTATCAGTATGATGTAGATTTATCTTAGACCACAGACACAAAGCTATAAACGTACGGCAATAAATCACATTATTTAGACAATTATGTTTTTTTCATTTTATTCTTCAGTGTTATTTTGTGCATTTTTATTTCAAAGACCTGAGTTCTACCACATAGCCTATTAATTATCCTATGGTTTCACACGAGAGTATTGTGTCTTGCTGAAGTAGGCTCCTGCTTTAGATGCACAAAACACAGAATAAATGGAATTTTGTCTCATTCTCATAAAAAATATGTTGAATATTGGCACAAAACACTGGCTTTGGCAAGCATGAACTCTGTGATAAATTTGCATCTTATAAAATTAAGTGCTATTTAAAATAGGAAAATGTGGGAAAATTAGCTTCTGATACTGTTTACGACCCCTTCTTCAAATGACTACATTTCCCAAACGCCTTAAAATCCCGACATGCAAGTTATACGATGACGTAACATACGCTAGGTAACGTAGTACCCGCACGTAATTTTCATTCAAGCAGCATTTTGAATAAGGAAGATGGCGGCTGCAGCAGTGGTTGAATTTCAGAGAGCTCAGTCTCTCATTAGCACGGACCGCAACGCCTCTATCGACATTCTCCATTCAATAGGTAGGTGTTCGGCTGAGGTTTTGAGACGGACACTATTCCTCTGACCACTGTAATTTGCTATATCTCAGTGAGTGTTAGGCGGCGAGGTTAGCATGCTAGCTTGTGGCGTTCAATAGCAAGAGCCGGTGGTGTGCCGTGCTGACTCACTGTTGAACGATGGGTAACGGCAACTGCTAGTGGATGTTAGCCAGTTAGCTCGTTAGCAACTTTGCTAACTTTAGGCCTGGGCGTGAAATATGTAGTAGTTATCAGTAATGTTATGTTTTTGACTGTGTGGTTGGGTCTTGTGGTGTTGTGTCATTGAGCACAGTTTCCAAGCTAACTACCTTTAGCTCTACTTAAGACTGTCACGTTAGCATGATTACTGTTTTGGCTAACGTTAACATCATTAGCTTGTTGTCAAAAGCCTATAACCGAGTTCATCAACAAAGTGAAAGGCAGTTCTCTGACAGAGTGAGAAGAACTACCTATCTTGTTATTAATGGGACATTTATGAGTAATTGGCCAAGTTTTGCTTGTGTGTTTATGGTTGCGTAAACACACGAGCCAATGGAAAAGTGCATTAACATGTACTGTAAACAGTTCTTACATTACCCATAAGCATCACTGTCGTCAAATTGCCTTGTCACTACAGTCCACTAGCTGTCAAGCTGTCCTGCTACACTGTTTATTCCTCTCAAATATAAATGCTGGGTCAAAACATTGATTTTGTTTTCAGTGGGGTAAAGTGATTTATCAGTAATTTGACAGAAAAGTAATCAACTTAAATTTTGATAATTGTATAAGTCATTTATCAAGTAAAAAGCCAAACATTCACAGATTCCATCTTAAGTGTGAGGATTTGCTGCTTTTCTCTTCTTTATATAATTGTAAATTTAATATATTTGCGTTTTGGGCTGTTGGTCTGACATGGAAAGCTTAAGACATCAACATGGGCCCCGAAGCATTTTTTTCACTACTTTTTCTTTATTGGTTAAACAATATGTACATAAATCTGATTGATAGTTGCATCCCTAGTTGTTAGATTGGTCCCACTGTTGAGATAATATCAGTATGTGACATCAAAAATCATAAAACAGGACTTAGTCAGATCATGGTTAAAGCTTAAAAGTCCAGGATGAATGTCCCACTTTGGCACTCTAAAATTTCCATCAAGTGGGGATTAAATAAGTACATTGGTTTCTAAAGTCAACTTGTTGCCTTTCTTTAACAGTGAGGAGAGATGTTCAAGAGAACGATGAGGAAGCTGTCAGGGTTAAAGAACAGAGCATCCTGGAGCTGGGGACACTCCTGGCCAAGACCGGACAGGCTGCAGGTAATGGTCAATCTTTGATGGCAATTCTGTGATCTAATGAAACTACTCCTATGTTATGTCTCCACTGAAATATTTGTTTTTTCTTTTCTTTTTTTTTTTGTGGCTGTCTCCAGAACTAGGGGGTCTGCTGAAATTTGTGAGGCCTTTTCTGATTTCCATCAGCAAGGCCAAGGCGGCCCGGCTGGTCCGCTCTCTGCTGGACCTTTTTCTTGACATGGAGGCAGCAACAGGGCAGGAGGTTGAGCTGTGTCTTGAATGCATTGAGTGGGCCAAGACTGAGAAGAGAACCTTCCTACGACAGGCTCTGGAGGTAAGACGGTCTAGAATAAACTTGTGGGTGCTATCAAATGGCATAAATGTAACTTAATCCACACCACATGTACCATTATTTAAGTGTTTTCTGAAAAACATTTCTGTATCAGCATCTAGAATCTGGCAATGGGGCAAATTTTTCCGACTGACCACCGTCACCCCTAGGAATCAACTAGGAAAAGCTCAGGAATAACGTAGAGGAAAACTGCAGTATACAACTGGATATCACTGAAATATAAAGCCTGCCAATGGAACAGAAGCCCCTGTGATATCATTTGGAGAGCCACAGCGTGACTCAAAGCCATGTTTGACACTTTGATTGCTGATGAGGCAGAAATATAGGATACAAACCCTTGTCAACAGCTGATGTATTCGTCCTGTCACCCAACCCAACTTGGTGCCAACATACAGCACTGTTTATGATTAATGATAGTGAAAACAAAAGCGATATCCCCAAACAAAAATTGCAGTTGTGAGAGGGATCAAATTTAACATGTTCTGGCTCATGGCGTGGAAGACGCTATGATTTCAGACAGATTATGGTGGAGCATTTGGTTGTTAGTAGATATGCAACACCACCATTGCAGCATTACTTTGGATTAAAATCACATGAAAACAGGAAACTTGATAAATGTGATGAAACAAATTTGTACACTTTGCCTGATGTAAGTGACAACGAGAGATGCTAATACATCTACTACACACTGCCATCTATGATGACATCACCCTGCTATAGCAGCCAAAATGTGTGCTTCGTGGCCAGATGACTGCCAGCAGGTTCACACTCACAGCCAGGAATATCTGGAGCTTTTGGCTGAATTACAAAATACATGATCAACAAGATTGTGTGTTAGTACTGTGTAGAAAGTGTAGAAGAAAACTATCGAATGAAACTGTGGTGTGTATGAATGAGTGAAAGCTGAGAAGAGGGACGCTCTTCAGACAGGCTGTGGTTTGCCTCAGGCAAACCATATTGACATTATGAATAATGTCAATAATGAGTTAAAAAAATTACGTGAAACTTTTCAAGTAAAATGATTATCACTTATATGCATTAGTGTTAAGTTCCACCTTTGAGAACAGTTAATTCACCTCCTCTCTCTGGCACATTCTGTAAGAAGTAATTCTAGGAAATGTAGGAAGTGTCTGTAATTTAGCACTTTCTTCCAAGAAGTATGTGAGTGACATTTTAACATCTTGATGTTTGCCAGGAATTGCTTCATAATGATTTGACATTTTGAAGGGCCAGGAGACTAGCTAAAATGTGTCTACTCCATCAGATGCCTCTCTTGCTGACTGTATGTATCTGCATCCACCCCATTTCATCAGATTATAAGGAATTTAACAGTTTACTTTCAGACAAAGATCTACGTGGGCCAAAATGTCAGTGAAATCTTCTTTTTATGTGTGTGTAGAGCATGATTAAAACAAAACACCAGGTCCAGGTACCTGCTTGTTTCTACCTTGCCAGGGACTGCAGATGGAAATTAGCTAGTAGCTAAATCTGATACAATACATCTCTTCTCTTTGTATGAGATTAATGTTTTTCGTCCCTGACAATTAAACATTCCAATCTTGATTTCTATCAAATTATCTTAAAAGAAAAATGTGGAAGTGTGGTTAGAAAATGAAATGGATCAATTGCAAATGTGTGGAATTTGTGGTCCATAAGGCTGTACTGTCTAGGCCTGGAAATGTTCTTCAAAGAACAATAATGGAAATTATGATTTGCAGTGTCACAATTTGTTACAGTTATTGAAATGTGCCAACACCCTTAAAGAGCCTTGCTGGGGCTTCCTAATGCTGATTGCGTCAAAGCTAAGGATCCTGTCTTTTGCAGCTTTTCTAAAGGCAATAGATTGGCACAGCTGCTCTCTGCTTGTCTAATAGCACTCTTCTTCTTTCAGGCACGACTGATCTCACTCTATTTTGACACCAAACGATACCAGGAGGCCTTGGCGCTTGGTGAGTGTTTAGAGACAGGACATTCTTCTGCTTTAGACACTTTACGAAAAGGCAGGCATTGCTATTGGCCCTGCGTACCACACAGATGTACTACAGAAAAGCTTTGAAAATCATTTATTGTTCTTATCTTATTCCACCTAAGTGTAACAAGTTTAAAAAGTTGTATTTTATTGAAATTTGTGGTCATTGTTAGAAGTGCCAAACGGACTACGGTAGCTTATAAACAAATGGTTTGCAAAGCAGTTAGACATGTTTTTCTTAAAAAGAGGAGACCGAACAGCACGTCAGACTATAATTGTACATTTACCCCCCAGCTGTTTACTAGGTGTTGTACAAAGTTATTGCAACAGTTAATTTGCATGACACTAACTCTCATCCATTCACCTCAGGCACCCAGTTGCTCCAGGAGCTGAAAAAGATGGATGACAAAGCTCTTCTGGTAGAGGTCCAGCTGCTTGAAAGTAAGACGTACCACGCTCTCAGTAACCTGCCCAAGGCCCGCGCAGCCCTCACCTCAGCCAGGACCACCGCCAACGCCATTTACTGTCCTCCAAAGCTCCAGGCAGCTCTGGACATGCAGTCAGGTCAGATGTGTTACCTATTCTCACTTCCAAAGCTTTCCTGGGCTGAAGTGGTCCAGGTTCTGTGTGTGTGGGGTAACAGATAGGTGGCGTTTATCATACCATGGAAACTGAGAATTTAGCATGGTCACAGTACTAACATTATTATTTGTATTATAAAGACCTGTATAGACCAAAGATTCGTCACGAGACGAGTTGAAACTTGCAACTACTTGCAATGTGCAAGTATGTGTTCTGAAACCTGCCAGTTTACACCAATGCGACTAGATGAGACAGTGTATCGTTTCCGTAGCAAAGTACTTCTGTTCTAACTGCCGTCTTTTCAGGCTTTTTTTTGGTAGCTGGATATCATTTGTAGTGTCTTAAAATATGAATGAGGATAGTGATAGTGAGTTACTTGATACAGTTGTATTTCTAGTATTGATGAAATGGCGAAAACATAAGAAACCAGAGGGTTGAGATAACCAGCTGACTTTGCTGCAAGCTGATTGGCTATTGAAACAGGTGCTCTGCCTTACTTTCTAAAACCATTGGCGACTTGCCAAGCTGAGTCACAGGCCACCTTGAGTCGAGCTGAGACGAGCCAGTTTACACTGCTGCAACTTTTCCCTGCAGTGTTCTAAACTAATAATATTAACGGCAGCTAATTTCAATTATGTGTCCCATTAAGCCATTCCAGTCGTTATTCATGTTATTTATTACACCTGGGCTGTTATTTATTACACCTTGGCTTTTCATGTTATTTATTACACCTCGGCGTATCAAAATACCCGCTGTAAAAAAGGTCTATAGCCAAACTACATATCACAACCTCAGTTACCATTGGGAGGCTTAAAGTCTTAAAACCATTTATTCAGCTGGTCAGATGCGCACTTTACCAGTTGGTAACTGTTCATATGATATGTGACTTTCCTCTAGTCCAAACAGTTAATAAAACAAAAACAAATAACGGCCCAGCGAGTGGTGTGTTCAACCACTCAGGTGTAGGAAGGAATCATTTTTATGTCTGAGTTAAGGAGAGAACTGTTTTATTTATTGTGAAGCCTACTTGAAAGCACAGCATGTCCGCCTCAAGTTAGTTCATTCTTTACTTTGCCAGGCAATAGGGCTAGTGTATAATATAGCAGGATTATTTATTAAAGCCACTGTGGGTAGAGTTTTTATGTGATTTCAGCATCTTTCAGATTATTCTGAAAGCATAAGTTTTTGTTGTCTACCACATTGTCTCTTTTTGATACCACCACTGGGGGGCGCCAGGCAAGTCTGAAATATGTGTGCAGAATTCAAATTCAACACAGTCTTATTTTTTGATGGTATCACACACTAGATAATGATTTTCAATCTATCTTTTCTTCTTTGTATTTAAAAAAGTGAGACTATAAACTGGTGTTTTTTTTAATTTAATCCAATTGTAGTGATGATCAATTTTATGGTGGTTTAGGGTAATTAAATGTCTGTAGTCATTATGTGATACATTGTTGCACCGTCAGGGGGTATTCAATTAATTTCAATTTTATTTATATAGCGCCAAATCACAGAGGTTATCTTAGGGCACCTTTCATATAGTGCAGGTCTAGATCGTACTCTTTCTAATATGTTTAGTATTAGTATTACCCTTATTAATTAATCATTAAAAATGGGTTGATATATTATAATTAATGTGACTCAAAACCATCTATGAAGCAACTCTTGAAAAAGGTATATTTGGTGTTTTCTTCAGTGACTCAGCTCATGTTATACTGATAACCATCTCATAGTCACTCAGTTTGTGTTTATCAGTGTGAAGGCAGAAGAGCTGCGAAGCATGATGATAGTATCATGGTTATTCATGACTTTACAACACCATGTGTTTATGGCTAATGCTTCTGTAATTTCCAACATCATGATTAAGTGGCCCTTGTCAGGCGACACCAGGTGAAAGTCAACACATGGTGGTTTTAACAATTCTTTGAATCTTACAGTCACATAGCAGCTACTGTGTCTATTATCAGCCCAACAAGTTTCTCCAGTTTTTGTCACATTTCAAGGTGACTTGGTTTGTTTTGGCCATGGATGGTAACTATCATGCTGTGTCATTTCTGTTGCAGGGATCATCCATGCTGCAGAGGAGAAGGACTGGAAGACGGCCTACTCCTACTTCTTTGAGGCCTTCGAGGGCTACGACTCCATTGACAGCCCCAAAGCCATCACAGCACTCAAATATATGCTTCTGTGCAAAATTGTTCTCAACTTGTGAGTAGCGCTTCAAACTCAGCATTCTACTGTTTGAACTTCCATTACATTCACATGTCCTGGCATCCGCATGTTACCTTTGAATCGTGAACGTTACAGAATTTATAGATCTGATTGTTCATTTGTTACTTAACTTTTTCAGGCCAGAGGAAGTTCACGCCCTGATCAGTGGTAAACTTGGCCTGCGATACGCTGGCCGACAGGCAAGTACCAATCATTTTCTACTTATAGCACGTTGGGCAACGCAGCAAAGTCATTTGTTTCAACTATTGGCAAATATCAGTTGTTTTTGTTTTTCCTGAAACACTTTCTGCTTCTTGTCAACATTGAAAACTTGGCAATGTAGCTCGCAGTTTTTTGTGGTTATTTCAGTTTCTGTCTTGGTCATTCTAAAAGAAAATGACCTTTGCTGTATTTAGTAGACATCTCTGTTTTGTTCAGGTAAACAATTTCATTAAGCTTGTTTCTGTAGAATGACATTAAGATTTTCTTTTTTCTCGTCATCCCTCTAGACAGATGCACTGAAATGTGTCGCCCAGGCCAGCAAGAACAGATCATTAGCAGACTTTGAAAAGGTAAGAATCCTTTTAGTCCTGTTAAATCTGTGTTAATGGATTTTCATGCAGATAATCATGCAAATTTCTATTTAGCATTTTTGGTTTTGCATTCTCTTTAGCTACTGCCCCTTTTGCTTGCTGGGTGCAGCACACAGAGAAATTAACTTTTGCTCTTTGATTTTATTTTGGATGATTATACCTGCTGATAATATAATGACCAAAACCTTGTTCCAAGTGTTGCTCAGTCTATAATGCATTTTAATGAAGTTTTTGTAGAATGCTTCCACACATATTGCCTCACTGAGTATTTTAAGTCAAAGCTGTGCATCTTCTAGGCCCTAACAGAGTACAGAGCAGAACTGAGGGACGATCCGATTATCAACACTCACCTGGCCAAACTGTATGACAGCCTGCTGGAACAAAACCTCATCCGAGTCATTGAACCATTTTCCAGAGTACAGGTAGGAACGTGCTAGACCTAGCTTTACAGAGGAAACTTGTCACTATAGTATTGTACAATTAAGCCTTTCTGCATTTATTACCAGGTCCTAAATCTTTACATTATCTTGTACCTCGGCATTGTCTTTGTTTTCTCATAACTTTGTACATAGACTGTCTTAAGCCTTATTCAGACAGGATAGGTTTTAATGTAACTATTACCAGAGCATGTCCATGATTTTGGTGCAATAGTGAACATTTTTGCACTATGCAATCCCACTTTCCTAAGAGTCGTCTTGCTGCTTCTAAATGCCCAGTGATAATCTCACTGTAATTATGTATTCTGTCCCACAGTGTGTTTTTGCGTAGGGGGTTTATTTTTATCAGTGTTTCTCAGTAGCTAACACTGGGGCTATCTTTCCATATTCTAGGCTGACATGAGGATCTACTACTGTATTTGTTCCTCAGCATTTTAACAAAATAAAGAATGATGAAATCCTGTATTTAATTTGCCTCTCCTTCTGTTTTCAGATAGAACACATATCGGGTCTAATCAAACTGTCAAAGGTATGTATCTTTGCAGTTAACCACATTTTCCTGAGTGTTAAAATCATCATTTATATCTGTTAAAATGTGGGTTTTGTTATTCATTTCTTTTTCTTTGTAGGGGGATGTTGAGAGGAAATTATCACAGATGATTCTGGACAAAAAGTTTCACGGTAATTGGAATAACTATAAAAACAAATATCAGACATACGCACTTCACAGGCAGAGCAAGAGTCTTCAATGTACTGTAATATCTTTCTATGACACTGCTGCAGGAATCCTTGACCAAGGTGAAGGTGTCTTGATCATATTTGAAGAGCCCCCAGTGGACAAAACATACGAAGCAGCCTTGGAAACAATTCAGAACATGAGCAAAGTCGTGGATTCACTTTACAACAAAGCCAAGAAGCTGACATAGGTAAGAATATTTCAGTAAGAGAAGAAGCATGGCTTTCATGCTCTTTCTTTAGTCTCAACTAAATGTTTTTTCTCTCATCCTCAGAGCAGATTGCCACGGCAGTGCGATGGAGGAACTGTGTGTGTGTTTGACCAGCGTGTGTAACATTTTAAGAAGGGGACAAGGGAGAGCAACAGAAAGTCCCACAAACTGCAACAAACAGGATTCCCCCATCAAACTCCCCCTCCTCTCCCTCAACGGACAATTTCATCACTTCTCTTGTTTGTATGTTTTTCCTCTTTAATTTTGATATCTCTTCAGGATTCTGTATAACACTCAGCGGCCAAATCAGGCCATCAGGGAATATTGTACAACCACAATAAAAAGATTAAAAGGTTTAAGAATACATATATGTTTATATCTGCTCTAAGGTTGGGCTTACCAAGCCTTAAGCTGACTCCACTGCAACCTCAAAGGTGCAACATTGACCTCTGTGACCTCGGACTCTGCTACTGACTGTGTATGCAGAAATGAGGCTTTCTCCTCCTTCTTGTCCATATCTTTCAGAAGCACACTGTTCAGTTTTTGGAAGGTTGGGATACTCCTTGGGATTCTGAATTTTGGTCAAAGAGCTCCCTCTCGCTTTTATTTTTTTCCCTCACCATATCAATGCCAACAGTTAAGTATTCACTGTATTTCAGATATGTATTAAACTCACTTTATTTGTTTTTGGTTTTGTGTTTTTGTTTAAAAACAAAAAGAAAAGAACATCAGATGGTTGCCACATGTCTGCCCGCCCTGCTTATGTAAGTTTATAGATCAGACAGGATGCCATTTCACCACTAGTGCCACTTTTTCGGCGCTTCTGTTTGCCTCAATGTTTGGGTGCAATATGAAATCGGAGGGCAGAGGTGGAGATGTATTCATTGCCTCTGAGCGTCTGTGAGTTATCCCTGAGTGAGCAATTCTCCATTGTTAGTTCCTAGCACTAGTGTGGTATGCTAGTAACCAAACAATTTGTATGGTTTTGATTTGTTTTTTTTCTCTTATAAAGACATTTTCAAAATAAATATTTTGTATTTTAAGGATTTTGTCTTGTCTCTTGCAAAGAAAAATTGCAGATGGTAATTTGACGTGGTAACTTTAATTGGACACTCAGTTATATTTTACAGTATGAGAGCGAGAAGACTACATTTTGCAAAGTGTCTTTGAAATGTATACAATAGTTAAGTGGAAATATGTCTGTTAATCAGAGGACAAGTCAAAGTGAAGTTATCTAAGCCGTCGGAAACAATTCTTAAAATGACCCCACATGAAAACATGTTGACACTATAAAATACAGAATTCACCCAAGAGTCTCTTCCTCCTGCTGCTATATTTGTCACACCTCACATCAAAGGGCATTAAATCAGTTAAACAGATTTGGATTGTCTTTTATTTTGATTTTTACACAAAAGTGTGATGCTTTCTCAACCCATGCTGTCAAACTTGGGTACAGATATGTTTTTTTTTCACTGTGTAACTTAATGTGCATCAACAGTTAGTTCTGCAACCCTTTTTTCCCCATTCATCAGGACAGATTAAACTTTTCTTCACACCACAGTGTTCAAACAAGTGCCACAAACTGCAGGGTTTCTGTCTTCTTTTCCTCTCAAGACTTATAATGACAAGAAGCACAATCATGTCATTATAACTGTAGCTGTCATGCCCATGCAGAAGAGGAAAACTTCCAAGCCTCAAATATTCTATCATAAAGAGATTTTCTTTAGATCTGATGTCTTTCAGTATTTGTTTTCAAAGGTACAGCCTTTCACTGTGACCCTTTTAGCATCCAAAATAAAGATTTTTCATCGCCTCTCTAATTCAAACTAAATGTTTTTCTATTATATTTGCATGTTACATTTTAGAAATGTTAATTTTGGTCTCAGCCATCCACATGCTTAATCTTTTACAAACCAACAAAATGAAGAATGTGCTTGTTTTCAATACAGATTAATATCAAATATACAAGTGGTTCTCAATTTCAAACATTTTTAAACAAGTCTAATGTTCAGATGAGTTCAAATAAATAATTCATTTTTAATCATTGTATTCATTCTGGGTTTGTCAGACATACAAAACACAGACAAGGAAAAATTTCAAATGCAAAATGCATGTTTTTTTACTTTACTGAAACATTTACAACATATTAAAACGTGACAGAACCTAGACATCCATTGCACCCTTATCATATTTTCCTAAATAAAGTACTTAGTATTAATTATTAAATTAAGACATAACATACCAATATATTTTAAAAAGAAAAAAGAGATGATAAATTAAGAAATTGTACAAAAAACAAAGTTATCTCACTTAAATCTCTTTAAATAATTTCTGAAGCAGATTTGTTATATTCAGTTGTAGATCCTTTAGTTAAGTATAAGTAGAAATACCTTAGTCTAGAAATGCTGCATTACAAATAGAAGTCCTGAATTTAAAATGTAACTAAAAGTACAGAAGTATTATCAGAAAAATGTACTCAAAGGTAAAAGTACTCATTATGCAGAATGGCTCCTTTCACTCAGTTATATTATTATAGAATATTATATTATTCTGTTTTCATCAGTAACTAATACATGTAAGAGCATTTTAATGTAGTTTATCGATGTGGGGTCAATTTTAAATACTTTGTGTACTACTGAGATTAGTAGTATAGTACTGCATCATATTATATAAGCATATCCTATGTTTCTCTTAATGTAAAAAGTAACTAGTAACTATAAGTGTCAAATAAATGTAGTGGAGTAAGTAATGCAATGCTACAGCAAGTAGCATAAAATGGAAATACAAAGTAAAGTACAAGTACCTCAAAACTGTATTTAAGTAGAGTACTTGAGTACTTAGTTACATTCTACCACTGGTTATACTCATTTCTTATTATGGATACGTTTAAGAGACTCAATGTAATTTCCTAATTCAATAATGAAAAATTCAAAAGATGGGAGAAATGTAGAATACTTTGTCTTATGGGTGTGAAAAAGCTGTATTTTCTGACCATTTTCATAGTATAAAATACGAATATTGGCTTCCAATGTAAATACATAATTTATCTGATGAGCAACACAATCCTTCAGAATGCTATTATGTATAAACAATCATAAAATAATAACGTTTTGTTGTGTATTAATCTTTACAAAAGTAGTTTGCATCTCGTCCTCTCACTTCATTCTACGCGTCGTGTGCGTGATGACATCACATCACGTCCGGAGATCCCGCCTCTTCAGCACGTCACTTTCTCATTTCTGCAGTTGTTCTGTCAGAGGAACGTTTACGCTGAATTGCACTTGAACAGCGGTATAAAACACAAAGATGACCACTCGGGTGAGTTTATTTGAAGCGAATATTAACATTTAAATACAAGTACATTACGAACGAAAAGTACTCAATACTTAACCGTACTTAAAGGGCTAGAAGCTTTTTTTTTACACGTAAAGTGAGCCAGCACAGCACTAGCCTGTGTGGCAGAATCAGATGTCATTCAAAACTTCGTAGACAGCCCGGAAGACGAATGGAGTATCTTATGACCACTGAGACTGTTGCTAGCATGCTAACTTACTACTGTTGTTCTAGATATAAATTAATATGGATATCAGCTTGGCCATTGGGCAGTTTGAGTCGCTAAATTGTAAGGGCTGTAAATATAGCCCCGACTTTGAAAGACTAAATCAATGATGGCTGTTAAATGGAAGAAAGGAAGTGTTGCAGCATTAAGTGGGTAAACAGGAACAAGGATATTGAATGCTCACTTTTAGCTGAGCATACAACTATGCATGTTAGGTGTCATCTGTCTTGCCATCTAATGTGTATTCAAAGCAACAATTCTCTTTTCAGCATACTATAATGAGAGATCATATGGTCTTTTACATATGGGGACCTTTTTGTACCTCATTTACACTTTACATTTGAGCTGATTACATGGAAACAATTAAAGGAATGCCCTTTACACAATCTCTGGTGCATAGGAAAGACTTTAGATTTTCTTTACTATTAGATGTTGGCTTAAAGGCACAATTAATGTGTCACATTTTCAAGTGTCAAGTTAATGTTTTTTTGAAATTGTCATTCAAATTATGAAAAAATACAGCTGAAATGGAATATATTTTTTCTTAGGACCTAAAATCACAAAACTCAGACAAAACATAAAAATAGAAATCCAAAACATACATAATGCAATAAAGGATTCTGTGGTCAATTTCAAATAAATGCTACAATTTGAAATATTTTTTCAGTAAAAGAACCTTGGACAGCAATTTCAATCTTCATTTCTATATTTTGCTGTCAGCTTGTGTGTCAACCCACATTCCTACAGCAGGCAATATTATCTGTATCAACCTAAATGATCTCTTGAGAGATGTGGTCACCAGCCATCTGCAAGCCTAGCTGCTGAAATGCTTGAATTAGGTCAAGTTTAATGTTTTTGAGATGTAGGTCAGCAAGTTATTCTCTCCGTTTGCTGCATCTTAATTAGGTTGTTGAAATGAGAGCAGGCTGATTTTTTTTTTTGTCTTTTTCTTAGAAAAATAGATTAGACTCGGATTTTCTTATAACTTTAAATGACTGAGTTGGTAGTATCCTAGCAAATACTCCTATTGAATTGTTGTCTTTGGTATTCTGTACTATGTCTTTATTGGTCGATTTGTAACTTGATCCACAGAGTATGAGTTCTGTGACATGTGTAACCCTGATCTGCCAAAACACATTTGTAATACACAGTACATTGGATTTCTGTTTCTATTATGCATGTAATACATAACAATGACTGGCCTGCATCATGGCTATCTTCTACCTAATAAGTGTGCTAAAGTTCTACTTTCTGGGAGGTTGACACAACTTAATTCCAGATTTATTTGGTAAGCACACTCAGTGCCCCTCAACCTTACAAGGTTACATTCACCCATGGACTATTGCTAATTTATATTATTTGTAATTAGAAAGCAGGTTGACCATGAACACCTGTGGGTATTTGGGTGATTTTGTCCTTATTAATTCAAAGTGGTTTAATTCAAATATACATACTATGAAGTTTTTTATCCCACAGACATTTTCTAGTGGTCTTATAGTCTTTTAGTCTTTTTGTAATAGTCCACAAATACTGTATCTACTCAGAGTCTGTACCTTTTATTTTAATTTCTACAGTGCAACTATAAAGGCTGCAAATAAAGGCTATGCTTAACTGAACCTTTAGTAGATATTTCATCACAGTGGATCATGAAGTTGCTTGCTTCACCATAGCCATGGGGGATGCTGATTCACCCAGCCAGCAGCTAATACTGTAGGTCAGACTGTTATCAAACAATATTGCAACAGTCCCATAATGATGATTTGCTGCTATCTGTTGAGTAGCTCAGCTCAATGTGAGGCAATGTAGTACTTCACTCATGGTGTTTCTGGGAAGACGATGCATTTTAGTCGTGTGCAGAGGTAGAGGAGCTGCAGCTTTCCTCTCCGTATAATGATGTTTAAGCCCTTAACATCCAGTTTACCACTTTTATTTCCCCTTAAGTAGCTTTGAGGTTATTAAAACCATCTTTTTCCACACTGTCTGAAAGCATCATATTTATTCTGCGTCAGGTTGTTCTTGCTCGGCTGAAGCTATATGATGTTTACACTGAGTGAAATATTCAAACCCAAGTCTCCTTGTTTTATGGCTGCACCATTCCATCAAATGGAAATACTCAAGATGTCCTGTGCACTATTTTATACACCTTTCCACAAAAATTCAGCCTGAAATATTTGGTGTCTTTGGAAACTTTAGGAACTGCACCAAAATGTGAAATAATGTCCTGTGGTTTTGGCTGCAGAGCATGACTTTGTAACGACTGACCGACCGACTTAAAAATAGGATCTTTTGAACCATATCATGAGCCTAAAAACCTGAGACATTACTGGCCATAAACATGAAATCTTCATAAGTTGGTAAGGCTAAGCAGAGCTAACTTTAAAAAAGTCAATTAGAATTCAATCACTGAAATCCATCACATTATAGGGAAGACAACAGGAACCTCTTCGCTCCGTGTCTGTACGTTTTGTGTGTTAGACAATACTTTATTCACATTTATTTCACCTTCTATTCGTTAACCTTTTTGACAGTGCTAGTAAAAAGCTATTATATTACCAAACACAGACTATCTTCGTGATTGTTACAGACAAAGGAAGCTGACATACATGCACTTGACATTTAGCATTCAGAACTAGCAGGACGTTTCCTGGTGAAACCTATGAGACAGCTGCACTGAAAGTCTAGAGAGGCTTTATCAGTGTCAAGAGATCGCCATAGCAACATGCATGTAATGGTTTTGTGGGAGTGCTCTCTATGCTGAAGGGGAGTGGGAGCAAAAAAGCCTCAAGAGTGCTGACCTACACAATCTACCTTTCTCTGTAGCTGTTCAACCAGGGAATGAAATTAACACCTGCCGCCTGCCGAATACAGAGTAAATGTTGGCTGTGGCAGGTAGAAATTTCAGGTCACCTTCCACCATGGCAGATAGGTTTTTCTTATATTAATCAATATCATTTTTAAAAAGAAATGTAGAAATGTTCAGTAACCTGCCACAGTGGCAGGTGACGAAAAAACTTAAAGTGTAACTCCACCCTCAAACTCAACTAGAACCCTCTCTCCCAGCAAATTAAAAAAATGCAACGAGTGAGGGAACCACACCTGTACTCAACTGTACTCAACTTGAGATCCATGTGTACGGACTGTAAACACTGCTATTTCAGCAGTGGCACTAGCAGGTCATGTACTTTACATGAACATTTTTCACTATATATATATATATATATATATATATATATATATATATATATATATATATATATATATATATATATATTTTTTTTTTTTTTTTGCACCTTTTTATCATAAACTGTAAATCATACCACTGTGTACAAGTTGAAAGGAAATAGCTTTTAGAGGACAAAAAAAGAACCTTGCATGCAACTTTCGAGTAGCAGCTTTCAGAAATCACTCAAACACTGATGCTACTTCCTCAGTGGAGTCACTGTTTGCATTCTCTGCTCTCTTTTCAGATTATGCAAGCGGCTCGATGCCCAACAGACGAACTGTCGCTGAGCAACTGTGCCGTCATCAATGAGAAGGAGCCACAGTTTGAACAGTGAGTGGAATACATGTGGCTGTGCATCATACTACAGTAATAGTAGTGTGTATGTGTGTGGGGTTTGTTGAATGGGTGGATGCGTGCATCAGCTTAGTGCTGCTGAGTGGGATTCACGTCTGTCAGCAGACCCCCTTAGCTTTTCTTTTTTTTTTTTTCTTTTACACCCTTGAGTGTTTAGCTGAGATGACTTGTTGTTGTTGACTTGTTCTGTGGCACACTTGTTCTCTACACTGAATCCTTTCCTCTGCATCCTTATTGTTCATCTCAATGCAGACACGTGACTGTGCGCAATTTAACCCACAAGTATGTGTTCACCTTGAAGACGCATCCCAGCGTCAACTCCGGGACCATTGCCTTCAGCCTGCCGCAGGTTGGTTTACGAGCAAAATGTCCCCCCCCCCCCAATGCAGCTTTGCATTGCTATTAAACTGTTTCCTGCAGATGTCATCAAGATTGATTTTGTGAGACAAAATTAATAAAAAAAAGTGTTTTGACATATGTAGCGAACCATTATTCTTCAAGTCTTGATGTTCTTTATAACATGAACATTTATTTAATAGGTGATATCCACAGTTTTCCTTTACAAAGCACCGGTGAACACACACGCATTATGTTGAAGGCAGTAAATCATCAGTTTTTTCTGCAAATATTATATTGTTTTGTTTTTTTAACCTTGATAGCAGTATCTGATATTCCCTAAGTCAAGATGTTCTCTAAGAAAAGTTATGCTCTCTTGCGTGGTTGTCTGTGGGCTCTTTGCATGGACCTCTTTGTTTGTCTCAATCTGTCTGTTACTGCTTTTTTCTTTTTTAACTTGCCTGTCTCTGCCTGCTCTTCCTCCATCTATAAACTTGGCAGCCAGAACGGCACACAGGTACTACTGTAACCTCCTCAAGACGGTTCTTATTTTACCACAGGAATACATTAACTGTTATCCATTGACTGATCGACTTGATATTCGACTTGGCAGCCGTCATTGGCCGGCATCTCAAAAACACAGCTTGTATTTTAAAAAAGTAGCCAACTTTAGTGTAAAGAAGTGTTGTGAAATAAGACTATGTTGCAGAGGAACGTTGCACTGATGTCTCTGTGAAACACGTAGTGTTGTTAATTTGAAGTATAGCTGTCCTTTGTCTCATAACTTTGTTCTTCTGAAATACATAATTGCCTTATTGATGGTTAAATGGAAACCAATTGCCTTTTTCCATTTCAATAATGTGTCCCAAAAGGAAATGATGAGACATGGAACTAAATCAATCACTTGCTTTTTTTTCTTCACAGAGAAAATGGGCCGGCCTATCTATTGGACAAGAGGTTGAAGGTAAGCTTAACGTTTATAGCATACAACTGGTGATATTCTAGATTTTTCTTGTTCTCAACAAATCCCACGAAAAGACCAAAACCAACAATGAATTGATCTTACTAATATCTGTGTAGCCAAAGCCTGATATGTCGTATTCCTCTGCACATCAATGAGCCACACTGTTGCACTTTTCCTTCATTTCCATGAACACACGCTCTGTAGTTTATTTTGACACAATACTACATACGCTGCTGTATTGCTGTAAATCATAGACTGTACTGTATATAAAGATGGACAACATGACAGCTCCCCAAAAGTGAAGCCAAAACATCTCTATCACCCCCTGGTGGCTGGCTGCAGTATAGGTCATAAACCCCTTCCCCTCTGTTAGCAAATGGGACATGGGCCAACCTGAAAAAGTATGTCAAATAAATGTTTCCCAAAGGAAAGGAAAAATTACCTACCTAAAACAATTTTAGGTAGTTCTTATCACGCTGATGTTTGTTCAAGTGTTCATTTTTCTGATCAGTTTGGTTTTAATTAGTTATCAGATGCTATAAAAAGGGGGTGTGACGTCATGATTGACAACTGTGCAGGCTCTGGCTCCATATGATGTCACCAGCACAAGATGGCAGCTCCCGTATCTGTGATATTTTGGCTTTATTTTTGTACAGTGGGAGGAAGTGGAGATGCATCGTCCATCCTTATATACAGTCTATGCAGTAAATACTCACTAAAGCACCAAATGTGTATTAATCCGCAGCTGGGAGAGAGAGTTCTGGCTGAATTTGAGGGTGTAGTTACACTTTAACCAGCCATTTGCAGGTAAAATGAAAAGTTAATTGATGTTACTGGTTGCTATTGGTAACACATTTGCAATGCCTCACATGTATCTACAGGCTGCACAGACTTCTGATTGTTCTAGGACATCCTTTCAGTCTTTTGTGGTGACTGCCATTAATTTGTCATTTATTGGTTAGCAGTGCTTGACAGTCTTTCTCTCTTATCACTGAATGCCTTTTGAGTAACAGACACCTCACCGCAGTAGAAACATAATAGCCTTTGACATCAAATCTAACCTTCAGACTTTGAAGGATTCATGCAACTTACATGTGGCTGACTTTAAAGGCTGCCAGAAAAACATCTCGCTGTGATGACTTCTGATGGTCATATCCTGCAGATTAGTAATTACACATGGGGTTAGGGGGTTTAGCTATTATTTAGGTGTCATGAGGGGTGGCGGGAACATGATTTACCCAGCACGGGCAGGGACAGACTAACAATATGGGTGGGTGATGTCACTCCACATCTGTCTCAGAGGCTGGCCAGCATCCAGAGAATGAGAAGGCCTGTTCTTTGATAAAATATTTCTCTCAGCTCCCTTAGGCCAAGTGATGCCCAAAATGATAGGCGCTATTATGATACTGTCTGCATATCAGGAGTGAAAAGGGGGAATGAAAATATAATCCACTGAGTAAAAGAATGAATAAGCCTCATGAGACCTTAATCTTTCTTGACATAGCCTTGAAAAAAACCAGCAAAGACATGGTTCTTTTTGTTATTTGATCAAAGGCAAAATCTCTCTGTCTCTTTCTTTTTGAACATTAAATTAATTTCCATAATGGATAGTTGTTTTAGCAGTGTCTCCTGGTAACTGTGATATGAATAATGTAGCAGGATTGCGGGTGTCCTGGTTGTGGAAATATCAGCCCAGACTAGAATAAAACTACTTACAGTATGTATCATTTCCATAATGAGGCCATTAACAGCAGTTTGAAGACATGCAGAGAATGTGAATAATAAAAGGAGACCACAAATCATACCAAATTCAGGAGCTGCCTGTTGTGTTGCTGATTTTGTTTCTCACATTAAGGATAAAAGAATCCCTGTTTGATTATAACAGCCTGCTAACAAGGCAGTAATTGATTTGGCAACCACTCAAAATGTACTAATGGGCATACACCCTGCTGTTTAGTTAGTGTCTAATTGAACATAATCAGACTGTAAATCTCAGACATACTAGTGCCATAGAGCTGTGTGTGATATTCGGTAGTGATGGGGGGGAAACAAAGCTTTCTGAAGCACTGAATCATTATGAAGCAATTGTGTTAATAATAATAATGGTTTGCTTTTTTGAAGCATTTGATACAGTAAAGAATGGCGACATCTGCTGGCCAAACACTTGATATTGCATTTGTATAGATTGAGTAAATGTGAGGCCATGATGAAACAGTTAGTCAGAGTACAAGTGGTTTTACTGCTTTCATTATTGTCATTTTGTTCAATAAAGCTTCTATTAGACAAACGGATCACTTGTTTTTATAATACTGAGGCAGACTGAGAGCATCCCATATTCAAAACCAGAGCGACACCTCTGTGTGAGGTAATGAGGCCTTGTTTGGGGCCAGTCATGTGGTTTTTGGCTTGGTGAAGCGAGGCATTGAAACAATCTTGCTGCAATGCTTCTGCTTTGAAAGGTCAATACTGTTTCGAGTAGTCTGCTTCGATCGTAACATCACTAGTATTCAGTTATTATGTTGCATTATTATGTAATTATGTTGTTAATTAAAAGGCTGCAGAATATATAATGGTGAAAAACAATTACATTACAACTATTCAAGGTGAAGATAAAGTTCTAATTGATTGACAATGGTACAGTGAACATGAGTGAGATCAAGGGCCCTCTGATGTCACACACTTAAGCATACTGTACCTAAAACCATATTCATATTTAAAGCTGCACTTATCAATATTATTAATGGATTAAATAATTATGTGTAATGTGAAAGGGGTCGATTATAGAGACAAATAATTATCGCCCAAATCTGTCGTTTCCTCCAGCTCTACGAAGCGCTTTAGACTCTTTTGGCTCATTGTTTCTGTTTTCCGGCCCTCGACCTCTGCTGTCATCATCCTGTTTCCAGCAGAAGCAGGCAGCTGTTTTAAACAAAAAAAGCTTTGAGAAACTCACTGTACACTACCTGTCCAGCACCAAACGGCAGACGGACAAAGTTAGCGATGAGCTGGTAAAGAAAGAATAGTATCTAGCAGCTAAAGAGCCAGATACTTTCTCAGGAATTGGTACAGAGCTCAAGAAGAATGAATATTGGACTCCAAATGAATCCTGATCTGGCTCTGTGTCTGCTGCATGTGTAAACATGCAACTGTTTGCCATGACAACTTTAAATGTGTGTTCCTCTTCAATTAATGCAGCTGTAATTTCAATTAGACAGCAGTACAAAGGGAAAAGGAAGACATATTCTCATGAGGACATGCACAGTGTGATCTGGCCAATTTATGGGTAGCTAGGATAGTGAGTTCTCCTCAGAGCCAGGTCAATGAAGAAACTATAAACCTCACCACCTATCATTTTTCCCCCCTTATAGTAACAAACTATAAGTTTGACAAGTCCAAACAGTGTATAAGCACCATGACAGTGGAAATCGACTTCCTGCAGAAGAAGAATGTGGACAGCAGCCCCTATGACTCGGACAACATGGCCACCGAGTTCCTCCAGAACTTCAGCAACCAGGCCTTCAGCATCGGCCAGCAGGTGCTTGGGGCTTTAAGGGGTTAATAATGTGCCAGTCTAAACATTCACTCACACTGGACAAGCTCTGAGTTTATTGTAGAATTTAGTGGAATTTAGGATTGTAGCTGTGAGGGAGACTTATTCATATTTAAATCATAGATTCATGAATTGTATTACAAGACCAGCCAAATGGAGCGTTTCAATTGTTTTAGTTTTGTTAAATTTGTTGCATTAATTTTATCTTCATTTATTTGTTAATTTAATCACATCATCAATGTTCTCCAATGTAAGTATAACTATATTCCATTTGTTTGGAGTAATTTGGAGTTTTTTGCTCCTTATTTTATAAATCTGGACTTGCTCCCTGTGTTTTTTTTTCTAGCTGGTGTTTAGTTTCTGTGATAAGCTGTTTGGCTTGCTGATAAAGGATATCGAGGCCATGGACCCAAGCATCCTAAAGGGAGAACATGCCTCTTGCAAGAAACCAAAGGTATCTGGAGAACAATCTGTCACTGTCCCATGATGTTCTTCTGTACCAGTGGAGGCGATTTCCGCCTTTCTTCCATATTTATACAGTTACTCTTATAGCAGAGTAAACATAACTTCTGATTGAACTCATCTTCTTTGTTTCTTCCCTCAGATTGATATCGGTTTGTTGCTTGCAAACAGTCAGGTGATTTTTGAGAAGTCAGAGAGCTCATCCATTACTCTGGTCGGTGAGTGTCAACAATACACGGCTCTTATAACAGTTTTCACCTATTGAAAAACAAGAGCACTAGTCAAGTATGTACAGATAGACAGACAGACAGATAGTGAGCTGCTAAAACCAACTCAAACCTCAAACTTATTTATAAAGAAAGAAAAGTGTGCTTTTACATTCACTGGCTGTTGGACGATTTTCTATAAAACCACAGGGGGGCACTCTTCACACATTTTGCTCGGCTTGCTTTTCCTTTCACATTTCATTGGCAGTGGTGCAATATTAACTGTGCCAACGGCCACCTGACAGGCAGTTTACCTTCATAACAAGGTTTAAATGTAATACATTCTGGTTATATGAATGTTGTGATAATTTATGAAATGTAAAAGACAAGGCAATTGTTCAGACAGGGTTTGTTCAATGCACCATATTAATTTCACTGCAAACAATCATTTTGAGTACATAGAAGTGCTTTTTTAATTAATGATCAACAACATTAGGCTCTCCTTTTGAGCAAACGTTTTATGTCTGTTTTTGTCTGACCCCTCCAGGGAAAGCCAAGACCCGAGGTTCTCGTCAGTCCATCATCAGCCCAGACTGGAACTTTGAGAGGATGGGTATTGGCGGTCTCGACAAGGAGTTTTCTGACATCTTCCGTAGGGCCTTCGCCTCCCGAGTCTTCCCTCCAGACATAGTAGAACAGATGGGTGAGTGTCCCTCATTTCTTTGTGCCTGTTTTTCCACTTTTTATACTTTTCTGAAAATTCTTTCGTTTAAGTACAAAAAAGATTTGCACACCCAAATAAATCTGTTAAATTGCTCAGTCCCTATATTCAGAATAGACGTTTCCATTGCGCCTTCTTCAGTGTCCAATAGTTATTCAGCTTCAGGGTTGAGTCATTTTAACCTATTGTCAGCCATGAGTGTCAGTCAACTCATCATCTACAGGTGCACAGTGACTCCCTCTGGTGAGATAGGTGTCTTCAGAATTGCCTCACTGAATATTTCGTAGGGCCACTTCCCAACGTTAAGGCTGCGGTAGGTAGTCTTTTTTCCTTAGGAAGGTTCCTAACTTGGTGAAAGGACCCGGAAGTATCTAAGTGGCAGCCATGATAACAGTAATAATAATTCAATATGCTTTATTGGCATGAATGTAACAAGTCAATATTGCCAAAGGGTCAGGTAATAATGAGATTAAAAAAGAAAAAGGTACAATGTGTGTTTTGTTGATTGATATATGCAAAGAAAAAAAATGTAAAAGAAGTCAATACAGAGTTGTGTTTCCATCAAGGTCAAAAGAAATAGGTAAAAGGTAAAAGAAATAGGACGTCATTTTTTTTTACTATTCTACTGCAGCCTAAATCCCAGAAGTCCCTTAACCAAAACAAAAAAACACATAAAAAAGTCTCTTCACTTAGCATAATTCAAATTGATATGAGGATATTTGATTCCTTCCTCAACATGCTAAATGTTTACATCTGCAAAGTATCTTGTGAGAAACACTGTTGTCTCTCCTCTCAGAACTGGTAAGGTCTCTTTCAGCATTCATCACGTTGAACAGATTAGTAATACCTGCCACATATAATCACTGTTTTCAGTTATTATATTCAACTTGTGTTTAATCCTCAAATCAACAATGTGGCAAACGAAACTTTGAATAGTTCCTTTGAGTGAATGTATCGTTGCTGAATCATTGCAACCCACAATCAGCGATTAGCAGAGAAGGCACTGTCCTCCTGTGCTGCTGGCATCCCCTGACAGTGATCCCTGCACACAGTCATCAATAGATCTTTGAGAGATGTCAGATTTACTATGATGATTCACTCTGCAAAGGACAGCAGCTCATTGTAATGAAAGCCATCAGGTAGTCTTCTTTGTGACTCATACACAAAACCCTCCCTTCCCACACACATTCACACACATGCGCATACAATCACATCAGTCCTAATCCTTGCTCCCAGACCTAGAAGTCTTGTGAAAACCTGTTTTAAAGACCTCTGAGCTTGCCAAATACACACATTACTTAAATCTGGTCCACATAGACACTCCATACCCACAGTGCTCAGGGCCTGTGGCAGTGTCCAGCAGTGTGTGAGCTGACCTTTGAGTCGGCCTTTGGCTGTGGCCAGCTGGCTGCTGTAATGAGATGGCATGCCCTGATAGAGCATCCAGCGAAAGGTGAAGCTGTAATTGGCAGGCGCGGGGAGCCAGGAGAGCAGGTGCTGACAGAGAGGTGGTGTGCACGTGTGCGTTGGAGCAAAAGTTTGAAAGTTTCACCTTGTCTCCCCTTTGCTCCCTGAGAGGTGAAGCAGACAGACAGACGCTTCATTGCTTTCTCTCCCAAACACAACACACAACCACATAACTTTTCCCCGCCCTGCTAGAGTAGCCGTCCTATCTTCCCTCCACCCCCACCTGTCAGCCTGGCTGCTTTTCCTTCAGCCGGCCCAAATGGCAGCTCAGATGGTTATCTGGGGCCTCTCAATTAGTCTGGGCTAAATGTCATTAAGCAGGTGCAAAAGGCCATTAAAAGACCCACACTGTAAACTTGGTTGAGTGGAGAGCTGCAGTCGCCACACTTGATCTTTATGGAGAAGGAATAAAACAAAGGAAATCAGAGGTGCTGTGATGAGAACAGTTATAAGCCTGGCTATTCTGTGTGGTTGGACAGCAGGATTATGCTGCCTTGGTCTCAAGGGCATCACTTTGTGTTGAAAAGTGGTGGGGACATAAGGGCTCAGATGAAAAAAATCATTTTTAAACGGTAATTTTAAAACGGCGACAATACAAAAATACTCATCATAAAACGCACAACAACAACAGTCATCCATATGCATCATTGGACAATGCACATTTACATTGCATTGTATATTTTCATCAAAGCGTTCTCATTTGTTAGTTAACATTTCTTGGTGCAAGTTATTTTTCAGAACATGTTCAACAAATTATGCTTTTAAAGAGTGATGGGGACAAAATCGGCCATTTCCAATCGGACTACTACCAATAGTAGACCTATGGGCTAAGGTAAAGGGGGAAAAGGGCCAATCATGCTCTAAATGTTGGCTGACACTACACTTACTTACTGCTGCTCGATTAACATGTTTGAAAGATCAGATTGAAAGTCCCCTGTTTGGGCTTTACCTAACAAAGATATGGGTTTTATAACTAGTAGAAACATTTCCTGTGTTTAAGTTGCTTGTTGAAAACTAACTTCAAGTGCTCTCTCCCTGGTTGTGTGTCTGTCTCCAGGCTGTAAGCATGTGAAGGGAATCCTGCTGTACGGACCCCCAGGCTGCGGCAAAACCCTGATGGCACGACAGATTGGCAAGATGCTCAATGCCCGGGAGCCGAAGATCGTCAACGGCCCCGAGATTCTCAACAAGTACGTCGGAGAGTCTGAGGCCAACATCAGGAAGCTGTTTGCAGATGCAGAGGACGAGCAGAAGAGGGTGAGGGGAGCACACATAACATTGTATACACGAGAGCGTTTCTCCTGCTTTATAAGACAGAAAGTGAAAACCCCGCAAAACTTCACATTATAACTTCCAGACACATTACCCTTAGTGCTACAACTTTGCTGAACTTATTATCTGCACATAAGATAAAAAGTCACTCTAAGTCTGTTCTCAGGGATCAGTACTCTCCCATTATCCCCATGAAACACAGATAAGCATTTCATCTATATAAATGGAAAAAAACTAATTTCTCTGGGAGCGGAGAGATCTGCCCTTTAGCCAGACATAGCTGTAATAACTTTGATAAAGTTCTGGTGTGTTTCTGTGTGTGTGTCTGTATAGGGGGGGCAGTTATGCATTAAAACGCAGCAGTGATGGTTGGTTTGGATGGTAAGACACTAGCGTCAAGCCTCACTCTTCACCACCTAATGAGGGGCTGGGCTGTCTTTGACCTCCTATTAGACCTCCCTACACACACAGACATGCACACACACACACACACACACACACACACACACACGCCATCCAGTGTGTAATAAGGACAGCTCCACACCTGCTTTAAATGCTAGGGCTGAGACTGACAGGTCTAGATGGAGGGATAACCCCCCACCCTGCTGCTCTCTCACTTTTTCCATCTGTCTCTCTGTTGAGGGTCAGAACTGATTTTCAGGTCAGGATGAAAGAAAAACATCGGCAGCGTCTTTGTCGTCTTGCTGTGTTTTTGTCTCAGAAAGAATGCAATTGAGGAAAATATTAACATGATTTTAATTCTTACTTTGAATTACTTTCAGCTCGGGCAACCTACTATTAAAAGTAGTCACAGTAGTAGTAGTGGTATCCTTTATAAGTGCTAGTTGACCATGTAAAGGTGCAGCATTTGTAAAAAAAAAACCAAAACAAAATACTGTAATTTCTAATATCTTTGACAGAATTTATTTTTGTGCAGAAAAGGATTTATGACCCAGGTTTCAAACCAAATCATTGTAAAATGAATTAGAAAACAAATAGAAATCAGCCTCTGTTGGGAGAGCCAGTACGTGGTTTCAATGAGACTGTTGGGCTTCTTCTGTTTCTGTCTTACATGTATGTATATTTCACAAGGTCACGAGTAATGTGTGAGGCCCTAATTGTTTCTAGTTTTAGCTACCAAATAGTCTAGTTTAATAAATGTATTGGCATTCAACAGGCCAGCATACCGCCCTTGGGAGTTCATTCTCAGACTCTTAACCCTTCTTCTTTTTAAGGATGCAAAATGTAAAATGAAATTTCTTCAGAGAATAATTAATCAGAATTTGAGGCGTTGTGACCTTCCTTACGCCAAAATAAGACAATTATGATACATTAACACCTTGAAAAGCATGAAAAGTCCTTTTTAATTTGATGCTCTAGTAAGTTTGGGAAACACTGAATGAACACATATCCTTTTTAAGTAAATAACACCAGCACCTTGTACACCACCATCAACTGCAAAATCACTTTTTCAAGCCTAACACTGAACATCTAAAGACGCTGGTTTTGGTGAATATTGGTATCGTGCAAGATGAGAGGACCTGAGTACTAGTGTTAACAGATGGTATAGGACAATAGTAGACAGCACATATTTACAGTTCACACATTAACATTTCTTTCTTCTTTCTTTCTTTCTGTCATTCATTTTCCTCCTCATCCCTCTGCTGAACAGCTCGGTGCTAACAGCGGCCTGCACATCATCATATTTGATGAGATTGACGCAATCTGTAAACAGCGTGGCAGCATGGCAGGCAGCACAGGAGTCCACGACACCGTAGTCAACCAGCTGCTGTCCAAGATAGACGGAGTGGAGCAGCTCAACAACATCCTGGTCATAGGTGCTCAGACACAAAATAAACATGCACTTTCTTCCTCCGTTTCCACAAAGTAACACACTTACATACTCACAGGCTCTCCAGTGTCACCCCTGAACATCTGCACCCTAAATCAGCATCTATCTCATTCGTCCTTTTCCTCTGCTGTCTCTCCTTTCCACTATCTGTCCATCTGTCCTCCCTCAGGTATGACCAACAGGCCTGACCTGATAGACGAGGCCTTGTTGAGGCCAGGAAGACTGGAGGTGAAGATGGAGATCGGTAAGAAGGGAAGAACACACTGATAAGGTTTCCCACTAATGTTAACTCCATACAGTTTATCTCAGTAGACTGGAAAGGGATTTCAGACTGTATTAATGACAACATAGAACTCTTTCTTCAAACCAGTGAACAGTGAAAATTCCTCTAAGTGGACTGGAAAAGAGACACTGATAGATCAATACCAGTGTAATCCATTCATTTTGTTGTAAACAGAATGATACACAGATTTGACCTGTTATCGTAATATACACATCTCCTCATTTTGTGAATTTTTTTTTTTTTTTTTTCAGTCTATAATGACTAAATTCAAATCTCCCTTGAACATTTCAAACACCTGAAATGTTTCTTAACTACAGAAATGTTCATCCAACTTTGTCTTTACTTGAGTTGATCGCATACCAAGACTAAAGTAAATATAGTCTCCCCTCTATCAAATGCTACAGTTAAATTTCACTTCAGCCAGTTAAGACCAGCAGCCCTAGTGAGGTAGTTTAGTGGCAATTTGGCTGCTCCCGGCAGCTGTGTCAAAACAAGCGGCACAGAAACAAGACAGATTACATGGTCATCACACCTTTCCTGCACGACAGTAAGTTTGAGTTAAAGACATAATAACTCTTTTTGTCGAAGCTTCAAGTCCCTTATTTCCCTTCTCTTCTTCCAGGGTTACCGGATGAAAAGGGACGAATTCAGATCCTCCACATCCACACAGCAAAGATGCGTCAGTACGAACTGCTGGCCAGTGACGTGGACATTAAGGAGCTGGCCGCGGAGACTAAGAACTACAGCGGTGCCGAGCTGGAGGGCCTGGTCAGGGCCGCTCAGTCCACTGCCATGAACAGACATATCAAGGTCAGAGTCCTCAAGGGACATTTGGCATATTACTGCTCACATTTATACCCTGTATTTATTTATGTCTCCACTCCCATTTACTCTTTATGATTGGAGAAGAGGAGTTATATGAGTAAGGGCTATCACTATCAGTTACTCTGTCTGTCTGTCTGTATTTTTTTCCGATCATTTAGTCCATAAAATATCAGAAATTAGTTAAAAAAAAAAATGCCCATCACAATCTCTCAGAGCCCAATATTCTCTGTTGTCCAACTGTAGAAAATAAGGTAGTGAAGCGAGGAAACAAAATGATTCTGTTGGGTTAGTAGGGTTACAATACAGAGGTTTTCATAGCATTTCTACTTTTTGTTATACTACCATTCTTATGGAAAACACAATAACTAGTTCTTTTTTTACTTCACTGTGTCCCCCTACTTCTGAAACCAAACCTACAGCTTTGCTTTCAGCACTACTGGGAGTGCTTATAATCCAATTATTTGAATTCACACCTGTAGAAAATCTTGGGATCCAAAATAAAATGAGTAATTGAAAACTCAAATCTTTCATCTTGTATTAATCTTTGATGCTACTGTGGAAACCTATTATAGTGATCACATCAGTCCGGGGGAAATTGATCACTATAAGTGGATGATTATTATAACCAAATTTGTTTTCTTTTGCTTTATTTGTCATGCAGATTACCATCTAATGGACATTAGTATATTTATTACATGAAATGTAACGTCATGAAATGGACAGCGTCGCTATTTACTGAATTTTATTGACTGTTTAAAATACAGTACAGCTGTTTGAAATGCTTTTCAACTGTACAAATTAAATTACTGTACTTAGTACTTACTAGGGCTGTACAATTAATCGAAATATTATCTAATCGCAATATGGCCAAGTGCAATATCCAATCGCAGGAGCTGCAATTTTTTTGATAAAGGTAAAATGTGTCACAGCATACCTTTTTAGAAATGAAGCACTGTGGTGCTGCAAAGGTGCCCCGGCCTACAAATCATATTCTCCAGACGTAAGGGAACATGCTTGTTTGGTACAGACCCCAGCAAAAATCACATCATCACTTAAATATTTTTTTCAGTAAAAATTAAATGCAAAAATTACCATTCCCACTACAATCGTGACTCATATCGCAATATCTGTCAAAATAATCGCAATATGATTTTTTTTTTTTTTTTTGCATATTCAGTCATTCAGCCCTAATACTTCCTGTAGCCTGAGGAACACCAAAGTTTCACTGCTGCATCTCGATGGCTCGTTTTAGGCAGTTTGTCATAAGCTTTGAGGAGACTACGTTTTTCATTGAGAAAATGACATTCTTCTTCCTGTCATGATTTCAATGTGCACGCAGCACCAGCCTCAGGTAGCCAGCCGGAAGCAGACGGGTTAATGAACAGTGTAAGCAGACTACTTCTGTCCCAAGCCTTTTGATCCATATAAGCGGTTGATCGCTGTAACCGTGATCACTATAAGCGGTTACCACTGTATTATAAAATGCTTGATGCGTTTTTTAAAAGCACTCACTGGAATAATGTCTTGTGTTGCTAAGTTTAAAGTGCAGGCCACACACCTGGTGGACATGCTACACTGCTGTACAGTGCCAGTTTAACCAGCCACCCAGGTGAGGAAGGATTGGGTGAAGAACCAGCCTCACTTAAGTATTTTATCAGGTGCATAGGCTCAAATCTACACAGCTCAGTTGGACACACAGATAAGGTGAAGTTCTCATCTGTTAAGTGTTCAGACAGACACACATGGAGCAGCAGATATTGGAGGGTGATGATAAATGACAGACAAGGGCCTTACACATGTCTGATGGCTGTGACGTTTTTCTTCACTCCTCTAAACACTTACTCTTCCCTCCCTCCTCCTCGGTCTGACCTTTCGGCTCTGAGGGAGCACATTGTCTCCTGACACATTGTGCAATCTAAATGCGCAATACTTCATGTAATGGATTTCATTAGCAGGGGGCATGGAGTTCATCCAGGAACGAAAGCAACTCATTATTTGCGGTCGCTCAACTTGGATCATGTTTGTGTGTGTGTTTATGTTTATTGTAGGCCAGTAACACAGTGGAGGTAAACATTGAGACGGCAGAGAAGCTGCTGGTCAACAGACTTGACTTCATGGCCTCACTGAATAACGACATCAAACCTGTAAGTTACTGTACATCACTCTCTCTGTCTTTTCTGTGTCTCCTCCTATTTCCGTGTCAAATACATTTTATTGAAAAGTAAAGCAGAATACAGAATAAGATTAATGTGACAGTCACAGCTTTTATAATACAAATAACCCCAAAATGAACAATTCACTATCCCCATCTTCTCCTACTGTCCTAAGCCAACTCAGCAGAAAATATAAACACATTTAAAAATAAAAACAACCATGAACAAATAGACAAAATGATTGACAAAAGGCGTCCAGGTAAGTTATGAGAGGCTGCCAGATGTTATCAGCCTGGACAAGTCTATCCTTTTACAAGAACCTACCTTTTCAAGGTGTTTGTTTATTCATAATTCCAATAACTTGACCATAGAAACTTTCCGTTTCTACCAGCAAATAAGACTTTTTCTGGTTGTAAGTAGACTTAACGAAAATAATTGTTCTTGTGTTAGGTAAAGTTTATGATACCTTTTGTCCTTGTTCCCTTTGTTTCTTTTACCTGCTATTGTCATTCTTGTTTGTTTTATCATGCATGTCTGATATTTACGATTATACTGTACTTGATTGAATCTGAGATTTTGGGGAGGACTTCGTATAAGCCCTTTTTTGCTTCTTTGCTCCCCAGAGCAAATCTATTTAGTTTTATTATTGTATGCCTTTTAGCATGGCATTTTAATCGAAATCTAAACCACAGACAACTATTGAAATGTGGCCTGGTCCAAAAAAGATGTTGAGTATTTCAGGGTTTGGTCTCTTCTACTTCTGATCAGCCGGCAGCACAAAAACCTAATAAATGTAAACCATTGTAAACGCTAACAAACAATACTTTAAAGGGCATTTAGAGTGCAGTTGATCTGGTTCTAGTTTCTATGGCAAAGAATAGCCAATTTGACTTTAGCAGGAGGTGTTCAAGACTTAAGTGTCTGAAGACTCTCAGGGACCACTCAACACATTTAAAGACCTAAATTGAATCTATTCAGGGGGGTTCACTGTAGTGATCAGATATAAACAGGGAATATATCCCAAATACTGTAATGTTTTATGAATCATTTATAGTTTGAATTCACTTTAAGCTGATTCACAGAAAGCACTTGTGCAGGTGATGCAAGAGTACAATAGACAGGGAAACATAACACAGTTACAGTATATATTTTCTTTCTCACTTGACCTCACACACTCAAAACAAACTAACACAATAAACCTCACTCTTTCTCTCTCACCTCTCTTTCTGTCTAGGCGTTTGGTACCAATCAGGAGGACTACGCCAGCTACATCATGAACGGGATAATCCGATGGGGTGACCCGGTGTCAGCGGTCCTAGAGGACGGGGGGCTGCTGGTGCAGCAGACGAAGAACAGCGACCGCACACCGCTGGTCTCTGTGCTTCTGGAGGGTAGGACTCACTCACACACACACTAACCTCATGCAACTCCAACACGCAGGCCGAACAGCCTTAGTTAGCATATAACAGTTGAACACACAATAAACCCTCTAAAAGGCCCTAGAATAAAAACTGTTTAGCCAAATTATTTGTGTTATTACAAACTGATTTGTGATCGATCCTCTCCCCCAGGCCCACCTAACAGTGGGAAAACAGCGCTGGCTGCTAAGATCTCTGAAGAATCCCAGTTCCCCTTTATCAAGATCTGCTCCCCCGACAAGATGATCGGACACTCAGAGATCGCCAAATGCCAAGCCATCAAAAAGGTAACACTCACCACTTGATCAGTTTAAAAATCTTTACACGCTAAGTAGAAAGTCTTGAAATATAGAAAACAAATTTTAGTCATCTGTAGGTCTAGAGAGGTTTGGAATTCATACAGAAAGTATGTAAAGGTGTGGAAAATGTATCTCCAGCATGGCAGATTTAATGGGGTTCAGGCCATGATGAATAATCTACATTTAATAAATGTATTGCCTGACCGCATGAATATGACACGTGTGAATGAAACTGAACTTAGATTTAATCAATCAGTCAATCAAACTGTATTTATACAGCGCCTTTCATGCAAAATTGCAATACAAGGTGCTTAACAATACAATGAAAATACAACAATACGGTGAAAATAAACGGTAATATAAGGAAACGATAATATAGGAAATATGGTAGAACAGAAAGACCAGTGTAGCAGAGTAGAAGAGGGTAGATTAAAATAAAATGGATTAAGAGAATGCTAAGCTAAAGAGGTATGTCAAACTGACTCAAGAAATGTGGAAGACATCTTTAAATTGAAAACATTTCCAGACACCATTTTTAAATTCAAACTGACAGGTGTTTACTAATACCATAACAAGCAGATAATTATGTTTTAGTGCTTTCATTGTATGCTTAAAGCTATGTGCCTATTTTTACTTTGATCTGGACCTTTTTGCACTTTAATTCCCTGTGATAGATATTTGAAGATGCCTACAAGTCCCAGCTGAGCTGTGTGGTTGTGGATGACATTGAACGTCTGTTAGGTAAGACCCCAGTTGTCCCTCAGAGAGTCACTGTACTACAAGGCAGCTAAAAAAAAAAAAATGTTGTGTTCTGCTGCTGATGAGTTGAATGAGTTTTATACCTTTAGTTATTAAATTGTGAATCAGTTTTATGTGAAATGGCAAATGAGAACATTGCTAACAGAAAATAATCTGTCTCATCAGACTACGTCCCAATCGGCCCTCGTTTCTCCAACCTGGTGTTACAAGCTTTACTGGTGCTGCTGAAGAAGCCTCCTCCAAAGGTAACAAACACTTTGTTGTGGTGTTTATTTGTAGCATGCTCTCTGTGGGGTTGCTAGTCCTTAGGTGGCAGAAAGAGGGCAGCAGATCTTATGGATGCCAGCGCAAAGTCTTGTGAGGAATTGTTGGAGGTCTTTGGCCACGGCTGGCATGTGTGAGCGACTGTGTGTGAGTGTATGGTTATTAGCGAGTGTTTAGGTCCATGCCTGTTGTGCTCACAGTGAATGGTGGTGGTAGAGACCCATTTCTCATAGTTTCTTTGGTTGTAGTTTGTGTGTCTGTTGTTGATGGGTTTGTGAATGAGAGTATAGCCCACTATATGGCTGCATGTGCATGAGAAGTGGCGCGGGGCCTGGTGTTGAATGCCTGGCTGCAGTGCTCCTCTGGGGTTGTAAAGCGCTGGGCCCAGCAGGGTGCCTGGGGCCGGGGGAGGCCAGGGGGACAGGGAGGAGAATGGGCTCTGTGAGAGAGCCAGGACCTGGCAGCACCGCCGCCTGTGTGGCACCTCATCTGCATGCAGCATCACAACCCCCCACGCCATGGGGGGGCAGCCGGCAGCCATAATCCCCCTGTCTACTCACCACTCCTCTGCCTCTCCTCCTTCGTCTTCTTCTCCTGTTCCTTCTCCAACTTGTCGGCTTAGTGGAGCTACATTTCTTTTGCTTCTCTTCTTTCTTCTCTGCTCATGTTTGTCTTCTCTACTGTTGTCCTCCGTTGTTTTCTGTTCTGTTCTGTTCTTTCCTCCCCTGTCTCCTGTTATTTTCTGTTGTCTGTGCTCTTGTTGTGACTTACAGCCCTTATACACTGTCAGCCTTCAGCTGGGACAGCCCCAAAATCGCACAATCATGAGAGAAATGTGGTGAAATCTTTGGTCGTCAAGCCGAAACGGTGGTCCTAGATCTCACTGTGAGACACCTCCACTAGCAGCCGATAAGAGCTATGGTGATCAAAGACCTCCTGTATCAAAATTCTGACAGTCATAAATTTAGGACCAAATTCTCACAATGTGACAGCTGCTTTGAGCCACATCTACAAACCAACTGATCGGAACATAACCAGAAATGATGCAGAAAACACTGGGTGACACAACATTGCAAGCATTTTTGAGTAAAGGAAAAAAACAGCACTATGGCCAAAAGATTGTATTTTGTTTGGCTTCACTTTCAAAACATAATAGCGACACAGATGAAATCGAACCGGGGACGTTGTGATCACAGTACATGGTAGGCCATAACAGCGCCCTGTTCCTCTGCTTGCAATTTCTTCTGTTTAGATCGTAGCGCAAGGATTCACTCAGCATTCATCACACACGACATGCCTCAAAACTAATAAAGTACAGTCTGACACAGACAGATTTCATTAGACCCATCTCACACAGCGAACCTGCAAGATCGCTGTTATCACACAATGTAGGTGCCTTCAAATAAACACAGAGAATCCACAATCCATATGCCCAAATCTCCATTTATATCCAGAACACAGTCATGAATCTACAGCATCTCTTCTGTCCTTCCTTGCTTTTTTGTTTTTTTTCTGTTCATAATCAAATGTATAGTTAGTAAAAATGTTTAAATCACATAGTAAACCTGAGTGAGTGATTGTCAAGCAGCTAAAGAATACGGACAAAATGAACGGTTGAATGAACAACTGAAAGTCTGAAGTCATGTCTGTTTCTCTTTCAGGGTCGTAAGCTGCTGATCATCGGCACCACAAGTCGTAAAGACGTCCTCCAGGAAATGGAGATGTTAGATGCCTTCAGCACCACCATCCACATTCCCAACATCTCAAGGGGGGAGCAGCTGGTCGAGGCCCTGGAGGTAACAGACACAAACACACACAAACACACACCTATGCATGAAGGTGTTAAAGATGTTTTATTCAGAACCTATAATGTTCATTACTGCTGACACACTCAAACTAGGCGACATGTATTGCTGATATTTTGTACAATTAAATAAATAAATAAATGTACAATTCCTGAGTGCATTTCCCAATTTATATAATGGGTTAACCTATTTTAATCCCATGCTGAGTGCTCTCCTTTCTTTGTCTTCTCCCCACAGCTGCTGGGCAGTTTTCAGGAGGTAGAGCGGGCTAGCATAGCTAAAGCTGTGAAGGGCCAAAGTCTGTGGATCGGCATTAAAAAGTTGCTCATGCTGATTGAAATGTCCGTGCAGGTGAGAAAGAGATACTTTCCTTGCATTTGCATTTTTTAGCCATGCTAGCAGAATGACTGTAGCGATGGCAATGTCAGTCTTTTGGACTGTCGGTCAGTCGGTCAACCACTTTGCTCCAGACTGAAATATCTCAACAACTATTGGATGGATTGTCATGAAATTTTCCAATCCAAAAATCCCCTGACTTTTCATTTAGCACCACTATGAGGTTGACTTTTGTGGTTTTAAGTGAAACTATTGGATGGATTACTATGAATTTGGTACATACATTCATGTCCTCTTCAGGGTTTTTGCAATGACTTTGGTGATCCAATACTTTGGTTTAAGACCAAATACCTGCCAAATGACCTAATGACATTCCCACCATCCTCAGCTGTACTTTGTGTTTTGCACTAATTGGCACGTTAGCATGCTAACATGCTAAACTAAGATGGTGAACATGGTAAACATTATACCTGCTAAACATCAGCATGTTAGCATTGTCATTGTGAGCCTGTTAGCATGCTGACATTAGCATTTGGCTCAAAGCACCGCTGTGCCTAAGTACAGTCTCACAGCATCGCTAGCATGGCTGGAGACTCTTTGTATTGTTTCTCTCTAACATCAAAAATATTCACATTTTTACTGGTTATAAGATGTTCTTATGGTAAAAGTAATGCTGATGCAACTCCATGTTCACTGATGGTATTAGGTGATAGAAAGGTCAAGTAGACTTGGGTGAAGGTAAGTCAAGGCAGTCCTGTCTTTTCACTGAAACACAAATTTCAAATTGGCTCAGCCTCTGTATTATTGTTTTTCTAATAGTGCAGTCTGAGCTCGAGCAGCCTGTCCCTCCTCTTCCTCGACATCTGGCCGACATTCTCAACAGTCAACAGAATCTGTCACAAAAACACTGTCATCTATGAGTTGGAATGAAAAACTGCGTGGTTTTGTTGATGATGTGTCGAGCAGAAGGATCCAGTACATTTCTAGTTCACAAACTATTCTCTGAGCGGTTGAGATCTAATACAGTCATAGTTATGAAACCATGTTCTGCACAGCTTTCCAAGTTACATTCACGTGTTCTGAATCAGAGGGAAGCTACTCATAAGAACAATCATACATACGTCATGGTTTTGGTGTACCTACAATTCAGAGGAAAATCAATAAAGATCAGTCATTCTAAGGGTCAAGGCATATATGGCAGGTTAAAAAAACACAGACATGTACCCTATACACATCCAAATGTGGAAACAAAAATGAAAACATAGCCAGCAACTCATAGCACATTCTTGTCTTCCTTTCAACACACCAGTTGTATGTATGTAGATAAGTACAGGAGGTATAAAGTCTACTCACCTTTTTAAAGTTGCCTTTAGGGATTTTGTGGTTTGGCCTAGGAGTTGTATTTTTTGCATTTTTCCCTTAGAGTCCCTGTTGAAATTGGTATAGTTATTTCTGTTTACCCTGTACCCAAATGATTCACTGACGCCCTGATCCTGTCAAAACACTAGGATAATCAATGCGACTGGTTCTGCAAAAAGTCAAGATTAGTCATACATCACTCCCAGAGACGCAGTGTTCTTGTGGCTAGCATTCTGGGATTCAGTTCTGTGTCAGAATAGGAATGCATCGCTCCAGAGCTGACAACTTAACTGCAACACTATCTCTGGATATGCTCTGTAAATGAAGACCTTAACCTTTACACTCAGCAAGGACCAGATTTCTCGTGTTTCTGTCAGATTGGGGGTGCATTTCCTGTGTTTGGTTACAAAGACACTGTCGGTGTATTTGTCATTAGCATATACATATATAATCTGCCTGTAACTAGTGTTGTATTGCTGCTGTTGTCTTGACCAGGTCTCTCTTGGGAATTAGACTCCGTGTCTCAATGACATTACCTGTCTAAATAAAGATAAAATAAAATAAATAAATAAAAAGTAATTCAAATGTTTGGCCTTAGTCAGGTTTGAACCTAAAGAGGCAGTCCCTCTGTTTTACATGTCAAAGTCAGTTTACTAGTCTGGGGAGTCATACTCTGCAAAAACATAGCGTACCCTTGCAAAAGAGACGGTGCTAGAAGCTTGGTGACGTAGGGACTACTCGCAGGGCTAGTTACTAAACTCCTGTTGCTGGCAAGCTAATGGCTAACATGTTAGCAATCCAGGAACAGTGCTAGCGTCAGTCACAATAGCATTCCAAGCTTCTTTTTATTTTCTTTGTACCGTGCTGTTTTCTCCCCCCTGGCATTTTGTCGTCATTATGACTGATCATCAAAGAGCTTTGTTAAACCTGAGAAAATAACCCTGATGATGTCATAGCAGTGTCATATGGGTTATCTCAGCAGGGGCTGGAAGACTGCAAATTTGTAACAGAAAGCCTGTGTTACAAACTGGGCTGTGGAGTTTGAAAGACATGGGTGTTTAATTTAGAGTTAAATTATGGGAATTGTTGGATCCGGTGATTGTCAAGCTAGACCCACATCAGGCACTAAAAGTCAGGATATCTCGGCATTTGCTGTGTTGATTCTGTTTTTAATCTGTTTCTTGCAGATCCCCCAGCTTCATGGACATGTAATACTACATTTCTGGAGTACTTTTTAAAGCTTAACTTGTCGTATATGAAGTAGGTTCCAGAAGACGTTTTTCAGTTAGATCTTGCCTCAGGCATGGGTATTGAAACCTGAGCCTAACAGCTACAGTAGTTTCCAACTGTACTGTCAGAACTGCATGATCCAAAGATGCTTTGTTTCACAGCAGCTTCTTCTTCAATGCTCCTAAGACGAGCATGTTCTGTCTGCAGTCCACCGTGGCCAGTTCCTCTCAAAAAGCTGCTCCACTGGCCCCCAAATAATGTTTGTTAACAGGTTGCAGACTTACCAAGCAGCAGCAGCAGCAGCAGCAGCAGCAGACACTGACCTAAATCTGACTGTAGGCCGGTGTTAATTTCTCCCCCTGACTGTGTGTCTGTGGTATGTTGATGATGTGTACCGCCTGTTTGTTGAGGCTGGATGCTGTGTAATTGCTGTGGTATGCACAAATGCAGCCATGTTCTGCCCCCCCCACCCCCCACCCCCATCCACACACACACACACACACACACACACACACACACACCCCATTCTGTGCATGAAGAAGTATGAACCTGTGTTTGCCGAGACATGCTGCAAACAGCCACATAGTTACACACACACACACACACACACACACACACACACACACACACACACACACACACATTCGTAGTTAGTCTCCAGTCTTCTCTTTATCTTTTTTCCTCTCATTCCAATGTCTCTGACTGCTCTCACGTCTTAACTCTAGTAGCTACAGGCAATTCAAGACATACTGTAAGTTATTGCATAGGTTGCCATTAATTTAACTCCCCCCACCCCCCTCTCTGCAATCCTGTTTGTACAAACTGAAGTGTGAACTCCAGGACCTGCCACTCTGATGTTTCAACAACACCTTGCTTCTGAATTTGAAATTAAACAGATGCTAGTTCAAAAAGGAAATAAGACCTGTTTGTAAATGTAAGCTTATTACATTGTATGCATGAATGTGTCTGTCTTTTAGATGGATCCTGGCTACAGAGTTAGCAAGTTCCTGAGTCTGCTGAAGGATGAAGGAGCGTAAGTATTCTTTTCCTGTCTCTAACCCGCCTCCTTTGAGCAAAATGGGATCGTCAGTGACACTGAACACTCACACCACGCACACATCTGTCACTTTTACCAGTCTTCATTTACAGATAGCAGACAAAGGAAAAACCTAGTTAGAAGCACAAATTGTTTACATTTTGATCATTGTATCAAGTGTGATTAATAATACACATTTTGTCTTCCTGCAGACTGGGTTCTGATAAGTTTATGCCAATCTAGACTCAGTGGAGCCACATAGTGAAAAAGAAGCATCCTTCAACGGTAAGACTGCAGGGCCTTCATCAGGCCACATGGTCTCATTTTCTACTCATCATTTCCTGTCTGGGCTGAGGGGAGCTCATGTAGAAGTCTGTAAACTGTGAATTCAGTTTAGCAATGGATACGCAAGTCGTGTCAAGCAGAAGACTACAGAATGTGAGCCCAATTAAAATGTGTTCAGTCAGTAAAAATAGCCCCAGCTGCAAAGGCCAGAGCCATTGTATTGCACTGTACTGTCATCAGTACTGTACCAAACAACTCAACTAAATGGGTAATTATCTACTTCTATGTATTTGTATGTATGGAATGTATTTTTAGAAAACTGTAGACATACATTTAAATCAAAATGCATGCATTTTCTCCATGAATCAAAATATAGTTTTGTAATGGAGATTCCACTATTTGGTGTTGATTTTCGCATTTTCTACATCAAAATAGTAGTGTCCTAAAAGTCACAAATTTTGCATCTTTAAATTTTTATTTAAAAATGCCAAATTGCCTCAAAGGAATAGTTCAACATTTTGGGAGGCACACTTATTTGCTTTCTTGCCGAGTGTTAGATGAGAAGATCAATACCACTCTTGACGTTAGAGCTAGCAGCAGGTTAGCTTAGCTTAGCATATGAACAGCTCAGTGTGCAAAAACCGAAGTGTAAAATCGGAAAGGTGTGTATTTGTGGGGGGGTTATGCGTGGGACTATTAATGGCCGCAGTGACTTTCTGGAGTCTTGTCATATATAACCCCTTGTACAACCACAACGTTTCTACACTTTGATTTCTGTACAGACTAAAGAAACGTGATATATCGTGTTAATCAGTGAGCTTTAGAGATGCTGGTAGATGGATTTTGTCAGGCTATCTGTTTCCAGTCTCTACGCTAAGGTAAGCTAACCAGCTGCTAACTCTTGGCAAGACAGTAAATATTTCCCAAAATATTGAACTATTCCTTTAATTGTGTTATTATTCCTGATATCTCTGGCCATCAGTAGTCTGCAGTAAAGATATTTTCAGGGTACGCCTGAAGTTTTAAAATGCAGAATATGAATTGTTAAATTTTGAGCCCGATTTACAAACCGAGAGTACAAATGGTTCAGTTGTGGAAATACTGTAGGTTATAAGGGTATGGATATCCACGGTGACTTTTTATTTTCCTCAGAGTCCCATGTGAGCATCATAATCACATATAATATATCCCAGTTGTTCTGATCCAAATCTGTAAAACAGTCAGTTATTGTTAATATGATTAATTTATGCTTTTTGATAATGGAAAAGTTTCAGAAGATATTTCTCTTTTTAAAGTTATCTGGCTAACTTGCTAATCCTGCTTTGTGAAATACACCCCATGAGGAGAGGCTGCCCAGGGTGATGAACAACAAAAACTTTTCAACTTGCAGCCAGAGCTTTGCTTCTCATCACAGCCTCAGAGACTTATGGTATAGTTAGCGCACGGCGTGCCTAAAAATAGGTCGACTAGACAGGTGCTCTCTTGTGGCAGCATGTCTCCTTTGCCTGCCTGTCTCTTCTCACTTTTATTTGTCTCTCTTCACTCAGTTGCTGAGGAACGGAAGCCTGAAAGAGGCTGGCAGGAGGAAGCAAGCGAGAGATAGTTTCCATCTCTCTCTCTCTGCATCCTTCCTTCCCATCCCTGAAGCTCTGTACGCTTCTCTCTGCACTGCAGCTTTCTGCAGCAGCAGCAACCAGCCAGGCAACCTCCTCCTCTTCAGCACTATGTGAACATGTAAAATAAGAGAAATAAGTGGTGTTTGTTGTATCTGTGTATATTGCATTTCCTGAAGACCAGTGCTGTAATCTCTGTGTGATGCCCCTAGCACTCCATTGGGATTTTATATATAAAAGAGTCCAGGCAAAAGATATCTTTCCATGGCAAGTAGATGTGCATGCACAAACACTAATCACTACACTGTATGCACAGATTTGTAATCCGATCATTCCACGACCTGGTGGCTCCACGACTTAAAGATCTCACTTTGTTCTTACCATGCTGTGTACTTGCTTGTGCCTTACCTTTTTATTTTATGAATAAATGAATTCTATTACTAACAAGAAACTCTAGTATCTGGAATTAATGGTGAAACGACCACCAGACGTTATAAATGAAGTTATCTCACACCATGGGGGCTCGTGCTGCTTTAAAGATGTGTTTCCATGCAAAAGTTTGGGTGTACAGTATAATATCAACAGAGGAATATGTAGGTCTTTTACTTGTTGATTTAGTTCAAACGCTGTCCAGTTTGCCCAAAGACCTCTCTCAGTTTGCCACAGTCCCTATGAAAACCCTTGTGCTACACGAGAAAACAATATACTACCAGTATCAAGTGTTCTGTCATAATTATAGCATGTTGAAATCATAAAGAAGTGTTGTATAATTATGATCTAGCATAATTATCTCATAATTATGATACATTTGGCTTCTCATAATTAGATGAACCTACTCAGACATTCGTGGTTAACCTCCACAGCATCTATGTTTCGCAATCACTGTACTTCTCAACAAGAAAACACAGTCAGCCATTTACCAAGGAGCTACTGCAGCACGTCTGTAGGCTACAGTGAAAGTCTTCCATTGGATGCAGATTTCTTCATCCAGTCCTTCAGGATTGTGGACCCAAAGTAGCACAAATATAGTTTGAGGTATCAGGAACTCCTCCCTCGTGAACATGCTACAAATGGAAATTCTGTTGCTACAACATGTGGTCTTCTCTTTTTTATATACAAGTGAAATTAAAGAGAAATAAAGCAGAGCTGGGGGATTAATAGCTGTGACCATTGTTTTCCTTTCTGTTTGTACTAATGAAGAATCATGGATGTGCACCTGTTTGTTAACATATTGCAAGTTTTTACAATAAAAGTGGTCAAGTGAAAAATGTATCTTATGCCATAATTCAACATTTCTTGTATGCTTTTGATGTCGGATCATCTCATTATACATATTAACTAGTATGGCCTCTATAATGTAGCTACTGTATATTGCAAATTAACAGCCAATTCTTTAATAATATTCCATATTCACACTTCATTTTATGTCATTTTTTAGACAAAGGCTGGTTTTAATCTATATTTTTCTTATTGTTAACAAATCCCAAAAACCAACAATGTGTTAGTCATCCTCTCAATACAAATATAAAGTGTCATTTTGTATAAGGCTTAGTAATTACCTTAAACAGCTGGGCACTGCAGTTTTTAGCAAATGTTAGTCTAACAGGAGGAAATAGTGCATTTGTTGGGGACTATTTTCAACAGCGGATTAATACACATTTAGTGCTCAAGTGAGTATTTCTGGTCAAAATAAATTACAGCGTGTGCGTTCATGGTAATGAAGGAACATGTCACCCAGGGCAACAGTGTGGCTCACTGATGTGTTTTTAATAGTTTCTGGGCAACAATGGAGCTCTATGGCACAGAGGAATGATATATGTCATTGTTGGTTTTGGTCTTTTCACGAGATTTGTTGACAATAAGAAAAATGTTCTTTAAATGCCTCATTTTAAAATGAAAGCTCTGAATCACCATGTAAAGTATGTGACACAACTAGAAGTGATGAATATCTAGGGATGAGATATCTAATTATACTATTTATTATACAAGGAACACTTACTATCTCTGTCTGAAATGAAACACCATAATTTTAGTTTAGAAGTGAGGTTATTAATGTTTGTGTACCTCTGGCTATAAAGCAAAAATCATGAGACAGTTTTGTTCTTCAAATATATAATCTTAGTTCAGTCATACAGATATATACATTGTATAATAAATAATATTTATAAAAACATAACATTTACGATTATAAAATAAAAAGGGAATTATTCACTTTAAAACATTTGTACAAAACTTTGGATATAGCGGGGGAAGTGGGGGAGGGGGGTTTGGAGGGAACTGAACACAGAAAGGTAGGCCCAGGTAGGGAGGGCTGTGTAGAAGATGACACAAATGCTAAGCTATGTCACAAAGAGAGGACAGCCTATACACTACTGGGTAACTTGTATTTTTGTTGTTGAATATAATTAATAGGAAGCAGGTGGGACTGTCAGAACATGTTGTGTAGAAACCTCTCACACTTTGTTCCACCATTGTGAAGAGCCAGCCATCCATCCATCCATCCATCCATTTTTCCACTCACTTCTGTTTGTCACTGGCAGCCGTCATGCACACGCACACGTCCACATCTTGCACACAGAAATCATCGAGCTCCTGATGACGTTTCCCAACTTCTTCCGCTTAATGTTCTCAGAATCAGAATTCAAGAATCTGCATGAACTGGATGTCTTTTCTGTCCACCCATGAACACAATCACAACTATTTTCCTCGATGATCTTAAAATCATTTCCTTTTGTTAAAAAATTACATGTCAGCGTCAACTGGGCAGACATCTGTGCCTCTGCAAAAAACTACATTACAGTATATTGTTCTTCCAGTATCTCCAAAACCAAATGAGCGAGGCAGTTTTTTGGGCGTACCAACAAGAGTACAAGTTCATAAATCAGGCTTCTTAAAACCTCAACTGTCCAACTGAGGGAAAATATGGAGAGAAGGAAGGAGGGTGTGAAAGCCAATCAGAACCTGCTCTGTGCTCTGGTCTCCACATGTCGTCACATGTCCCCCTTTTTCTCTTTTTTTTTTTTTTTACAGTGATGAAAGAAAGATTTGTTTCAGACAAAAGTCTCTACGATGGACCTGATGAATGCATGAGAGAGTTAGATAAAAAGTTTCCCAATAATCACTTTGCTCATAAAACCAGAATTAATATTAAGCATGCTAAAGCTTGACTCAAGTTTGATGCATACATTTATAAATGAAACAGCCATAAATTATCTTTTGCTCATATAATTTGAGCGCTATGTTTCTGTGGTTGTTTTCACCACAACACTCCTTAGATTGAATAATGTATGACTGTGTTGCATCCCACTTGTGGAAATCATGAGCAATTTACAGGTTGATCGTGCCCGACTGCAGGAACAAAGTCGTCATTCATGAGAACTGCTAGCTTGCAATGAAGAAGAATTTGCTCGCATAAACAATGCTCAAATGTTTACCACCTGGAGTTATGTGTAACTGAATAGTGCATACATATACATGTGTAGGGTTGTTAGTTAGTGGAATGAGCATGCTTGTTCACACACATGCTGCATACCTCCAGTCCCAGCCCAATGGTAATATTTCAGAAATGCAGGGCTATAAAATCAGGCTGTAGCATATATCTTCCAGGCTTCCCAGTTGACTGGTGCAGTAGAGTCAGTCAGCAGGGAGTAGCAACACTGAGGATTTCATCAGCTCAGTAGTTTACAAAAAACAGGACTGTGGCACTTCCAACACCTGCCTGCTGTTTTCAGTTCAGTTCAGTAGTTACAAAGTGATGGTTTCCTGGGGCTGCCGACGTGTTCAGTATCACTTATGACTAAGTGACGGTGTAGAGGTTGGTTTAGTTTAAAAAACAAAACAAAAGGTAAACCAGCCGGACTGGCCAGAGGAGTGAGGTGTTAGTTAGGAGATGCTTTTTATTCAAAAGCAAAGAGAGTCTGAAAGTTTTTTTTTTCTTACTGCATTAATCTCACAGGTAAAAAGTGTTACTGTACATGCCACTAACATTATGTTGGCATGGAGGGGGGAAATAAATAAAGACAAGGGGGAGGGGAGGGGTGGGGGGGTTGTGGCCCAATGCTGCAGGGAAATGAACCAGTGGAAAGTGGCACAACTCTAGCTTCTTCCCATGAGAGCGGACTAGACTATCAGCCAGGTCAACACAGGACACTTTCTGGTCAGATATTATGGAAATGGGTGTAGTGGTTTGGAAGACAGATTCTAGGGTTTTTACAAAAAAAAGGTATAGAAGTATCCATTACTGATGTGCCATTACCCATTAGGGCCTGAGTGTGTGTGCTGATGAATATGTTTTTGTGTGGGATGCAGAGTGTGCAAGTCTGTCTGGGGAAGCAGGGAAGTCGTGCAGGAGGAGGGGAGTTGAAGGGTGGATGGGCAGCACTTGTAGTCCAGCAGTCAGTTTGTTTGAAAAGCACAGGCCTCTCTCACTTGCATGTGTGAACGTCATAGACACGCACACACTCCTGGCAACTGACGTAGCAGCACCAGTGGAAGATGCAGTGACACTTCTCTTTGCGCTTCTCAGTCCGGGTGTTGTGGCCTCGGCCGCAGCACAGCAGGTCGCAACCCTCGATGCCGTGTGAAGACACGTTGCAGGCTCGGTCGCGCGTCCCAAAGGAGCCGGTCTCCGGGTTGGGCTCGCAGAAGTTGGGTGAGCCCTCATAGTAGACCAGGTCACGCTCGGTGGGGTGCTTAAAGAAGTTGTACTTGACTCGCAACGTCTCCACCCAGCCTCGTGACTCGCGGTGCTTCTCCACCACCATCTCTGAGGCGCTGTCGTACTTGTCCTTCAGGTAGTCACCCAGCATGCGGAAGTCTGGCTGCGCCCACCAACATGTCTTCACCTCGCAGCTTCCTGACAGGCCGTGACATTTACAGCGCAGGTGCATGTGGTCGAGGATGGTCTGAGAAACACAGAAGACACTTTTATGTTCACTTTGTAGGAATATTTAAAGCCAATATCGGTTCTAAACTTGACTTGCTTAAATATAGTTCCAGGATTAAAAAAAACATGTACAACTTAGTAAAACATTATCTGCTAACCATTTGCATATTTCCTGTCCAAAGAGAACCAGATTTAATACTCCTATCTAAAAAGCGGCTATATGGGGCGTCCCGGTAGCTCACTGCTGAGTCCTTACCATAGCGGCTTGGGTTTCAGTCCGGCCTGGGCCCTTTGCTGCATGTCATCCCCTCTCTCTCTCCCTTGCCTTTCCTGTCTCTTTCTACTGTCCTGTCAAAACGAAATGCCCCCCAAAAAACAAAAAAAACCCCAGCTATTTATCAGCCTGGCATGCATCCCAAGCATCCAACATTTTGAAGCTTTTATAACCCATTTTTCCTGATGCCTTAAAGCAATACTCCACTAAAAACTTATCTTCTGAGTGTAATGAGTCACTGCCTGTTGTCTTTGAAAGGTGGCTCCATCAGCTTGGATTCACAGCAGTTACAACAGATTGGAATGGCAAACCAGAATCATGGCAAAAAGTGTCAAAATGCCTATTGAAACTTTGCAAACGCATAGACCACTTCCCCACAGTGGATCCATATGTATGAAGGAATTTGATACTGAAAAGGTAGATTTTGGGTGGAGTGCAATTAACTAAAATGTGCTGGTCTTAATTTGATGACTCAGTGCTTATGGGGCAGTCAAGTCAGACACCACCAAGCAAGATCTATTGCAATTTTATGGTTAGAAATTTACAGGAAATTCAGTAATGCAGACTAACAAAACCACTAAAGACTTGCAGAGCAGGCCAAGAAAAACAATATGCCACTGGCTGCAATTTATTTAAGTGTCATGCAGCTGTGAAGTACAGAGGCTCTGTGCTGCTGCTAATTCCCTCTGAAGTCACTGGCTCACATCATGAGTGTGCTGCCGCGGGGCATATTTTACCTTTGTGTTTTGATTTTGTTGTGCTTTAATTCAACAGCTATATTTAGCTGCAGAATTCCCCAGCTGGGGCGGAAGGCAGGTGGCTAGGGCACCTCTGGGTGAGGAAGGGGGATTGAGGTAGGGGTGGATGGACTAGTGACATCACACTGTGAGCTTGTCATGCCAACATCAAGTCCCAGAGGCCCTCGGGGCTAAATAATGGAGCGTGAGAAGGCCAGGTGGAGAGGAGAGGAGAGTCCTGACAGTACTGCTGTTCAGTTAGCTCCTGTGGTCTCCCTGGCTGCTCCTGTGTGCTCAGATCAAAGGGCTGTCTTGTTGCCGTGTGGTCCCTCCATTTGCCCCTCAGCGAGCAGCCGGAGAACCTATTTTCTCCCGAACGGTGACAGCAGCCAGTGATGCTTCAAGTCTGAGCTGATTTCCTTCTTTTCCCCCTCAACTCACTTATTATTATTTGACTGGCAGGGAATTTTTCATTGGGATGCAAGGCATGAAAGGCGAGGTGTGGGGGCAAGGCAGGAGGAAGGGTGTTGCTTAGATAAGTAATTAACCAGTCATTCAAAGTCAAGTACTCATTTTCAAGTGGAAACTCAGAAATGTGCGGACAAGTCAAACACCAAATCCCCAGCTGTCACATGAACAATTAGTAATCCCAAACAGTAGTGTTTCCTGGATAAATCCATTCCTTTTGCAAGACAGTCAGGCAATTGTTCATTGTTTACTGCATCTCGGTTTCAGTTTTCCCCCTTTTGCTACGATTTATAGTATGTGTGCTGAGGTTGTCTAATTAATGTGATGTATTACAGTGCTGTGAAGCACTTTCGTCCTACAGTGCTGTACAAAATGTGCTCAACAATGGAACCTGATTCTATCTTGCAGAGTCATTCCACAAGATATTCAGTACATCTTGTCTTAAATTAAATGGCGAAAAAACTTAATTTTATTAGTTGGCCCACAAGCAAAAAAAGAGCTGGTTCTCACCAAACTTGGAAGTTTGGCCCCACAGGTTAAATCGGAAGTCACGAGCCTTGGTATTATCCTAGACTCAGACTTAAGTTTTAAATCCCACATAAAGAGGGTGACCAAGGCAGCTTTCTTTCATTTAAGAAATATTGCAAAGGTACGGCCGTTCCTATCCCAACAAGATGCCGAAAAACTTGTTCATGCATTTATCTCAAGTAGATTACTGTAATTTTCTCCTCACCAGTCTTCCAAAACAATCAATTGATAAACTACAATTAATTCAGAACTCTGCTGCTAGACTTTTAACTAGAACAAGAAAGAGAGAGCATATCACCCCAGTTTTAGCGAACCTGCACTGGCTCCTGGTGACTTTTAGGACTGGTTTTAAAGTTCTTTTACTTGTTTAGAAGGCTCTTAATGGTTTGGGACCGGCCTACATTACTATGCACTAAAACTATGGGATTACCTACACAAGGCTATAAGAGATGCAAGCTCTGTGAACATTTTTAAACAACAATTGAAAACTTATTTATTCAGCATTGCTTTTAACTAATTGTCACTCTTCCCTTGTTTTGTTTTATCTGTTTTATCTTGACATATTTTATTGGTCGTATGCCTTTCTTTATTTTAGTCCTATCTTTTAAATATTACATTGTCCTTTGCATACCTGTTCTTGCAATTAGCTGCTTCTCTTATTTGTTACTCATTTGTTTGCTTGGTTTTATTGTGCAGTATTTGCACTATTTTATTTTGCATATTTTATTCTCTTGTTTCTTCACTTCTATTGTAAAGCACTTTGAGCTACACCCCCTGTATGAAAGGTACTATATAAATAAAGTTTATTATTATTATTATTATTATCTTGGAACTATTAAACCACTAGTGTCTTATCAGTTTAGTCTTATGGTAATCAATATGTACACGATCTGGCCAGCATTCATGCTTACTTCCAGTAACGAGAAATCTTAATGCTACAGCATAAATTGATATTTTGGACAATAGTGTTCTTCCAGCTTTGTAGCAACAGTTTGGGGACGACCTTTTGCACACAGTTTGGTGTAGAAGAACTTGACTGGCCTGTACAGAGCCCTGACTTTAACCCCATCCAACACCTTTGGGATGAACTGGAACACCGAGTGCGAGCCAGGCCTTATCACCCAACATCAGTGGCTGACCTCACTAATGCTCTTGTGGCTGAATGGGAGCAAATCCCAAAATCTTGTTGGAAACCTTTCCAGAAGAGTGGAGGCTGTTATAGCAGCAGATTAATGCCCATGGTTTTGGAATGAGAAGTTCACATATGGGTGTGATGTTCAGTTGTCCGCATTCTTTTGGCCAAGTAGTGTATTTCAATATGTGTCTAAATGTTTTTACCGTGCGTCCCGCCTCATTGTTGTGTCGGTTCATCGCTGACCGAGCGTCTGGACGATTCTCTCTGGCATCGGCGAACTCCCTGGATACCAGCACCCCAAACTCTGCATCCTCACTGCAGCCGCCCCACTTCCAGCCCTCCCCAGGAGGTCCTTTGTGGTGGGAATCACAGCCGCACATGGTGGATGTGCCCTCAGCACAAGAGCGCGTCACTGCAAACGCCACGCCTGCTGAAGCTATAGCATGGACAAACGCTGACTCTCTGGTTGCTGAGAGAGACAGATGAAGACAGACAGAAAGACAGAGAGAAAAATGTGTCAATCTTGTGTTAAACATGAACAAGGCAATCTTTACTACTGCCAACTTCCAGACAGAGTTATTGAAAGGGATACCTCCAGGCAATAACCTTTTAACACAACATTTCATCTTTGAGAAGACACATTTATGTTCCGGTATTTGCCTATAGAAAAAAACTCTAACATGGTTCACCATATTTACCATATGATCATCATCAGCGATGAGGAAGCACAGACTACAGGACACATGATGGCGTCCAAAAGCAGAGTCCCTGCAGTGACATCAGCCCATTGTGGTTGTGTCAGGAGGGCCTAACGCTCAGTGGGATCTCAGTGACCTCTTGTCATCTCTGAGGTGTGCTGCTTTGCATCTGGATAGTGTTTCAGGAATGTTGTCACCCCCCCTCCTACCCGTCCCTGTTCAGAGCCCAATGCCTTCTGGTGAAACCTAGCAGTGTGTCGGCCTGTTTCTTTTTTACGCTGAGGGATGGAGTTACGCCTCCTTTGAAGGCAACAGCTTATTATGTAACCAGACACCATTGTTTCACAATCACAGCACACTTAGCGTGGCTCACCCATTACACTCCACTAGCTCTGTTACAGACATAGAAAAACACACACACACACACACACACACACACACAGAGGTAACGGGGAGGTGTGCTTAAGCAGTGGCTTGACTTTTCAAGAGCATTGAGGGGCCTGAGTTTCTGATATGCACAATTGCGTGATCTGAGTTTTGAAATTTGTATGAACACGACCAGAGAATTATTTTGCACACCACAGTGGCTACTAAAGCCAAAAATTCCTCCGCAATTCCACTGCCAATGAGACCCAATCAGACTGCTTTACAAGCCACAGACAAAGTTTACTGATTTTTGGCTGGAAGCTAGTCATATGTTCCCACCCTGAAAGTGTCTGCAGGCAAAATTGCAAGACAAACATACCTTTTTATGTTAGGTGTTAATATGATGCCACAAGGGTCAATATCTGTGCTGTTTTATGAATATCACTGAAGCTAAATTGTTTTTGATGTACCTATATTTCTGACATTTCGGAGTGTATGCATGCTAATAATTTACAGGATGAAAGGTCAGATGGATCATCTGATGAGGTCTTTTGTTGTGAAAATGTAATGCAGATACTGAAATACTGTAATGTTTAGTTGTTCAGTAATATTTGACAATTAACAATGCAAACTGGTATTTTTAGATATATCTTATTTTATCTAAACATTGAAATACTAACTAGACTCTTGTGTATCTAGAAATACTGTATTATCACCATTCATTCCTAGTAAAAGGATACAGTTTTGTCTAAATCCCCAATGAATCCTTGCATGATTGGATGACACACAGTCCTCAGGTTCAGCATCCCTGCTCGCCCTGGCAAGCCTAGCTGGGCCCTCCACAACAGGGGCCTGTGAGCCCTGGGCCCCTGGAGCTCTGGCTGTTAGCCAAGGCTAGCGCTGCTCCTGCTACCTGCTGGGCCCATCAATCCGCCTTTGTTTCCCTTGTGTCACACTGTATTATCCACACAAAGGGCCCAGCGACTCGCGCCCCCACAGCCCCGCTCTGCCCGGAGCTGGCATTCCCTAAACTCCCTAACCCGCCCCCCACCATCTCTCTCCAGCCACCCCTCTGCCAACACCCTGAGCTGAAATCCCATACACAACCACCCACCACAGGACCTCAACCCCCCACTTCCTCCAGGCATCCACCAACAGCACCACCATGGCCAACACACAGCTTAAGGTGGCTGGGGCTGGTGGTTGGTAGCTCTCCCTTCCCTAACTCGAACTTTTCCATTCATCACTCCCAAAATGAGACGCTCTTCTTCCTTCCCTCCTTCCCTCCTTCCTTCCTTCCCTATCCCAAACTGCACACCCGGGCTAGGTCGGGAGAGATCCCCTTTCAGCCTGTTTTCATGACAGAGTCAAAAGGGCGTGTGAATGGGGCGTCCGTGGGAGCTGGACTGTGTGAGGCGCGCACTGGTCTTCATGCACAGTAGGGGTTGAGCGGAGCCCCCCGGCCCTTTTCTATTGCCTGTAATCTCATTTGGCCTCCCCTCTCCCTTTTATTTGACTGAGGAGCTTGGACTGCTCACACTGCCCAGATTCCTTCCCCTCTGACATACAGGGTAATTCATTTCCAATCAGCAGCCTCACTCACAACACACAAACTTCTACCTTTATAATTAGGCACTGCAAGGCCTTAAGCGGGACACCTGTTCACAGGTTTAGTGGGATTGTTTAAAGGACACAGTTAATGTGTTAGTATCTTACAATTAGTATTCTGCGTGTGGAGCGCCTGATGGATGTCTCCAGTATATCAGCTGTATCTGTCAGGTTTCGCTGATAGATTTACCGCGCTGACCCCCTTTCATGTAAGAGAGTGTAAACACGGCTGGGAAAATGGAAAATCAGTCAGTGACTCTGAAGACAAATGCGATATTGAGGTAAAGATGGATGGAAGTTGAATAATGTGTCAGTGCTTGTACCTGCACTCATTTCTCACAGCAGCCAGGAAAGGTGTATATTATTGTAATTGCCGTAGTTAGTCTTTTGTCAGCAGAAGCCCAGAGAACAGGCAGTGCTAAGCCTTAGGGTGGTTACTGTTAAATGCTACATTTCGTAACAACTTGCAATAGCCTCAGCTACCTACTTTTTACAGTTGGGTGTTGTTTGGCTTTAAATCATCATTTATTTTATACTGTAAACCTCAGATACATATGTACACAGTCATAAAATACAGCAATAAAGATTCATGGCAGGTTTTTATCCAAACAAACACTTGTGAACAATTTACCTTTATCTAGCACAGGGCCGAAGATGGCCAGGTTGTCCTTGATGGTGGTACAGTTCCATCGGCGGCCCCTAAACTGGTGCTGGCATTCCTGGATCCCCAGCTTGACACCTTCAGCAACACTGGGCATGATCTCTATGTAGTTGCGACAAAAACGCAGCTGCTTGGGCACCAGGCCAGGGATAGAGCCACACAGGATGGGTTGGGAGCCCAGAGACGAGTACTGCTGCCCAAGGGCCAGGGACCTGTGACACACAGAGAGGGAAAGCATCATTAAGGGAGATCTGCTGGACAGAAAAACATCTCTGCATCTGTGTTAAGCACTCTAGAGGACTAACAATAAAAAGAACTCGAACATGATTAAAAGAGGTTTATCACCGCAACCAAACACCAACAACTAACAGGCCATCACTGCAAATAAAAAATATGCTCAATTTAGGTCACACATTGAACACTTTTTTTGGTACTGGCTGAACAGCTTGTAGCACAAAAAACTGTCAACTACTGAAAGCTAACACTGGAATGTCTGGTCAGATTACTAATCATCTAATCATCTTACACTTATTCTTTGACCAGATAGTTCCTGATTTATATCAACATTTTGCCAATTTTGGACAGTTTTATTTAGGTCAAAGTCAACATTTAACATATGAGAGCTTGGCTTGTTTTGTTTAAATGAACAAAAAGGTTTTGTAGAAAAATGTTTCTCAAAGTAAGGTACTGAAAAAGTATTGTATTAGTATCATATCTGCACTTTTACAATTTTATAGGATGTGGGAAGTGATACTGCTTGCTTCACAGTACAAGTCTGTGCCCTCCCTGAACTCAGCCCTACAATAGCAGTGATGGTGACCTGCCAGGGAGGCCTCCATGAAAGGCAACCTGCTCTACGAGGGGAGACCGCTTCTGTATTCATTAATCTCAGGTTTAACTGTCAGCATAGCTCTGTGACAGTACAGTGATTCATACTTGAGTGTTTTATTGACTTATCTGCTTAATGTAGTTTATACTAAGAGCTCCTGTTTATTTTGTCTCTTTTTTTTCCACCAGGAGGGGGAGGCTAATAGGCCCACTTCAGGGCAGGGATACAGGCTATTAGCATTGACTTTTCAAAGTGTTCCCACTTGTTAGCATACACAGATCTGCTGATCCAACAGATAACACACAAGAACCTGTCTGCTTAGTTTGGGAAAAGCCCCCTTACACAATTTCAAATATATGACAACACCTGCCCCTGTAGTTCCATCATTAATTTGCGGTTTTCCTTTGTAGCTGATTTTTTAAGAATGACAGCGTATACAGCATATCTGAAGCTATGTGCCTCACCAGAAGGCTCGTGCAGATGTGCCTAAGCAGGGATTAATCACCACAACGAGACAGCCAAGATCAGCTTGTGATGCCAGAAACCATTATAGTTTCATTCTGGTAATTAATTTTAATTGCTTTCTATTTCTCTTGAAATAAAAGAGAGAGAGAAAACATGTTTGCCATGCCCATGTTTTAACATGCTTTCTGTGATGACAAGCTCCAACAAAACTGTATGGTTTCACCCAGAAGCTCATGCAAATACTGTAGCATGTCAGACTCAAATTTCTTGTTTATTTATTTCGGGGCATAAAGTATATCACCTGAAGAAACATACATGTTTCTGTACAGGTCTGCACTCTTAAGAGATGGATGCTTTACAATAGATGTGTGTGATTTGGGTTAGGGATGTGAAGATGTGCTGCCAATTCACAGCTCTAAGAGAAGAGCTTTACCAGTGTCTAGCAGACTCTCCTGCACTTGGCTCAGTCTGGGCGGACAACGTGGCGCTGGAGGCCCTGAGAGGATCATGGGGGAACAATTGACGCTGATCAGATCAGAGCACCACTCAGAATGACCTCAGGACCCCCGCAGGGCGCAACCCAATCATAGCAGCCACTGACTCTGACAGATGAGTGCAGTGCAGTGCCCCACCCCAACACAAAAGTCAAGCCATTGAAGTCACAGGGAAAAAAATCCCCCCTTAGATAGGTTCACAGCTCATGTGCGCTTTTGCTTTCACATATGGCTAAACCCTGCCCCCACCTCCCAACACCATCCTCCCCTCCCATGCATTGTTTTTGATCTCAGGTGAGCATAGAGCACAGCAGGCTCCCGGGTATCAGGGTCTGCCAGTGGAGCTTACACACTGAGACATGAGAGGGTGAGATGTTTTGCTTTTACAGGTGCTCTGATGGAATATAAGATGATCACATACAGTAATCAGCCACTTGTGTTGTTGGCATGAGCTTCCTGACTGACACTGACAGACAACAAACAATTCTTATGTTTCAGTATACTCTGTCTGATCAGAGTTCTTCAAGGATTGTACCGTTACATAAACTATTCAAAACTTTCAAACACTACTATGCACAAGGAAAAATAAGTCTCTTCTCTTTCATATCCAACTTAAATGCTGCTTTGCCCAATTTGATGTTCCCATGCAGAGTTAGTAATTTGATAGTGCTCATCAATCTCTGTTCATGTTCTAGTCTTGAGTTTACCCAAGCGAAGGCAGCCACATGAGCTCATCTGCCAGTCCCAATCCCGCCGACATCACTGAGTTTAAGTGTTGCTGACTTCACTCTGTCTGGTGACTGAGTGACTAAGGACTTTAATTACACTGTCTGCTAGCTTGGTTACTGCCCATTAATCTCTCAGTCATGGGATGGACCAGAGTGGATGATGCTCTGCACAGAGCTTGGATTTGAACTCTGGTATCACATGTTCCCCAACATCAGTCAATTAACTCAAAGAAAATCTCTCCTGCCCAAGTGAGATATATATCTGTATTGTTCCAGCCTCTGCTACATTTCGGGTTCTATTCATGACAACTAAACTGCTTGCCCACCACTCTGACATACTGGCTTAGCCAGTGAATTCGGGATTTCTGATGGAATCAATTAGCTAACCGCATGGGACTTTGTGGTGGACATAGCATGTTTAGACTACAGGCTGTGGATCTGCCAGCCTATTTGTCTTTGTTTGCAAAGGATGTGCCTCACTTGATCCGTATGGACAGATGAGATGAAGGGATATCTTTTTGGCTAGGTGCTAATGAGAGTCTTAACCCTGAGGGGTTATGAGGCGTATCGTGCAAACAGACACACACGCAGACTCATGCATGCAGACCACATGTGTGCCATGCTGATCCTGCCTGCTTTGCCTCACTTCTCAGAAGCCACGAGCAACGTGTCTCAACCGAGTGAGGGAGCAGCAGACGCAGAGACCTCCACAGAGGCAGAATGCCGGGGGAATCTGCTGCAGGGGACGAGACAAGCAGCAGAGCAGCAGCGAACGGCAGGGTTTGGCAGATGCATGCCCAGGCAGGTCTGTATGGGGCCTCTACTGGCCTGGGGGGTTTACGGCTTGGCTGGGGGTTTTCTCAGTATCTAAACTGGGCTGATGTGAAAGTATGACGGGCCGCTGGAAACCACAAAAATGAAGCAGAGGAAACAAAGGGATTCCACCACACACCTCGCTGAAGAGTGGAAATTCACGCAATCATGACTATAACACTGTCAACAAAAACATTTGACTCAACCACTCCCAATGCAATAAAATCACTACTCTCTGCTGCTTGGTTAGAAACGTAAACTCGTTGGGGTTACTCTATTGGATCTCTCCGTTTTTATTTTGTCTCTGAGCAAGCTCAGTTTGAGTAAAGAGGTGAGTCAAGGACTCTTGTACTGTCAGAAATATGTTGCAGCTGATATTGCAGCTGTAATGCAGAGGTCTGCATTACAGGGGTCAGTGTGTAGCACATGTCTGTGCACAGATGAGCTTTCTTTGTGTGACAGCCTTCTATGTCCAGAGGCACAAAAAGTACCAGGTGACCCTCTGAACTTGTTGAGCAGAACATGACATCTGACCTCACTGCCTTTAGCCTGATGGCCTACAGAAACAATTTGAAGTTCATGACCAGGGCTCATAGCAAGTTTCTAAGAACAGGGGTGCTGATCTCCAGCTTGTTTGCCTCATTAATCAAATAGAAGGCCATTATGATCAGGCGCCTGCTCATACTCAGATTCTATAGTGATGTGTACATGTATCAAACACGACTTCAATATATCTTGTCAGAGTGAAATAAGTTAATTTGGGGATTTTCAAAGTTATTTGGAACAAACCCAATGCAGGCACCCTACACTGTTTTGGGTCCTGGCCCTAACCTTGGTGTGATACATTTCGGGTACTGAAAAATTAGCTTCAATTGAGCAAGCATAATACAGATGGTCCTGCAACAGAAAGCACTTACATTGTACCTGTGATGGTCAAAAGAGCTTTTAAATTACTTGAGGGAATAATTACATGCATTTTATTTTCATAGTCACACTGCAACACCTTTACTCTCCTCCTTGCTCATCTTGTGTGACACATCACCAACATTTGAAATTTAAATGACTAGGTTCATTTATCTATAATACTGTTATTTCCTATGATTGTATATTTTTATATACAATAAATGTTTATATTTTTCTTCGTTTTTTTTCTTACGTTGCATAAAACAGGCGAGAAGACAGTACGTCACTTCCGGCTGCCATCTTTGGTTAGAATGTGGAAAATAAGTTCGTTTAATCATCTTCTCTGTCCTGCAGCAAGTGGAGTACTTTTTGTTCTAATTGGATATAGTCAGAAGAATGTTTGAAGAATCTGGGAATGTCTTCAAAACAGTGGTAAGTGTTCTCAAACGACCAGCTGAATTTGATTTTTTTTGAATTTGACTAGTACCTATGTATTTATTCTTCAGAAAAACAAAAATATCGACTATAACTTTGAATAACTCCGCCTTTTACACGTAGTTAGAGAAGAGCTGCTTTAGTTTAACCATATCTGTTTTTTTTAAGTTACTTTACAGCACAAATCAACTTAAAAATGGTGTTACTGGCACATTAACTACAGAATAGGCTGTGCACTGACGTCGCATCGCACGTGCACCGGCTTCTCGCGCCCGTCACTGCTCGCTAACATAAACTAAAGCATAACTTGAGATAGTTTCTGAACTAAATCATATTTTGTTTGAGTTTCAGCCAGTGCTAAACAAAGTATTCATCTCCTTTGCTTACGTACTGTAGCAATACTACCAAGTAAAACTATCTCATTACATGTCCTGCATTTAAAATTGTATTTATGTAAAAGTAGCCTACTTCTTAGTAAAATGTACTTACTGTACTTTACTAGTAAAGGTAGGCCTCTCATAGAGGCTCATAGTGGCCCCTCTCATTGAGATGTTACATTATACTTTTGGATGGTTATTATTAATAGATGAACATGTATGTAGCAATTTAATGTTATTTGGCTGAGGTGTTGCTAATTATGGGCTTATTACTGTGGGGTAGTTTAATTGATAAAAATGCATATTTTATAAGCGTATATGCTTTGTGTGTATAAACTGAACCTGCAAAGTGTAAAAAGTACAATATTTCCTTCTAAAGTGTAGTCTAAAGTCTAAAATAACATAAATTGGCAATACTCAAGTAAAGTACAAATGCCTTAAAACTGTTTTCTTTTTTTTTTTTCTTTTTTGACGCATAGTACTTGAGTATACAGGATATATTTTGTTAGTTTCCACCACTGGTTTCAGCTGAAATTATCAGCCTTGAGTACTGGTCAGAAAGGCACAAATGGAAATATGTTTTGCGTTCAGGTTGTTTGGGTTGACTGAGTTAATTCAAAGTTTTTAGTAGTTTGTAGTTCAGAACAAATTGGAATGTTGAAGTGGCAACCAAAGTATGAGAGTGAAGCAGAAAGGAAAAGCGAGGGATTAGAGAGCCTGTCACAATCCATCCCTCCATGCATTATTCCTAAGGCACTGTTCAAAGACTCATGGAAACCTGCGTGCATATGTGAAGGCAGTGAACTGCATGGTTGTGTTGCTACTTGTAAGTTCCCACTTTCAACAAGGTTATCACTAAGATGATGGCAAGAGGTGGGATGCCTTAATCGTATTGCCCATTCTGTGCAAAGGATGTAACAGTGTTAATTGGCATGCACCCTTGTTGCAGGACATGCTGAAAAAAGCTGACACATGATGATATAATTTTCATTTTGTTTCATCACAAGCTGGGACACTCTCCAGACTATTGCTTTCAGGTCAAGAGGATGATGTATTTAACTACATCTCATTTGTGCAGAGCCACAATTAGGGTTGCAGTTTCCAAGTTAGTAAAATACTAGGATTTGTTCAGCTGTGATGCATGATGAATCTCTTATCGAATCTTTTATCCCCTCTCTTTTATTTATATGTGTGTGTGTGTATATATATATATATATATATACCTATATATATATAATAACCCTTATATATATATATATATATCATATATATATACTCTATATATATGAACTTGATTATATTTTGATCACGTAGTTACTTTTACTTGTTCAAAGCTACAGCCAAATAGAGTCAGTTTGGCTTTAGGATTCCTTTACAAACAGATTTGATATTGGCTTCAGATTTGATAAAATGCCTTTTTAGTCCAATGTATTTGCCATAGTGGTTATTGACGATGGGTGCCAGTCATTCTCAACCATGTCTGAACAAGTTAACTTATTTCATTAAAGAGAAATTAATGTTAGCTTATGCTGGGTTTGTGCCCGAAGCGCTGAGTCCCAAGTGTGTTCTGTCACTTCCTCTGTGAGAGCCAGGCTCCTGAAAAGGCTTTCTGCAGTAACAAACTGCGAGAATATTGTTTGCATTAAACTCTAATCTACCTCTAATTTACCTCTATATGTTGACGCCGCAGCTCAACTTGTCAGATTTGCCTGGAGGACTTCATGTTGCTAAATGAGGCCCTAACAGAGCAGTCAGAGATGTTCAATGAAAACATTGCCATCAGAATTTCATTTATAAATCCCACAACAGAGTCCGCAGAGAGATAAAGACACTCAAAAGAGAGTAAGTGGGACAAGGAAAGTTGCCGGCTTTGCCCGAGGATGGGACTTTTCCTGGTGGAGGCTGGAATGCAAAGCTCCTGTCTATGTTTTGTTGTCTTCTCTTTTTCTTTGGCACACTTTTGATTTGTAGTCCAACAGCTCCTGGCTGATCAGATAAAAAATGACAGGACCCCTGAAAAATGTTCCAACCTGTTCTTTCTTTCTACCTCCGTTGCCTCCCCTCCTTTCCCCTCTCTGCAGACTGTTGCAGAGAGTGTGGAGTTGGGACAAGGAGCCCCTGCAGTCACATGTATGGAGACGTGAAGAGGGAAACTGAACAGGGTGTAAACTTGTGAACCTGCCTGTCAGGAAGTGAATGAGAGCAGCAGTAGCTCTGCACAGAAGTGCACTGGAAGAGTACAAGGCACTGACAAATGCATGTCAGACTGGAAGCTCGGTCTTGGTCTGTCTGTAGGTGGACACTGTCTTGAAAGGACAGAGCTTGTTTGAATGAGAGTCTTGAGGGACTGTGTGAATGAACCACAACTCAAACAGTGCATTGTTCCCTGCCTCTGCTCATTAGGGGCAGTTTGTTGGCACTGCTGCTTGAATTGTCAGCAGTAATGCATTCTATGCAAATCATAACTCGTAATGGATTGTCTGGAATTTCTTTGGAAATTTCAAACACCACATAGTGTCTTGAAAAGTAATTAAAAACCTAATTGCTGTTGACTTTCTCATGTTTGGTTGATTTGAAAAAAACTCACATTGTGGAGGATAAACCTAAAAACAAAGCTTGCCAATCCACAGATATTTCACTCACAGACAGTACCGCCGATATCCCACACTGGTTAAGAGCCCTAACCCCGATTCCACTGATCTGCAGGTCCCAGTGTTTATGAAACCAACATCATCACGCATGTTTTTGCCTCTCCCTTTTACCTTTGCATCCCTCACTATGGCTGGGTGTCGTACATCAACGTTCTTTGATACGATTTCAGATTTAGATACAAATTTTTCCAAGTTTTAAAGTATTTTATTTAAAAAAAGTTCTTCTTTGCTTCTTTTTTTGAATAAAAAAGGTTTTGTACAAAAACAGGTCTATTTCTCAATTTTAAGCAACAAAAAAACAGTATCATTTTGGTGCCAGTACCAAAACTCAGCTATCATATTGCCACTAGTATTGAAAAACTACCCAATCCTAACCTGAAGAGGATAAACGTGGCCAACATTATGTCATTATGTGATCGTCACTCATTTTTGGAGGTGACGTTTTGTTATTGCAAAGACATGACATCTTCTATTCAAAATTATTGAGAGCAATTTTAGAGAGATTTTTTTTTACAATATGTAAACTGTATCCCTTGTAATTTAGAGACACTGAACGATTTTCCTCTCTTCCTTTCCACACTGCATCTATTAGATGTTTGGTTGACCTGGTCAGTGGCCTGAGGGCTTTGACTGAACATTGGCTGTGCAGGTGTGATCTCACATCTTTGCCACTGACCCTGTGTGTCAGAGAAATTGCTTTCTGCCAATAATTAACCTCTGTAACAGGCCATACAGGTGAGATCAGCCAGGTAATGAAGACTTTAAATATTGTGTGTTTGTGCCTCCACACGTGTCCCCTAATGATCTCTTTGCCCCTGGCCGTTGCCGTTTTCCCTTTGAGGAACTGTCCTGGCCTGTGTTTTAGTGCAGCTAATGGCTGTGCGCTGGGGGACTTTGTCATTTCCTACAAGAGCTCATTGCATGTCCTTTGATGGTGGGTGAAGATTAGGACTCACCTTTGCTGCTTTGAAATACCACTCTCCTTTGAACCTCTCACCTAGCTTGGGTTTGGCTGGATAATGTCATCCCACACGTATGTTCTTTGAAAACAGTCTCATAATGTATGGTGAAGTAACGTGTTGGATCAGCACATGGAGGTTACTCTCACTGACAGTCAGTACAAGTCCAGTTAGGCAACATTCTTCAAGATTAGTGTATAAAAATACATTAAAATGCATCTGAGTCACAAGACGTTTAATCAAATTGAAGTGTTTTGATCAGCTCCTTGAGCAATATAATGCCTCACTATTATGGCCTTAATACCTTAGCAGTGGCAATACACCTGCTTAGGGTTAAAGTCTTGGTCACTTTAGAATATATTACATAGTCATACATGTTTCTGAGGAATTTACTCCTTCCATATTCCCTGTATCCCTGTGGATGTCACTCTCTGTGGAGGCATTTCTCTTGGGCTTTAGCCCAAAATTGCCTTTGACCCTGGCCCTATGGCAGCCCTCATCCATTCATAATGGAACCCTAAAGTTTCTTATGAATGACATTCTTCTGAACTTTCCTGCTCTTTTCTCTACCTTCCACTGCCCTGTTGAGAATAATACCCAAACATCCTTGATCTTTTCACACAAGACGGCAGACGGAGGATTTTCCCGCAGTAAGAATCATTTAAGTGACCCCTTTGCCAATGGTAGGGGTTCTGGGGTTGAAGATTGGATTGAAGATTGGAGGTGGGGGGTGTCGCAGTCAGATAATGACATTCCTGAGACCCAGAGATGGACTCTAGAGCCCCATTTAAGCCGCTCAGGTTGAACTGGAAAGGTCTGTGTATAGGCTGGGCAGTTTGGTAAACCTAGATAGCTTTGCGTGAGATCTTTCGAGAGGTATGCCACTGACATTATTGAGGCCCCGGTGGCTCCCAAAACTTCCACAAGTAGTGCTTCAAACAGCAAATGCAATTTTAGTCAGGAAGCCGTATTTAGGCTTATACATGCTCCAACGTTTAATTAAAGGATGTTAAAATTGAATCACTGAAAGCTTTAAAATTGTTATTCTCCACTGTTAATAAAAGGTATATCTTTTGTTCTGATGACACAGAGTTACTTAACTCTCATAACCTATGTCTGCATTTGTAGCAGTGACTGAATATAAACCAGTTAGGACTTAACCGTTTCACCTGAGTGGAAGTTAAACAAAGCCCTGTCAGGTGTACTAATTCAAAGAAATATCGGTTGATCTGGACTGCATTGATTAAAGCTGCCCATTAAAGCTGATGATTTTAGCATCGGCAAAGTGTATGCTGACCCTTATCATATAAGTATTTTAAGACAGATTTGTTGTTTGGAACAATTTTCTATGCAGCAGTTAACACTTGCACACTCTGTTGTATTTGTGTCTCATTTTCCTCTATCCCAACCCCGTTTGATTTCATAACCACAACAGTGTAAATCTTAAGTAATCTTGAGCATTGGAAAATTTGGGGGGGAAAGCGGAATCCATATGAGATGGCCCTACTTTAAATTACAATGAGAACCAAAGCAATTTACATCAAGTGTCAATGTCTCATGCTGATTTAACAGTAGCGATGATAACATAGGATTAAGAGAATAACAGTTGTTGGATTTAAAACATCTCGTGGCTGTGCGGTGTGATATGACAGAGTTAAACCGATAATGGCTGCTGATGCTCGATGGCTGGTATTGGAATAAATTCAGCAGAGGTAATTTCTCGCTGAAAGTGACTGTCATCATTCACTTATAACCGCCGCTGTTTATGCAAGGAACACAAACACACTTTCTGGCTGGCAGCGTGGCTTAAGCTGTTCTGAAAATAGTTGATGAGTTCAATCACACAGACTTAATACATTACTAGCCATGACTCTTATTAACAACCTTGCCGTTTAATAAGAACAGAATATTATGTCATGGTCCTCGGCTTCAAGTTCTTATATTTTGATTTTCCTCGATTATTTAACATAGGTTAAAAGGTGAAACCAATACACAGCAATAAGTCCAAGAACAGATATTTTTTCATTTTCAAACCGCACAGAAAGGATGGCGTTGTCAGATAATTGGACAGAGACACTGTGGGACCTGTGGATTATGTGTGGTCACAACATAGCTTTAAGCTGTCACGAATTTTCTCAAACCTTGATTTTACCCATTTTGTGCAAAACTAAGGTTCCTCCAACATTCTTGCATTTCAAGAAGGCAATTTACTGCTCTGTCTCGCCTTTCCAAACCCACCTCATTAGTTTGCTATGCCTTTTTCTTTCTACTACACCTCATCTTCGTGCATGCATATGTGCATATCACAGGAGTTATTTATGCTCTGTTTTGTTTTCAACACCCCATCTTGTAAAAGCAAGGCTGCCAGGCATAAAGCAGTCAAAACTCCTCTTCCCTCCAACCCGTCCCACCTTGGCTGGAGGATTTATGGCCAAGTCATCGCCCCTGAGACAGAAGCTGAGAGGAGCCTGCCTGGGCCCTCGCTAAAACTCGGCACCCTCTTGTTTGACGCACCACCTCATTTTGTCTCCTTTTGGACATGTTCGACACCGCGGGGTGATGCCACTGACGGCGCTGTTTGACACCCATTCCTCAGCACCTGCCCAGTCACCTGGAGCTACGGCTCTGCTTTTCATCTTTCCACCCTCCCAGTAACCCCTCACCCAGCATGCACTTCAAATTTTGTTACCCAAATCAAAGGTGGTGCGCATTGTTAAGGTTCGAACATTATACCAGTGTCATGTAAGCTCCTTGAACAGAACAGCTGCAGGTAATTCACAGAGAGAGAATCCCAGGCTCTTTGTCACCGTTGTCTGATGGTTCCTGCTGAAGCCAGGAGTGGGTGTAAAGTCCTCTTTGCCATTAACACTTCAGCCCTGTGGCCTGTGTGCTTGGCAGCTGCCTGCTCTGTAAATGAAACCAGAAGATGCTCGCGGTTTGGACAGCACTATGGTGGGACCACATGCTAGTTGGGCTACTAAAAGTGCAGTAGCTCTGACAAGTATTGTGTTGTGAGCCAAAAGAGCTTTGTCATACGCCTACGCAAATATCTCCAAAATAGAAGCTTTATGTTACAAAAGAAGACCAGGAGCCATGAGGTCAGCTGCATGTAGCTGAATTTGTAATGAGATAAACCTCTAAATTTCAGTTGCTGGTGCCAAAAGCGATCTGGGATAATTTAACAAAGAATAAAACCCTGCGGCACCTAAACATATTGTCTCCTGACAAATCCGTAGTGGAGGGGGTGAATTGTAGTACAATTGAAAAGCAAAATGATATGCTTAACTGTTTTTCAAAAAAAAAAAAAAAAGATTAATTTAATTACTGCTGATACCCCATGGCAGACTGCAAATTTGCAATATTTTTTTAAATTGTGTACAATTTTGTCAGTGGCAACGATTTTGTGTTGAATGCATGTCATACATCTACCAAAAAAAGCCCAAAACAATTTTGATTCAATTCACGGCATGTTTGGGGGCCGGCGGCCTGAATGTAGAACAGTGACACACAAAAGCAAACAAAACAAAATGACGCTGATCTTTTAAGTCATGATTCTTGTACTTCCTAAGGCACTCCTAAAATAATAAGGTTGTATTTCAAGAAATAAATTGATTGTGTTTTGGAAACAGGAGCCTTTTTTGAGGTTTTGTTGAGTTTTCATGAGCAACATCAGTGCTGTCATTGTCCTTGAGCGATATCCCCAATTTATGTAATAATGAATGATCTTACTGACTTACACTGTTATGTGGAAATACCTCGCAAGTCCTTACAGTGCTGTTGATAATTCATATCAACATGGCAACCACTCGCTAATGTATTTTTTCTTAAATTCAAAAAATAACTCTACATTTTTAATTATTTAATGGTTCCCCAACTAAAAATCCATCTTCTTCACATCACAACATACTCCAATGTGATAAATGGACCTGAGTGTAGAGGGGAAAAGAACGGCGAGCCTTTTCCGTTACACTAGTATTTGAGGTTAAGATTCTTTGGACTGGGCCGGAGAACATTTTTCCACGCAGTCAACTGAAAGTGCACATTCTGCCCTCTCAGAAATGATCATTTGACCAAAAAGACTCTCTCTCTGTCTCTCTCTCTCTCTCTTTACGCGGCTATAGGGTCTGATGCTGAAACTGTGGATTTGTACTCACCACCAGATGGGATAGCCTCCAAGCACCCGTGAGCTGGACAACCACACACACATCAAATATCCAATCAGATACAAATCCATGAGGTAAGCCTTGTAGTGTGTGAGAGGGTAATTGGATCAATACATAGAACTTCCAGCAGGCAATGAAGAAGAGTTTTCCAGGAAGAGAAGCTTTAGGGCAGCTTGATTGTTGAATGAGGGGAAGATTAAAATGATATTGAAAAAAAATCTTCCTCCTGTTTTCCCCCCTTCTTTGAGTCGGGCCAGGAAAGTGTGTCTGTCTCCTAGTAGTTAAGAGAATAAGTGTCTCTTACACACATGCACACACGCTCCTACCCGTCCTCTCCTTCCCTCCCTCTCTCTGAGGTTCTTCCCTAAGGTAGATATCTTTTTCTCTCTCTCTCTACTTTTTTCTCCCTCAGGATGCCTCATCCACAGGCCCAATATTAAAGGGGGGGAGAGGCGGGGGGAATGAGGTTTGGAGATGTCAGCTGGCAAGCCAATCACAGAAGATGGCCTTAGGTTACGAAAAAAAAAAAATTATTATTCGTTCCCATCTGTCAATCACACGCCACCCCCTGGTAATGTGGAAAAGAAAGGAAAGAGTGAAAAGAGGGAGGGAGGGAAATGAGAGAGGGAGGTATAGGGAGGGACATATGAAAAAGGTAGTTGTTACTCAACTTATTTCATCCGTGATCATTGAAAAAAATGAAGTGGCTGGAGGTAGGTGAAGGGATGTAGGCCAGCTTCTGCGCAGAGGACTCTGCGATACAGGCTTCACACATGCTGACGTACATGTTGACACGTTGATTTTAAGGGGTTGTGCCCTGACTAATTGATCCGGATATACGTGCATACAGTGCGCACACACACGTCAACACACGCATAATCTCTGTCCCACTCACGGGGACATATACAGTGAATTTTCTAAATTGTTGTCCGCCCACCCCACCAGGGGAGGACATAAAAGGGGACACAATAAAGCCATAAACTGTGGTGGTGACTGGGCCAGGCATGCAGGGGTTATATGCTTCAGCGGCCCAAAGGCAACACATTTTACATCAATACTATTGTCATTCTGATGGGCTGTGGGGCGAGCAGGCGTGGGACAGGGGGAGGAGGAGGGAGAGGAGAGAGAGACAGATAGAGAGTGCAGGAGGAGGGTGGGACACTTGTGATGGACTTAGTCTGAAGTAACCATGCATTTGATTCAAACACAAGGAAACTGATCAGGACGAATTCAAACAAGATATCCGACAGAGATCAAACAAAGTCAGTTGTAGGTGTGATGACAATCTAGTTAGGAGTTTTGTCTCAGAGGATTATCAGTCGGTCATCATGGAAAAAATGACCACCAAAGATGTGACCACTGCAGAAGACATTTTGAAAGCAGTAATGAAGGGGTTCATCAGTATAAATGTCATACTTGACTTTACATGAAAAGTGAGTTTCAAGATTATTTTATTCTACCGAGCCATATGGAATCCAGCCTTTGGGAGATCTGTTTCCAAGTAAGAAAGGTCATAATAGGTTCAATGACATAGTAAGAGATGTTTTATTGATTTTATCCTGATTTAATATTGTAGCAACAAAAAAATGTATGAAAATAATTTTAGAAGATTTAAGATGAAATGTCGCCCACTTACAGAAATATACATTTGATACCTGTGCCATTTGTTAGTAGGCTATGTTTGTCAAGGGCATGTCACTCTAACACAAGTGGTGTTACTTTTAAGTGATTTTAAATGTACCAGCAGTATTTATACTTTAGCAAAATATCTTAGTTGTCTTTCTCTCTCATGTGTGTTGCCAATGGGCCGTGGCCTTTCTGCTGAGGACCTCCAGGGCGTGAGTGAGCTCGGTGGACTCAGGGGGCTGGAAGGTCGCTCAGCAGGGGCTGGGAGCGTGCACTCTGCAGAGAGGAGGCTGAGTGCCCACTGCAGAGAGGAGAGCCCAGTGACCATAGTCTGGAGGTCAGTAGTGGAGTGCCCCCCTTCACCCGCCCCTTCTGTTTTATTCCTCCATAACAAAGAAGATGGGGAAACAGGCAGTGACTGAGCAGCACTCGACCTACCGCCCTGTTTGAGAGAGAGGGGGGGGGGGTCCTCAGAGTCTCTAAATATGACAATAATTGATAGATATCTTTGTGAAATGTATGAAGCCTGCTCTCCAGCCAGTCGTGGTGGGGAGTCTTCTTCATTCTACCAATAAAGATGACTTTTCAGTGCCTCAAGTCAAGATGCGGTATGTCATAGTGGTGCTGACAATGAGGCAGGTCTGTTTTCGATCATGAACATTGTCGTGTGTTACGGCATCGTCAGAAATGTGCCTAGCTCAGCTCTGGGATTTGGATGACAGTTGCTCTGTAGGAGCGATAAACGGTGTGTAGGGCCAGGGATGGATGGGGGGAATGTGACAGTGGTTTATGAGTGCAGGCAAAGGACTCAGTCTGCGGTCTGCATCTGAACAACATTGAAACCACGTTTCCCAGGTTGAGGCCACAAGTGCAATGCGAACTGTCTGGAAAGGCAACATCGATTTAAGGTCAAGAATATTGGGGCCTGATCGTGATATGAACTGTGACTCAGCAACATTTGTGGTGGTGTTTTGAGTGGTGGTGTTTTGTACAAACCCCTGCAAAGGAAGGCCTCGGTCTGCGTGTCTGCACCAGTAGGTGCACAGGGGGGTCAGGCACACACAGAGGTCCCCTACCGGGCCGGTTTCTACGGTGACCTGAGAAAGGCCGTAACCAGGTCCGGCTCTTTCTCAGGCCTAATCAGCGTATTACCACAAAGAAGGACATGTGTTCGGCCCCCCCACCTCTCTACCCTCCCTACTCAATCCGACCAGCATGGCTGGACACAGGCAGCCAATAAAACCAGGATTAGGAGGGTATCTACACACACTGGGCTGTAGCGAAAAAGTTTCTGAACACGCCCAATCCCGCCCTGCTCCCTTCACAAACTTCTTTTCAGCATTCTTCTCCGTCTCTCATTCCTTCCATCTTTCACTTTATTTCACTTGCTCCCATGTTTATATCCTTCCTTTGCCTCTTCCTTTCAGAGCCCTCACCCTGTAAGCTCTTCACACAATAGAGCATCCAGAAATTACTCATTTTGCTGGAGCAGTTCAGCAAATTCTCAATGCCTCTTATCTCCTTTATACCCCGGATTCTGTGCTTTTTGCTGTTATGATAATGAAATGTGCTTCATCACAATGACAAAGCTATGCATGTGTTTGGCTGTGTATGTGCATGGGTGAATTTATGTGAATTCACGCTCCTTTAAACATTTTTGCATGAATTCACGCTCTTCTACATAATGTGCAAAATGGAAATCTCCCATTCGAATTGACCGCAAAACAGATTTTCTTTTGCTTCCATCTGTGAAGTAATCGCCTGATTAATTGATACCAGATGATGATAATAATAATAATACTAAAGTCCCGGTCTGCAGTGTGTTCTGTCTGCACAGGAAGTGGATTGTGTTTACTGTCATGATTTGTCTGGAGAATTTTGGAAGTCATGTGCCTCTTGGTGGCTGAGAGACTGCTGCCTCACCTCAGCGTCCTTGCTAATGTGTCCTGGAAATGGGAGAGTGTTAAAGATAATATCAATGCCTTTGTCAGGACTTTTTAAGACAGGGGACAAAGACGACAAGAACTCTTCCCCCAAATAAACCTTTTTCATTAGAGGAGCAAACACTTCATCCATCGGCTGTGTGAGAGAAGCTCTATTGGTGTGTGTGAGCCGCTCAGCAAGGTCTCACAGGGAAGAGCCTAAACCCTCAGTGGTCTTCAGCCGGACACTGAGGCGGCCTAATTAAAGGGCACTTAAGCCCCACAATGTGCGGCGGTGCAGGTTGGAGTTGGTGGGGGTCCCTGCCGAGAGGGACAGAATTCATGGCACTCGTAAACAAGGGAGTCCAGGACAGAGGGACAGAAGAGGGCTATGTGCCAGAGACTTTGTTCACACAAGATGAAGAGTCAACAGCCTCCCCATCCCTCACCCCTCCTTAGCCATCCCCCCTAATAACCACCTTCTTCAGAGGAGCTGCAAACACAATGCCGTCCCACTCCCCTCCTCTTGCTCTCAATCACTGTTGGGACAATAAGGGGAACCCCCCCCACCCCACCACCACCACCATCCTTCTGCCCCTCCCCGACCCCCAAACAGACACTTCTTTTATTGAAATTCTTTGGTGTTCTAATCCTCAGCTTCCTCCAGGGGCAATAATGGACTCCCTGCGTCAGCCTTTTCCAGCGAGGCTATCATCCAAGCCTGCCTGGGTCACAAGTCCACCTCTCCTATTGTAGAAAGCTGCCCCAGCAGTGTCACTCCTGTCACATCCAGCTCATCTACAGGCCATACAAGCCCCAATGCCATTGACCTGAAGAACACATTTGTATTATTAGCCATGCATATTTCTATATTTTCAAGTAACATTCTCTACAGCACTGCTCAGTAACAGCAGGTAATGGGAACCATTACACATTTTTGCAAAAATAGCCACATGCCTTACCCTTTAGACTTACAAAACAAGTTAGACATATTTTGTATTTTCCTTTTTTTGTTTTTAGCTTTGTTGAATTTGAACAAATCCCACTTTTGGCATCACTACATGCTTCACTGCAGATTCAGAACTCATGGAGTTTACTAAGCATATTCATGTTGCCTAACAGTTGGCGGGAAGTGTGGAAAGTGCTGGAAATACAAAATACTGGTTAAAATAAATTGTCAGCAGATTTCATAAGTGAAATGACAAGAATACAGATTATACTGTATATTTTGAGTGTTAAGTAGACTGTGGTCAGATATTGCCTTGTCTAATCCTTTAATGTAGAGGATGTAACCCTCATTGACATGAATGGGGTTGACAAAATTAGAAATACCTCTCAATATAAAGCAACACCACCACAAACTACAGCCTCCAAAATGAGCATAAAGTTAAATTAAAACCTCTTGAAAACATTTTCAACAAAAACATTTTAACTTTCATGAAGGTAGGAGTTATTGAATGAGTGTTGGATTAGATTACATTGACTTTAGCCAGGTGTACCTAATGATAGTTATTCAGACTACGACCATACCATTTCATTTTGATAGGTGAATCGTGCTGAATTATCGTTATTCTATATGTATATATGAAAAGACACACTGTCACATCATAAACATTGACCTTACAGTACGCAGTTGTGTAGTATGCATTTATAAAGAAGATGCATGAAGATTGTAGCCCTCTGTGTATTTCTTTGCTGGTAACAAGGTTGATTATGGTAACAAGTAGAAACACAGTGAATGAGCTGGGCTTAATTCTTATAGCTTTAATCTTGACTGCACCACTGTGCTTGTGGTAAAGTTACACGTCTGAAGTGTGTTGATGGTGACATCTGCTGGTCACACACAATCAGAAGCACTTGATTGTCAAGTACATACTGTATATGAAATGTCTTGTAAGCATGAAGCCATGAGCCTGTAATGTGACATGAACACTAGAGCTGCAACTAACAATAATTTGTTTGATTAATCAGTCAATAACATGTCATCTTAATTTACCAGAATTCAAAGTGATGTCTTGCAATTGCTTTTTTTGTGACCAACAGTCAAGAAATTTAAATTTGTTCAATTTAAAATTATACAAAACAGGAAAAGCAAAACAAACTTTGAATTTCAAATCTTGTATTGCTCTAACAACAGCTTCTACTTCTGTAAAACAGTGAATGTTGTGCATTACAATTGTGATTTGTTTAATTAGGGCAAAGTTGTTGAATGAGCGCACAGCTTTTCTCTTGATGGGTTTGGCTAACGGTTAGGATTAAATTACTACACTGACAGAATTGCAACATCAGTGCAATCTCTGGTGCACCAAGGGATGCAACACCAAATTCCTTAGCCAAGAACATTGCAATATTGCGTTCTCTGCTACATAAACAGCTTAGAATTTTCTTTCAAATATTTCTTTTAAAGCTGGCTGTTTTTATGAGGAATGCAAGCTGCATTATTATTATTATTATTATTATTAGAGTAAAGTGTATGATTTCTCTCCAACTAACTTTAAATGCCAAAATAATATAAAGACTATACAAGCTTCAATCACTAGTAAACCATTAGCTACAATTAAGGGAATACCTATAATGCCAGCTCTTTTAAGGAGTATTAAACAAAGTGGTAACAGCACAAGATGATGTAAAAGTAATGTTACAACAAGAACAATTTAAATTATAACTATCCTAAAGCCTGAAATGTTTTTTGAAAAGCTCAATGACAATTAGTTCATCAAATTGAAACACGAATGCAGATGGAGCATAAAGGTACTGAGTTCAAATCTTGGTCCTGGTTGTAAAATTGTATAAAAAACATATAAAGAATTTACACTAAGTTCACAGCTAAAGACAGCCACTGATGCCAGAGCAAAATACAACATGAAATGCATCTCGTCATTAAAAGCTTTTATTACTGGCATGAGTTCTATAACAGAATCACATTACATCTGAAAGGCTAAGCCAGACGACCTGTGGGCATTAGCCGAAGTGTAGAGAAATGTAGTCTGCAGAGGAACATGTCTAAACATCTATTAAATATGTGGTTGTGAAGAAATGGATACGACTGCAGCACTTTGAAGCTTTGATTTTATCTTCGTCAGTGGTTGCCAAAGTTTTCTTACGGCAAAGATCAGATACCCACTCCTGTTTGGCTGAGTGTAAATTACAATACACTCAGTACAATAAAACATAAAAGTAACACCCTGTGGACTTTGTAGTATTCATATGTATACTGCTGAACTTAAGATATTCATAGTTTAAAACAAACTTCAATTTTAAAGTAATGACTTGTTTTCAGAAATGATACTGTAGGCTTATCATCGTCATTTTATTTCATTAGAATCTAAGTATAGGTCTCAACACCATCATTTACACAACAGTCCCTTGAAGTGTACGCTATTTATGTTGCTGGAAGAACTGGAAAAAAGTTTACTGTCTCCCTTCAAAATCTACATCGTGTCTCTCAATGTCAAATACATCCAGATGACGACTTGGTGATCTGACATTGCATCATTTGCTCCCCCCTCCTGAGGTCTGTTTTATCAATGTCATGTATTTGGCCATTGATCCAGTGCCAGCAATGATCTCACAGTATTGTCAGCCATAGTTCGCATTTGAACAGAGCTCTAGGTTTACATAGCTAACGCAGCTATAGCACCCAAGGCTATGAGCACATGAGAGAGTCCACTGTCAGTCGGCCAAACCTGTTTCTTGCCACACATCACAAGGGTACCCTTAGAAACAGTGGGTGTCGTGTAACATCGCATGCAAGAAGAACACAGTTGACCTCTTTGGCCTTGGGCTACTGTGGGCCTAAATTAGTATTAGGGCTTATCTTGGGACCTAGAACATGACACTGTTGATCTTTGATTTGGGCCCAGAGTATCAGCCCCGTCAGTCATTTTTTGTAGCAAGGTCTCCTCTCACCTTGGGTACGCAAGTAATCAAGGGCCTCCTTTTGTACTTAGGTATCAAGTGGCGTCAAAGCCAGTGGCTGTTTGAATTAAACAGAAATGAAGTGAATTTAAATTATATCTGAAGAACCACGATACGTACACTTAGCCTTATCTCAAGTGTCTTTCTCTCCTGTTTCATATCTGTTTAATATCTGTAAGAGCTACTTTATTTTTACCCACTCACATGGCGTTAGGGATGGCTACGCTGGTCTGTCATTCTGTCTGTCAGTAGGTTGTTTGAGCCACAGCTTTGGCCCAAACTGAAATATTTCAACAATTACTGGATGGATTACCATGAAATGTGCATAAACATGGTCCCCAGAGGATGAATCCCACTGACTTTAATGATCCCCTGACTTTTGCTCTAGCGCTACCATACTGTAAGGTTGACATTTGTGGTCTGAAAGGTCTCAACAACTGTAGGATAGATTGCCATGAAATTTAGAACTGACATTCATGTCCCCCCTAGGATCAATTGTAAAGACTTTGGTGATCCTCTGACTTTTCCTCTAGCACCACTATCAGTTCAAAATTATAATTTATCCAATACTTTGGTTTATGACCAAATACCTGCAAAACTAATTCCCATCGTCCCCATCAGCCTCAACAGCCTCAGCTGTATGTGGCATGCTAACAGCCTAAACTAAGATGGTGAACCTGGTAAACATTATATCTGCTAAATACCAGCATGTTTGTATTGTTATTGTGATCATGTGAACATGCTGACACTCAAAACACTGCTGTACCTAAGTACAGCCTCACAGAGCCGCTAGCATGGCTGTATACTCTTAGTCTGGCGCTATTTATAAGATTGCTTATACTGCATCAGTTTTGCGTTCTAATAATATTATATTAATTTGCTGTAAAAGAAAAGGAAAAATATATATATGAATTTATTTTAAAAATGTATCTGTAAGAGATACTTTTTCTTTTTTATATACTTTATTGCAAGAGTGTACAAGTCAAATTTGCATATGTTACAAAAAAGAAAAAAATCATATACATATACATACATTAAGAAAATACACTGTAAAGTATTGCCAAAATTATAGTTTTTTAAAAGACTATTTAATATCAAATTCATTATTATTTTCTTGTTTAAAAATGTTTTAATTTTTCCGTTATCAAATCCAGAGTGTCAATCATGCCCGTCTCCTCGGCTCCCTCCTCTGCTGTGACGTCGAAATGAGGCGTGGTCCACGTTCATTCAACGCATTAAACGGTGATAGGTCAGTCTTGGCCACATGACACACAACAACCAATCACAGTAGAATGCGAAGAGTAAAAAAAACTAAATAAGGGGCCGTGAAAACGAATAGCGATGACGTTCCCTGATGAACTGTGCTGTGTTGTCACCAGCTGTTGTCTAGAAGACGAAGGAAAAGTGGATGTGCCTCGATTGATTGTGTGCCTACGAGAAGACCGTAGCACCACGTTTGGAGCTGAAAGATGGTACCGGATGACTGATCGATACACTGGAGCCTCGCCGGTCTCCCGGTGATAGTATCAGTTACACATCTGAAGGCATCCATAAGACAAAAACTGTGATAACGGACTAATACAGGTCGGAGTTGAAGCCATTTTTCTCTGCAGTGAGTGTAATGATTTATTTACTCAGTTATAATTGACATATATTAGTATACTTTTAACCCCAGTAGTGCTAGGTAGCTAGGTAGTCCACTTGTAGATCTTTGTAGCTACGTTACGGATAATTTTGTAGCCAGTTACATTTTAGGCTCTGACAACTTACAAAACAGCATGCTGGAATGACCAAGCGCTTGTTACATTGTTTACTTTTGTCAATCAGTTACTGTTGACCAGGCAGGTACTCAGCAGCTTTTCTTAAAGTCAACGGTTACTTTTTTTTAAAACAGACGACTTGTATCTTAATTTAGCCTTAGTTACACCGTTAGTACCATTTATACCATGGCCACAGAAAATACTGGTTTCTGATTGGCTGGCAGGTGTGCGTTGGTATTGAAGTAAATGCACGTATATATAACACGTAGGACTGGGCCACATGGTTAAAATCAATATCACTAGAGTAATGTTAATAAGTAATATTAATAAGAATTTTTACATTGATACATCATGATATTGCAAAATCACAGAAAAAATAATTAAATTGATGTTAAGTGCTGTTAACTGTTACAAATTATGTTTTTTGTAAAAAACAAAACATGATATGATCATATACAGCAATCATGATCAATGCTCTTTTTGTCATTTTCACTGAAATATTGTAAACACATTTATGTGGACCCCAGGAGGAGTGGCTATTGTTGTACAATAGCTAACAGGGGTCTAAATAAACAACAAATAAAGTGGTGCCACTGAAAGTTGGTAAATGATACTATTGAATTATCCCCCAGCCCTACATAGAAGTGATTATTTAAATTGTACAACTTGAGTTAGGAGCAAACAAGTCATATAATTCAAAATTTACAGTGTATACACTTTTCAGGCACAGTTCAGGTAATTGCCATAAATCTTAATAACCCTCTAGATCATGTCTTGCCATATAACCTTTTGCAGATGCAGTCTGTGAATAATCAGGTGTAGACTTCTTTGTGTTTATCTTACAGTAGACATAGTCATGCCAGCTGGGTTCAAACTAAGATTATTTAGTGTCTGTACATCATACAGTAAGAAGAGCACTTTTGAAGTGGCACCACCGCCATCATGAATGTGGGCACAGCGCACAGCGAGGTGAACCCCAACACTCGAGTGATGAACAGCAGAGGAATATGGCTGTCTTACATCCTGGGCATCGGCCTCCTGCACGTCATCCTGCTCAGCATTCCCTTCGCCAGCGTACCTGTGGTCTGGACCCTAACCAACCTCATTCACAATCTGGTCAGTGGAACAGAATGCCCATAGGCACCAGCACCACCACAGTTTCCTTTAACATTTGTTGAACGAGTCAAGTCAGTGAAGGACACATACAGTGCAGCCTGGTAAGGCTTTGGGATGTGGTGAATGAAAGTAACTTTACAAAGGCGGGGGTAATAAATCTCTGCACGAAGGTATTGTAAGAAGACAAGAAACTTGCTGCTTCACTGCTCTTAGCCATGTTCTTTAATATATTGGTGCCAGTAATGTTTCAACCAGCATTTAATTTCCAGAGCTGAGGTATTCTCAGTCTTGCATCATAAACTATGATTACCTAAGACTGTCTGTCTGGCCCACAGTTTCTGAGAAGACTACAATATTAACTACAATTGAATTTTGTTACAGGAGTTATTGTGGGTTTTGGGGTCCATACAGTAAATCATGACTCCCTGGACAATTTTGCTCCAGACAAAATCTGTATGTTATTTACATGTTACAACAGTGCTCTTCTTTTTGTCTCTGACTATGTGTCTCTTGTCTGTTGCAGTGCATGTACCTCCTACTTCACACAGTGAAAGGGACGCCCTTTGAGACCCCAGATCAGGGCAAGGCTCGCCTCCTTACACACTGGGAGCAGATGGACTACGGTGTGCAGTTCACTGCTTCACGCAAGTTCCTCACCATCACACCCATTGTCCTGTAAGTGGGCCCCCAAACCTAATGCATGGCCTTCAGTTGTGTAACAGGGGGAGGGAACAGCTGATCATAAAGGATGGATCTAAACTCGAGTACACGCTGAGAAACGAGTAGAGCAGGACTGTACCTACATTGGTAAGGTGTAGACAGAAGAAGACAGTGTAGACGGACTAACCAGAATAACTCCCTAGTGCTCTGACAAGGACATGATTTCCCACCCACCAGCACCAATTGTGTTTATGGGTCTCTATGGAAGTGGGTGAGTGCTTTTTTCCCCTGTGCCAGCCAGGCGCCTTAATCAGTGTGCTACCTCTATTTGTACCTTTGCTGAATTTACTTTGTACCTGCTATGGTACATCTACGAAAAATGTACTTTTCATTACAAAATGTTCTCCTCTTCTATCTCTATTCTTGAGTTTGCACTCACAACGAGTGTTGATTGATTAGCGTCCCTGCTGCTCCCTTATTAGCCAAGCTCACAAATTGTTAAGGGGCTTAGTATTTGCAGCAGTACCCCTTGCTGCTTCCATGCCCTTTTCTGTCCTTATTAACCATCAGTGTTCAGTTTACAGAAAGCACTCTGGTTCCTTGGGGTTGATTTGCCAGCTCAGCCTGAACATTGTAGTGATAGCAGTTTTGCAGGTGTACACTTTTACACACTAGTTTCAAAGGCCTCTTAGTCATTTTGTTTCGCAAACCAGTGCCAGCAGGAAGACACAAGTGGTCAGTCTCTACGCTCCAGATGGAAAAGCTACACATCTGCAATGGTCTCTTGAGAGCCTCTATTACATGTCCTTACTTGTTCAGCAGAAAACAGGATGTGCAATTCCTCTTTCTAAGCTCACAAACATCCCTTACTAGTGTGTGCAGTTACATCTAAAAGTGCTGTTTATATCAAGCGTAGTTTCTTATTGACTCGAGTGTCTCACCAGGAATACCACATCTGTGCATCATCTGCCAGCATGTAGCCAGCAACACAGTCAGGGTTCATATAGGAAGTGTTGGGAACTCACTTTAGAGGCATTCCTGAATGTTTGTTGCCTGGTCACTCTCCCTGTCAGTTGATCTTAAGTAAAGATGAGCTTTATAGATATGTAGATTAGCATTGCAGCATCACATGTGCATATTTGAGTTCAATTATTAATCACTGATGTTGCAATCATGTTGTTCGGCGTGTTGAAACAGTCTCACAGATTCAAGTGTTGGCACTGTGTTTATGAGTTAGGAAGCATCTTGCTGTGATTTATCAGAAGAAAAATAAGTGAAAGGTTATTGCATACTTAAACTGATGTTTTGACAGTTTGGATTTTAATCCAAGGTTTTCTTCACTAAAGACCTTGTGTTCCTCAGGCTAGCTAACAGAATGACTTGTCTATGATGCTCTGGCTGTTGTCGTAGACTTCAGGGAAATGCAGACGTGAATAATGTTTATCTAGAGTTAATTTGCTACTCATTTCTACCCCTGTAATCATTACTTATTCTTCTCTTATTTATCTCTGATTCAGGTATATACTAACCAGCTTCTACACCAAATACGATCGTGCCCATTTTGTGGTCAACACTGTTTCCTTGCTCACTGTACTCATCCCCAAGCTGCCCCAGCTGCACGGTGTGAGGATCTTTGGGATCAATAAGTACTGACAAGGCGGAAGAGGACACCTCCTTCCCGAAGTCCCCATGGACTGCTGGGAGCACAAAGAGTATCAGGCCTCTGATTTGGCTGCAGATCCACGAGAATCCGTGGCTTTCTGGCTCTCAACTCTGCTGAGCAGCACTGAATGAAGCCTACTGGGAATACTGCCATGGTACCAAACCCCAGGAAAGAGACACAATACGCTTTACAGAGAGCACAAAGTGAAAGTGTACTGTAGTGATTGTTTGAGTTACAGATTTTCCAGAGAGACTTAAACAGCATTTGTAAAAAGGGAGTATTTTGTCCATTTCTGTAGAAATGACAATTCTCTGATGTGACAGGTGTCAGGGGGAGAGGACAATGTAGTTGCACAAATATCATGTGCCATCTTACACCAATTGGCACACTGAGACAGTAATCAAAGTTATTTTGTATGTAATGATTCCTCTTACTTGAGGTTTCTGGGCTTAGAGGAGAGTAACAATACTTTGAAGAAATGGTAAGGGACCTGTGAACTGCTGCAGAGGCGAGACACAAGAAACCACAAGGTTTTATATTTAGCCCTCGCTGTTCCACTCAGGGCCAAGATTGGAAAGTTGAGCAACTCTTATTTTTATCTGACCATTTCCATATTTGGACTCTTGTCCTGGTTTGTGTCACAGAAAGCCTCCTGTCTGCAGAATCGTCTGGCCTGTGTGCAGAAAGTATGTGCAAGAGCACTCTACTGATCCAACATAGTCCTGCAATATGAGTGAAGGGATAAGTATTTCTGTCCTTACTTTTAGTACATAAAGGTACTCAGGACCCATTACATTAGCATGAGCCTGTTATGTCTGCATCTCAGTTTGGAATCTGGAGGCAAATTACACACTGAGTTACCAGTTTATTACGCCTGTGCAATCTAATGCAATCCAATACAGTAGCCTTGCAGAAAATCCTGAAATACTCAAAGGTGTTTCTAATGTTTTGTTCACCCCCATTTACATATATGAAAGGGGCAGAATATTAGAAACACATCTCAACAACAAAATAATAACAGAAACATTCACCCATGAACAAAAATATAAAAAAGAGAAACAATTTAAAGCTGCATTAATTGATTTATTATAGCCATTTGGGGGCACCAAACAATCTTTAAACAGACATATTACAGTATAACGTTTTTATGGCGAATATGTTAGCCAAAATTGCTTGTTTACATTTCCAGAAGATACTGAGCCACATTAGTATTCATTTGGAGTAGTGTTTTTGGCCACCTGATGAATGTAAGTCCAATATTCGCTTTTCTTTAATGCTGTTTTGGTCTCCACCAGTTTCCACCACTTTGTCTACTGTTAAGTGCTGAGCAGGTTGCGTACAGTGGGTTTTTGGAGCTTTCTGCTGGAAAACGAGGTTGATGATAGCGGAGTTTGCAAACCGTAAAACCAAAACAATTAGCTAAAAGACACTAAAAAGCTCTGTAGAGCTGAGGGAAAGTCCTGCAAAGTCGGGTGATAACTTCTGTGGGTTGGTCATTCCGAGCAACCCATGTTACATTGCACAATTATATGGTCCATTGTTCATTTAAAAAATATTGACTCTAGCGCAGCTTTAAGATGTATTCTTTATCCCAAATAAAACAATTGGAAAGAGATATCGGTTTACTAAAAGTTTAGCCACAGGTGATTTTTAGAGTAGCTGCATCCACAAAATGAAGTCTGATTCTAATCCAGATCTTTCAAGAACATCAAGTGCTCCCTTTTCACCCTATCAAAATCTGTTTTAGGATCCAAGGACATTTATGCTGTAGCAGTTATACTGTAGTATGTGCTAAAGGGATTCTGAGTTATGTTACAAAGCTGCTTTGTATTAGAGTAAGAATGTCTAAAAGGTAATATGTCACTGTTCTGAACAGTTTTGTTTTACATAATGCTAGTCTAACGCACATGTATGATCTAAGTGTCCATTAACCATTTCAGCATGGCAGTTCTCATCTTGAATTAGTTTTTTTAATGTGAAGTAATAAGTCATTATATTAAATTGTAGGGTGTAAATCGCTTCCTTAACATTGGTTCAGTCTGATTCCTCAACATGGGGATTTTTGTTCTTAATTCAACTTTAGAAAACCTCAAGTTGATTTAGTAATGATTAGCCAAAACTCTATAGTTATTAAATAAATATGTGGGACTATCCTAATTCTCCTACAAGGTGCAAAATAGATAATTGTGGAATACAGCATAATAGTAGAATTATGTTTAAAACATAATAAGAGGCAAAAAGTATTGTTTCTACTCTTTCACAAACCAAACACTGTTCAAACTGATTCTATTAAACAGTGTTGTGAAACTGGAAGACTGCTTTTAAGGAGAGATCTGAAGATTGAATATCGGCTTTCCTGAAGTGAAAACATGAAATAATTTCCCATATTTTTTACGTATGTTTGCGGATGTTAGACCGAACAGTTAGGCCACACATTTCACTCTCAGCAGTAGTAATAGCAGTAGCATAAATATTAATATTACTGACAGTAGCAGCGGTAATAATAGTAGTGACAATACCAGTTTCATCTTAGGTTATGGTAGACAATACCACAATTGAATTTTGATTAGATTCAATTATTGTGATTCATGCTGTTTCATATTAATCATAGCTGAACCCAAAACAATTCTATTCAGTTCAGTCTTGATGCATTGATCCAACCAATGACAAACATGGACCAAAGAACCAAAGAATTGTGGATTTGTAAGTACTAGTTGATCCGCTGCAGCTTTCATTTCTTCATCATGATGTTTCCATAAAGGGCTTTCTTCAAGGACATGCTATGATATGTCATAGCACAAAGCAATTATGCATTTTACGTGTTTTTGTTTTTTTACTGGACCGTTTTTAGAACAACAGTTTTTAAAGAAGGCTGAATTGAATGTTGATGTAAATGTGAAACAGTGTGCTCATGGCTTCTGTTTGGTGATCGGTGTACTTGCTTTTTGAAGGAAATGTCAATGTGATCTTCTGTAAGAGTGCTTGAACCCAAAATACAGTATTTTTCAAGTATCATCTCCAGATTCTTTATTGTTGCTTTTGTATTGCAGCAGAGTTGTAGCGTCTGAGTCAGTATTTAATTCAATAGGACAAAATATGTTAGATTTATTAAGGCATTGTGAAAAATGATGTGCACATAAACTTTTTCTACTTTGTTGTTGGTACTTCATGATGTGAGCCTATTGAGGGCTTTGAAACCTGTTGGATCCTCCTTCCTTTTTGTGGTTTTAATTATTAATAAGTCAGGAAGGTTGAGCATTAAATCTAAATGTAGACTTAAAGATCACATGGATTACTGTTAATCTAAACTTCCAGGCTTTATTTAGGACACATAAACATTTGTTTTCTCTTTTCAATAAGTATAGTTACATGCCTCTAGTCAGTGACATCTTTCGACTTGAAGCGTTTCTTTGTAAGAGTTCAGTTCAAAGGTTTAGATTGCTTTTTTCCATCTCAGAATAGTCAAGCTTGTATTAAAGCAATGCTTCAATACTTAAAGGAGTGTACAGTTTGCCTCATAAAAGTAGGATCCTCTTTCAAAATCTGAATTGATTTGTCCACAGTTATGGTGTGTGACAGCAAATTTGCGTTTATTTCTTCACATGTTTTTTGTTAGCACCAGGGTTTTTACATTTGAAAACTGCTTCAGAGTTTTATTTCATACAGGTACTGTTGCCCTGCAATAGCAATAGTTGTTTTGCTGCAGTGCACCAGACTAATAAAAATTACATGATTGTCCTGGACCCTACAGTTTTAACCTTTCTGCTTTGTACTTGATGTCAGTTCCAGCTTGTAGCAAACTGGTGCTTCAAATCAAAAATGTAATCCATGGTCTTTATGTGGACATTGCAAGCTGATACAGGTACTGTACAGTGCTCGCTCTGTTACACAACACCGGAAGCTTGTTAAACATTGATTAAGTGAAAGTAATGATGAGGTATTAAAGTGAATATAACAGGGTATCATGTTGGATTAATTGTGTGAAATACAAAGATTTGGCACCCTGACATAAAAACTCCAGTGTTTGTGGAGAGCAGTGTTTTTATTTTGTATGATACTGACAATGAAGCACAGAGGTGTAACAACACAGAGGTGTAACAACATTTTTAGTTTCATATACCGTCCTGGGTTCATGAGCCATAAGATTTTTGAAGGTCACTCTTATATGATGCCTTTTTTATTTTTATTTTTTTTACATTCCTGGTGACGTGACTCAATATTGACATGATATCAAAAAGGCTGAAATCATAATTGCATGGATGAGACCAGGCAGGTAAATACAGTTCATCAATGCACAGGCTAATAAAGGAAACTGATGGAAGTCAGGAATAAGTTCCTGAACAATATATCATATTAGTTAATACAAATAGTTGACATTACAAGCTGTCTGTTGCTGATTTCCCAGTTCTACAACATCACATACTGAAATGCAAACTGAGTCGATCAGGTCTGTAAGGATTTAAAGTCTGAAGTTAATTTAATGTTTCATTTCCAACTTGAATCAAATGCAAAGTAACTTTGATTTCTCATGTGCACTTCTCTCAGTGTATGCATTTATATAACGACCATTCAGAGGACAGAGAGGCTGTTTGTGTCATTATCTAGCAGATGCAAATCTGCCTCTTTTTCTGATATTATGAAGTTTTACTGGCAACTAGGATAAACTGTCACTTTGTTTAATTACATTTTGTAATTTAATAGATTTTAAGCCTGATTGCCCTTCCCCTCAAGATGCTTTTGCACAAGCTTGCATTTTCATATTCTTTTTATGTCACATGAGCTATAAGAAACCAATGCCTGGGGCGAATGTGAATGAGGATTTGTGAATGTGAATTCACGGTCCACTTAATTGAATTATATCCTGTACCATGTGGTTAAGATTTGAGGCATATAGTGCACAATAATGTGGGCCCAAAACACTGTGAAAACAGTTACATTCTAAAGATTAACTGTTCAGTGCTCATATTATTCTTGATAAAGGTTAGATATAAAAGATTTGGAGCAGCTACACAGAGTACTGTAGTCTTTAAAAATAATATTACCACAACTACAAACTCCAGCAGATGGCAGCAAATGGCTGTCATTGACCTTAATCTGAAGCGACATTCAACCCCTATAAATAGGAACGCCGCAAGGGAGAGATTATTGGTCTTTTTCTCTTGTCTTTTTGTCCAGAGGTTTTCTCTTCTCTGCTCTTTCACTCATTTATAGTCTCATGGAAATGTGAGGATTTCTTTTCCTTTTTACCTTGCTCTCACTGAAATATGCCTCTATGTCTAAAAATCTAAATAGGTTTTAGCACAGGTAGCAAGTGTTCTGTTCACTCATAAGATAAAAATCATGTTGGAAGAAGCAGACGTATTGGTAATATTTGTCCAGACGTATCTCCAGTGTGTTTTAAGCAGGAAAATATGCAATATGCAGGAGAAGTGTTGGAGCTAACCATATGTGTGCAGAGGAATGGTTGCAAATGTCTGCAATGAGTGCAACAGCGTAATGAGTAACAAAAGCTTAAAAAACATTGTTTTTGCTCATCATTGCTCATTTATTTACTGCACAGTCTGTCATGTACACTGATACAGCCTCACCATTCACGCTCATTAGTACCCCCTCTTTGGTGTTGGTGATGCAGAATCATGTACTGTAGTTCCAGTCCATAAATTAAATCAGGATTCAACATACACAAAGAGGCTTATATGTTAATTCATCCAATAATAATCCAACAACCCTTTAATAATCTGTCCTCTCACGAGATTTGAGAGTCCCAAAAAAAAAAAACAGGAATACAAATGTGCGTAGCAGAACTTTGTTTTTTCTTGTTTCCCACCCCATCAGATCTCAGATCATCAGACAGTCACAAGGGTAATCTTTCTGCATCGAATACTTCTACTTTTGATACTTTCATTACATTTTGCTAATAATACATACATACTTTTAGTTAAGTAACAATTTAAAAGAAGGACTTTTACTTGCAATGGAGTATTTTTACAGTGTGGTATTGATACATTTATGTAAGAAAAGTAACTAAATACTTGTTTACTTGTTTTCTGCATCTTCTTTACATTGATACTAATTTTGCTACTACTTAAGCACTTTTACTTGGGTAGGGGTTTGATTACTTTTACTCATAGTGGTGTACTTTTACATTGTCTTATTGGTACTTTTACTTAAATCCATGATCTTATTACTTCTTCCACCACTGGTCATACAGCTTTCATTACATCTGTGTGTACAACTGCATATGTCTAATCAAAGGAGTCAAAGAGAATCTAATAATCATATCACCCTCTTGTCCCTGGCCTGTTGTCAGTGACAGTAAAGCTTCCTTGCATCTCGCCTGTATCGTCCCTCTACTGTAGAAACTTCGGAAGACATAAGAGAAATTACGAGAAAAATCTTTATACTATTGAACTCTAATTCTGATTCCATACTTAATTTCCTTTCATTGTGACTCGTACTGTAACTTCATGAAAAGTTTGTGCTGACACCGGGCAGGCAGCATGTCTGCTTTCTTCTCGGAGGAAAACAGAGTCACAAAACCACCAACATCATTCAATATGGATGACAACCCCGCCTGAAAGACAGCGCCCCCCATCAAGCCCTTAGCTACTGAGAGAGCACGTGGCGATGCCATCTACTCAGATCGAGCATTTGAAATATGCATGCCCCATGTTGTGAGGCTCCCACTGTGTGTGCTCTGTTCTTCTGTGGATGTGACAGCAACAGGAATGAGATAAGGCACAACAAGGCATAGATTCATTTTTCAGCTACCCCTGCTGTGACATTGACACAGTTCGACCTGATAATAATGTGCCTGATCATGAATGTTGTGTGTTTCATGTACTGTAGGAGGGAAGAAGGAAGTATTACTGTACGGAAGCGGTTTGCTATAAATAGAACTAAACAAGAAATGGATCAATTAATTATGAGCTCTGGATCCATGGGGTCTTTGAACTAACTGAGAAAGCCAAGGGCAGGATTGATGACAGGAGACAATGTTCCCTTGAAGCTGCTGTGCTGTAACTGAAATGCACTGTGGGGCCTTCAGAGAGTAGGCTTCCTTAAGGTCAGTCTACTGTTTAATGGCTGTTCTACCAAACACAGTAAAATCATATGTGCTGTATAAAGTCTTAAACTCAGGAGATGGTAAAAAGTAGAAAACAGAAGCAGAACAGTGCACTATGTTGATTATACACCGATCAGCCATAACATTATGACCACTGACTGGTCATAATGGAGGAACATTGATTATCTTGTTACAATGGCACCTGTCAGATATATATACAGTATATATATATTCAGTATATATATGTGTGTGTATATATACACACACACACATATATATATACATATACTGTGTTTATGTGTATATACTGTATATACATATACATACATACTGTACATAGATATATACATATATATGTATATATATGGGTCCTTATTATATATATATATATATGTATATATATATATATATATATATATATATATATATGTGTGTATATATGTATATCTGACAGGTGCCATTGTAACGACCACCTGTTAGTGGTCTTAAAGTTGTGGCTGATCGTATATGTGTGTATGTGTGTGTATGTGTGTGTGAGTGTATACACATATACAGTATATATATACATATGTGTGTATCTATATATACCTATATATGTATATATGTATGTACAGTATGATGGAAAAAGCTCAAAGTTCAAAAACAACAACAAGCATCCTACAACCGCCCTGCGCAGCCCAAAGAGTTCAACCCAGGGGACTGGGTTCTGGTACTGTTACCCACAGGTTTTTAGCCACTTGGCAGGGGCCATATGAAATCATTGAAAGAGTGGGAGAAGTGAACTACACAGTAAAACAACCAGGAAGGAGAAAACCAGAACAGACTTACCACGTGAACCTGTTGAAGAAGTGGCATTCTGCAGAGGTTCTATTAAGTTGTTTACCCCCGAAAGACTCAGGAGGACCACCAAGAGAGGACATAACGGTGGGCCCAAAACTGTCACCCCAGCAGCGCCAGGAGTGCATGGAGCTTGTTGACAGTAACCAAGATGTGTTCTCGGCAAAACCAGGCACCACACATCTTGTTGTACATGAAATCCGTACCAAGCCTGGTCAATCAGCGGCCCTATAGAGTACCAGAAGCCCATAAAGAAACACTTCAAGAAGACATTAAAAAGATGCTTGAGCTTGGAATTACTGAAGAGTCCCATAGTGCCTGGGCGAGCCCTATTGTACTGGTCCCCAAACCTGATACGTCGACTCAATTCTGCAATGACTTTAGAAAACTAAATGAGGAGTCAGAGTTTGACGCTTACCCACTGCCCCGGTAGATGAACTAATAGACCATCTGGGAATGGCTCACTTCATAACAACCCTTGACCTCACAAAGGGATACTGGCAAGTTCCACTTTCCCCAGCTTCCAGAGAGAAAACAGCCTTTGCAACAAGTAAAGGGGCCTTTCCAGTACACCAAATTACCATTCGGTCTGCACGGGGCCCCTGCCACTTTTCCGCGGCTGATGGACCGGGTCCTGCGGTCCCACAAAGAGTATGCTGCGGCCTATTTGGATGACATAGTGATACATAGCACAGATTGGGAAAGTAATTTGCTCTGTGTACAGAAGGTACTGGATGCTCTTCGTGCAGCAGGTCTCACAGCAAATCCCTGCAAGTGCAGGCTAGCCTATAGTGAAACTGAGTACCTCGGATACACAATAGAGCGTGGGCTTGTCAAACCTCAGCATGCTAAACTGAGGGCCATCCAAGATTGGCCACGCCCTGTATCAAAGAGACAGGTGAAATCTTTTGTAGGCCTTGCAAACTACTATAGGCTCTTTGTCCCTAACTTTTCTGATCTTGTTGCCCCCCTAATAGATCTGACAACTAAAAGACAATCCCGAATGGTGAAGTGGTCACAGAAGGCAGAGGAGGCCTTTACCTGTCTGAGGAAGGCCTTGTGTTCCCACCCAGTTCTGGCAGTCCCAGACTTCAACAAGGAATTTGTTGTTCAGGCAGATGCCAGAGGTTGGTCTTGGGGCAGTACTTTCTCAGGTACAGAATGGTGAGGAGCATCCCATCCTCTACATTAGCAGAAAGCTATTACCCATGAGAAAAGATACTCTACACTGGAGAAAGAATACCTTATGTCTGCAAGAATTAAGTTGACCTGTTATGAGAAGACTGAATACATTGAATTTAAGTTGGAAAACAAGCTTTACTGTCTTCATTCCCTGCACCCACACCTCAAAGCTCCAAGAGAAAAGATCCCGACCTCTCAAGACATGACAGACCATTAATACGTTTGTGTAATAATAAACCAGTGATTATTGTGTGTGTATGTGTGTCCTTGTCAGGTCACAGGGACACACAATGGTTCAACCTTACTATATCAGGTTGAACCATTGTAACTTAAGAAATGTCTTAGCTTGTAAAGACATTAGTAATGAGTTAATTGGTTGCTTGGAAACATTTGTAGTGCTGTCCAATCAAACGCAATCAACTATGTGAACAGGAAACCAGTCTGGTTAAACCAGCCAGCTTTGGGCTATAACCCTGGTTGTTTTTCCTTCCTATATGGGTAACAGTCCACTGTGTAGCTGCCTTCTGGGCCTGTAGGGACTGTATATCCCCATTGTTGGGTCTACATGATTATACCACTATAGATGTACCTTTACACAAGCTAATGTGGGCTTAAGGATCATCATCACAATTAATAAAATAAATGAAGAAAATAGCAGATAACATACACCGATCAGCCATAACATTATGACCACTGACAGGTGAAGTAAAGAACATTGATTATTTCGTTACAATGGCACCTGTCAGTGGGTGGGAGCAAGTGAACATTTTGTCCTTGAAGTTGATGTGTTGAAGCAGGAAAAATGTTCAAGCGTAAGGATGTGAGTGACTTTGACAAGGGCCAAAATGTGATGGCTAGACGACTGGGCCAGAGCATCTCCAAAACTGCAGCTCTTCTGGGGTGTTCCCGGTCTGCAGTGGTCAGTACCTACCAAAAGTGGTCCAAGGAAGGAAAACCGGTGAACCGGCGACAGGGTCATGGGCGGCCAAGGCTCATTGATGTGTGTGGAGAGCGAAGGCTGGCCCGTGTGGTCCGATCTAACAGAAGAGCTACTGTAGCTCAAATTGCTGAAAAAGTTAATGCTGGTTCTGATAGAAAGGTGTCAGAAGACACAGTGCATCGCAGTTTGTTGCGTATGGGGCTGCGTAGCCGCAGACCGGTCAGGGTGCCCATGCTGACTCCTGTCCACTGCCGAAAGCGCCTACAATGGGCACGTGAGCATTAGAACTGGACCACAGAGCAATGGAAGAAGGTGGCCTGGTCTGATGAATGATGGCTGGGTGCGTGTGCGTCACTTACCTGGGGAAGACATGGCACCAGGATGCACTAAGGGAAGAAGGGAAGAAGGCAAGCCGGCGGAGGCAGTGTGATGCTTTGGGCAATGTTCTGCTGGGAAACCTTGGGTGCTGCCATTCATGTGGATGTTACTTTGACACGTACCACCTACCTAAACATTGTTGCAGACCAAGTACACTCCTTCATGGAAACGGTATTCCCTAATGGCAGTGGCCTCTTTCAGCAGGATAATGCGCCTTGCCACACTGCAAAAATGGTTCAGGAATGGTTTGAGGTGTTGACTTGGCCTCCAAATTCCCCAGATCTCAATCCAATCGAGTATCTGTGGGATGTGCTGGACAAACAAGTCCGATCCATGGAGGCCCCACCTCGCAACTTACAGGACTTAAAGGATCTGCTGCTAACGTCTTGGTGCCAGATACCACAGCACACCTTCAGAGGTCTAGTGGAGTCCATGCCTCGACGGGTGAGGGCTGTTTTGGTGGCAAAAGGGGGACCTACACAATATTAGGCAGGTGGTCATAATGTTATAGCTGATCAGTGTATATATATATATAAAATATAGTGTAGCCGAGGGTTTTGTGTGTGCCTATACTTAATATGAATAATAAAATAAAAACACGGAGGCTCCTTAGACTGAACCGGGAGGGCCACGCTTTACTGCATTTTCACACACATTAACAAAAGCAGCGTATCACAGTTCCACAACTTTCGTTCTTACCCTTCACAATAAAAGCCCCAGACATATACACTGTATAGCTGGCTACCAGGGAACCTAAATTCAGTCAGCAGCTCTTTAACAGACCACTCAATAAAATAGCTTACAATAGTAAATATGGGAGTTTTTCTATGTCTATTAAGTTTTCAAATTCAGGGTGTATTTTTATTATATTGGGAGCATGTTGACTTCTCAGATCCTGGTATTTGGGACATGAGGTGAGGAAGTCCTCTTGTCTGTTACACTGGGTGCAGAGTCTCTCCTCCTCTGGTAGCCAGCTCCATCTCTGCCGACCCTTCTCTATAGCTAGGCTGTACTCACTGAGTCTGTACATAGTCGAGGCTTTTCTTAATTTTTACTGTGGTCAGATAATTTGCTAATGTGAAGTCTCTTTTTTGGGTCAGATAACATTTTAATTTACTTTGTGTTTTAGTTGTTTCCTTAATTTTTTTTTTGTTGATTGATAATTTGGTTTGGTCTGATTGGGTTGGTGTCTGGGGCATGTTAGGTTGTCTGGACAGAGCCTCAGGACCAGGTGGCTGAGGGGACTCTTCTCTGGCTTCAGCTCTTGGCAGGTTAGGGTTGTGTGATGGTATGTCTGGGGGTCACTAGTTTTTAGGTGATTGTAAATTATAATTGCTCTTTTTTGCATTTTCAATATGGGGGGGGGGTATTGGCCAAGTTCTGCTCTACAGGCATTGTTTGGTGTCTTTCACTGGACATGCCGGATGTTCTTACAGAACTCTGAGTAGAAAGATTCTATTATTGTTTTGTCCCATTTGTCAAATTATATCTAATTGTTGGCTGGTGTTCATTTACCCTGTCTGTACTGGTGGTACTAAAATACTGGAGTACTCCTTTAATACAATAGAACAAACATTTGAAAATGTATAAAACTGTGATAGCAGTGTCGGATGCAGAACTTTGAAGAGTCTCACAGAGCCCGAGCTGTTTGACTTGAGACTGAAAACCACTTTAGTGCTTTTACAGATGAGATAATTCGTGGTGACACCTTCAAATGATGAATAGCCTTTAAGAATGAGCGGTCTGCCCGGGGCCGAGCTATAAGCCAACTCATAAGGATCTATCATAGGGACTATGAATATTCATAAACTGTTCTTGTTGTACATTATTAACATACTCATTCCACCCAATAATAAGATTTATGAATGCTCTGTGGCATCCAGAGTTTAAAACCAGGGGCATAAAATTTGCCGGTCACCATGGTAGTGCTCCATAAATTGAGAAAACGTTCCAGAAATGCAGTCATAAATAAAACACATCATGACTTAAGAGACAGGCCTAATTAGCTTTCACTTCGCTGCAATTTAGCACATGCACTGCTGGGTATTAAGCCATGACTAAATCTGAATTCACTCTTAATTAATTACCTAGGGCTTACTGAGCATTTTGCACTGGCTTTGTGTTATTTTTTGTTTTATTTTCCCTCTTCAAGGACAGTCAGCCCTATTGTTTTCCAACAGTGCTTGTCTGTGGGTGTGTGGGTGGTGTTAGCTTCTGTGGTGTTTCATTATCTCACTTTGTGTGAGTGCAGGGGGAAAGAGAAGGGGAGGAAGAAGAAGCAAAGGGAGGAGAAGATAGTGAGAAGAAGAGAGGGGTGGAAGGGTGTGTGTGAATCAGGCCTGTAGTCACTTAACTTGAGTCTGAGACAAGTACAAGTGCTAAAACAGCATTGTTCACAGAGTAAACTGTAATATAACTTCAGTCATTTGGATTTAAAAAACTTTACTGCCTATTTGGTAAAAGAGTTTGAAGGATTTAATACAAGAGCAAAAGTGTAAGGAATGGATTAAACAGTTAGCAGTTTATCTGCTCTAATGTAAGTTGCAATCATTAGCATGTCAGGCTAACTAGCTTACTACCCACAAGGCCAAGAAGCACATCTATGACTAGCTAGATTATTTTGTAGGGTTACAGCTTATGTTAAAAAAAGTGTCGCAGTCGCCAAACACATGGGTTAGTGAAGTGATCGCTTATAAGTGAAAACATACTGTTTGAAAATACAGACTAAGTGTGTAAGCTAAGCCACCAAACAGGGTTTTGTTAGAATGAAATATCAGTCTGATCTTACATTTTTCCATATCATACTAATAACACTCGTAATAACTTGCTTTACTCTACAATACTTGACTCAGCTTGATTAGCTAGCTAGCTACAGCTGATAAAATCTGCTAGCGACAGTTGTTATTAGCATTTAGAAATGAGAGGTCTGCTTTTGCCTACTTCTGACTTTTTTAAGTGAAATCAGTCACTGTTATCATGGTAAACTGCATATGAGCCATACAAGAGTGGAAAGGTTGACATGCATAGCAACAGTAACTAAGGGGAGCGGGGCTTAGCGAACAGTCAGTTACACTAAATTACACTTGGTGGGTTTTGAAGGCTAATTCTAAAATAAATTTGATTGCTTTTAGACAAAAAGTCACACAAAACAAGGAATTCAGTATTTCTCCTGGCAGAACTATGTCCTGGCAGTGCGGTGAAGGCTTTGAAACAACATTTAGGAGGATCAAAATAATTTTGAACAGTTTAAAATCACATGACATCAGTATTTCTTACTACAGCCCTGGAATGAGTGCATCATTAAAACTCTTGAGTGTTCCTCTTACCATCATCATGCACTCTCATCACAAGTACCTTCTGTAGGATGTGGTAATTTCATCAACTAAGCCACAATTACATTACTCACCAACCATTATGAGCCCGCTCAAGGATGAAAGCTGACACTGAAAGGCTCTCTCCGGGCTCAAAGACATATTTGAGGTGATAGTAAGACATATGACACATATGTCTCTCTGACTGACATACTTGTATCCACCTGACCTTAGTTTCTTTTTAATCTCCTTAAGTGGTCCAGGTTGAGATCCTGGGGGAACAAAACATCTGACAAATCACCACTGCCGATGCAGATCTTAGTATAGAACCGAAGTCTTACCGATCATATTGATTCCATCAGATTGGATGACAGAACTTTTCTGTAATGTTGTTCAACCATGTCAAAATGCATCTGCTCCTGCATAAATCTGGATTTCTGTTTAGTTCAAAGGCGAGTGCAAAGATAAAAGAGAAGTTTTAAACTCAGTCACTGACTCAGTCCACTGTGATGAATAACAGTAATTAATGATTAGCATTTATACGATATAGAACTGTGTGTGTCAGCCTTTGATCACCATACTGCACTGGATCTTTTTGAGCTTGAAAGTCTTCACTGCAGCTATGCCCACAGAGTTTCACTGTACCTTATCACTGCACCGAATTTTAGTTCTAATGGGTGGGATATATTCTCTAAAGAATAGATGAGACTGTGGTCTTGAATGTAAATCATTTAACTTAAATTATATTTAATAATGTGCTATAAATTGGACCAATTACTATTGGTATGAAAAGTTTTTCTTTTTGTATTCAGTGGCAAAATGTAAAGCTTCACAAGTAAAGGAATCCTCTCCAATGGCTAAATGTGTTAAATATTAATAATTGAATCTATATGATACTTTTTAAATAAAACCACTCAAGCTTTCTATCCTTTTCATCAAGTTTAATGCTTCTTTCCCCTGTGTTATTACCAAGTCTCATTGACAGCTACTGCCTGAGGCCATGTTAGTTCTAAAAAAAAATAATTAGATGGGATGGTTCTACTTTGAAACTTTAGCCAGTTGTGGTATTCAAAATCGTCCAGAAGCGTTGCTGAGCTTTAAAATAAATATTTTTTGTTCTTTTTTTTTTTTTTAGCAAGATCATGAGAACAAATGATCTCTCATCCTCTGAGTAAGATAACATACAGTAAAAATTATATTCTTTCTTTTTTTCCTTTTTACTCTGATCTTCACTGTATGTCTAGAAGGACAGTTCTTTCCTTGGAGATGCTGTCTAGCAAGTAAAGAAATAACAAGAGAGTAAGTGTGCATGAAGTAAAAGTGAGATTCTTCTCTGCTTTAAGTGCCATCAGAGTCTTTCACAGTGCGGTAAACTTGTGGTTACTTTTACAAAACAAGTCTGTCGAGCAGAATCCAAGTAATAGCAGTAGCGGCACAGGTGTAATTAATAACATTGATAACTGCAGTCCACAAAGCTGATCCACTTCTACAGCCCTGTGCATGCTGGATTACTGGGAAACCGAGTCCTCATTATGTTATTAGGTACGTGAGCTTTTCCTGCTGTGATAAGTCAACATGTCTGCTGTTAAATCAGGTCTATTGTAAAATATGCTGTATCCCATGTCCATACAAAAATAATGGCACTCAGTACATACTCATTTTCATACTACCACTACACTGTTTGTTTTATTTGTTCCTATTTAGTATACAAGAAATAAATGTGCTTTACCATTTGTACTAAAAGGAAATGATACAAGACTTCAAGCATCAACCAAACTTTGACTTTGGAAGGCCACTGTCAATTAAACTTCACAAACAGTAAGCAAATATTGCCATTATTTGAATAACAAAGTATTCCATCATGCAGTCACATTGTAGGAGCATACATAATGTAACAGTAAGAGAGAGAAAATGGAATAAAATAATATATTAAAAAAACATTAAACGTTCAGTATATATAAATAATTTAGGACAATGGTCCTTTCATACACTGAAGATATTTTTCACACATTCAGTTCATTTTTCAACTTGTTTGGGGTTTAACTTTCAAGTACTACATCTATAAATAAAATGTTTAACAAACAGAATTATTTACAACAAAATACTTTTTTTCTCCTTCATGAATACTCCAGTTGTAACAGATATTATTGCATTCATTCGGAGCAACAGTATAACCTTTCAAGCCAACTGTAAAGAGATAACCAACATTTATAAATGAGTTTCAGCTGTGAGTGGCTCCATTTCTCTTCACATTCCTTTCTCTTTTAGTATGCATACTTATCTGCTACACTCACAGATGATATATGGTACCAGCTGCAATATCTAATTAAACTGCCTATGCCCCGCCCACTCATTTGCATCACATGCAGGTGTGTCACTTAAAGTGGAGCCACCTCTGCTATTTATGAAGCAACTCATGTCTAAGCTCGCCTCCCTGAAGTCTGATATGTTGCTTCAGGACATATTTGTGGAGAAAATACTAATGTTTTGGCCACACTTCCCCCTGCTGATGCCAGCCAGGATTAAGTCCTTCATCAATCCTCTGCCTCAAATGCTTGGGCTGTTTTCCCAAATGGCGGAATAGGAGAAAATATGGCGGCTGTTCAGGTAAAAAACTAGGCTACATAAGCTAGCTGAGACCCTGCTAAAGTAAAGGTGCTTAACTCTTTGGTTGACTATCCACTGCTGGGACCTAAATAGCAAAATACCATCGAATCAACACAAGTGTTGAGTCATTATCTAAAAGGGTAAAAGGTTATTCAATTACAATTGATTTTGAAATTTAAACAAAGTTATAGTAATAAGAAACTAGACGATTTCATTTAGTTATCATGATATATTCTTTCTTTGTCTAAGCCTGTGCTTTGAAAGTGTGGTTTTCTCAACATGTAAGTCCAAGAAAACATATTAAGTTACATTAAAGATATTGCAGTTAGCTGGGACATAGCCTACACATTTCCAAAAAGTACAGTATATGACAGTCAGACAGCAACTAACCGAGTGGTTACAGCGCATGCCACATCACTGCAATGTTGTCGGTTTGATTCCGGCCGGTGACCTCTGTTGCATGTCATGCCCCCCTCTCTCCTCTTGTTTCCTGTCTGCCTCCTCACTGTCAAAACTGTCCAATAAAGGTGAAAATGCTAAAAAAACAAAACAACAACAACAAAAAAAAAACATCAGCAACTTATTGCCATATTATCTGCCATTTCCTCTTGTATAATTACTTTTCTACATTGTCTAACATGTGCCTTGTCTATTATTACATGTACCTTGGAGGTTTTTATAAAACTGTAAGGGTAAACAGTAGTCTGGTTCACAAGTGAATTTGTGTATGTAATAGTTTAGTATTCTGTTTTGAGTGACAGCTTATATCTTACATCTATTAACAGTAATGTATTCCCATTTTAGAATGTCTTACACAACAGATGGCAAACTTGAACACACTACATATTTTTCAAAGCACCTATAGTAATTGTGCACGGCAAGAAGGCCGTACTTACTGTAAGAGGGAAAATTCAAAAAGAGAGACAGAGAGATGGCACACAAGACCAGAATATTCTAGTTCATATAATTAGATAACAGTGTAGCCCCACTCTGCCAAACCTCCAGGACTTTAGCAGCCTCTAATGTTTCATACCTGATTCTAGTTTATAACAACAACCTACTGTATAACTATATCTTAATGAAATGTACTATATATGGCCTACAGTATAAGTTATCACTGCACTGCAGCAGTAAATCTAGGACAATGCTACCTTATGTGGACTGCTTGTACTCCAGTGGTAGCTAGATTTCAGGCTGGATTGATCTCTGCTTTTCTCTGGCTGATGGGATAATCCGGGTGGAAACTGACTCGTGCCAGTGCTCTTTGGTTGTTTTGCCTCTAAAACCACGAGTGTGTGCAGTGGAAAAACCCCTGCATAAAAGAAAACAATATATAAATAAGCCCCACCTTTATCATAAACTTTTTTATAATGCCTGCAGCAATCTCTCAGTACTATACCACACACTAGGGTTGGGTGGATATTATGATTATAGTGGATTTTTACAAGATATTCTTGATAATATTTTGGAAATACCATATTTAGGCCACTAGGCATTGTTGTTAACATGGCCTGTTATGGACAGATGAATGGAAGCTGCTATGGGCCAGCAATGTGGATCCCAAAGTCATTAGTACCAATATGACACCGACACCAGCATTACGGTAAGACCTTAACTGTCACACCAGAGTTCATTATGTCACAGTTTCAGCAGAGGCAAGCGCATGTCACGTCTTCAGATTTATGTTATCAGAAATATACATTTTCTGTGGTAAATTATAAAACATAAACCCTCATCTTTTCTAATAATGTGAGACTAGTTTCATGTATGGAAGCCCTGAGAGGCAAGTGAGAAAAAACAAATTATGATGATCCATTTTCTAATGATCTAATTTGTTTTCTCACCAGTGTTTATGACTTAAGAACAGGTAAACAAAAAAAAAAGGCAGATAGACATGCAACAAAGGTCCCTGACGGGACTTGAATCGAGTAATTTGTGGTTCATGTTTGGCATCTTGATCCCTAAGCCACAGGGGCCGCCCCATTTTGGCTCTGACTAGAGAGATCAGTGATGAAGGAATCTCGGAGCTCAAACTGGTGTCTCAACAGGCAGGACAACTGAGGCAGGATCTGGAATGATGAGATCTGCAGCACACTGTTAGTGTGTTAGTACCAGCTTAATTGCTGCACCTTATTAAAAAGCTCTTACTGTGTGCTCAAGATCTCATCATTCTTTCCTTTCTCCTCAGGCCTTGATCTTTCCAGATCCTACAAAGATCAAGGCTTAAAATATCAAGACATTATATTGTTCCTGACTGTATAATATCTTGTCCACAGCTCATTACACCAGGACTGGGTGATACCACAAAATTAGGTTTTGATCCAATAGTTAATCCAAGTAATACCTGGGCCAGAATCACAAATACCAATACTTTTTATTATTAAGTGATGCTCCTTGTGCATTCAGCCATCAGTGCCATGTGTGTGTTTTCTCCGAACTAACAAGGTGATCGCTCCGCATGTTGACACAACAGCAGCAGAGAAGCTAAGAGAGCCCTGAACGTGATCTGACATCACACACTTTGTTTGCAGAGACAGGTGTTGCATTTTATAAAAAATGTAATCTTTAAATGTGACTTCCATGAACCACTGCAGTATGTTTATTCAGGGTCTAGCTTCTGACTGACCTCTAAGTCGATGGATCCCTTCAGGGACGTCACCCCTATCCTTTACAGATCATCAGACCCTCAACTCATAATTTAAATAATTCATGGGCGATAACATGTAAATGATGAGCAATGTAAGTCACCCTGGATGAATCTGGTGCTGCGATGAATAATGTAGACTGCAGCAGGATCCCAGGACACCGGACACAGCACTCCCTCTGTCCCTCCCTTCCCCTTTCATGTTCAGGCCTTCTTTCATCCATTCCCCCTTTTTACTCTGACTTTATGTATCATCACGCTCCTCTTCCTCTCCCCTTTCTCTTTGTCTCCAGTTCCTATTTGCTCTCTGTCTCACTATCATTCATTTCAACTTCCCACTATGTCTCTGTCCTCCTCCTCTTCTAGCACCCCCCCTCCCTGACCCCTTTCTTTCACCCTCCCTCTTTGTTCCTCTGTGAAAGCATTAAGAAATTATTCACAGTGATTTTTCCCCTGCCTGGGCTTGAGCTGCGTGCTTGGCTGATTCGTGAGGAGCACCAAGGTCAGCCACAGTGGCTGCTGCTGCGAGTACATCTCCCCCATTACCTCTTACATACATCCATGTCGGAAAATTGGCTGCCTCCATGGCCTGGAGAAAGCACGCTCCAACACAGGCATCACACTTTTACAACGTGTCTGGCTGTTAAACCCACTTCAGTTGTTTGCTTGTTACTGCTTTTTACCTTTTGTCTAACTAACCCTTCATATGAAGGGCTAAAGCTCCCACTTATGAAGGGTTAGTTAGACAAAAGGCCACAGTCACAGGCATTAGTTTCCATCCAAATTTAGTGTCATTTTTTTCATAAAATTGGCAAAAGAGAGCATGAATGAATGCGTGCTTCCATCCACTACTGTTATGTGAATGTTAGGAGTTGGGTGCATCGAGGTGAACTGTTGGTGGCGCTAATAATTCTCCAGTTGGGTGCCATTAAACCACTGCAGAAGAAGAGGGCGCAATGAGATGATGCGATTAAAAGAGCGGCAGTCAAAATATGATGGAAATATGGCATTTTTTGTTTCATGTATTATTTTGAGGAAGGTTACAGTCTCATTGTTGGTCCACACAGACCTGATGTTTTCGTCTGCGGCTAATTTTAGTTTCTTCAGTCGAGCGGAAACTTCAGTGGACATTTAAGTCACATGCTACATGTACATCATTGATTTATTCATCAACTCTGTTTCCATTGCACTTTGATGCATTTTGCTTTTATCAACACATTAACTTTTCCACCTCAGCCAAGTGTAAAAACCTGTTCTCGACATGTCTTTTTTAATATTCTGGTGTTTTTTTGAATGCACAATTCAAAATCGCACATAAACAGGTGGTAAACAGGTCACATATGCTGACCTACACAGAGATCCCCATCCAAATAATGATTTTGATCATCTATTGAAAAGAACAACGAATAACTCCAAACTTTGTTCAAACCTTATTTTGATTAGAGATTATAAGAGAAGATAATAAATCTGTCAGGCTGGATTTTGGAGGACACATGCAAATAATTATTCACAAGACATCCAAAATATTTTGGAATGGTGCAGCTGTAAATAACATGGAGTCTTTGGTTTGACTACGTCACTCAGCTGGAACACACTAGTACTAGTACACTTCTTCGAAATGTGAAATTTGGTTTCCTTAAATCTTGACCATAATCTTTCCTTAACCTTAACCAAGTAGTTTTAGTTGCTTTGACTTAACCAAACGCTAACTATAGAGGTGGCAGATCACAAAAAGCTCAATTCTTTTTGTAGCGGTCATAAGGATCGTTTTGGAATTTGCTTACTTCTTTTATGCACCCTGGGCATGGAATGAGCTGCAAAATACCATCACTTTAGAAGCACTCCCTTCTCTGAATACCTTTTAAAGGTCTTTTACAAACTGCCCTGAAGGAAACATGTTGCTGTTGTACATAATCCTTGACTGGAGGTGGATTGTGTTATGGATATCGCTGGTATGGCCTGTATGACTCTCTTCTTTTACTATTTCCCTTGTGTTGTTGTTATGTATTGTATGTGTTCTAACATGTGAAATAGTTTTTATGTGAAACTGCTTGAGCTGCCGTCTTGACCAGGGCTCCCTGGAAGAAGAGATCTTGTATCTCAACGGGACCTTCCTGGCTAAATAAAGAATAAATAAAATAAATGTTTTTTTTTAAAAAGACACTAGTAGCATTCTAGGACTGCAAGTACCTACAGTATTACTGAGTTGGGTAAAAGAAGCTGTATCTAATTGAGTGTTGAGTTACCTTTATTGCCATTACAACAAAAGGTTGTTTTGAACTTGTCTTGGTGAGCCCATTCAACAGAACAGGCAGGACAATATTGCACATCTAAAATTAATCTAAAAAAGTCTGTGCAGTGAGCAAACGTTTTCCTACCAATGAGTACTATTTTATCTCAAGGATTATCCGGAGTATGGATTACTCATTTCACTAAGATATGGAATATTCAATAACAGAGCATTTCAAGTGAGTTACAGATTGCTTCTGCTTTTGTTTGTAGGTGAGTCAGTGAGGATGGATTCTGACCAGCCAATTGTAAGATCAATAACGCCCAGAGATCAATAACTCCCAAAGAGGTAAGTGATAAATAAATAGCTCATTTAATCACTGTAACTGGCTGAAAGCTAATGTTTAAGCCTACAGTGCAACACTGTCCATTGTTTTGTCAAGAAGTTTCTTATTTATCTAAAACAACTCTATGCGGGTTCCCACGGTCATGAAATTCCTGGAAGAGTTATGTAATTAGAAAAACTGTTCCAAGCCTGGAAATGGTTTGGAATTAACAATGTTTTGGAAAAGGTTTGAATATACATTGTTTTGGCTATTGTTTAAAATATGTTCATAAAAATCCCAGAACATGTCTAACGTTACATGAAATATGTTCCTACTAATTTAAAATCTAGTGCTGCGCTGCGTGACTGTTGAAACGTCACTAGTATCACGTGATACACATTGGCGTATGCAGCTAGTTGGCGGCGGGAATGTCTAACGAGTGAGTAAAGTTAGCAAGCGCTAGCAGCTTGCTTCTCCGCAAAAAAGCCTGGGAAGTGCGTGTTTAATGATGTTTGGCTTTCGAACGACAAATATAATACAACATACAACCAATCATAATGTGTGAATGTGTTGTGTCATCTATAAATGCAGGACCCCGAGCAGATCTGCCAGGTCGAGCATAGCTGCTACGTACACTGGATTTGGGATGGGGGACAGGTGAAAACCTGGTATGTAGGAAATGAACTTTTAGATAGGCAAACCAAAAAAAAAAAAAAACTAATTTAAAACTTCTATGCAGCAAATGCTAACATTACTATAACTATTTTAGGGCATAGCACACTGGAGTAAGGGTTATATAGGCCTACCTATTTTAAACTACTTAAATAAAGTTGTGGAACTGGGGTAAAATATTATGGAAAAGTTATGGGAAAGTTTTGAAAATTAATTGGTAAAAATGTGTGGGAACCCTGTCCATGATTTCGTGTTTCCTAAAACTTTACTGGAAAAACTGAGACACTTGTGTGATATTGGCAACATATTGGGACTCAAGCTGGTCTTAAAAGAGAGGGGAGATCAGAAAGGTCACCCTGTCATGTTTAATTAAGACGAGCGCTGAGGATACAGAGAGACTGACCCTGGATCCTCTGATGGGTCGTGTAATTCTAGCTGCACTTTCTCATAAGTATTTTCTTACAGTTACTACAGCAGTGGAGGAAGCTTAATTCCCTACACCCTGAGCATTAAAAGCAACCTGTTCCTTTTGTAGGGCATGTATGGGTCAGTAGTTCCCAACATAGGGGTTGAGACTCCTTCAAGACATGTGCAAGACTCTAAGACTCTCTGAGTTGCTGTGCTGCTCACACCACAAGACATGTTTTGCCCCAGACTGTTGACGTGTGGACGTGAGGGTGCACAAACTACGCAGCTGATTCCAGACCAGGTGCACTGATCACAAGATGATTCCACTTGGAGAAATCCAAGACTGGATTAAATTATAGCAATATTACAAGAAAATAACGCGAGAGGTCACTGTGGGGCAGATTGCGTCAGTTTGTCAGGTGCAAATGTGATGCATTCCTCCCCAGACATATGTGGTGTACGTATCAAACAAACAAGCAGGTGTGAACAACAACATAGCAACATAGTTAACTAAAATATCAAAATTAATAAAAAATACACAAAAAAAACCCCACAACAATTCTTAGAAAGAATTGGAGAAAAGATTATATTAAATGTCCTCAGTCTGATTGTAAAAGCAAACAGATGACGGGGAGTTGTCATTTGTGTTGTGATAAACTAAATTTGAACTTCAAATAAGATTCAAATAAGTGTAATATCACTACAGGCTGCAATTGAACTCTTATTTTTTACTGTATTTTCCTCAGTGCTCCACTGAGACATCAGCTATATCAACACCATCTCACCTCCTGCTCTCTCTCTCTCTCTCTCCCCACTGGTTGGGACAGTTTGTTTGTCTTTGATGCATCTTTTTATGTCACTCCATCTCCTTTTCATTCCCCATGAAGCTCATTTTATGACTCCTATTATATTAATAATATCATTCTGCATGTATGTGTGTCCGCTGCCTCTCTCGCTCCCCGCCCCGCCTCTGGCTTTTCTTGTCTCAGACTTGTTTCCAAGGTTTCCAACTACAAGCGCATCCAGTTTTTAGCCACGAGAAAAGTAGCCGAGTTAGTCTCAGATCAAAGAAATTTGTCAGTCAGGCCAATCGTGGCCCTGAGGGGTCACCACATAAATCTGAGGGGTCACAAGATGATTAACAGGATAGGAAACTGTAATTTCATTATAATACACAAAATTCAATTTATTTGTTCAGATGTTCCTCTAATCTTTGTTTATTTTCATATTAAAGACTGGATAATTTGACCTCTTCAGGCCTTTAAAAATGCTTCAAATAAAATGGGGACAAAATCTCTTTGGTTGACATTGTCATTGTTTGTAGACTGGTGCAACTGGTGACAATGGGTCACAAGTAGACATAGCTTTGTTTGAAGGGGTCACAAGCCAGTTAGGTTGGGAACTACTTGTATAAACTGGTGTGTAGAGAAAATATCCTGTGTACAATGATTAAGGTTGGGTATCATTTCAAAATGTTCAATATTGGTTACGATACCAAAATGTGACTTTATTCCAAACCTTAGTCAACGAAATATAAACTAACTTTGCCCTAAATTGAAAAGTTTAAAAGTGGCAAAATGGTGTTTTGAATGAGAGAATAAGAAAAACATATTACGAATCTGACCGGACATTCACTGCCAGCTTTTGATGCTTGATACAGTTTTCAATACTGCTATGCTACAGACACACTTCAGTTGGTACCAAAAAGTATTGAGGTTCAATACCCAGGCCTAATAATGATTATAAATTATAGTGCAGTGGAAGGTAAAGAAATTGGAACTGGTTCATAGTTGTCTTTTTCCAATTAGTTAAAGCCCCTTTTATTATGTAGGTTGACTTTAATAACTCGACTTCAATATAGTTTCTCTGATTTGATCCTAAGATTAACTGATGTTGCATTGTGTACTGGAAAAAAAATATTACCCTTCGAAATGATTGATTGGGCTGATCCTATCAGCCACCTTTCCAATATTGTGGAAAGATATCATCAGTAGACTGAGCAGGGCTTTTCTCTTCAGTTACTTTTTATGTTTTACTTCAACTGAGTCGAATATTGCCTTGGCTATTGATGTCAAGAAATTCTAAAAGCCTGTCCAAATGCAGATAATTTATAGTTGTGGGCAGTGTGTGCCTGCATACAAATTGTGGTTCTGCACCAAAGACGCTGGTGCCTTAAAGTGACCATACGTTCAATTATAAATGTATGTGCATCACCATATCTGCAAGACTTAGTCATAACCGCAGCACTCACCCTGTCCCCTATGGGAAGGTGGATGGAGTGGGACAGAGCAGAGAGGGGTGAAGGGGAAATGTATGTATGTATGAATGATCTTAAGCAGGATGGGGGTTGGGTGTGAGAGTGGAAGACACAGCCTGCCAGCTATTATCCATGGCCTGACAGAGACACGAGGCATGGCGGTGAGGCGATTAGCTGACAATGAGAAGAAGAGTGGCCTGTCCATCTGCCTGGCATACATCATGCAGACAGGCTGCGGCCCTGCTGCTTGCATTTGCAGTCCCATTAGGGAATCAGCTCTCAGTCATATTTCTTAGATCCGGCCTGAGCAGATCAATGAAACGAGATGGAATCGCTGCCAGCAGGCCACTTGTGTCTGAGTGGGGCCATCACATCTCTCCTTGTCCGTTCTGGACTGTCGCGGGGAGAGCGTTGCCTCAGCACTTTGCCTGAGGGGTGAGGAGAGTGAGCGCACTGGTGATGAGTCACTTCCACAAGTTGTTTATTGATCGGCTCTGGGGCATTATATCTCTGTGCTCGTTAAGTGTGCCGTCTACCCGTCTACTCCGCTTATTTGCATGGAAATGATGATCTTTGAGACTGACAGAGTGTTCCTGTTGTTCAATTGGTTATCATTGTGTCAAAAGAAACAAATGAAGCGTATAACGAGAGATCAGAGGTTTAAGCATCTGTCAATTGGGCAGGTGCATCATTTATTCTGTTCCAAATTGGTTTTGGTTCATTGGAGATAACATTTTCCTCTGGCTGATGCGGAAAAGTGAATTCATTTCAGGCAGAGCATAGAGAGATTTTTTTTTTTTTTGCCATATATATTTTTTATTGGAAAAACAGAGAGAGATTTTGTTCCAAGAAATGTGTGTGTGTGTGTGTGTGTGTGTGTGTGTGTGTGTGCGCACGTGCGCACATACATAATTGTGTGCTGCCTATTAAAATTCCACATGAGCAGCCACTCACTGCACCACTATCACAATCTGCTCAGTGTCACTTTGTGCCATTTTCACATTTCCTCAGAGATTAGCCATTTGTTTAAAAGAGCAAATCTCTGGAGGAGAGTGAGGAGGGACATATGCAAAATTGAAAAGCTGTCCTTATAAACCAAACAACATCAGTGGATATGGAAATGGAAGAAAGGCCAACTTGAGTAGGGCTGGGCATCCCTTGAAATTATTTCACAATACAAAACCTGAGTTTTGGTACCAACATTTTAGCCAAAGTTCTCAAATGTTACATGTTGTCTAAACACAAGCAGCAGTACAATAACTTTATCTAAATAAAATTGTCTAAAATCTTTTTAATATTTAAATCAGTAAATACCTGATAAAGATAAGTAAACAAGATGAATAATCTGACCAGACTTTCAATGCCAGTTTTCAGTTCTGACAGTTTCTTATACTCTGTGCTGCGGACACAGTTTGGTTGTTATCAAAAAAGTATTGAGGTCCGTTACCCAGCCCTAAACATGAGTCGGGTAAGACTTGTGAGGCTTAAATTCTCTCTCACATTCTCTCTAATGATGAAAAGACCATTTATCCTCATCCTGCATTTGACTCATGTTAGTCAGTGGGCAATGTTCAATCATCTGCACCAGCCTAGAACATCTCAACACGTGCCCTCTTTTTAACGCTTCGCTTCCCACTGATCTTTGCCTTCAGTCATTTCTGCTGAAATGTGTGGTATCCCTGAGGAACACATACGACATCTACAGCTGCGCAGTGTGACTGAGGTGACAGGTGATTGTGTGGTTTGACAGTGCATGTGTCCTGCAGCTAAACGACACTGGGGTCCCTGTTGGCAGAATGCAGGCATAACTCACAAGACATGGGGGGGGGGGTAATAGAAAAGTGTATATTTAATGAAAACTGCCAATCTACTTACACTGCACTGTGAAAGTGTGTGCTTAATGCTTCAACACTCTTAGCTTTGATTCAGAGCCCATTTCACTGTCATTTATGGGCATCTGAGGAGAAATGGAGTGATAAGAACTGAATGGACTGATGTATTACAGTGTAGGCTGGCAAGAAGGTGCTGCTTTGCCAAGTGTTATTATCTTTACCACAGTATTAAATGTTTTATTGGTTGTATGGGTGGAGACAGTGTGTTCCTACGAAGGTCTGAAATCCTCCTTCACTGGCTTCATTTCAGAGACAACTTTGAAATGCAGTGTTATGTTCTATTTCCAGTTGAGGTCGATACATGACACACAACGCACCGATGCCGTTAGCAAAGTAATCCCTAGGACAGCTTTCTGTGATTCATGTCAGTTTAATTAAGCATCAATACAAGTTCTGAACTAGAATTTTTGCTGAATAAAATATCAGTTTCGACACCAAGAAGCAGCATAAGAGAAAAAAATAAGGCCAAGAGACAGACAAGTCTGGAAGTAAAGAGGGAGAAGAACCATGTGTGTGTGTGTGTGTGTGCGTGTGTGTGGAAGAGGAGAGAAAAGAAATCCTGATTCCATGTGAGCTGTAGTATGTATCCTCTAGACAAGGCGTTACATGGACCCTAATATTCCACTAATAATATGAATATATTCTTCCTGTGCATGTTTGCCCCACGTGGGGGGAACGATGATGTGAACAAGTTTTCGAGATAGACAGAAACATGGTGGCAGCAAAACAAAACTGCTCTGCGGCTGAAACTTTTTCGTTGGAGACCTTCAAAGATTTAAGGATTGTTGAACGCCTCGATGGTTGATGAACAAAGCTGAAAATAATTCAAACTTCCTCTTCTTCTGTTATATTTCCAGCAATTAGACGCTTCACAGCGGGTGGAACCACTGTGCGCATGTCAAAAGAGTTCTATTCTGAATAAATGCTTTGGGCATGTAAATGCACATCTCATCGGATCTCTTCATTTAGCGTCCATGTTACCAGTTAAGTTGGAATGATTTCAATGAAGAAATATTGTCCATGTAACCTCAGCTTGTGATACGTGATGTGTGACTGTGTGAACAGCTGATGTCACCCTCTGCCTGACAGATTAGACAGAAAATGAATCAAAATCAATTTCAACAACAATCTTTTATCAAATAAAAATGTCAAATATTCTCTGGTTCCAGTGTCTTCTTGTTGCGCAAACAAAACAAGTGATTAGAAGACGTCATCTTTTTTTTTTTGTAAAATTTTATGTATCAAAGAGCAACTCCACCCATTGTACACATGAAGGTCAGTTTACTTGTCATGGGGGATACTTACAGAGCCTGTGAACACAGTTATGTGATATCTTCTGTGGCTCTGGAGGAGTTATTTGCAGTATGGGACATTTAGCATGCAGTGTTTTTTGCTTTAATTTTGACCATTCACTTAATACAAGTGAAAGTGCGGTGCTGAATCTCTGAAGTACCCCTTTAATCAAAAGATAATAATCAGGAGATTAATCGTTAATGGAAATAATCATTAGTTGCAGCCCTGCTAGACAGTTAGCTAGAATTGGTCTCCCACCCCCCTTGCTCTCCTTTCAGCAGTTCTCCCTTTCCTCCCCTCCAGGCTTTCTCTCTGTCCTCCAATATCTCCTCCGTCATCTTGTCCTCTCAGACCTATTATGTTATTTTTTTATGTGCCACTGTAGTCACCATCTTTCATATTAAAAGCTTTTAACAGAGAGCGTTGACACTAACAGAGAAGGAGCCTGGCAGCTTGGTGGAGCCAAGCCCACACACCTTTTGAAGCATGCTCCATTCTCCAAGCTCTGCCTGTGCATTTATGTGCGTTCTGAATGTCTGACCTTGTGTTAATGAAAGTTTGATTTAGTGCGAATGTGAGTCTGGGTGAGGTAAACGTGTGATCAGATGTACAGTATTGGATTACATGTGTGTGTGTGAGTTATCAGTGAGTGCATGGGTATGAGGCATTGGGAGGAAAACACACAGTATGATACAGACTGTGTACACGCTTCACTTACATCAGGCAAAATAAATAAATAATTACTATGAAATTGTAGTGTTGCTTTGTCATAGGACAGTTTCTTCTGGATTTATGAATATTTAGAACTGTCAGCTATAGAGACCCAGTGGACTGAAAGAGATAGAACCTATTCAACATTAAAAGTTAATGTGAAGGTGTATAGAATGATTTGATGGCCATATTCTTGTATTGGATGTTACCACAACAAGGGCTGCAACAAGTTTCTTGTGCCTGATCTACATATTTAATTCACTGACAAGTTTATTTTTCAACTGTGAAATGTCCCACTCAACACACATGTTGATCACAGTACTTTGATACATTTGATGCTAAATGTTAAATGTTAATTTTAAAAAAGAAATTGGTTGCTATATTTGAAATTTGAAATATTGATTTTTGTTTTTAACTCTCAAATCAATACTCCTGCATCAGCTGGGCTCTGTTAGTTACAGAGCTGCAGCTAACGAGTATTTTCATTACCAATTAAATGCTGATTATTTTCTTGATCGATCTATCTATTTGGTCTATCAAGTGTCAGAAAATAGTAAAAAATGCCCATGATATGTTCCCAGAATCCAAGCTGATGTTTTCAAATGCTTTGTTTTGTCTGATAAACAGTCCCAAACCCTAAGATATTAAGTTTACAACGCTATAAAACAGAAAAGCAAATCCTCACATTGGAGAAGCTGGAACAAGAGAATGGTTGAAGTTTTTGCAACAAGAATGCCTTCAATGATTAATCGATTATCAAAATAGTTTCTGTCCATCGACTAATCTATCAATCAACTACTCATTTCAGCTCTAATTGGTTGTGTGTGATGATTACAGAAAACTGACCCCAAGTATGGAAATGGTGCAAACAAAGATCCAGTAATACTGAATTTTGCACACCAGGCAAAGTTGCAGACACCACATGACATTAGCTGGTATGCATACAGATCACAAACAGAATATTGTTCAGGCAGGTTACGTCAGTCATGTGCCATCATCATATAAAACACCAATCACCCATCTGTCATTATTGGTCCATTTAAGGTATCGGCAACATCCATGTCTGAGGTTCCTACATGCACCTGTCACATTGCTGGTGATATGAGCTGTTCACTTCCCCTACTGCCAACTTCCTCCTTTCTGGTTCCCTAATTCATATACAGTACCTGTGATGATTTCTCTTCTCTCCTTACTTGAAATCGTGTATATTTTATGTGACCTTCTGCCGGCTTTGTTCTGTTCCCTGCTGAATTTTCAGTATGCTGCAGCTCACAGCACCATAGAGAGCTGAGCAACACCTGTGCCACCAAATTCAACTGTAACTGACTAATCTAACTTCAGATAATAATGGCTTTGACTTCACAGCGAGTGTTCCTGACTGAAGTAAGCTTCAAGCCCACCAGTTAGCCTGGTTTCATCACTTAGCAACTCATGGCTTACTCATACTTTTCTACAGCACAAATTGCTGCTTTTGGATTGAACCTTGAAAAATTACAATTATAGTGAAGGAGTGCACATTTGTATGCAGCTAGCCTGTGCTTCCCAGTTGCACCTTGATTTATTCTTTATGACCGTTACAGTTGTGCTGCAGCAGGTCCAACTGTATAATCTGAAATGTTCAATATGTTCCAAGTCCAACTGAAATTAAACATCAAGCTTTTTCCACACAGTATGTACAATATATCTGCTCTGTCAATCACGTCCTGTGCTCTTCTTTGAGAAAAAATCAGTACCCAAAAGAGATCATTTCAAAGGCGGTCACACTGAGTAACAGCCATGCAGCAGCCTGTTAAACAACACAAGGGCCACAGACTTTGAAGAACAACCCACATTAGCTCCTGCTAATGTCTCATTCTTATCTCACAAAGACACGTCTCGTGCTGCACCTTGACTTGCTGAATGAGTGACAAACATCCACTGGAAAAAGTGCACCACTAACATCAGCTTGCGGGCTGGATAGCTACAACAGCACATCAAAGTGCTTAAAAACGTCCCTGCAAATGTCATTTCGGTTAGTCTAGATGTTGGTTGTGGTCCATATTCTTCAAAGTCACTGGTAACAAAACACTGTTTGCCCATGACTTGTAAGCTACAGTTTCCAGCACAAAATTGACTTTGTTAGTTCATCTGCAGGGTCCTACCGCTGTCAAACATAAACACTGACACACCTCCTTGGCAGCTATCAGAAAAAAAGTGCATTTCTAGTATTTCCCCAAAGACCTGTGTTTCTTACTTTTAATATTATTAACATTAAATAAAATGCACACACAACATTATTTACGACTGCAGTTAGACTTTCAGTTGTGACAGGCAGTAGCCATGATGCAGTACGTTATTTTGTCGTGGTTAGTAGAGGATGTGCTGAAAATGTAGCTTATAATGTCATACAGCATTTCACTTAAAAATGTTAATAAACTTTTTTTTTTTTTTTACAGTGGCAGCTTGTTTACAATCAATCTGTTTATATTAATGAGGTAACTGATTAATAGCTGACACATGTATTCATAATATTTCTAATTGCTAATGAGGATTTATTAGGCTGATTTTGAATATCAAATTTCAACTCAAAGTTTGATGCCTTTATTGTCATTGCTGCAGCTCCAAAATACACACTGCTCTGTGATTTTCTATGTTAACTGATACTGCTGAAGCCAAACCTCACTGAAGTATGTATAGTATATAATATCACTGATGTATTAACTCTATAACAGATATTGTATCTGTGTAATAGAGCACCTTCTTATATGATAAAAATAGAAAAGTGAACCTGAATGTAAACAGTCTTATCTTGGATTTTTAGTAGTCTGCAGTCTGTATTAGTTTAGGGCAGATTATCTTCCACAGGAAATTAATTCGGCTACAGTATTAAACTGTCTGAAGATGCACCGCTGACATACGGTCCAGAATGCCCAAATAAATTACTCATAGATAATATATTACATAAGTTACAGTAATGAGAACAATAAACAGATAATAAGAACATACAGTTAAACAAATACATACATGTACATACACAGAGAAAAATATGTTTGAGGAAATGGTTAAAGAAAAGCATTTTTTTTTTTCTAAGAATGGGAAGAGCTTTTAGTAATCGAAACCCAGAGGGTTTACATCAAGGCCAGAGAAGAAAGTAGCTTCAGTGAGAGCCAGCTGCATCTTCATATGGATTCAGAGCGGAGTTCTTTGATGGGGTTTGCATTTTTTAAGATGTTCTCAATCAGAGGGCTTCTGAATTCATCCCAAGGTTTTAGTTTGGTGCTGTATAAAATATTATCCCCGAAGAGTTAGCCAACTGAGTTTCACAAGAACATTTCCTTTAAAGTTAAAGAGGCAGAGGGCGGGTGGGTGCTGAGCTGTGTATGAATATATACATGGAAACACACACATGCACACACAGTCGCTGACATGCCGCTCCTTTATTACGTCGTTTGCATTTCTCATTCCCTTTCTGCGGCTGTCCTCATGTGTCTCTGCCTGGCCTTTTCCTCCAGCTGTTGCTTTGATATTAGCTTCATGAAATCTGTGTGAACACCACAGATGTCAGTAATCTGCCCCACTGCAAGGGCCCGTTCAGATAGTCAGTCTCATTCTCTTCTCATCTTCTCGCAAGTCTTTAATCCTCCCACCTTCAACGGAATACAAGAAATGTCAGTCCATCGCTCTTTTTTCTTGGAGCAAGCTGGGTGAAAGGATATAATGTTTTTCATCATTTTCTGTGGACATCTGGCTGTGTAGCTTTGATAAGATTTCCTCCAGGTGTCCTGATAGTCCGGTTCAATGTTTTGTCCTCTGCTCACCCATTTTGTACCTGAGGCAAGCAAGTTAGGGACGTTCTTAGAAAAAAACTAAAGCATCAAGCACCAAAATAAGCGTCATCAACCAGTGATGGAGAAGGATCCTAAATTGACCTTGAACAAATCATCATTAAATAAAAAATATTATATTAACTTAAATCATTTTAAAGTAAATCAGCCCATGGGCATCTGTTCCCCACTCAAATTTAATGTAGTTTACCCTCTGGTTTCTATTCATTTTTCAGCCTTCTCTTGTATGTTTCTAGTTTAACACAACATTTTCAATCAGTTAATAATTAGGTGTGCTCTGATGATGTGCCTATTCATTTTTCAGAATATATTTCACTTGGGCAATGTTTTTGTATGTTCTTGTAAGTATCATTTTGGTATTGGTACACAAACTCAGATATTGCATCAGCACCTGTATCAAAAATTGTCAAATGATACCTAGCCCTAATAACATGAAATTGTGACATGTAAACTGCTGTACAGCTTTAATGTGTAGCTGTAATGTCTAAATTAATCAAAATAATATTTGTATACTTGCAGTAATTGACATTGAAACATACACACATACAGCATGTTTCAAACACTACAGCAATGCTAGCAGCTATGCAAGGCTGGATATGCACAGCAGTGCTTTGAGCTAAATGCTAACATTAGCATGCTAACATGCTCACAAGGACAATTTTAACATGCTGATCCGTAGTGGGTAAAATGTTTACCATGTTCACCATCTTAGTTTAGTGTGTTAGCATGCTAACGTTTGCTTATTAGCACTAAACAAAAAATAAGGCTGATGCTCATGGGAATGTCATTAGTTGTGCAGTTTTGTATTAGACAAAGCCAAAATTTGACCTGATGTTGGCCCTAGATGAAATGTCAGAGGGTCACCGAAGTTTATACAGTTCATCTTGTGGGAAACATGAATGTCTGAACCAAATTTCATGGCAATCCATCCAACAGTCATTGTGATGTTAGAGGTAAAGTCAGGGGATCACCAGTCAGTAAGCTTCATCTGATTTTTGTGTTGTGCTCTCAAGCACTGCCGCCATTACCGCGCTGGCAGAGTGGAACTGAACTCATTTACACTGAGAGTGGGAGCAGAGATGTTTAGGTTTTTCACCGTCGGCAGTCGCCCCCTCCGACAGATGAAGGTATTCTGTGTGATTGTGGAAGTTATTCGGCACAAAGCACTTGTCTGAAATTGGTTATGACACAGGCTTCGGGAAAAAATTACATTAACGTACCACTTCTGTCCAACCTCCGCAGTCTGATGTGAAAGTTCTGTGTGGAGTTGATTAAACCCAGTAGAAATGACTTGCTAACTTAAGTAATCAAATTCTTTATTTCTTGCATTGTAAATCAGAAGAAATGCATCACTTAACAAAAATCAAAAACACATGATGTTGTAAAAGTGGAATTTCAGCCAGGAAATGCAGTAGCAAGAGATATGTCGGGTGGCGGCTCACCATTGGTCCTGTGAAGGCAGATCGATCGGTCCTTAGCGGTTCCTGTAGCAGAGGCTTGTGCCTCCATTTTTTCCCAAATTCTTAGTTCGTTGAGAAGCTGCTAAAAGTGCAGCCCAGAAAAGATGTCTAGCTGTCTGTTAAAACTGGACTGAATTTCATTGAAAAGTTCAGATTTCTTGGCCTTTACATACTATACATTACAGTGTTATACACAGGTTTACAAGTGAGGTGCCATCGCACTAATGTGGATATGCCTATAACTGTCAGTCGTCCTTATGCATTTATGGTGTTGTGAGGACAACAAGTGTAAAAAGATCCAGTCATCTGAGGTTACTGTGATACAGAGTTGTTATTCTTCATACAGCATCTTTTCACTGTTACACTTCCAAAGAAATAACTCACTGGCTGCAAAACACTGAAGATAAAAGAACTTATTTAAATTGAAATTGGGTGCATATAAAGTAATGGGATGGGATTGCAGTTATGATGAGGGGACAAAGTGCTCCAGCTGTCTCTTTGACTATATATCAGACAGAAAATCTGCTGCTGACAACATGTTGCAGGGCGAGCTGAAAGACCATGAAAGGAAAATGATGGTAAGAAGCAGTAAAAAAGTCAACCAAGCAGAACTTACACTCCCCTTTTCAAAGCAATTTAATGTTTTCATGATTAGTTATTCTGATAAAAGTAATGCATGAAGGAAAGTAAAAAAAATGCTGTTTTAAATAATAGAATAATAAAGATAACATTAAAGGTATTTTGATAATTATTTTTCTACTTGCATGAAGAGCAACAAGATGTTCCTCTGAGTGAAAACATGGTCTCCATAAAAATTTTGCTCTTACCATAAAATGGAAGAGAATACTAATGAACACCATACCGATTAACTTTTATGTAAGACCATTTAAGTAAGACTAATCAGCTCTTACATGAGGTTCAGTATATGTCTTTCTTGAGCTGTTTGTAATGGTAAGATTGACATATGGCACCTGTCAAAATCACTGGTATTTCTCTTTGCAGCTGCTTTCCTCTGGCTGCTGTCATCTCTTTACTGTAATTTTATTGTTCTCCACCTCCCTGTGCCTCTCCACTATGTATGTTCTCCCATGTACCAACAGACAGCATTTGATGTAAGAATGTTCTGTGATATATGAAGCCTTGTGTAGAAGTGCAGCTCAGATGAAAAGAGCGTGTTGTTCGGGGGTTGTTGTATGGAGGGGGGGGGGCATGTAAGCCCTGAGGACCACAGTGTTCTGTTGAAGTAGATCTGAGTCAGACAGGCAATTTTTAACACTGCACGTAAACCCAATCTGGCTGAAAGTGTCTCAATCACTCTATCAAGACAAAGCGGTAAATACCGCAGCCAAACAAGGGCAAACACCATGACGTTCAGTTTTACCAGTTGAGATGTTTCATTTCAACATGTTGTCCACAAATGTAAACATAGTTAGACAGGTAAACCATTTATGTTTGAGGTAGATTAGAAACCATTGCATAGTTTGTTCACCAGAGAGCACTGACAAGTTTATTTTTCAGCTGTAAAATGTCCTGATCAGTACATGACTTAGTCACAGTGCTTTAAAAAACACTGTCATCTAGTGCTGCTCATGGTGGAAATCATTGGGTCTCTGTAATAATAATATAAAGAGTAATGTTACGGTCTAGACCTGCTCTATAGTGCCCTGAGATAACTTCTGTTATGATTTGGCGCTGTGTAAATAAAACTGAATTGAATTGGTTTGTTTTCTGGCTGCTAGCGGTAGCGTTTTGGACAGTAGCCAGGCTGGTCCAAAGCAAGAAATAACTGTAAGAATCCCCGATCTCAGTGCAATGAGTGCGCAGCTCTCCATCGAGTGAATGCCAGTCCGAGGTTCACTCTTGTTTTTCTTCGTTTTGTATCACTCTCCCTCTTCACAGTTACTCCGGTTGTTTCACAGTCTGTCATTTCCGCTAGCTGGGGATAGCTACCAGAAAATAAAAGCCTGTTCCTCTTCTGTTTTGGTTGCACAGTGCAATGGTTGAGCCGCTTCCTTTGCGCTGTAAATCGAGTCTTCTTTTTCCCCGGGGGCAGACAGAATTGCACAGTGAAAGCGAGGCTTATTGGAAACCAGTCTAAATGCCAGTGGTGTCATTATTTTATAGCCATTACATTGTGCAATCAACATTTACTTCATAATGATAAGTTAAAGCAAAACAGTTGTTTATTGTCACTTTAAGGGATCCTTGTGAAAAATGTCTGTGTTATATGTTAATACAAAAAACTAAATATCAACCTATATATCATCAATGCTTTTAAACTCCCAATTATCAGTATCATCCTCAAAAATCCAGTATTGGTTGAGTTATAATGTTTACCAGTGACTGATGACTGAATTCAATGTAAAACGTGATTAATGTGCAGTGGATAATTTGGGATAGATAGGATAGCAAAGAGGCTGCATTTCTTGGGTGTTTTTGGAGGAGCATGACAGGGCATCCTTGTTGACCTGTTACAATGTACTATATCCAGAGTTTGTATTACAGTCATTCAGAATCAACTTTATTGGCCAAGGGCAGGGTTAGAAATACGGGAATGCTACAGGGAGCTCGGCTCCCCTGAAAGATACGAGCTCCCCAGAAAGCCTCAGAAATGTAGCTCTAAAATATTGTAATTTTTGGTGCCACTGTTTTTTTCCTGTATATTTAAATTCCAGAAATAAATAATAGGCTAACAGTAAAGCATTTGTCAACGTGCATGTTTATTCACACATAACACTTTCCGATAATTTGTGTGTAATAAACACAATGTTATTCCTGCTGTGGCCATCCATGTGTGTGCATGTTCATAATTGTCATGGGGTGCAACCTAGGTCTGGTCTGTTTAACAAAGTAACGCAAACCACTGCCTGTCCACTGTGCACTGGCAATTTTACTGTTTCTCGACAGAGCGCTAAAAAAAAAAACATTGCAACAGTGAATCATTTTTCTGTTTCTCTGTTGCCCCAGGCTAAATATTCATAACGTAAACTTGTGGGCCCATTCGTGTATGTGCGTGCATGTGTGCAGTATCCTCCCACCCCGAAAAATAAGGCCAAGTGTGTTGACAGACACATACAAGATATTTGACTCTCTGTCGCTCTCAGTATACTTACACACAGTGCAGAGAACAAATTTACAGGACGATACAGACATACAAATAAGCTAAACAAATATAAGCAAACTTAGAAATATAGCTATTATATCCAGGCAAGAGCTGGACAATAAATCATCTATATACAGGTCAGATTGTTACTATGAACTGTATGTAGTAGGTTGTGGAACAGGTAGCGCGACAGTGCAGGTAGTGCAAAGAATGCTGGAATAAATATTGTATAAATGATAAGTTACACTGTTAGTGTAGAGGCGGTTTTATGTGCATATATTGAGAATATATGGACAATATTTACAGTCTGCCTAGACTTGCAGATGATAATGAAAGGATGTTATGTGCATGCTATTGCACAATGTTTATGTTATACTGTAATATATATGAATGGTATGTACAGTAAGATGATTTAGTATTGCAGTGTTTTTTGTTTACAGGAATTGTTTTTATGACTGATTTAACTGTTCATGATGGCAACTGCGGCACAATCATCCTGTAATGTGCTGAAGGTTTGGTTCACCCAGATTACAAAAATGTTTTGGCTTTTCTTGCAGGGGCTTTGAGATAGCTGCCTCGTAGATTTGTGCTAGAACTACTTTTTTCTAACTTAGTCCCTAGTAAAAACTCACATTGAGGCCTGTGGAGTATTCAGAGTAACGGGGACATTGTTTCTCAAAGAGATGCTGCTATTCCTCAAAATAATGGTATAATGTGAAATTATACTTACATATATCTACATACTGTAGATGCTTCCTTATATGACAGTAGTGTTTTAACCAACCTGTGGCTCGTTCTCGTGCTCTTGCACCATCTGTGGCAGTACTCCAGTCATTGTCTTTGGGGCTCAGGGCTCTGCTGGTTTTCATGCTAGCTATCTAATCAGACGCTGATTTACACCTGGAATGACAGTGGAATACATATAATTAGATAGCAAAATAGAAAACCAGCAGCAGCCTGGGTCAGTTACCCAACACTTAACCCTCTGTAGCAACTCATCAGTCTCTAAGATGAAGGACAGAGTCGATGATTTACAGGTTAATTGGGTGCCGGTAAATGTTGTTGTCCTGATGGACCTCTGCTGATGCTATCTACGTCTTGACTGACACCTGATCCTGCTCCCACCTGCCTGTAGGGCATACATACTGCTGTATGTCAAATAGTGTATGTCCTTATGTGTACTGTATTCATTTGCACCTTAACAGTGCAATATGTAAACGGAGTTGACCTCTCGCTCTCATGTGCTGCACAGTTCTTATACATGCACAAGAATCCTTCTACACTGTAAGGAACACAGAATTCACACTGTAAGCCTCAGTATAAGCAACTACTAAAAGACAAAGTCAGTATCCTCACCACATACATACTGGGGTATATTTTCTTTGTTTTAATCTGTTTCTGCTTCTTACCTTTACCCATTAGATTCTGTTGTTGTCCTACTGTCCTCAGTTCATCCATTCTCTACCTCTAAAGGAAATGACATTACAAATTGATCTGAAACTAATTGGCTAAACAAAGGCAACTAGCGCAATGTAGTCAGCTTGCTAACCAGCTAATGTAATCAAGCCAATTCAAGGCTTGTTTCAGTATGATTCCTCTATAAATATAGAGGTCCTCTAATGAGTAACAACAAAACAACAATTCACAAGCCTAGAGAAGATATGAAACTCATAGACATATGGAGGCTGACTAATCCCTGTGAGAGGGAACATACAATATGTTCTACTCCCTGCTGCCACATATACCATTCTAGAAACAACTTGTTTTTGATAGAAACGTCCTTAATATACATTGTGGAGAACATACAGTAAAGGATGTTGTCATTATGGATCATGCAGCAGTAGATGTGTGTATGTTTCAGATGGAGAATGAGCTCTGCACCCACCATTTAGAAAGTTATTAGGAGATGATTTGTCGAGATGAAAATACAGTTTATGGGATTTTTAAAAGAAATTGTGTCATTATTAAACTGATAGTACAGGTTATAAAGGTTGAAAAGGAAAGGAAATTGGGAAATGAAAATTAAGTTAGGGAAGTTGACGAGCAATATCAAATCATTTTCAAGCTTTCAGTTATAATTCTAAAGATTATATCCAGCAGTTTTTGTCTAGTAGCCACTGAATGTATTTACATTATGTAACTACCTCTCTCTTACCTGACATTGTTACTGATCGAGTCCTCCTTTTCTGTGTAATACTCAAATCATCTTCACATGCACAAGGGGTTCACAGTGCAATGCATGCAGGTACTCCAGCATTATTGTCTGTAATTTCATCTACTTGATAGAAGTCTCCCTGTTTACTGATTCTGCTGCTACAGTTGTATCAGAGTTGAATTTGTTACTGCTAATGGAAGCTGAACAATTCCTAATGGTCCTTCTTCATATTAATTGTTCAACCGGTGAACCACGAGGTGGCTTTTATTGTAAAGCGGTCACAGGAAATGTAATGTATTTGTCACTTAGCGGTCACTAAGAGGTTAGTGGTAAAAAATACAACTCTTAAAAGCAAAACAAGATATGGAAATGTTTAAGCATTTTTGTTCTAAATATTTCAGGGAGCTGTAGGATTAAAAACTGCAAACAGCAGGATCTTACTGTGGTACTGGCTACTCCTTTTACCATGCTATCCTGTTGTCTAGGAGAACTACTCGAGCTGTATATCTCTGCATGGGTATACAGCTGTCTGAATGTCTTCTTTAGTAAAACTTTTTTCCTGACTGAGTAGCTGCTCAGGGTAGTTTTTGTTACCTTTGTTGTATTTTTATTACGTTGTAAAGTTCATAAAGAAAATAGGCATTACACAGGTTAATTGTATATGAAGGAAGTGAAACTTTCCTCACAGAGTATTTATTTACCAGGCGCAGTAACTTCCTGGAATCTCCGCTGGTTGCTTGGCAACCTCATGGTGACGACAAGACCCCAGGAAGACACTGCACCCAACCACAAATTGTCTGGGTTTTTTGTATGGATTAAACAGTTGAGATATAACATGTTAATTGGTGAGCCTTAGAGATGCTGGTAGGTGCTGATTTTGATACCTTTGGATGGAGCCAAGGTAGCCGTTTCCCCTGTTTCCAGTCTTTGCACTAAGCTAACAGGCTGCTGGCTGTAGCATCATATTTAGCAACATGTACAGACATGAGAGTGGTGTCTGTCTCATCTAACTCTAACTCTAACTATTCCTTTTATCAAAACCAGGGAATGTTGCTAATGTAAAGTCATATTCAATAGTGGAGATCAAGAGGTTGCTAAACATAGATCACATTGATTCACATTGTAAAAAGACATAATGTCCTCCTCAAGCTATTCGTAGAACTGCAATATTTTTAGTCTCTAGTTCTCTCAGCAGCTTGTAAAAATCCTACTTTCTTAGTGGGTTGTAGTATTAGAATTCATTATTAAAGTGTTTGTAGATTAGGCTTTACATATTTCCATCCATCCATCGCTCCATCTCTGATTATTCAATTCAAATGGAGGGGTCTGATGTGGTCTTACAGTGATTTCTCTTTCTTCTCTCATATCAGGAGTAGCTTTGCAGTAGCAATCGACCCGTGTCGTGTGTGTAATTTTCCCTTAAAGGATGTGAATAGAAGTCTGGAACTGATGATGAAGATAGGGGGAGGAAAATGCGAAGGAGTGTGCCCAATCAGCGACATCTGAGATAGCTGGTAATGAGCAGCTGTCCGTCAGTCAATCAGCAAGTCTATTTCAAAAAGGAACTGATGGCTCAGACAACATAAACAGGGGAAAAGGAGAGGGTAGAGGTTTTTTAAAATTCACAGTAATTCAAGGAAAGCCTTACTGCAAAGCACCATCACCAAGAGACTAACATCTGTCATCAAATAAGTCATTAAATACCAACTTCTACAGGTGGCAGCTTTAAGAGGAGATGGAGGAAATTGTGTTTTCATCTGTGGATGGTCATTTTTTTCAGATGCTCTCCAACTTTCAATCTTCGCTGCCTGTTTGGTTTCCAAAGATAAGGAGATGGAAAGTCATAGGGAGAGACAAATGAGTCACAGTACATATACACAGTATATATATATTTATATATGGTCATGCCAATAAAGCTTTTTGAACCACACCAAGCCAGCAGCTTGTCGGGGCTTTATATACATTTATATGCAGGATTTATGTGATTATCACATTTTTACTTTAACGTTACGTTAACGTAACGTTAATGTTTTGAGGGCAACTAAAGTCAGGATGCATCTTTTTATTTTTCTTGTCTTGCAGGAATCCTTATCTGTGCTTTTTGTATCTTAGTAGAAAGCTGTTTACATAACAGAGACATGCTGTGTGCCGCTGATAGTCTGTGACTCGAATTTGTTAATAACAGACTCCTACCCTATTTACACCTTTCATTATTGCATGCTGGGTCATCAGATTTTAATCAGTGCACATTAAATCTCAGTGCAGAGATCTGATTCTGCACACCACCTCCACAGGTGATCAGAGATACATTAGAGTTGGTTTATTAAAGTGTAAATGCAGTCTGAGAGCCAAGTCCCAGACTATAGAAAAAATACAGTTTTTATGCAAAAAGCAAAAAGCACCAGTTTTAATCCTTCATCTTTGGTGAATGAATTTGCACCATTGATCAAAGCTGTTTTGACGGTGCTGACCTCGGAGGGAACGGAGTGCAGGACAGTTCAATAAGGACTCTTTTTAGCAACATTTATTTAACCCTGTATAAACCAGTATAAACTGGTCCACAAAGGAGCAATGCTTTGTTGACAGTTATGAGACAGGAGTCGTACAAATACGTCTTTTGAATAAACTGTATGAAGGTATTGTCCCGTTAGCGACTGAGCAAAGCAAACGAGCTGACAAGCTTGCTGACTAAATATTAGCATGGCATACAATCTTGAGAGCAAAATGCCAGGATGGAGTAAACAGCCCAGTTCAGAGAAAATGGAGAGAAGCTCGGAGAGCTTTTGTGAGTATCGCTACAATGTTCCCGGCTGGCTAACATGTTAGTGTTTAGCTTGCCAGCTACAGTAGTTCACCAACCAGCTCTGTGAGTAGTCACTTTGCCACCAATAATTTTGCGAAGACGTGTGGCTGTATTTTGCTGTGCCACGTTCTGGTGTGACCAGGCCTTAAATTTCTGATCTGGTGTTCATTATACTCCCACATGTGTGAGTTATATAGAAAACTATAGAAAATGTACTCAACCTTCAGTAAAATCATACGCTTAAAAAAGGATGTTAATGTGAGCATCTGCATATGTTATTATAGGAAATGTATGGAGACTTATGATGCGCTAATATTATTATGGCTTTGAATGAAATGTCACCCAAACCCTCTGTCTGATGTTATTCTCCTTTCTCTTTCATATATGGACGTTCACATATTGTCACAGTATGTGTCTCTTATAAATTATAAATATCAGTTTCTCTGTGCAGTGTGACACATGCATCCTTTTTGTGCACATGTGTTATTTACACAAGACTCCAGAGCATTGTGAGGTTAACCTAAGGCACAAATATAGCGTAATGATAATGATAGCCTGACTGAAATAAATAGCTTTATAATGAATCCTAACTCAGACACACCTAAACCCTGCCTTGTAACCCAGCCCCCATCTTCCGCCTTCACATCTCTGATCTCAGAGAGGGGGCTGCAGTCTATGGGCCTCACAGATCTCAGCCAAAGCTGTGAGTCATCGCTGAGAGACCAGGGATCAGAGCATGAGAGCGCTGCCTGTTTGGCAGTCATTAACTGCAGTAAAAATGATCTGATCTGAAGTCTTCAATTTTATGATGCTGAAGTATTTTGCATAGCCGTATTTGTTCATCTGTATTGGCTGGTCCTGTTGCCCCTGGTGACATCACTCCACTGGTTTTGGAGTCATTGTTGTAGTGTACTTACAGTATGAGCTAAACCAAAGAAACCAATGTAGAATTCATTATTTCCATCGGTTTTTGGGGTGTGGTTTGTCTGTTTGCAATTGTAGAGTAGGAGGAAAAGGTGTGTTTGCGTGTGTGTGTGTGTGTGTGTGTGTGTGTGTGTGTGTGTCACTGCTGAATATATTCCCAGTGCTGCTTATGCTGGAGGTTGTTATGCTGAAAAGTCAAGGTTCAACTAGAATACAATATTCCTTGAAACTGAACCTGTATTATTATCATAAGAGAGGTTATCTATCTTTTTTTTATGTTGTGTTAAATGTATACATTTAAAAAAAGATATTGAAGATATAGAAAGTTGGGTCAGTAGATGCTATGAAAATTATTATTGAGGTGAGCTGTTCAAAATGTCAGATCAGAACATTTTATGCTCAAGGACAAAGTGAGCACTTGCTGCCCTGCCTCGTAATGATAACGTTCGTATACAACTAAGTTGCATTAGCAAATACATTTCATAGGAAACGTAATGCTGCTCTATCAACATAATGAGGAAAACATATATTGAACATATCTGCAAACTTTTCACTGCCAACATATTTCATTATTTTCCCTTCTGTGTCCACGATAAATGTTTTTACGGTTATATTTGGTTGGTTAACGTTAAGGAAAGATCATCGTCTTGACTAAATGTTGAAAAACGCATGAGATGGAACATGTTTCCTCTTTAAATATTCAACTAAACCACAGTCTTTCCCCAACTTTAACCAAGTAGTTTAGTCTAAACCTAACACAGTAACAGGATGCAGAGTGGTGTCAAAGTCCTGTTCTTTGTGTTTGCTTGCTCTTGCTTAATGTGATGTTATAATCAATATTGAGCAGCATATTGATCTAATAATTAAGGTTTAGGGCCAATTAAGGTACTTATCATTACTCACTCCAGGGGCATTCTGCAGTCAGGTATTCAAATTAATGTTGTTTTTCTTTGACTCTTGGACAGTGTCGGTTTGTTATATGGATATGTTGAGGTGATCTTTTTCTGTATGATGATACAGGAAGTTCCCATTTATGATGAATATTGACAGTTTTGTCCTTATTTGCCTTTTGTCTCTTTCTAATCTTCTGACAGTGTGATGTTTTATAGATTTAAGAAAAGATGGCTTCTTTACCTAATTCACACCAATTTTAAATTTAAGTTTAAATTCTTTATTTGTCATATGCACAACAAATGAAGCTCAGCGTAAGTTCAATCAGGAAGACTATCTTTATGCCTCATTCATTCACATCTCTCTGCTTCTCTTAATCAGCTGATTATGGGCGTTTTCTCACTTATCCAACCAGATTTTGCCACGATTTCCATCAGCCAATCACATTGCTGCTGCCAAACTATCTGTTCTCCTCTCGCTTGCTGTCAGCTGCCATTTCAGTGTGGATTCGTTGCGACCCTCCTCCACCCCGTTCACCTCCAGTTCACCGCATTCAGTGTCCGGGTCAGGCTCATTAGAAGTTCAATTCAATTCAATTCAATTCAGTTTTATTTATATAGCGCCATATCATAACAAAGTTATCTCAGGGCACTTTTTCTAGTAGAGCAAGTCTAGACCGACTCTTTATATTTACAGAGACCCAACATTTCCCAACAAGTCCACTCCAGATCTTCTGCATCCTTCCACCACCACCATCAGTGTCTAGACTCCATCAGGGGGGTATCCTATACTGCTCACGGCTTCTCTACATCCCTTAAAATATGATGATGTCATGATGGTGTCTAATTGCCAAAGACTCTTAACATTTCTCATCTTTATTATGATAAAGATGAGAAACGGACTACCATGTCCAGGCTGCTAACAAGAACAATTTAGTTTATGCCTGGTTTCCTTTATTTTCATCTTGCAGTGGATATTTTTACTGGTCCTGAATCAGATCGTGTTATGTATTTATTTAGCAGTGACTGATGGCCGACGTGATAGCAAATACCCAGGAAATATGACGTGGTCACATGATATTTCCTAACAAGTTGTTGACGAGGAAACCATTTAACAATTCACCAGGCAGCAGTGGGTTATGGGATGCTGAGGGCTGCAAAGGCCCCTCCTGTTTTGTCCTCCAAAGAATTTTCAGCTGCGTTCAGAGGAGGTGTTGAAATGAGAATGGCCTTGTAGGCTTGTTATAATGGATTCAGTCTTGAAATGCAGACCTTGGGTCCCTTAACATTTCTCATCTTTATTATGCACTTTATTATGCAATATTTGTTCACTCATACTGAAGTCTCTCCTAATTGAATTGCAGTGAAGCAGTCGTTCTCAGGCTGCATGAACAATGAACAATGCTCATACAAAAATGTATAAAAGAAAATCAGACAAGTAAACCAGAAATGAGAAAAAGAGAATCTAAGACAAGACATAAATAGTGCAAAAGTTAAAATAAAGGGGGGGGAATATAATATATATGAAATAGAATAAAATAAAATATAATTAATATGAAATATAATACTGAGGAAAACTGAGGTTGTGCAGTAACTGACCTCATTTTGTAGTCCTACAAAATTTCCCCAGCATTTATGTATACATGTGGAATACATTGCTAGTTCCTATACCTTATCAAAGTCACTGAGATCAAAAAGTAATAGTAGTATTAGTAGTAGTATAAATAAATATACCGGCAGTAAGCTAGACAGTGTGCAGGAGTTTTCCACTTTAAAAACGTAATCCAAGCAGCTGTCACGTTTCCTCCAAAACGTCTTCGGCAAAGCAAATTAGCAGACGCAGCTGGTGTGTTTCAGTGCTATGAAATATTTAAGATCTGTATATCCTTAGAAAACTGTTGAGTTGCATATCTATAATGAATCTTTCCGATTAAAATGTTGCTGTTTATATCAGTTTAACCTTATTAGGTTACGTTGGCTAACTGGCTCTTCAGTCTCCTTTTTATTAGTATGTAAACATTCACCCCCCACAAGCTGACAACCTACTTTATTTCATAGAGCTACGAGTACGTCAGGATTTTGCATACAGGTAAACGAATGCCGTACAAGGCAGACTAAGAATATGCCCGCTTTTTATCTTAGACAGATCTCCGAGAATATATTATTAATAGTGAGCAGACCAGCCGCAAAGACATGACCCTGTATACCTCCCACTCCCTCTTCTCATTACTGCCTGATGAGAGCTGAAACATCCCTTCAGGGCTTAGGCAATGCTCTAATAGCTGCTGTCTGGTGACTTAGAGGTCTGGTGAAGAGCGCATACCAAGCTCTAACCACTCATTCATTCAGCCCGAACAAATTGACCCCACTTGGAGCAGCACATCCTTTCAGCACAAGTGGTTGTAATTCAGGAAAAACTAAATGTATAAATAATCATTTATACTTTAGTTTAAGAAGGCATAACTGGTAGCAAATAGATTAGCTTGCTTGTTTGCTGCCTGCGTTCCCCTGAGGAATAAAAGGCATGTTCAGAATGTTTCTCATAGAGCAGTGTAGTGTGTGGGGGGTCTATTAGTATAGTATACAGTAGGCCTATCAAGGAGATCAAGAACACTGGGTCGCATGCAAGAAGTTTGTGCTACATGCTGAGAATTTAATGACTTCATCACACCTTATATACTCTATACATAGAATTAAAACACACACACACACACACAAAGGGTGGTCAGGGCTGAGCTGTCAATCAAGCATGGTCTGTACATGCCAGTGGTGAAAAGTATTTAGATCTTTTACTACAATGTAAAAATACTCCATTACAAGTGAAAGCCCTACTTTACTTGCATACATTTTTCTGATAATACTTTTGCTATATATAAAAAGAAAAGGTATACATTATGCAGAATGGCCCTTTTCGATGTGTTATATCATTATTACTAATGCAGTCATGTGTAAGCCAGTAGTTATGTCGTGGAAAAACTGCCTATGGTCTTAAGTTGAACAAAACACAAGAAACACTTACAGGTCGTTGACAAAAATATATTGTACAATAGGAGATAGATTCACAGTTCCCAACCAGCCTGTGGGTCAGGCCCCCCTCATAAGATATATCTGAGATGATTAAGGCCAGAAAAAAACATTTCTGCTAAACAAACATCTGTCTTTGACTTTTTCTACATTTATTTCATTTGATTCATTTATTTATAAGAACAACACACAGCATTGCCAAAGATGCCAGTGTTAACCAACTGGCTAATATTCAACTGCAGTCCTATGGCAAGATGTTCTAAAACCAATTAAGGTTTTTCTATTTTATTGTGAACAGCTTGTAACTCATAGACATATTTGACCTGTGACAAGGCCTATATTTAAACATCCTGCAGACACAAAGCAACATTCACATTCATTTGAAGTTGTGTTTCTGGCCACCCGATGAATGTAAGTTCAATATTCACTCTCCTTTTAGCTCTGTTTTTGTCTGTTCTCCACCAACTCTTGAGAAAAATATCTGGCTCTTTAGCCACTAAATGCTCCACTATGTTCACCAGCTAGTCTCTGACTTTGTCTGTCGGTTGGTGCTGGGCAGGTAGCGTACAGTGAGTTTATCAGAGCTTTTTTGCTGAACAGCTGCCTGTTAATGCTGGAAATGGTGTTGATGAGAATAAACCAGAAGCGTAAAGTGACAGCCGTAAAACCAAAACAATGAGCTGAAAGAGGCTAAAACGCTCCGCTGAGGGGAACTGCAATATTGATTACTACAGCTTCAATGCCTTTATATACTGTTAGATAATTAACAATACACATTTTTACTTTAGCTCTCATACACATATAGTGGAGTAAAACGTATAGTATTTCCTTTTGAAATGTAGTGGAGTAGAAGTAGAAAGTAGGATTCATTGCAGTATTTGTATTGGATTGTATTACGGTAGATGGTACAGGTGTAGCCTACCTAATAAAGTGGTACCTCAGTGTATCTTTGTCTCTGTATCTACTGTGTTGAGAACCTTGGAACAGTAAATTATGGTTCAGCCACTACTGTGTAAATATATAGGAAGCTACATACAGGCAGAATGATAATGGTCATAATTTAAGATCAACAGAGTCCGGGTGAGAATACAGATCATATTAATGAATACGGATGATATGCACATGTGGGTTAGGCATGACTTGGATTGCTTGTTAAGAGATGGGTGATATACCCTGTTGATTGCTTAGCACTAATTTAATGTTTTTCATAGCTTAACTGTTCAATTTTGAAACATTGCCCTAGTTAAAAAGAAGGTTATGAAATTAGTATTTTCTTTGGTTTTCTCATTCCTACCATTTGTTATCATGTTTATTCAGCTATACAACAGGCTGATAGCAAAGAGAACAGTTGCCAAGTTCCCACAATGCAATGTGCCATCTGGGCTAGCCTATATGTTTTACTGCATTTGTTGACACAGCAAATAAATGGCTCCTATTTCCAAGTAATCATTTCCTGTTATTTACTTTGCCTCTGTGAAAGGAGCAGACAGCATTAGATTTACCGTGACTCTTGCTTCATGTAATGGGAACACTGAGGGAAAGAGTTGATGTTGTTAGTGTTGGACATAAACAGGAGCTTGTGTCTCCAGTTTTGTCTTAACAGCTTTCAGAAGGTGCAGCTCATTTTTCTTATTTGTCTCCGTGTTTCTCTCACTCACTCTGCTCCTCTACGGAACATTAAGACGATTGTTCAGTCCTTAATGCAAACTTGTTTTATTTCCTGATCACGCAAGGACAGAGGAAGTAGGAGACACGAAATAAGACAAATAAGATGCATCGATTAGGTGTGTCACTTAAAAGAGGCTGGATCCATGGAGGGGCGCGGGCCAAGAAGGCGTGTCCTTTGGAGGAAGCTGATGCTCTCCAAATGAGGCAGGCTAGCCTCAAAGAGAAAGAAAGTGATGGCAGATGCAGACGATGCAGAAACATTTCCAAGTTGACCACCTAAAAGTCTCAAAAGGCCAAAAAAGTGGTAATTACTAGTAGCAGACTGGTCACCTTACAGCAAAAGTTGCAAGAGCCTGACAAACCAGAAATTTAGATACTCAGCTCATAACGCAAATTGAGGTAAACCCTTTTATTAGTGGTTGGAAATGTTACTATTTAAATAACTCATAATAATTTTACGTTATCCAAAGTGAGCTAACTTTACAGTAGCTTTGTTTGGCCCAGCAACAGCGGTGTTTGCTCAGTGAGGAACCCTAATAACCCCTATTATGTTTTTTGGGGTGGGAGTGATTCGCTTCTCAAGGTATTGTAGTCAGCAGTGGGTGATGTGTGTCCATACAGCTGCACCTTTGTGTTTTCTAAAAATCCCTCACACCAGCTGCCTAGTGAGACACGTCAACGCTCCAGAAAAAGCAGCTTTTTTTTTATCAGATCTGGTCCCCTGATCGTCACACCCTGGCTATGCAATGCAGTCAAAGTGTATTGCACTGAAATGAGTTTCACTGCAGCCAATCAGGTGCAGCAGAGAGAATTGGACTCCCTGGGCTTCAGTGAAAAAATATCTCTGCACACGTGAATGTGTGACAGGGGCATCGGAGGGCATCACAACTAAAATAAAAGTGAAAAAAACTCCTGCAAACTGCTGGCTTACTGCTGGTATATTTATTTATGAAATGTTGGTCTACACAACCCTTATTAGGTATAAATGATATATGACATATAATATGCAAGCAGTAATTTAAGGCCCCTAGTAGTAAATTGGAAACGGTGTACAAGGTTAATCGTACATTTATATTGATATAAAACGGACTACCATGTCCAGGCTGCTAACAAGAACAATTTAGTTTATGCCTGGTTTCCTTTATTTTCATCTTGCAGTGGATATTTTTACTGGTCCTGAATCAGATCGTGTTATGTATTTATTTAGCAGTGACTGATGGCCGACGTGATAGCAAATACCCAGGAAATATGACGTGGTCACATGATATTTCCTAACAAGTTGTTGACGAGGAAACCATTTAACAATTCACCAGGCAGCAGTGGGTTATGGGATGCTGAGGGCTGCAAAGGCCCCTCCTGTTTTGTCCTCCAAAGAATTTTCAGCTGCGTTCAGAGGAGGTGTTGAAATGAGAATGGCCTTGTAGGCTTGTTATAATGGATTCAGTCTTGAAATGCAGACCTTGGGTCCCTGAGCTGGGATGCAGCAGTTCTGTCCCGAGGTTAGAGAATATTTCATGACCCCGATAGGAGGATCCAAACCAAGCTGATAAGACTTTTCTGTAAAATGATAAAAAGTTCAAGCGTCACTTGAAAAAATGAGCTGCTCCATCAGCTGCTGTGAAGTTAATTGGAATATACAGTTATGTAAGTTGTGTTCATTGTCTCTTAACAAATACACCCACACACAGATGTAGGCACAGACTCAGATGAACATACATGGTTGAACACAAATCTCTTGATACACAGCCCATTTTACAGCACAACACTGCAAAGCTCATTTTAGGCAGCTGCTGAAAATTACTGCAGCCTGGTTTCAACATCCAGGACCAGGTACATTTTCATGGCTCATACATTCAGATAGAACCAAGAAAAATATATTATTATTTATTATTATTATTATTATTTTCTTAGCTTGTACCATCATTCCTATCAGTAAAATCTGAGACTGTACTCATTAAGTTAAATGCTGAGATTTGGGAACACCGCAACATCACTACGAAGTCAGATGGGGCAAGAAACACAGTCAAACAGTCAAACAATGTTTTATTAAAAGAAAAGGTGAACAGTAAAATGATTACTCAAACTGTCCATTGTACGTCCATGACAGTAAACAGATCAACATTCGCTTTAACTTTGACGTACTGTAGTCAGTACAAAGAAATGATAAATAGAAATATATTGGTTGTAATAAGCATGAATTATCCTTTAAGTCAGATATTTTAACACACTATTATATTAATATACATTTTATACCTCTCATATGGTAAGTGAGTGAGTGTGATCAGATTGTTCATTATAAGAATTCAGATGCAAAATGCAGTATAATACAAGGTGTAAATTAGGTTCAGAGAAATGTTTTACATACATTATAATGTAAATTAGCTGACAGTTAAGAGGATCAGCCTTCCACGCTGTTGGTCACTCTAAATTGATGGCAGTTTGGGTTTGCTCTGCATAAACATTCCACCAAATCGAGGCACATTTATACGCATTACTGTTGTAGGGATTCACAAATTATTGATGTGAAGAACGCATGTGTTGCATCTTGATCAGCTGTTATGTGGAGAGAAGTTTGTCCATATCTCCTCCAGGAATGTGACCTGCTTTTACTTCTTACTTTTGTTGTTTTTGTGCTGCTTGGTATTGAATCCACGTTTGTTTTCAGGAATGTAAGTCATTATCTGTGTGACCTTTTTAGATGCTGAATTTCAGACTGAGTAGGCGGACATAAATGATGCACTACATAAGTATACATCAGCCGTCTAATCGATGTGCACTCAGAATGCTGCACGCAGTGTTTGGTCTGAGGCTCTGGTTGTAAAACTGTTGAGGGATTTCCCTCACTTTATTGTGATATTAGATATTCATGAGAAACAGATGCATCTAATTCCACATTAAAATTGATGTCTACAAACAGGAAACTATAGGGAAGAGGAATTATAGCTATTCCTGGAGACTCCCAAATGGATACGATCACTGCCTGTAATTCAGCATATCTGATAAGCAGACATAGTGTTATTTGTGTAATAATTTGTTGAAAGATGTCATGAAGTCTCAATATCTGCCTCAGTGAGTTGATCAAATGATCATTTTTAAAGCAAGCATTGACGCCTTTCACAATACACTATCTAACTGCTGCTACTTAGCACAGGAATGATGGATTATATTGATCTGACACAGGCTGCCTGATCTATTGTCCATTCCTGTAATTTGTCCACATTTTTGTCCTCAGTTGACAATAATGTGGATGGATGTTTAATATTTAATATGCAGGAGGGAGGTAATGTAGCCGCTGGCCCCCCAGAGCCAAACCTCTTTCCTCTTCCTGTGCTGCTGCTGACTTGGCAGGATGTCCTCGGCCACTTAGCCACTCAGTTACCACTGAACAGCTATCAGGGCCCATTTCTTTCAAAGGACACTTATGTACATACAACACATTTAAAATTGGACAGATGGGAAGATAGATGCTCAACTCGACACTCCAGCAGACGGTGGCTTAAAAGCAACAAATTTCCTAATTCCTGTTTAATTTGTTTTTCTTTATAGAGACCCCTTTGGTGATAAACAGTTATTGGTGTGATGTGCATCGACCCCACAACTTTTCCTTGGCAATAGAGTTGCAAAGTAAGAAGAGTAATTTCAGCCGTCCTGGGTTCCTTAAGTAAAAGTCCCATATCATATTCTGCATAGACAATGTTAGCAGACTGGCAAGTGGATGCACATGAAACGCTCCTTGTTGAATCATCAGTACAAAAGATGAGCAACAGTGTTAAGTGCAACACAAGTCATGTTGCTGTCTAGAGCATCATGTGATTTGACGGCCACAGCACACATTGGATGCGTCATACAGACTGAATTGCTGCTTTACTGTAGAGGTGACATGCATCGATGCTGGGAAATAGAAACAGGAGTGTATCCTGATGAGTTGTCAGCCTGCAGTGACGTGCCTTAAGATGCTGCTGGTGCACAGGCTTAACTGATCCACGCCTCTGACTGTATTCTTCACCATAGCAACGGTGGCTGAGGCTCATGGGCATCATTTAGAGCCATCAGTCACAAGAGACTGAAGGAAAAAACAGGATTTCTCAGATACAAGGTTGGAATAATTAAAACTAGCAACCATAACATAAACCTATGGTTCATTTATTCAGGAGAATCCTGTGTTTCTATGTTGAGGAACAATATTCAATTTAAAGAAAACTCTATGGCATTTGATTTTTTCCCCCCTGGTAACTACCGTCTTTTATTTATGTATTTACAAATGGAAATCATCTTAACAAAAACTTTCGAACGAAAAGACTTTCTTCTTCTTTTTTCTGTTGCTCTGCTTCTTTCTGAGATCCTTCCTGTCAACCTTTACACACACACAAACAGAATACCTGTAGACATAAGCTGACCCCGATATCTGACAAGGGTTGCTTTGTGATATTAGGCAATAAAAAAAACAAGGCTTCTGTGTGGAACTGCAGATCAGTGAAGCTTTGATTTTCTCACGTTGCCCTCTCTCGGATCATCTGTAGAGCCTGTTGTGCCAACAAAACCAATAAAAGTTGGCTGGAAATGTCAGTGTGGGCTTTGCTCAGGGAAGAAGAGATATTGAAGATGGAGGATGAAGAGAATAACACTGGTTTGAATGAATTGTGAGATTCTTTCTTCTGGAGTGGCAGAGTTGAAGCTTAGGAGTAAAATGTCTTTGATTTTGGACCAGCTGGCATTTTCTACAGCAGTTTTGGGGGCTGCTGGTATTTGGTGTGTGAAGGGCTTTATTTTAGGGCACTAGCAGTGAGCTTGCATACAAATATCATTTTTCACACACAAAAAAAACACATACACAGCCTGGCATGAAAGGCATTTCATTTGTGAGAACAAACTCACACACTACCAGGAAGCCACCGCAAAAATTAGGGGAATATTTGCTAAAGGTTTGCAGCCTTTTTTAAGGCTCAAATAATGTTTTTCTGTATTTTCTAAAAGATAGCAAGGAGGTTTTGCACTGGTAAAATGGAAGAAAAGCTGCACTGCCAAAAATGGTGTGTTTTTTTGGCTCATACAGTATGTATTTTAAAATGTTCTGTTTCGAAGTGAACAAGACTAAGAGTCTAAAGCCACACTAGCGGCTCTGTGAGCACAGACCAGTGGCACAGGAAACGGTGTCTGAAATCTAAAGAGCAACTTAACACCAGCTGAAATTCTTGTTTCTGTCGCACCTGCAGTGGTTTCTACACTTCCCAGTGATGCCGTGATGTACAAGTGTCTTCCAGAGTGTGTCGGTACACCATGACATCACTGCTGAGTGTGGTTATAAGTGCAACAAAGCACACTTCTGACCACACCTAACCACGGCCATCAGTGGTGCTGGGCGTGGTAGCAATGCAACAGTCATTTTTCATTTGCTGTTTCCCTCCGTGGCCTCCTGCTTAAAAATGTGTTTCTCCTGACTTTTGATTGCAGGTCCAGTCTAATGTTGTATGATTGAAGCAGCCACTTAAATAATTATTAAGTAGGTCTAGTTGTTTGTTTCACATCAGCGTAGCCTTCCTCTTGCAGGAATAATGCACAGCTGTAGTCAGTGTGTCTTCTCTTTGAACAATATTCAAATATTTCACGTTCAGCAGCAAAGACTTTATTTTGACCCCATTGTTTTCCAGACATAAACGACACACGTCTTTAAAAGCCCAACATCAGGTCTTATTTTACTCCACTTCATGCAGATCAGATGAACTGCTACAGGGCTCATTTACATACCCAGCATACACCCTTATCTGCTCCTTTTTGCTGACCTTCTCTCTCCCTCTGTTTCTTTCTCTCTCTTCTACTGATTTACACTTGGACATTAGTCAGCCACAGGGATGCTCTCAGTCCCTCCTCTAATCACTTACTGGACCTGCTCCAGAGCAATTGGCCTGCATGCTACCAGCCTTTTAAAATGTCTGCATTGCAGGAGAGACAGAGTGTTGGTGAAAGAGAGAAATGGAGAGATATGACGGAGGTGAATTTACAGTACGTGTGAGGGGATAAAGGCTTTCCCCCCCCCCTTTGGCAGACTGACATTTCATTGGTATGATTGGAGAGAGATGCAGCAGCAAGGGTTAGGATACACGCCAAGAATGGAAGCTTTAGACAGCGATGGAGGCTCAGGCTGTGCCAAGAGTCTGAAGCAGTGCCGGTAAAGAGACACATCCGCAGCATATACAGCATACTGTATATATATTCCTCTGTAATGGAAACAGAGAGTGGAAAAAATCATTTGTCAAACGTCAGAGAGTTTTCCAATGTTAGGAATCCCATTAATATCTCTGGATCTATTAGGTCATCATGATCTATGTTACAAATTAATGAGCAGGACTCACTGCTTTATTAGATTTACGATTTATCAGGCATTTAATTCACTGGATTAGACAAAAATATTTTCAGGTGGTTATTTCTCTCTCTGCTGCTGACGGCGACGCCTCACTCGCAGAGGAGCTAAACCACCGCTTTGAGGTAGAGTCACCGGAGGCAGCCCCGCTACATCCACCAGCCCATGGCAGCCACGTCCTCACAGTAGAGGAGCACGAGGTGAGGCGCACGCTGAGGGCTGTGAACCCGAGCAAAGCTGCGGGACCCGACGGTGTCTCAGGACAGGTGCTGAGTACCGTCCGGTAGCACTTACACATCATCATGAAGTGCTTTGAGAAGGTGGTCCGGACCCACATAATTTCAAAACTCCCATCCAGGTTTGACCCTCACCAGTTTGCCTACAGAGCTAACAGGTCCACGGAGGACGCTATAGCCACAGCTCTCCATGCTGCACTGTCCCACCTGGAGCAGCAGGGGAGCTATGTGCGACTACTGTCCCCTACTCTACACCCTCTACACACACGACTGCACCCCCACTCACTCCAGCAACAGTATCATAAAATTTGCAGATGATACTACTGCGGTGGGGCTCATCTCTGGGGGGGATGAGGCTGCATATCGAGACGAGGTGGAGCAGCTGTCAGTGTGGTGCAAAAAGAACAACCTGGTACTAAACACTACAAAGACTAAGGAGCTGATCATAGACTACAGAAGGAAAAAAATGGACACCCAGCCTCTGTTCATCGGCAGGGACTGTGCGAAGAGGGTCTCAGACTTCCGGTTTCTGGGCATTCACATAGAGGATGACCTGACCTGGAGCATCAACACCACTGCCATCATCAAGAAGGCACAGCAGAGACTGCATTTCCTGAGAGTACTCAGGAATAACCACCTCACACAAAATCTGCTGGTGTCCTTTTATCATTGCTCCATAGAGAGCATTTTGACTTACTGCATCTGTGTGTGGTTCTCCAGCTGCACAGCTGCAGACAGGAAAGCGCTCCAGAGGGTCATCACCACAGCCCAGAAGATTATCGGCTGCCCTCTCCCTTCCCTGGAAGATCTGTACAGTTCCCGCTGTCTCAGGTAAGCACAAGATATTCTCATGGACCCATCTCACCCAGGACATCTGATCTTTCAACTGCTGCCCTCAGACAGACGTTTCAGGTCATTGAAAGCACGGACTAACAGGCTGAAGAACAGTTTTTATGCACATTTTATAACATTTTTTTGTAAAATAATTCACGGTGCAATATTAAGGGATTGTGCAATACCTGCAGAATGTTAATGTTTTGTGTGTGATATGTGTTTTATTTATTTATTGCTTATTTAGTATTGTTTTTACTTATTTATTATTGTTTAGCACCTTAAAGATTGCCATTTTAATTTCGTTGTACCTGTACAATGACAATAAAGACATTCTATTCTATTCTATTCTATTCTATTCTATTTATCTATAAAGTTTAAATTTCCAGAAAATGTACAAATTACACTTTATCCTATATATGTGGGCAAGGAGAAGGAGAAGAAAGTGAGCTGTGGTTTTCGAATCATGGAATCAAACGCTTGAGTGAGCAAAAGGGGGTTAGAGCACAACAGGGCCTGACTGTGCCACACTGTGCACAGGCACGACCTGTTAACACACTGGGCCCTCTATCTGCTCTGAGTTGCTGATCCTTTATTTCTCAAGGTAGTGCACACCAGGGGCACTCCTCAGAGGACAATTCAATGTCACCAAATCCGAAAACGTCAGTGAAGACTATATACTATATCGTCTGGATTTTCCTTAGTTCCTAAGCATGCATAGCACACAAAACAAACTGGGATTTAATCAGTGCAACAGCAATTTGATCTCCCTGTGGTTTCTGTAATAAGCAATGTGCCAAGTAATAATTGCATGCAAATATGGCTACAATCAGCCATATTGGGAGCTGCTACGTTATCGTCATACTGTGTACATTCTGGCAGGCACAAAAATAAGTTGGTGTATCATCCCAGTGAGTATTGCATGCCTTTGTGGTGTAGAGTTCTTGCATTTGCCATTTACCCTACTATATGTTTATTTTTACCCAAAGTGTTCATTACATGGTATATTTGATGATAATAAATCTAATCTCAGTTGGAATCACTGAGAGCTAAACAAGGGAACACTTCCCAACAACAAAGACATTTGGTTTGGCAGCAGCACACATGAGAAATTAGAGCTCACACTCTTCCTGCTCGCATACCTCTACGGCTTTTCCTCCTCTGCTTTCAGTGTCTTGTTTTCTCAGGCTTGTGTGGAATAAGAGACATCTGGGGAGAAATGGGTGCACGGCAAACCTAGCAATGGAGCTGCAGAGGCTGTGTTTGTTTTGGATTCAGGTCGTAGATGAGGTTTATGACAGCTCTGCTTCCAGGCATGCAACGTTATTAGGCATGAATGGCAGACGAATTCAAGAAGATGAGGAGGGGAGGAGTGGGCAAAGGTTGCTTGCATGGTCTTAGATGTGTTGTGAGTTTGATGCAGGATCACAGCCTTTGTTGCCTCACATCTCCTGCCTTCCCTTTTTTTCCCCCGGAGGATTATCTTTTAAGGCATGATTTGTGATAAAGGTTCCCTGCTAGAATCGAACCAGGGACATTGTAGTTACAGAATATGGCAGTACACGTCCTACAGCACTTCTTTTTGGTCACCCTACATCATGCGCCCCAAAACTTAACTAAATAAATAACTCAAAAAATCACTTTACTTCAGCAAAGTAACAGTAAGGAATAAGTGCTTCCAAATATGTCAGTGTTCTTTCCACCTGTCCGATAAGGAGAATGTGGTCTTTACGATAAGGACAGGTAATAGTTTGTGCAGAAAGCTTGGAGTATTAGTGGCTACTTGTGGGATTGGAGAGCCACTGTAGCTGGCAAGCTAACCAGGAACATCAGTGATAACTGGACAAAAAGTTATTCAGGGGACAGTTTGTACCATCAACTTCTCACAACTGATTGTGAACCTCTTTTGTGAAGAAGTTTGTACTCCGGCTGAAGACACTTACACAAATGTGGATGGTTTTACAGAGCTAATATCATAGCTTCCTCTACTTTGGACTCTCCAGCTCTCTGTTCCCTCAATAGTCAGCACTGTCAAGATGGTTTGCTGTTGGTCAATGATGCCAGTTCATGTGTCAAAGTTCACCAAAATGGAACTCTATACAAAAAGTGCATTCACATTTACTTGGAGCAAATTCACTAACTACGCTGATTCCACCAAAATGAATTGATTTTGCCCTTGAGTTTTGCTGTGATAAATGCTGGTCTGACCGGACCTTAAGAGTTGAAGATTGGACATACAGTATTGTCCTCATATGTGTTTTACTAACTGCTTCGTTAGGAGATGATGATGTGATCTTTTATCAGGAATTATTTACACAGGTGTGATTAATGTCAGATGATCTGTGGTCAAAACAATGTCAGTTCATATAAAATCAAAGAATTGGGGCAGCAGGTCCCTCTTGTCTTTTTGCAGACTAGTGTAACCTGTAGTGTAATTGCTTGGCTGCCTTGTCAACTGCCAACATTGATAGATGCATTACACTTTGTACCAAACGAGGAATAATGCTTTCAGCTGCAGAAATCACTTTTCCATCAAGGCCTCTCGGGTATAAACTAAGCCGTCTCTCCAAGGGCTCTTTTATGTCCAACTCACCGGTCCTCCGCAAATACCAAGCCAGCAGATCTTCCATTATCCTCAACACAAAGGCTCATTGAGGTCTCAGTGAGTGAGTGAGAGGCAGCCATCAAATTAACACAACAGCTTCATCAGTTTGTTGAGAGCTCCGACTTTCTCTGAGAAATAAGGTGATTATGTTGTAGCGTTCTTGTTGTGGTGTTTACTTTGTGGAGGGAGAGATTAAAAGCAGTGCAGAGTGATGTTTAGAGCTCACAGCAGATGTTTTTGCAAGATGTCTGTGCTTCCCTCTGGCCAGATCATTTAATGTGAAACTTGCAGGAAAAAGAGTACCAGTTAGGGCGGGTGTAGATCAGTTGGTAGAGCAGGTCAGCCATTCATTGCAAGGTTGGTCGGTCGATACTTGTGTCGAAGTGTCCTTGAGAAAAACACTAATCCCTGAATTGCTCCCAGTGCATGTTCATGCATCTGCCAAATGAATGTAATGTAATATACCAGGGCGGGTATTGTTCCTTGGCTGAGCTCCAGCACTCTCACTATGATGAGACTCCATAACAAGCAAAAATCAGTGCAGAGTGAACCTTGTTTTCACCTGGTACTGACACACTCCCACAATGTACGGAAAATGGTTTTCTAAATCACCTGTGTGTAGTAGAAAAAGAAAATCAGTTTGTATTCATGCCTTCATACCGTATATTGCATATACAGTATATTATATATGACATTTTTTTAGCTTTTGAGCATTTTTGTGCAGTTTTATGTGAAATTGTCTTTTGCATGAGGCCGCCTTGATTGATGGCCATTTCTGTTCACTGTGAAGTGGATGCTGTAAATACAAAGTGAAGCACAGAGAGAAACCGGAACCTTCAAAAGTCAGTAAAGACATTGTTTATTATTAGCGATGGGTTAATTATATTACAGTATATTGTGTTCTGTATTAGTTAAAAAGCTCTGGATTCTAACTGAATTAATCTGAAAGTAAAATAATTGTTAACACTCATTATAACATTTTATTTTAATTGCAAACATTGTCTACGTCAATAACCCTGTTGCAAAACGTTCTGTCAGGGGAACATCTGGTTCCACTTTGCATGTCCTTTAAATTCTTCCAATTGATGCTGTTCTTCACAGCAACATTTCCCCACTTCATTATTTCCACTTGATATTTGTTTATTGCTGCTACAGGATAAAAAAGGAAGGATAAAGGAGGATAAAAGGGGTTTCACTGCACTGCAAGGAAGTAACTCAGTACATTTACGCAGTTCTGTACTGAAGTACAGCTTTGAGATATTTGTACTTGATTATTTCCATTTTATGTCACTGTATATTTGTACTACGTTAGACTAAATTTCAGAGGGAAATGTTGTACTTTCACTCCCCAATACAGGACTCTAATCTGAAATTGAGCATTTTACATCATGCTCCTTTTACTTCAGTAGAGAATATGAATACTTATTCCACCACTGTGTACTGCCATGGCATGTGCATAAACTACTTACCCGCTAACCTGATGAAAACCAAAAAGACAAAGGCATACTTCCATACCTTGAAATAAGGAAGTCTCTGACACCGATATAAAAAACGTGTTTTTACAGCAATGTTATTTTCCTATAGAATGAAATATATGTATTTTTTCTCAAAACATGTCTTTATTGTCATATTAATACGATTTTCACAAAAAACACACAAATTGTGACTTTTTTCTTGAAAATGCAACTTTATTCTCATAACATTATGACTTTTTTACTCAAAATATTTCTTCTTTGAAATGTTTTTTCTCCCAACAGCAGCCCTATTACTCCATTGTACCACTGGGTTCAGCTAGCACGCTAACAAGTGCAAGCTGAGCCATCACTATTACCGGAAGCTGTGACTTGTCATCCTCAAAAATCTTCAACAACTTTGCCTAATGAGATTTTAAAACATGTCATAAAGACAAACATCTTAAGGATTCAAACAGATTCCCCACTGGATTGAGCCCATTGGCCTGTAGTGCATAAACATGAGCACCAGGGCGGCTTAGGACTAAAATGGGAGGATTTTTCTGATTCATTTCCCAGCTGCTGTGAACATGGAGGCAGGAAGTCTTTTTTGGAGGACATGTACTCATTTTGTTCTCCTTCGCCATGAATATTGAGCAGGACTTATCAGCTTCCTTGCTGTGGTAAATCCTCTGCACCTGCAGCGCCAGTCTCCAAGAGACTCTCTGATCCTCTGTCAAACAGCGCAGCCAGCGACCGTGTTTTTAGTAGTGTTGGTGTGAATATGATGAGTGATTTACTTTTACTCTGTACCTTCTGTGCTATGAATATATATATATATATATATATATATATATATATATAGCATATGCTTATATATATATATATATATATATATATAATACAGTAAACACTCACCACAGAGAGCTGTAGGTTTAAACATGTATTATAGTGTGCTGGCTGTTTCTACAAACCTTATGCATGGCGTTTGGATGTGTGTGTGTGTGTGTGTGTGTGTGTGCCTATGGAGAAATCATAAACAGGTGTGTTGTGATATCTAAGGTCATGGCATTCTTCAAAGTCTGTTCTAGGGCTGAAACTAACAATTGTTCTCATTATGAACCTGTTAAATGTTGTTTTTAGTTAATTGCTTAATCGTTTAATCTATATCATGTCAGGAAATTGTAAAACAATGCCCATTACAATTTCCCGGAGCCCAAGGTGACATCTTGAAATGTCTTGTTTTGTCTGACCAACAGCCCAAAATCCAAAGATGTTCAATTTACAATGATGTACAACAGAGAAAAGGAGCACATTCTCACATTTGAGGAGCTGGAAGCAAAGAATATTCTAATTTTCCGAGTGATAAATGACTTAAATGATGAATTCAGTTGTTCTGAAAGTGTTCCGGGAGTGTGCAGAGCTGGTGCAGAGGGGAACTTAGATTGAATAATATGATTCATGTGGGAACAACAACCAAACAAGTGCTTTTACACTAGCAAGGCAAGGCAGCCTCAGCTGTACTTTCTGTTTAGTGCTAATTAGCAAATGTTAGCCTGTTAGATCTCTGATGGTGAACATGGTAAACGTTATAATTTCTAAACATCAGCATGTCAGCATTGTCATTGTGAAGATGTTAGCATGCTCACATGCTTAGCATTTAGCTCAAACCACCGCAGTCTTGTTCATTTGCAGAAGAGAAACCATGTAAAGCTGAAATAAACCATATAGTTCATGGTTTTGATGCTATTATCTCAGTGAAACAATGTTAAACTTGTTGTCTTACTAATTCTAGCAATATTGTTCATTGTTTATAAAGAATAAATTGCACAGTGGGATGACATTTTTCCTGCTGCCAAAGAGTAGGATGACAGAAAACAAATTGAGAACCACTAGATCAATTAACAAAATTGTACTTTTTCTCTCTTTTTAATCACTTTCTAGTTCTACTACACCTTCTCATCAGCTTCTAATGGAGAACAATGCTGTGTGTGTTCCAGGGTGCATGTCTATTGTGGATATGTGCTTTCCCTTGTGGGCTCAGCACAGCTACAGAGTGAAGTGATCCCCCCATAGCACACCACTACCCATCCTACACTCTTTTTCACACATACACACACACTCGCATGGACCAAAAATATTCCGAATTTTCTTAAGATCCATGCCGGCTCCCAGGCAGAATGGCTGGCATGTGTTTGAGGCACGTTTTTGCCAAACATACAGGCCTTGCAAGTGCTGCCAGGAGCTGGGTTTGCATGTGGAATCCTGACGCATTGCAGAGGGAGAACCAGTCTTGGACATGCCTCTGTGCTTACACACGCGCACGCACACGCACACGCACACGCACACGCACACACACACACACACACACACACACACAAACATATATTGTGGACACACAAATTACACAGACACGCATTCTCGCGGTTGTCAGTTATCATGCTCTTTCCCCACTTGTCACTCAAACACTCATGCACTTAGCCCATGTATTAAATGGCGCCCTGCTTGGCAGAAGAAGAAAGGTGATAGCAGAGGGAATCTGGAGGCTGTACGTTCTATCAAACAGCAACATTAGTATGCAGAGGAGCCCAGGAGCCAAAACACAGGCGATCAAGACACTTCTATAGCTGCTTGAAAAGAGATGAGGGCTACTTAAAGGTATGATGGGATACGACCCCAACTGTCCTTTGGGCTTGAAATGCTATTTAGTACATTTACATGTGATATTTTAAACATTTGAGACATTTCAGTGTCACCCACGTGCAGATTAACCAACTGGAACTGCAGCAGATTCATCTTAAAACATGTTTTTCTTTCTAGTGGTATGTAGAGATAGATCAGATAGTTTAGTTTTTTTCTGGGGTAATGCTTTGACAAATTAGTATCTGAGATTTTTGCCACCATCCCAAAATGATGCAGGTGAATGAGATTTAATTTGTGGTGCTCAAAGCATTGAAAAAAATAATTTGGATTAACTCTAGAGCAATGTGTCTATCCAGAAATGTCAATTTATTGTCCATAACAGCACTTCAGAATAGACTACATCACTGCTGATTTTCTGATCCTGTATGTTTAAAACCAATGAGAGATTCTTGAGGTTTATACCATATTTAACTCTGAATTAACAGGATTAAAACATACTAAGCTGGTGCTCAAGCAAACCACTGGTTTAGGCGGTCTTGTCTATCCAGTCTGTATTTGCAGTATGTGTGGAACCGTGTAGCTATGACATGATCATATTGTCTTATTTTAAAACATTCAAACGTCCAAAATAAGTGTCAGTTTTTGCTTTGTTTTTTTTTTTTGTCATTTTGCAAATAATTCTTATATTGATTATATATGAATATTCTTCTTAATATTGTGATATTGGTTCCAAACATTTTGCCCAGTCCCATTCTTCAGTGGAAAGGGTAATGCATTTTTGTCTGCATTTTTGTCTGTTGAAGACTTAAAACATATTAAAAAGCAGTGAATTTGGTGTGTCAGTCCCTATGGAAACAATCGCCAGAAAGACACATTGTTGTAGAGCTCTTCACCTACCACTGAACTGGGGTTGTAGCACAGGTTTCAGAGGCAGATAGAACCAAAACTGTCTTCATGGTCAGACTCTGCAAGGGGTAGTTTAATTTAATTTAGGTTGAACTCGCCCTTTAAATTGGAGTGCTACAGTTGTCGGACACAGTCAAGGTTGAACAGTGCTGCCAACACAGAAGAGTAGTAAATTCAAATAGATAGATTCACAGCAGTGCAGTGAATCACAGTGAAGAGGCAAGCTGTTGATGCTTCAGCACTCAGACAAACAATGGGACAATTTGAATTCATGCGGTTTTCACTCTTCTTTTCTGTCCTCTGACCCTCAACGCAAAAACACGGTCTGTTTGTTTATCATCGTTTCTCGCTCCGTTTGCCATGATCTCTGTCACCATGGACACGTAAGCACATTGGGCCCATACACTGACACACACTATGGATGTCCTCCCCCACAGTACATAGCTCTCGGTTGCACAATGTGACTGCAGTGGGCCGAAAGGTGTAGCGCATAGCATCACACAGTGCCACACATATTGTTGGGTCATTTGATGTTGTGATTAAAGCTCTGCTTCAAAGAGGAAGTGTTTGAATGGAAGTGTTGCAGGACCACAAGAATTTAAAAGACTTGCTGGAGACATTTTACACAGTTGAAAAATTACAACATTTATTTTTGGTCTCTTGTTTTGAGATTGTAACCTTAAATGTTCTTCTTATTTACACAGAAAACAGAGTGTCTAATAACTGCTCCCCCTGTTCTACAAATCTGTAAGTGTGTCTTCTTACTTGTGGTGCAGGTATCTCCACAGTTATTTTATTCACTGGCTTTAGACCTTCTCCCTGAAGAATGGCAACATGTTTACATCTTGCTGAGGTGCGGCGGTATTATCAGGTGATTGATTGTCTCAAGAATTATGCACTCTAAAACGTTGTCTGTGTGTTTGTGCATTCTGCCTTGCTCCCCACTAGAGCGAGGATAGATGATGGACTAGCTATTACAATTGTTATTTGTATGCATAGCTTCACATGACTGCATCACTAAATGGTGGGAGCAAACAATGCAGCATATACAGTACAGAAGTCACAACACAAACAGTCCTGCTAGATTCTCTTTTATCAGGCTTTGAAATCTTTGTTCCTGCTGTTATATCAAGGTGTCAGTTTTTCTCTCAGACAGGGATCTTGATTATACACAGATGTCGACTGAAATATTATCTTCAGAGCTGCACTTTTACTTTTCAATTATGGTTCCATTACCAGCTCTGTGTCAACACATGAATTAGGCTACTGCAATTGCACTCTACATCAGACATCAAAGACATCTGTAGCAGACTTTTGTCTCTTCTTTCAATTCGAATATAGGATAACTAGTGCGCCCCATCTGCCAGTCTTGCACTAGAGGTGTTGTACAGTTGAGACCACAAGTCTGCAAACAGCGTTATCACACTTCTATTTAGAAATCTGTTGCTACAATAACTGGCTTGTGGTGCAACATTTTCTTATGTGTGAGAGCCACTAATTAGAAGATGTATATATGCGTAATGTAAACTTTTTCAAGACAATCGAGACAATCTCAGTGTATATTTGAGACGTAGATGGTCTGCCAATATAATAAGTTTAACAGCGTTTTTGTTGCAAAACAGAAGTCTTGCTGTCTGCTAGCGCTTCTGTGAGGCTGTACTTGCTTTGACTTAAACGCTAACATCAGCATGCTAACATGCTCACAATGACAATGCTAACATGCAGATGTTTAGCAGGTATAATGTTTGCCATGTTCACCATCTTAGTTTAGTGTGTTAGCATGCTAACTAGCATTGCTAATTAGCACTAAACACAAAGTACAGCTGAAGCTGATGGGAATGTCTTTAGTTTTGCAGGTATTTGGTCATAAACCACAGCATTGGGCAAATTGAAATTTTGACTTGCTGGTAGTGCTAGATGAAAAGTTAAGGGATCACTAACATAATTGCAGATTATGATATTACCAGACATTATGCAAGTCAACAACGGTCAATTTGAACTCTTTTCTCTCTGCAGCTTTCTCTTCCTTCTCACCTCCTTGTCGATTCAGTGAGAATTATTGAAAACCAATTCAACAGTTATTATCTCTAGTATATATTCAGGCAAACACCCCATCAAACATCCCTTCAGACTACCACCTCTCTCCACAGAAATGTAAAACACTGTAAATAATATTATAGTAATCACTGTTGTGTTCAGAAACTGTTTTTAGACCCTTTAGAAAAACACTCACATGTTTAATTCTCGCCTTAAAACCACTGCACACTCATCTTTCATGTGAGTGTTTTAACAATGGCGAGTCAGTCGGTAAAAGACATTTCGTCCTCTTTCCTCTGAGCTAATAATGCAGAAATTTCACACAAATTCAAAAATCAAAACTGTACTTAATAATTGAATGACTCCTCCAAAGTTTCCAGATATTTTATTGGTTCTATACTGCACTGAAAGTAAAACATTCCCTGGCCTAACATATTTATCTTCCACTCAGATGACCTCTACAAAAAAAGCAAAGCTCGATACTGTTTAAGAATATCGACTAAATGCACAGACACATACTGCTGTTCAGTATCAATGTCTACAGCACTTTGAAATAAAGCATTCCTTTTGAAATATTGCAGTGTAGAAGACCTTCTCTGTGTGCTTTTAGTTGATCCCCAGCCACAAGTCTTTTCTTTCCTTTGTCCGTGATTATTTTCCCATAAGCCTCCTGCACTCTGTTTAGTCTTTTCTACACATCTTTCTTTCTTTTTGACTCCTCTCACTTCTCATCTTCTTCTGTATTCCCTGAGTTGCTTGCATGTGCGTGTGTGTGTGTGTGTGTGTGTTGTCTGTCTAGTGCATGGCCATGTGACCCTGGTACACACGTCGATGTAGCTTACTAAAAAAACACCACAGATCCTCCCTGCAAATCATCCTGTCAGTCTGAACGAACAGGGTCGGTCCACACTGGGATTGTGTCCAGACCAGAACATATCAAACGTAAACTTTGTGTGTGTGTGTCTGTCTTATTGGGTGCTGCACAATAGGCGGAAAAGGGACATGTGACACACACACACTTACTCTGTGTTTGTGTGAAATTGATAAAGAAAGACAGCACACATAAATGGATATCCTGGCAGGAGAGAATTCACGCAGAGTGGGGATTATTATTTATTTTGCAGCCATTAGAGCTCAGCTACACATTTTTTGGACATGATGATGAACAGGCCTCTCCCATCAACCCTGACTTGTATTGTAATCTCACCATTAAAATGGCAGTGCTGAATAAATGTTTGTTCTCCTCACTGAAAATCTCTGGACAAACCCGGCCAAGAAGGCCCAGAGAAGCAGCTTGTTTGCATCTCCTAAATCTTGCGGTCCAACCACACTAAAATCTCTTCATATATACACATCCATATGTTGCCTGTTTTAAAAACGACGATGTTCGGTGCGTGTTCCTGACGTGTGACAAGCTACACTTCATGGTTGACCAGCATATTTGGCAGCTGGGTGCACGTAAACGCAGTGTACAGTTGCAAACATTTGAACACAAATAGATTTTCATGCCAGACCAGTCAGATCAGACATTCGGAAGAGAGTATATCTCTACACTCATGTCTCTATTCGACACGCTGTGTAATTACTGCTGCTGTCAGATACAAGTTGATTCTTGTGGATAATTGGCTGATGAATGAAAATTGAATCTAATGATATTTGGTGTACATATATCTATAATTTTATCTATAATTTTATCCATTATATATGGATTTAAGTGGAAGGAATATGCTGGTTAATTATTCATGGGTCGTATCTATATTCCTTCACTGATATGCCTCAAACAGGGTACAGCGTACAGTGGGCTTTTGAGAGCTTTTTCACCGAAAACAGCTGCCTGCTGTATCTGGAAATGATGTGGATATAAGCAGTGAGACTGAACCAGAACACTAAAGCTGCGGGCCAGAAAACCAAAACTAGGGATGAGGGGACCTGCAGAGTTGAGTGATAATTCTCAGTGGGACAAGCATCCCTTTCACATTACACATAGTCATCATAAAACTATTAATTCTAGCAGCTTTAAAGTTCTAATACAGCATATAAAACTCCAGTGATTGGGTACTGCCATCTGTTAGAAAACAGGGTCACTGTGTGGAGATTCTCGGTGCATCTGTCTGAGTTTGCACGTGTCATGTAACTGATTTTAACTTCTACATCTCCCCGTCATACTGAGTCTTGCTAATCACTGCTAAACAAGGTACGCCTCCATGATGGAATGAGGCTCTTGGCACAGTGCGTTTCAAAGGGTTCCCCTCGCGACTGTCCGTATCCATTTGAATTTTGCTCCACAGGGATTTTGCCTCCCTCATTTCTTCCCTGCGACTGCAAAACCAGAGGAAATCAGTCTTTGCTGGTGCTGAGCCCCAGCCATAATGAGATTTGAGGGACATCAAAGTGCCGTTCCTTTCAGGAGGAAAAATAGATCGGATGAAAAATTGGCCTGAAATGCAAATGTCCCACTGTGATGATGAACATGAGTCAGCTTCCTCAGGAGCATGGCACAAAGGGATGAAACGAGTTTGTACCGCTGAGAAGTTTGGAAAATGAGTTAGTGGATATGTTTCAAAGATGAGCTGTTTGTGTCTAAATCCAGATATAAATCATGTTGTGATGAAAGGCTGCAGGGCGCTCCAGTGGAAGAAGTGACACTCATAGGTATTACCATGAAAGTGTTGGAGAAGGAGGCATAGAATCAAACACAACCAAATACATTAAACAAATAAGTCAACAAGGCAAGCACAATGGAATTGCAAACAGAGTCATTCATTCTTTTTAAGAGCATGAACTGCTTCTAATTTGATTTCTGATCACTGACCTCACTATCTTGTCAAGCTGGATTAGAGGGTTCATCAGCCAACTTTGAGGTGAACCCTGTCTTTTCAGTGTCATGCTGATGACTCGAATTCAACCTGAGTTCTGTAATATGTCCCACAACATACAGTGCAATTCCTCCCAATTTACAGTGTAATTTATTTTACTAACGGTGTAGCAGTACAGTACATACCGATATATACAAGGTACATGCTAAACACAAAGTACAATGAATGCTAATGGGAATTTCATTATTTTTGTATTGGACAAAGTAGAATTTTGATCTGATGATGGAGCTAGATGAAAAGTCAAAAGTCATTGAGATTCATCCTCTGGGGATTATGAATGTCTGTACTAAATTTTGTACCTATCCATCTAGTAGATTACGAGATATTTTACTAAATAAATGAAAACTTTGGTCAGCTGGTGGTGCTAGTGGAAGGTCAGGGGATTCATCCTCTGTGTGTCATGGATCAATCAGACTCTTAAGCATTTCCTGTTTTATTTTGGCAAGTCCTGTGTGTGGTTTTCATTGTTCTATTTACTTCCTGTCTTTGTTCCTTTTTCCCGCCAATTTTCCCCAGTCACCTGTGCCCCATTACCAATCAGCTCCCTGTGTATATATACCAGTCCTCTTCCCTTTGTCCTTTGCCAGATTGTCTTGTTCTCTAGTGTCAAGCTCTCCAGCGTACCTATGCTGTTTTTGATCTCCCGTGTGTTTTTGACCCTTTGCATGTTACCTTTGGTTTTCGCCTTTGCCTTTTCCCTCTGGATTTGGTTGCCTGCCTCTTGTGTTTTGAACCTTGTGACCGGTTTTTGGACTCGCCCTTGCCTACTCCCTGTCTGTACCTCTGCCCTGTTTATTGCTCTACCTGTGTATGACTTTGGATCTGCCAGTAAAGGACTCTCTTTGAATTTTACCTTCATCTCCTGTATGGTTCCTGCGCTTGGGTCTTACTCCGTGTTTGGGCCGTCACACTGTGGGCCATGAATGTCTGTACCAAATTTTGTCCCAATCCATACAGTAGATGTTGATATATTGCAATGGATAAGTGAAAATTTTGACTTGATGGTGGCGCTAGAGGAAAAGGGTCACCAAAGTCATTGAGATTCATCCTCTAGGGACCACGAATATCTGTGCCAAATTTCATGGCAATCCATCTGATAGTTGGTGAAACATTTCACTCAAAAACCCAAAAGGTCAACCTCAAGGTGGCACTAGAGGAAAAGCCAGGCGATCACCAAAGTCATTTGGAAACATCATCTGGGGAACATGAATGTCTATACAAAATTTCATGGCAAGCCAACAGTTGATGAGATATTTCAGTCTGGACCAAAGTGGTGGAGCCATTGATCGAATTGCCATGGTTAGAGCCACAGCATCAGTAGTCTTGATGTTGTGATGTCGTAACAATTACTTCCTAGGCTGCTCGCACACATTGAGGTTCAAAACTTGGTTGAGCAAGCCTCTATACAAGTATTGCTTGTGTGACGTTTTGTTGTCTAGAAACAAGAATAGCACTAATCGTATTTTAAGTAATTTGCTGTAAGACTTCTGGTATTTTCTGACTTATTTTAAGAAGATCACTAGTTTCTAGCTAAAACAAAGTCATATCTAAAATGTTTTCATCTGATAGGGCATTTTTGCAGTGTGAGAAGTAAAGGAAATATTGCCAGGCGCCTGCAGGTATATCTGGAGAGTTGGGTTAAATAATTTGGCTTACCTTGACACTACTGGTCTCAGCAAACTCGCATGTCCAAACAGTGGCAGGTGCTGAGCCACAATTGGGCAAGTCACAAAGATAATCGAGAAAAATAAAAAAAAAAAGCCCAGTGGCCATCCACTTTGACCGGATGAATCACACTGTAGCTTCTCTTAGCTGTATTGGGATTGAACATGTCCAACTCCCGCGGGGGGGGGGAACATTGACACTCTTCTTTTAAAACGTGAACTGTTTTGGATTTACCCTTTAAACACTACCCAAGGGCCTCAATGAGGAAATGGACATTCGCCCCTTTCTGTGATTCTACAAGCCTTTTGTACATTACTGATCATCTTTGTGCTCGGTCTCTGAGAAATGTTTATTCATAGAAAATAATTGTTAATAATTTTTGAATGGTCTTTATACTGTTGGTATGTGGCTACAAACTTAGCACCTTTTGGACAAGAATAATAGAGGTGCCTCTGGAGTAATTTTTCCCTACTTGTTGATGGCCTATGGGTCCAATTACGTGTAGGGACACATTATTATTATGTCTCCTCCCAAAACTATTGTTCTCGGGGTGAGGGGAATGGATTCACACAGTGTGTTATTTGCCTTGATGTTGGTTTACACTACTAATTTTAGCACTTTATGACTACAGAGCCATATATATTATGTAGACACATAGTTGTACTTACTGTATATATGTTTGCATCTGTATACATATATATTGATTTTTTTCAAAGATGCTACTGCGATGTCATATTAGATACTTTACTCACGTGACCACGTCATGTGACGGGATCATGTGTACATTTAAGATGGCACCTCACATTGCCATTTTAGTCTGAAGAAGAGCAGTTGTGCTCAAAACGTCACTTTGGCGTAATAAATTGTGAACGTTGGAGCCCTGCAGTGTGCGAGCCATTTTTTCGATTATCTTCATGATTTCAAATGGCCTTTAGTGCATTTTAGCAGTTTGTTGTGAAAGCACAGAAATAAACATAATGTCATGTTAGTTTGAATATTGTTACACATGACATAATTAACAATCAACAGACATGTTAAAATGACTTGACAATGCCTTTGGAAACAAACAGTGCAACATCTGGGCTTAAGCTAACTGAAGAATAAAGGGTGTTTCAGTTGCATGGTTTTTTTTGTCTGTTGAGTGTTTACAGTAAGTCTGTTGTTAGTCGGGGTTATGTTATTTCCTCCTGAGTTATTACTTTTTATTTGTTAAAAACTGAAAAAAATAGGCCTCTACCACACAGTATGTGTGTTTAATCATCTGAATCACTGCTGTGAAAAATAATTGGACCTTAACTAATAAGAAATCATTTTAAAGAAGCAAACTGTGCTGCATCACTCCACCAGCCTGAAATCAATGGACAGATTTACCTGTTTTTGAGCCCAGTGTGTTATCTCATTAGAAACCCTCACCGTTTACCGTTTTGTTGGGATGAGTAAAATGAAATACTAGGTACTCCTCATGAGACCTCATGAATATTGTGTGTGGAGTGTTAACCTCACTCTGAAGATGAGAAATTGACAAACATAATTTCCATCATCCTGTTAAACTGAAATCCTTTAGATTTCAGTCCTGGTTGATTTGCAGCACCCGTGGTAACTGTTCATAACAGCAAGAGTGGTTTAATGCTACGACAAACACTCCGTGAGCAGCTCATTTGTCAGAAATACAACAGAAGAGCAACTGGTGTATCTCTTCACAGTGCAGCCAAATAAATTCAATTATTATTTTAATAAAGAAGTCAATCAAAAGTAATCGATTTGATTGCATGTCACTCACTGCAGGAGGGCACAGTACAATTTGTTACCTTGAGTTGGAGGTGCAACTCTTTATCTAACAGCTCTTGTTTTTGTCCCCTTACTCACTGCAATATTTAAAACTGACCTGTCAAAAAATGCAGAAAATGATGAACATTTTTGATGAACAATCACAGTTAGCACTAACCTCCTTGAAAAATACATTGCGTTTCATGTGACTGCTTCACAATAAAGGCCAGTGAGAGTTTCGGCAGTTAAATGCTTATAATGGGGAGCAGCAGCAGTAGGATATTTTAGCATTAGCAGTAACTTAATGCAGATATGGCTGTAGGAGAGTGAACAGTAAACAGTGAGGCTGATATCAATGAGATAAAATTAAAAACAGTAACACTGTATCGTTTCATGTGAATCCATTGTGCTAATCTAGCACGGGAATGGTGGACTTCACCACAAAACTACTACATAGAGAGTTAATTAGAGATTGTAAATATTTGCAATCTACAAGTGACAATCATATATACTCCCTATATCTTAATTAGAATTAATAAATTAATGCTTTGCCAAAACAAGATTACTAAAAGTCTGTCTTAACTTGAAAAAACAACAATTCACATCTCGTTTTGCAGTTGATTAATAATGATTTGCCACATAACCTTTAACACTGTGGTGTATGTATAAACCAGAGAACAACATGTTAACTTCAATCAACAGACAGCTTCATCATGGGCTAGATTAGGTACTGGTGCCATTAAGGCAGAGGACAAGCTGCAGATGGAGAGATCCATTATTCAGAGCAGAGCCTCTCCAGTATCAGGCTTTGACAACAATTTGTTAGATTAACTCTCACTTGTTTGCATTTGGACAAAGGAGGTCTCGTGCTGAAAAACATATGGGATGATTGGAAAGTGTTACATCTCAATCCATGCACATAAAGCTCCTCTTTAGATTTAGTTAAAATGGTGGATGCTGCTTTGGTTCCACATTCATATTCAAAAAGGCTTAGAGTACTCACTTGTAGTCGTAGTTTTGTCAATGGGAGGATCTGCTGGCAAATGTCACGGGTCCAGCCTGTCATTAAAGTCGGGTTTCCCTTTTGTTGTTATACCAACAACGTAGCACACAATCACTGAAAGGGTCAAGAATGTAAGTGCAAAGGAGCAGGAAATTAAAGTAAACTGAGGGTAGAATTGTGACCAGAGTCACTAATGACCACTCTAAACCACTTGTTTCAACCTTCTGTTCTCTCAAGTGTGAATTCTGGCCTGAACAAGAGATGAGAAGAGAAACTAGCAAATACAAACCATGCTTGTTTTTTGTCTCTTAAGCAAGGACACAGATTATATCTATTCAATGGATTACAACATTGATATTTACATTATTTTCCTCCTTTTGAGAATGGAACCATTAGCAGATGGGCTACAAAAATGACAGACTGTCATCCCAAGAAGAATAACAGCACCAGTCGTTTCAGCAAATGCCCCAGAACGTTTAACTGACAAAGCCCTCTAGCGGATGTAGTAATTATGACGGGAGCGAAGGAGGAAGTGACAGTGTCATTATTATAGCGCGACAAAGTCTTCATAGGAAGGAGGTTAGGGTGGATGCATCTATCTACTTATTTTAACCCAAACCATGATCTTTTCCTAAACCTAACCATGTAGTTTTGGTGCCTAAACCTAACCAAACTGCGATCGCTTCACAACGCTAACCATGTGTTTATTATTATTACCATGACGACGAAGGTGCTCATGCATTCTTGCACTTGGTGTTTTGGCCTGATTTAGCATATTTGTGATTGTGAATGTTTTTATAGCCAGGCAATGAATTACGACCCCAACAATAGAGCAAAAGTTTATTTATTCCAAGGGTAATACACCGTGCTTCACAGAAAAGCAAATATATATATATATATATATATAGGCATATATAACAGCTGTTTTAGCACTTTTCCACCAAATATATTGTGTCAATCTAAGCTTGCAGGCAGCCAATAGAAAATAACAACCAATACCAAATCAAGAAATCACAGTACTATACCACTTTGCAGAAAACAATGAAGACAGAATTGACTGTGCCAATAACCCCTTTGACCAAATTAAAATTCTGTGGCTTCAGTAATGGCGGTGAATGGTAAACCTAAATCAAAGCCTCAAAGGTCCCAGATGCTACATCCATATTTATCTAGTCTGTGGTGGGAATAGATTCATATAGAAGGGCTGTTATCCATCTGTCCATCCTTGCACTCATTCACGTATCCATCCATTCTTGAGGCCAGATGTCCTTTCCATGGCAATGTCCTCCAGTTCCTTTAGAGCCCAATCTCTATAGGAATAATGTTCACTTGGACGATTCTGCAGTTTACGACTTGCGTCCAGTGCCAGCGCTCAGTGCCAATGTGGGAAGTAGAGTGACATTTATAAAACGCAGCCAAAAGTAAGATTGGGGTGGTGGATGGGCGTATAATTAATATGCTTGATTGGACACTTGAGGCCAGGTTTTGCAGCACTGGTGTTGGCTTGTCTTTTGAAATGTAACCATGAAGATGATCTTGTCCTAACCACGTTACCTAAGTTTAAAGGATAGGTTGGGATTTTTAGTCACAGTGTGGCTTCAGGGATGGCACTGTTGGTCAGTTGGTTCACCACTTTGGTCCAGACTGAATTACCACAGGTCCACAACAAACTTTGGACAGATTCCCAGGATTTCCAGGATACATTGTCATGGATTTCCAGACAATGTATCCTGATAACTTTGGTGATCCTCTTGAGGTTGACATATTTGGTTCAGAGTGAAATGTCTTGACAACTATTGGATGGATTGCCATGAAATTTGGTACAAACATTCATGTTCCCCAAAGGATGAATTATAATAACTTTTAGCACCATCAACAGGTTACATTTACTTCAGTTTATGACCAAATACCTGTGAACCTAATGACATTCCCATCAACCTCAGCTGTACTTTGTGTTTAGCGCTGATTAGCAAATGTTAGCATGATAACATGTTAAACTAAGCTGGTGAGCATGATAAACATTATACCTGTTAACGCTGTCAGTGTGAACATGTTAGCATGCTGAGGTTAGCATTCAGCTGTGTCTTAGTGCAGACTCATAGAGTCACTAGTGTGGAGTGATTTCTTCTTAGCGTGACTGCACTGTTGAAGATGAGTTAACCCAATCAAGAGGGTATCTTTGTCTTGGCAATTGTGCATTTTTTTATTGCAAGTGATGTGTCCCCCTACATGCGACTACAGTATGAGGACATATACCTGCAGCATGACTTGGCAAGAAAACACTGTCTGTGGAAACCCAAAGAAGGAATTTCGTACTAAGAAGACTAACTTTGGAAGATACAAGCTTGATTTGGCTAACTCAGGCTGCTGAAGCCTCATATTAGCTTCAGCTTAATTTAAGAATACTTTTTTTTTCACAGAGAGTATGGAGAGAGTAGGGAGTATGGACAGAATGAATGGTTACTGCGAGCAATAACTGTCAATGTTCATATCCAAATCCAAACCTATTCTGTAAACATAACCATGACCATGATCGTTACCTAACCTTATAGTTTTACTTTAAATTGAACCTTAACCATACTGTTGTTTCTATGTGCAGATACTGCAGGAATAATGAACAGACACATTTTAACAGTGAACATTCAAAAACATAATTATTGATCATAATCTGGGGTTTTGCAGAAACTAAATTAAATATCATTGTACCGTCAGCTGCGTGCTGGGAGACGTAGTCCCTCCCGCCTGTCCTGAACCTGTCCTCTGAAGATCTGTAATGTATTCTTGCAATCTGACAAGCTGTGGGGAATCTGCTAATTTGTGTCCCTCATTAATTGGTATCCGTCAGAGTTGTCACAGCAACTGAAACAGCCAACATTTGCACTTATTAAATTAGCCGCAACCCTGTAAAACCTGCACCTATGCAATGGCCACTTTAAAGGGGGACAGAAACCAACATGCTCAAATGCAGAGTTAACTCATAAGCATGTTTAAGTTCTCAGTTGACCTTTCTTTTGATTGGGCTGTCAGCAGATGGAACTTATTTAGTTGAGCTGCTTTGTTCTATAGAAGAGACTCTTCCTGGGAATTGAAGTGAAAATGAAACAGACAACAAACGACACCAGCATGTAATCAAATAGCAACTTCCTGTATCAAGACTCAGATATTTTATACACTCCCACATAGTGAAATGTCCAATCCTCCTAGTACAGGCACACACACACTCTCAGTTACCCAGACATCGATAATGGTTTCAGAGAAAACCTTTATCGTGCTGCAGTAGCATTTGTTTAAAATAAACTTTAATTCTCTACCACCTCCTACACTTCTGCAATTGAAAACCATCAAATGTAAAAGTCACACTTGTGGGCATTCAGTGCTAGAAGATTGTGTCACTCTCACAGCTGATTATTTCCTGCTTATTTGTCTGCTAGATTACTGACAGAAATATGTCACTAGCTGGAGGCTAGAGTCAACATACATTTGCTCAGCACAGAATTTCTTCCAAAACCGAGGAGAGGAAGGAGAAATCTTTTGTCATAGCTGAAGCCATCCGATTGAACATTATTTCATAAGCTCTGCCTGCACCACGTTGGACTCTAAAAAAAGTTGTGATGGTATGAATAAAAAAAAGTGTTGACAGTTTCCTTGGCTACATTGACGTCAGGATAATAGATATTTTCAAGATGGCGTTGTCAGTGTGCTGCCTATTTGGAGCAATTATGGTAATTTTACAGCTTGTAGCTGAAGGTTCTATTTTTCCAGCTGTTATTTTGATCAAAATAAGTGGAGTGTATTATCTCTTGAGTATAAATGGAATGCAGATATGATGACAAGGATATGGGGAGGAAGAATATAATCCACTTCTCCATCTGTACATCCATAGATTTGTTAGTAGCCATTAAATAAGTGGAATGATGTACAGCCAGGGATTATTGCAAAAACGCTAATTTAGAGTGATCAGAGTGAGCCCGATCCACTCTGCTTGTGTTTATTCTGTGATCACGACCACCACGTTGCTAAGCATTGCTTACAAATTTGTTTTAAAATCAATACTATATGCTAACTGTCACAAATCGAGTTCTGTTATCAAAAGATAGTGTAATGGCTGTTTAATTTTCAAAATGCTTTGCTCAGATTGTGGTTCTAAAAAACATCAATACTGGAGCTGAAAGTAAATATTTGTTTTCATTATCTTTTTTTTTTTGGAGTAATTGTTTGGTCTACAAAATTATAATGTCTGCAAAGCTGCTGGAACAACTGGTCTGCTGTCAATTGTTGACGATTGTGGTAATTGATTAACTGCTAAGGCATTTATCAAGCAAAAATGCTAAACATTTGCTGGTTTTAGCTTCTCAAATGTAATGATTCTCTGCTATTTTTCTTGTTTTAAACCATTGTAAATGTGTTTTTGGACAAAACAAGTAATCTGAAGATATCACCCTGGGCATTTTTCACTATTGTTCAAACATTTTAGTGACTCAACGATTACCCGATTAACAGATAATCGACAGATTACTTGATAATGAAATGAATCGTTAGTTGTAGCCATACTTCCAATTGGTTTTGTCCACCCATAAGTTCAAAACCCAAAATTACTCAATTTACAATGATATTAATCAGAATGTTTGGCATTTTTGCTTGAAAAATTACTAATCAATAATCAAAATAATTGATGAATTTCCTGTTGATTGACTAATCGATTAATTTGCTCATTATTTCAGCAGTAATCAATGTTAATATCGTATTAATAGAGCTGAAACGATTAGCCGATTAATCAGTTAGTCAACTATTTTGATAACTGGTTTACAGTCATTTTTCAAGCAAAAATGCAAAACATTTGCTGATCCCCTCTTCTCAGATGTGAGTATTTAATGCTTTTCTTTATCTTATATGATAGTAAACTGAATATCTTTGGGTTTTGGACTGATGGTCTGATAAAACAAGCAATTTGAATAAGTCATCTTGGGCTCTAGGAAATTATAATGGCTAAACAATGAATGGATTAATGAAAACAATTCAAATAGCTTGTTTTGTCCTTAAAAATATTCAATTTGCAGTGATAAAAACTGAGAAAAGCAGAAAATCCCCACATTTCAGATGTTGAAACCAGGAAATGTTTAGCATTTTTGCTTGATAAATGCCTCTGATGATCAATCGATCATCAAAATTGTCGACTAACAGATTCATTTACTTATTATTTTAGAACTAATCAATATTATTACCAGTCAAAGAAGGGCTTGGCCACACTGGATCCAATCATGAGACACCTAAGAAGTGATTATATTGTAATAGTATTCATTTTATTTTAATATTTATCTGACAAACGCCTATTTCAGTGACATAACAGATATAACAATTCTTGCAGAACAGAGATTCTTATTAGAGTATTTAATACCCGAGTCGCGTCCCTTCACCAATTCTGTAATTTCTTATCTACCTAATACAAGGTGGACTAATCTCACCTTCCCAAAGGGAGGAGGTTGAAGAGGAGGAGGAAGGAGGGGGCTTCAGCGCAGTGATGATGAAGTCAATAAATAAGGAAAGCAGAGGCGACTTAAGGCAGGGGATGTTCCGCATTTCATATCTCAGCGTCCCAACATGTGTTTGTGTGTACAGTTAGTGCTTTACAGTGGTGGTCCTGTAGAGAGCGGTAGATAGTTTTAATACGTGGTTACACAGCCGAGCGCTCCTCTTTCTGTACTGTACATAAGCGGAGGGAGGAGCGAGCGTGTAGTAACGTTATTTCTTTTTCGGTCCTTTCCCTCCTGTCGTTGCAGCCCGTCCAAACGCTACTGGAAGGCAGCAAAAGGGGGAACAAACGACTCATTTCCACGCAAAAGCTCTGTAGGACGGAGGTCGGGGAGCTGTGAGAGGAGGGAGATAATTTGACAGTACGAGGCGCAGCAGCTTAGCGGAGGACTGGGCTCGGAGTGAGGGGAGACGTGTAGCCTCAGCGCTGCAGTTACACTTGTGCAGAAACCAGAGGAGCCCCGCTGACTTTCTCCCGCTTCATTTCCGCCTAATGCACTAATATCCAACCGAAACTGGTGTTCAGACCGCGTGGGGGTAACCGACGGTAAGTGTCGTTATCAGGCTTGAACCCGCCCGACGTTCGCAGCGTGGTGTGCATGCAGTTGTTTGGCGCTGCTAGCTTCAGTAGCCTGGGCTGGTTTGACAGATCAGATCAGCAGCCAAGGTACACACGGTATACTGTACAGTAGGCAGGGTCTAACCTTGTTGGTCTGCAGCCATTCCGCCACTATTGTTGACGTTTCCCTCTGGTTAGTGGTTCTTGTTGTCAGTTAAACGACAACACTGCCGGATATAACTGTATAGCGGTAATGGTGCCTCTTTTTTAGTGTATCATGCTTGCACTATGTGCTGCACACAGGCAGGCCCGAACTTGAATTTATGCAGGCTGCTGCACTCTGGCGCGCGCTTGGTCCAATCACGCATGCACACGTGCACACACATAAAGGCAGATAGACTCATCGATAAAGATCACTAGCTATACTGCACCCATACTGTAATACTCCAATAGGGAGCCTTTCAATTCAGTCACTTGACCCTAATTTGGTTTTTCCTCTTTTTCTCCTAGAGGTGTTGTAGAAGTGAGTTTTAAATGCATGCTGACATTGTCATTTTAATAGTATTAGCAATATTCTAGTGTTTAATTATAATAGTACTATTGATCCAAATGAAATACTATAACTTAAGTAAGGCTGTGATGAAAGGGAAACCCACCCCAAGTGAACGTGCATACGTTGCATCATGGTTATATAACTGACTGTATTATGACAAATGTCCAGTGCAGCCCAGGTGATTACTGTCAGATCGTGTCATTGATGCGTATCAGAATTTGCCAGTATCAGAACAGACTGTCCTAGTGAGGCACAATGTGCATTGCATTAAAATTGTCAGTGTCGGGTATTAAATTACCACAGACGCTGTGACTCAGTTGTACAAGAAACTGGTGTGTTTTAGATAAGCATGCCCACAAAGTACAGTACAACTCAATACAATAGGGGATACCTCATTGCCCAGGAAGTTGCCTTGACACAAATGCACTGATTATAAAAGAACTAAAATGCTTAATGTTGCCAAGAAACACTTTAATAACACAGCCTGATGTCCCATAGTCCTGACTGACTACTGACAGGCAGTACTGACACTTAATCATTCACTTAGACCATGTGAAAATCCCCAGGGAAAATAATCTCAGTGCATGATTGAGCACGGCAGATCATGAATATAATGGTGACAGTTTGTTTAGTGTGTTTGCAGCTGTTTGTGTGTGAAGGCCTTCATCACCACGGTACAGCGCTGTAATAATTAAATCACTCAATGTAGCCACTCTGCTCAGAGGCTTTTCAGGGTCTCAATTCTCAGTCGCATTCATTTTCATAGTAGTATCTTACACTCTGCTGATAGAAAGTGACAGTCTAAAAGCTGTACGCTCTTGCAGTTGAATCCATCAAGCTGGCAACAGAAGCATTTCCTCTGGCACACTGAAGCTTATTTTAAAAGGCAGAGTGTATGGATTTTCCCCTCAACAGGGAGTCAGTGACATGTTTTAATCATTTTGACTCTTAGATGTGTAATTTATTAAATTTGATATGTTTTTCCAAACTTTTAAAGGTTGTAGTCTCATTTTACAGTACAGTAAATCAGGAACAAAACCACTGCAGAGTCTTAGGATGTCAAAAACGGGCTTAAACAAAGCTAATTTATGTCAGATCAGCTGGTATGGCCCCAGATGCCCACTCTTCATTAATCATTAGCCATCAGTTTAAATCGCAGTGTTCTCTCCCTGGGTTGATTATTAGCCCTGGACAAATCCACCATTCAAGTATAAACCTTTTCTCTTAGGATCCGATTTTAAATAGACCATGTGTGGGCTATGAAGAGGGCAAAAACGTGTAATCAAAGGCACTCAGATAAGTCTACCGTCAGAAACAAATACACAAACTCATAGGAACATTTAGGTGATGTTTCCTCACACACTGGCACTTTAGTTTTTGTTTTATTGTAAATAGTTTTTCCATGCATAGATGGAAAGCAAATAGGAAACACTGGCTCCAATTGAGTGATGTAGCAGTGTTGTACATGAGAGAACACACAGAAGGTGGATGGGTGTAGCCCCATGTGACCTGGTCTATGTTTTCTCTTCTCTTCTCTTCCTGTTGGCTGGGGCTCCTTTAGGGGGGCCAGAAGTGACCTTCTTCAGTCTCTCTCAGCAGCAAGCACCCCAAAGGGCCTCTCTTTTTGTGACCCTGTTTCTGTCTGTCTTTCTTCCTGCCCCCCCCCCCCTTAGAAGAGCTTAGAAACCATGGCTATGCAGCTGATGTCCTGGTCTGTATCTGCTGTATAATGATGTCAGAGCTGTCTAGAGAGGCAGAGGACATGCTGGGTAGGCCAATATGCCAAGAGCTATTCCTGAACTGAGCGTGGTGAGTGGGGTGATCCTAAGGTTTGCCTCCCATTTCCTCCTTTTTTTGTCACTCAGGATGATTTTAGATGTTAAATGGAGGATGATGGAGATACAGTTAATTAGATGTTTGTTTTATTTGTCACTTTTAATGAAACATGTGCGAATGATGCGCCTCAGTATAAGGAATGTCCTCGACATGGCAGTAACTGTCCTGAGGCTACATTGTTTGCCCATATGTCAAGCTGAATATGTCAAGACATTGCTATCCTGATGTAGATTTTTCAGGCATTTTCAGACATACTTATTGGACCTCAGAGGACGTTATCACTACAGGTCAGTAAAGGTGACAGATTTGTAGCTGATAAGCAGAGATTAGCATCACATGTGACTTGTTTAATGTTGCCTTTTCATCCATAAATGCACATCCTAGACTACAATAGCAGGACATGCCTGTTATCCTCTTGCCTTCATTTCTGTTTGACCTCAGCAGACTGTTGCTCGTCCTATAGGAGATGGGCCCAAGTTGCTTTACCACGTTGTCTGAGTTTTTCCCTGTGACTAATTAGATTATAGCACCCATATGCTATAGACATGTAAGTTGGTTCATAGGATCTATTCAGCCAGGGCGGATGCAGCCAACCACAAAATGTCTGATTATCACGGGTTTCTGCACTGGAATTGGGCTAATAGATTTTGTGGCAGTGTACAGTAAAACTTGTGTTTACCAACATAATATATTTAGACTCATCTTGTCAACAAAGCCATCTTTATCAAAGAGCACTTGAAATAAAATGTTTGATTCAGTTTATTTTCATTTGAGCGAATAATCTTTATGCATGAAGAGATTGCTCAGATGACAAGAAAACATTAGGTGTCTTAGGTCTGTAGCCCATACATCATTATGCATACTTAATAATGGAGTCCAAGCACAAATGAGATCATGATGACCTGCTGATTTGACTGAACTAGTCACTGCCTCAGAGACGTCTACTTCTCACAAACCTCCTCTTGTTCCACCAAATCCACTTCTGATAACAGCAGCTTGTTGCTTCAACTGCTTTCAGTGCTTATTCTTCAGCCGACACATTAACAGACAACTTCTTTCAGTTTATACACTTGAACTGGCGCTAATTTCTTTCAGGACTCCCACTGACACTTCCAGCTTAATCTAGCACCTACACTTCAACTGACACGTCAACTAGAGCTTGACCGATAAATTGGCCCGGCCGATATATCGACCCATATTAGCTTTTAGCAGATAAATTGCTATCGGTGTCTGTCGGCTGATAAATGCCAAACTAGGTCTGAGGTTATTTAGAAACAGTCACCATTATGTCACCATTACGTTTGTTCACCAGAGAGCACTTGTTGTTGATATCTACACTGTAAAATGTCCCGCTTTTTTATTAGGGGTGGGTGCCATACAGTAATTGTTCTGTAAATTCAATTAAGGAAATGGTTTAAAATAACCATACCGTACCTCATGCACTGTATTTACAATTTCGCTCTCCTCCTCCATGTTTTCTTGTCACTCTTTTCTCCTGCGGCGGTTGATAAACCAGCTTGGAGGTGCATTACTGCCACTAACTGCCGCTCTCACGTCACGGGAGGACGTGGTAAGCAGTCCTGCTTCCTAAATCACGTTACCTTGCGAGGCAGCTGGATTCACAAAATCACACGAGAATCCAGCCCTGATTTGCTACATAGCCTGCCCTAAATATAGAGCAGAGACACTAAGGGATAGCTCCCGCGGTGGAAACGGTATTGCTAAATCTCTACCGTTTCACGGTATATACAGTCATATCGCCCAACCCTACTTTGTATGTATCTCGGTTACAATTCTATAAAAACACAAATCCAAGAGATCTGAATATCAATTTTTTATTTATGTTATGTGTTCATGTTATAACAAATTATTATTGGCTGATATATTGTTATCAGATTATTTTAACTCCCAAATGTCGGGCTATATTGTCAACTCCTTTCAGCCTACTTTTTGTATCAGAGTGAGTTTTGATTCGCCAAATACTGTACCATAAGTATAGTATAGATAGCCTGAATAATCTGTCACAATTTCTATTCTGTCACCAAAATATAGAGTCAAAATCATTCCTTTGCCCTTGTAATTATAATCTGTGTGGCATGTGACATTGTAATAAGGTTACAATAACAGGTCAAAGGTCATATTGCCCTCAGAGTAAGATACTCAAGTTTGTGGTTTTAATTCTGGTAAAACAATCAATATTAGAGCTGTAGCTTATGACTATTTTCATTTTTGATCAATTAATGTTAAATTTATAAAATGTCAGAAAACAGTAAAAAAAAACAAAAAAAACAATGCCCATCACATGTTCCCAGATTGCAAGGTGACATCTTCATATAGCTTATTTTGTGCAGCCAAGACTCCGTGTACAATGATACTAAACAGGGAGAAGCAACAAATATTTACATTTGAGAAGCTAAACCCAAGCAAATGTTTGGCATTTTTGTGATTAACCAAATCAAAAATAAAATGTTAAATAATATCTGTCAATTAATCGACTCATCGGAACAGCTCTAATTTAAAGCAGGGCTTGACCACGTGTGCAATCACATGAAATCTATTGACGTAAAGTTATTAGATTCTTAGGCCAAGTCAGCAGATATCTGTGTGTGTGTGTGTGTGTGTGTGTGTGTGTGTTTATGTATATATATATATATATATATATATATATATATATATATATATATATATATATATCTCAGTAATAATAAAAAGTTATGTGTATGCTCTGTCCTCTCTGCCATAAAGGAAATTCCATGCTGTTTCCTGCTGTAATATCTGGCACGCAGAGTAATGAGTGTGTCCTCACTGGCAATTCAAACCTCATTAGCAGAGAAGAATGAGGCTAACCTTTCAGTGTGATGTCGTAGCTTGTTTGTGTTGCATTCAGAGGCCCATGAAGCTCCACTTCTGATAAGCATGCTGTCATGGTGAAGACTAGCAGTGTGCTCTGCACTAGTCTTGACACAGACCACTGGGGTCCTGCTGTCTTCGAGATAGTGTAACATCCCATCCCCCCCAACACACAAACACTCTTGCAGACACATGACATCAGATGTCAGCCAACATGCTCCAAGTTTGTGGCTTTTTCTCAGTGCTGTGTTGTTGGTTTTTTTTGCCCCTCCCTTTCGTTTTCTCTTAGTAGGTTAGGTTTCGTTTTATTCTTTAGTTGTCTTTTTCAGTTGTTTCTGTTAAGCAGGGATTTCCATGCAGATGGTTACCAGAGGCTCCCCGTTGTGTTTTTTTATGTCACTGTTCCATTGAACCGTTGTCACTCTCTGCTGCTGTCTGTCTCTCGGTGGCCCTCTCAGCCAGCCTGTGCTTCAGCAGCTTCTGAATCACCGGTGAAAATAATCATTTGTAAAATGGCCTTTATTGGCCAGAGAGAGTAGCGAGGCTGTTTTACACAGCCGCACTTACTTATTAACACCAGTCAGCTTGGCTTTGCCTGGGTACAACTGGGGCCACTCACAACTGGCTTTTCATCAACGGGAATACTTGGCACCGGGGCCCGTGAGGTTTATTTTTGCCAGGGTGAAGCAGAGCACTTTACGAGGAGGAGTCCATCCCACATTTGCTGGCACTGAACTGCTTTCACTCCCTCTCTGTGAGAGCTGCCTCAATTTATGCAGTGGAATTGAAATTAAGTCACTACACATTTGCAGACATATTAAACAACTCGTTCCCAAGACAATAAAGTGGCTACTTCTTTCTACTGTGTCATAAACACTGAGTCGTTGTGGCATACAGAGGGATTCCCTTCATGTGGATTTGAGATTAAACTGGCAATAACAATTTCAGTATCTGTGCCCCTGGGGCAGAAGATAATCAGTTTATAATCAGAGTTCCAGGGAGGAATTAATGTGTGTGAGTATGAGTCAGTTTGTATGTGGGTATTAGAGACAAGGGAATTGCAAGTATGTTGGGTCTCTGTAAATATAAAGAGTCGATCTAGACTTGCTCTACTAGAAAAAGTGCCCTGAGATAACTTTGTTATGATATGGCGCTATATAAATAAAACTGAATTGAATTGAATTGAAGTAAAGGTAATAAAAAAAATACTTAATCTGTATTGTTTTGGCAGACACATTGTAAGATTATTTGTTTTATGCTGTATAAATCTGTACATTACGTCTACACGTAGGAACTAGGGCTGTAACTAATGATTATTTTTATAATCGATCTACAGAGTCATTTCTCAATTAATTGATTAAACTTTTGGTTTATAAAATGTCAGAAAAGAATGAAAAATTTCCCAGAGCCTAAGGCGACATCTTCAAATTGTTTTTTATTCAATTTACAATGGAATAAAGCAGAGAATGTTTGGACTGTTTGTCTGAAAAATGAAACTTGATAAATGATGTTGATAATCGTTTCAGATCTAGCATATACAGTACACTGTACAGTATTGTATATTTGCTGTACTGTGTGTAAATATATTACACAAATCATTTTACCACAACAACCCAGCTCCCAAAGTTAGAGGAAAGCATGGCTGATGGCTTTAATGATTAAGACAATAGTGTTAAAATGCAAGTGATGAGAGGCAAATGAACAAATCTGTTATCCCTGCTTCAACATATTATCTGCTGAGGTTATGAATAGCTATGTGCTTGGCTTTGGCCGAGACCCAAGTCCCGCTATGGCTGCTCTGCTCTTCCAACATGTACTGTATATAGGTCAGCATTTCATTACTGTAAAAAACAGCCATGAGTACAGAATAGTTGGACCTTATTTAATATCCTGTCAGAGAAAGTTTAATGTTTAATGCCTTTTCCTTGATGCTGCTGTAAAGGAAACTTTACCAGGACTTCTTTTTTTGGTAAGGAAGTGTTTGAGATGTTGATGATCTCTTGCAAAGCCTTCACTGCTTCAATTCCTCTCAAATACCCCTGAATTAAGAGCTGGATAAATGGTTGGCTATGCAGATGAAAGGCTGGAGTTTTATTACTCCCTGTTTTGTAATCTGTCATGCTTGAGGAAATTTGGATGGACTTGTTCCAATGCCTGATGGTTTGGCAAGCTTCCACAAAACTCCACCTCTTGATCATTGTATTTTTATTTTATTGGGACTGGGGTTAAGGCCACCACATATGCCAGCCACCTACAGTACCTTTGCTATGAAATAGCTGCATAATTACAAGAACAAAATAAAGACCTCTGGTTATACAGTTGGCCTTCAGAATAGAAACATGTAGGTTTTCATTAGGGCTATGGCTTTTCACTCCAGACAGTGTGGAATTACAAGTGTCAGGAGTGAATGAGGCTGTAGTGTGCTTGTTCTACAGCAGCAACCTTTTTTTGTCAGACGACCTCAGACATCTTCAACACCACTGGTCATGTTCCAGTGTGTTCATTTGAATTGATTTAAAATGGGACATTATTTAACTATTAATAATATATAAGTGGATATAGTAGTGGATGTTGCAAGATTTTACTACTAGGGGTGGCAGAAGCTGGATGTTGCATTTTTCCATTACTTTGTTATTTCAAACATTTATCCATTACTTTAATTTAATTTTCAATCATTTATCTATTACGTTTAGCTATTTCAACCATTAATCAATTTCTTTTAGCTAACTATTTCAACCATCTATCCATTATGTTTAGCTAACTTTATCCATTACTTTTAACTAAACGGTTTATCGATTAGTTTTACCTATCTGTTTCAACTTCTCTGCTCACTTGCTAACTTGTTTTCATATTTTCTTAATCACATTGTTCAGGTGACTCAAAATGTGAATATTTTCCTTTAATCAATTAGACAATTCTGTTGTATCAAATTAGTTGAGTTACTACACAACTGCAGAAGTACCCCTCCCTCGTTAGGAATCTACAGTATCACTAAAATAGCAGGGCAAGTATGTCTTAGTAAGATATCTGTATTCTGTTCTGGTAATGTCTTTTAAAATTAGGCATTGAAAAAAGTCTTTAATGCTTAGGGATTGTGCTTTGAAGCCTTATTAAGGTTTTAATATGTTCAGTTATGGCAGGTCCCTTCTTTCTAGTTGTTATTGCACAGCTCTCCTATTAATTTACAGCAAGCTGTTTCCTCAGTTGGAGAATGCCCTAGATTTCAATCACATGTCTGGTTTTCACAGTGGTCGAGTCATAACCCTTTCTGACTGGGGAAACAAGTGCGTATGTGTGTGTGTGTGTGCGTGTGTGTAAGATATTCCCCTGGCTGAAGAATTAGACTTTGGTTTATGTTATGACTGGCTGTGAGGTTAAAGATCACTTCAGAGTTTAGTTGGGCTTCCTTGAAGTGTGACTGACAGTGACCCACTCTCCCCCTGTCCTCTCCGTTACTGCCCACCAAGCATTTTTTTGTTTGAGGAAACTTTTCTTTTTCTGACATCACACCCTAACCTTTCTGAAGCTGGAATCATCTGTACGCCAATGGCTATTTTCCTTCCTCTGATTATTTTGAGTGCATTGCTTTTGAGAGAAAGTGAAGTCGGCCGCTTGTTGAGTCAGGTCAGTGCATCTGTTGAAGGAATCACACACGTCCCTTCCTGTGTGTCTGTGTGAACATCAGAGTGGAGAGTAGTTTGGCAGTCACTGTGTGAATAGTAATCAAATTGAATAACTGACTAATGATTGTGGCGGAAATTGTCTGCCATTATATTAGTGCTGCAGGTGAATATGCTGTGGTTTGTGGAAGGCATGTTGGTAACGGGAAACACAAATGAGTCACCTTTTCATCAGTTTGTTCATGCTGTGATGCCAAAGCTGTGAATCTCCCTTTATTTGCCACCTTCTCTTGATTATATCTCAAGTTCCTGCTGCACACTGGCACACTTGTCATTTGACACTGGGCCAGTTTTCTTGTATTTTATGATGACAGCAATTAAAGGATGATCCATAAAAAGTGGTGTTTAATTGAGAGATGATTATTGTGATTTACTTAAATGTGAGCTTTTAGCATGTGATTTGAATACTTCATTTAGTATTTTAACATAAATTTATATCAAGATAATGCTGTGATAAAAAAAAGGCAATATTGTTTTGTCCATGTTGCTCTGTACCTCTGTCAGATGCAACAGCAGTACTTTAGAGGCATGGTTCACCTGCAAAATGTTGCTAAAAAGGGGCAAAGTGACCTTTTTTTTAATTCAAAGCAACTCTGCAGGCTTCACTTGGTGATGCTCGCTGTCATATGGATTTAACCTTTTAAACCTTTTATTATAAATTCCTGCTGTGCAGCCAAGCTCAGCTCAAACCCACATGCCAAACATTTGCTTCTCAAATGTAAGAATCTGATGCTTTTCTTTATCATATTGGATAGTAAACTGAATATCTTTTGGGTTTGGACTGTTGGTCAAATAAAACAAGCAATTTGAAGAAGCCAGTTTGGGAATTATGTTTGAAATACAGGCATTTGAAAAATATTTTGTGGCATGTTATAGACAAATCGGTTAAACCAGAAAATAAATGGCAGATTAATCGATAATGAAAATAATAATTTGTTGCAGCCCTAATTATATGATACTGTCAGATGATAAAAGGGAAGATAAAATGGGAAAACTGTGATGGGGTTACCAAATTGAAAGTGCTGCTGTTTGTTTGTGCTGCTTCATGGTTAACTGTATTATAAAGTATTATTGAAAAAAATGCATGTAATTCAAATGTCAGTGGTTGCTCTTTTCATACCATGTGTCACATTTGTTTTAATCATTTGAATTCTTGCTTTGGAGTGATATTTTTGTTCAGGCTATGATTCATGTGAAAGGTGACTGTTGAAAGGGAAATTAGTTAGTGTGAAACTGGAGTAACCGCTCTTGTGCTGGCAGTCTACCCTTAAGAAAAACGATCAAACATAATTAAATCCTCATCAAGTAAAGATGCTGTATGAACACTCTGAAATTAAGCCTTTTAAAAAGTGCTAGTTTGGGAGCAATATGGGGCATGTAAACAATCATTAACGTAACACTGTAAGATGACCAAGTCCCCTATCCTACACACAAGCTACATATTATTGTCCAATTTGAATGCAGCATTAATCCAGGGATTTGCCGGGCATTTTACCTGAGCCACTGAGTGTGTTTCATCTCTACCTTCAAGTGATGCTTGCCAAGTAGATGAGGAGATACACACTGGGAGGTCCAGAATGCCAACTTAATGCCTGGCGCCCTGAGGCTGTGTGTGTGTGTGTGTGTGTGTGTGTGTGTGTGTGTGTGTGCCATGCATTTGTCTTTGTAAAAGCATCGAGAGACTAGCTGATCTGGCAAGCGTGAACATTCCTCATCTGAGATGTTTCACCTGCAGCCAATGAACTAAATCTGCCATGCTGTGTAGACACTAGCGTGGTCTAAGTTGATTCAGTTTCTTACTGATATGGAAAGTAACACCTTCTTTTACAAACTTGTGGCAGGAGCTGTGTTGTATATTAAAGCTTGTATGTGCATGTGTGTGGGTATGTACAAGGCTGGTTGTGTGAGTACTGTATTTCTGCAGCGTCTCCATGTGTTTGGTGTAGAGGACAGGCTCATGTTTCTTTCAGCATAGCTGGTCCGGATAGCGGGAAACTCAATAGGCAAAGTGTGAGGCAATCGCCCTGTGATTAGTGTACACTACTGGCCTGCTGTAGCTTTGGCCCGTCAACACTGGACACAGAAATTCAGGGAGCTTGCATGCAAGCGTTGCACACTTGCACAGCCGCTCATACAACTGATATGCATGCATGTACAAACACGCATTCACACCAGCAGAGGCACATCTAAAAACCACACACATTCATGTTCATGAACACATGCAGGCAGCTATTCTTAGTTAAAATGTTATCTCTCAAGCTTTTACCAATCACTACCCTGTGAAGAGCACATGGTTGCATTAGATACTCTGTGTTTGCACAATACTGTACATAGAGATATACACAAAGGCACTTTAAGTTCATTTTTCACCCAGCCAGCTCCCTGTTTGTACAGCTCTGTCTAAACTGTCTCCGGTGAGTGTTCAGTGCTGTGCCCAACAACAACTGTTTGACTTTGTTTAATGCAAGATGACACTGAGTGGAGCAATAAGCTGCCAGCAGTCCTGTATAACTGGAACAACTTCCTGTAGCGAAACAATTGTTTGTCAAGTTTGTCATTAATTACAACAAAATCGTTTTCAGTTAGTTTCACTTTGACTTTGACATGTGGAATTTGTGTTTTTTGATGATAAGAAAATCTTATTTCATTCTATTGTTGACAAATATGTCAAAAAAAGCACTGCTGCAGATGGTTGTAATTATAGACTACTGTACTGTTTTATGAAACTCAGAATAAAACACAGTGTATATTGTCCAACCCTTGGCATGAATTTAAGCATGCAGATTAGCTATTGTTTATTGTTATCTGGTCACATTTTTTTAACAGAGTACCATACTTGTTTGTCCAAGATCCCAATCAACACAAGACAGCTTCACGAGATGAAAATTCAAAGTGTCTCAAAGAGTGTAGAGTTAAAAGACCTCTCTGTGTCAGCTGTGTAATTCAATGACTTTTATAGGACAATAAATTAAACACTTTTGTCAGACGACTAAGAATATGACAACATTTTACAAAGGTGTGAAAATGAAGCAGTCAAATTGATCAAATTAGCCTATGGAGCATTCATTGAAGACTTGGCTGGATGGAGGCCCAGGGTGACAAGCTGGCCGGGACCTGAGAGGACGCTCCAAATGCTGCTTGTGTTCTCTCAGTTGTGCCCCTGACCCTTGTCCAGGTTGGACGGGCTCCAGCTGGTCCTCAGAGCAGCGCTGACCCTGCTAACCAGAGAGAGAGAGAGAGAGTGCCTATTTGTGTGGGTATCATGTGAAAGTACGCTGTTTACAGTCCATGCTCCCCCTTATCATTCCTGTATGTGTGGATGTGTGTTAGTGTGCTATGCAGGAGTGTGTTGGTAGACCCTTATCTGACATGGGGATTAACCCCTGGTCTCATCTACCCTCTGCCTGTCTGTGTCCATCCCCTTGTTTTTCCACTTAAGCATGTCTGCTCTGCCACTGTAAAACCAGACTCTGCAGTAGCTACTGTACATTAACTTAAAGGACCATACCGGCTGTTTTGCATGGCTTATGCCGTTAGATACAAATTATTTACATTCCTGTTAATCATTTTCTTAAGCATACCATAAGATGTTAGAAAGTTTTCCAAGCTTCCAGGCAGCCATTGGTTTCCTTTGATTTGTATTTCAGTATGCAATTAAATGGTCAGTTCACCCATGTTACAAAGAAAACATATTTGCTGACTTAGCTCTAGTGCTATCTAGCTATGCATGGTTTATTTGCCCCTGTACTGCCATTAAAGTCATAATCCTTTAGATTTTTATGTAATCTAACCCCGGTTTTGATTCTATTTATGTTCAAGATTTTTTTTCAGCAATAGCAATTCAATGTATTTACATTCATTAATTACCTAAGTCTGCCATTCCTGTGCAGGATTTATATCGCCATCACAGGCACTAGGGATTCGCAGGAAACGGTGCAGCATGTAACCCAGCGTTACAATAATTTTATCTCATTGATGTCAGCCTGTTTACTATTCACTCTCCTGCTGTTGTATCAGAGCTGTATGAAGTTACTGCTAATACCCAACATTTCCTACTGCTGCTGCTTCACATTAAAAGTGTTCAACTGGCGAAACACGACGTGGCTTTTATTGTGAAGCAGTCACTGTCTCAGAATTCTGAGACCTGTAGTTACCACGGTAACCGCGGGTGTTTCCAAATCATCCGGGACTGAAATCTTAAGGATTATTTTATTATCAACTTAATGCAGTACATGTGAAATAAAACAAAACAGAAGAAAAGAACCTATAGGACTCCACATTTCCAGCGCAGGCCAACCAAGATGACAGCCACTTTTGTATGAGCCCACAAAAACACTTAACACTGGCATTGGTTCTTACTATCAGTATACTATTAAAGGGTTTATTAACCCAAATTACGAAGAAAGCTTTGTTTTGACTTGCTCAGGTTTTGAGATATGCATTTTTGAGACTTCTGCCTCAACCCTCAAACAATGGAGGTGAATGGAATGTAGTTTGTGATGCTCAAAGCGTGATGCAACATCTCTTCCTAGAAAAAGCGTCTCTGTTCACCTGGAGAATATGTTTCATTTGTAATTCACTTGCAGAGACCTAAAAGGTAACCTATCACAGTGAAGGTGTAGTTAAAACATGCAGCTACACAGTTATGCTGTAACCACTCTGTACACCACATATGGACAAAGATAGAAAGCCATAGATTACTATACAATGCTATTATTATATAAATGTTAATATGCACCACTGCTACCAGGGGAAATTTCTCCTCATTATTGTATGTAATTACACTTATGTTTATCCATCATCATGGCCTAATGTGACTAAATTTGATTCTTCAGAAATGTGATAAATACATATTTTTGTTTTTGCAGTTGTGCCAGCTGATGTTATTATTAGAAATGAGCACCAGTGTATTTCCAGCGAGTGAATAATTGATTATTGAACCGTCTCTGTTGGAACATAGGCCTCTCATTATGCATACTGTTGAACACATACAGCACATGTGCCTGTCTCGCATAGGGTACACACACACACACACACACACACACACACACACATTTATTATTGCAGTTATTGCAGTGCCATACTGTAGATCAGTCTGAGTATGTGGCTACTTGTGTACATGTGTTTCAGTGTGTAGGTTTGGGTCATGTGGTGTTTCATAGAAATGCACAGCTCTCTGCAACTGTAGAGGAAGGAAGGAAATTAGAGAGAAAGGAGAGGGAGCAAGCAGAAAATGGGTCAGACATCTGAGAGTGAGACATTCCTTTTCTCTGCAATGGGTGTCAAGACATTATCCAATTGCACCTCTTTTTCTTCTTCTTTCTTTTTCTTTCTCTCATGCATGTGTTTTTTTTCTCTCTCCCCACTTTCCCCAGCCAAGGAAAAGTGCAAAGAGAGGAGAGAGTTATTATGCTTGGCATGTCTGCAGAGGATGGGCTTTAATTTGGACACGGTCCAGCTGATCAATCTCCACATTGGCTCAGTTACAGCGCTGTGTGTGTGTGTCTACATGTAACAGCTAAGCTTTATATGCAAACCAGCAGATTGCTCTAAAAGTAAAGCACAGTGGATTAATCCCGTGTGGAAATGACTTATTCTATACACAGAGCCGTGGAGGAACAATGAATTGGATTAGAGCTGGAATGAGCATTAATGGAATGCTGTAACAAAGTCAAAATAAAGGAAATTAAGTTTATTCTATGTAAGGCAGTCTGGATAGGAGCATCAACTGAATGCCTGATATGGAAATGTGGAGTCCTATAGGAGGCACATCTGACATAAGCTATGTTAATGCATCATGGTAGATTGTAAGCTGATTTGGAAAGGAGCTCTCTCACACACAGATGAACACACATATACTCCGATTTACACTTAAGTAACTCAGGGTGATTTGCATAATATGCAAACAGATGGATGTGATTCAGCGGGTGGTTTGGCAAAGTGTCAGTGAGCCTGCAATGTTTCCTGTTTGAGGCCTTTCTCTGGCATCGAGAGCACTTAGCCCACTTCTATTGGAAAGTCCTGGTTGCAGTTGTATGACAGCAGCTCTCAGAAACAGACTGCAGCCAGGGTCCCTGCAGAATTCATTCAGCAGTGAACCCCCCCACAGCAAGAACATTATTTATTGAGGGGAAAAAAAGTGAAATAGTAGAAGTTTAGTCACACTTTTGCTGTAAAGACACTAGGGCTGATAACTGTCTCAATTAATTGTAAATGCCTGTTATAATTTCCCACAGCCCAAGGTGAAGTCCTCAAATGTCTAGTGCTAACCAAGCAATAGTCCAAAACCTAAAGATATTCAGTTTACAATACAAAATAGAGAAAATCCTTACATTTGAGAAGCTGAAAACAGCAATTTTGCTTTTAAAAACATGCCTAAAATGATTATTCAGTGATCTAAATAGTTGCTGGTTCATTTTCTATCGATCGACTAATAGATGAATCGACTAATCGTTGCAGCTCTAAAAACAAAAAACATGCTAAAAGTATAACTGGACTAAAGGTAGAGCAGCTCACAACAGAGACACCAACCAAATCATTGTTTTTTCCTCAATAAGTGGTCCTGTTTCATTTTAAAATGGAGAGGCGTGATGTTGTTCATAATATGAAGCTTTTGACAAACAGCTCTGTCCCATACGTCAGATTTGTCGAAAAAGATTAACAATGGCTGCAGTCTAGTTTTGGGAGATGTTGTCATTTTACAAGAGAGATTTTTTTATTGTGAAGATTAAGCATCACAGTCTGCCTACAGAATGCTGGTCTGCGGGACTGGCATGCCAATTTGTTAGACATACTCTGTCACACTAACAGGGAAATAAAGGGACAATACTTCATTAAGTAGCCTACGGAACAGCTTTACATGAAAACATAGAAAGTGAAGTTCTTATTCTTGGCTTTATACATGTATTTAAATTATTCTTTTCATCAGCAATCCTACAGAAAATATGCTATCCCTCACTATTATGAGGATGACTGCAGCACGGATGAGCGGGCTTGGTGTGAATATATGACAACCTTCCTGTTTTACAGTGCATCGTCAACTTTAAATGAAACGCACTATTAAAAAAACAACAAACTTTAGTATAGTGGTCTTTCTAACTCAATTTGCACATTTCAAAGAGAATCAGCGTCGACTGTGGATTCGTCTGTTAGTCCTAATACTTGAGTCTTTTCTCTTGTAAAAATGAAACATATGGTTACTTCCAGTAGAACATAAATCTCACTTTTTGTGTAGCTTGTCCAAGCATGCAGCTGGTAATAGGCAATCTTTTATTCTGTTTTTCAGTCACATACTCACTGTTCTCTCCTAGAAGTGGTTAGAGAGATTTTCTCTGACTGTTGGATTTTTAAGACTATCCTTAGGGCTCTCCTTCTTGTAACATGACATTTGGTGACATTGTTAATGGTTGGCTGTGCCTTGTCAATTTCTGCAGTAAAGGTCCGTAGATGCTTTCCACTCTTTTACACTCACAGAAAAAGACATTATCAGCAATGTGTCCTCTGAGAGATGGTAGAAACTTGCTAGCCTAGCTACATTAAGGCTACAAACAACCTATAATACAAAACTCTCTTTAAAAGAATATAGTTCAACATTTTTCCAAATATGCTCATTTGCTTTCATTGTGAGAGTGAGATGAAAATATTAACAATAATCTCTTTTCTGTGTGTTAAAAACGGGGCTGGAGTCAGGATATGGTTAGCCTAGCTTAGCATAAACACTATAGACAGGGAAAACAGTTAGCTTGGCTCTGTCCAAAGTCCAAAAATATGCAAGCCAATACTAAAACTTAATAATCAAAACAATGTACAATGAATCAGGACGTAACTCCCCCTCAAACCAAACATTGTTGTTTTTACATATCTGTTTTGTATTTTGTACTGTTTGTGTCTGCCTGCCCAGGGACTGCAGATGGAAAGTAGCCAGTAGCTGTATCTGGTACAAAGAATCTCTTCTCTTTGATTGTTTTTGTACATGGTCCTGGACAAATAGATTAAATTAAACAAGAACAAAAATGTCTGCAGATTAAACATACAAGATACAATGTATTAATTGGTGAGCTTTAGTTTTTTTCTTTTCACTTTGGACAGAGCCAGGCTAGCTGTTTCCACTTGCTTTCAGTCTTTATTGTAAGCTAGGCTAACTACTGTATGTCCTAACTCTGGCTATGTAGTTAACACACTGACATGAGATTGATATCAATGTTGTGATCTCGCTCTTGAAAAGAAAGCAAATAAGCGTATTTTAAAAAATGTTGAGCTATTCCTTTAAAAAGAGTGTTGTATTATTGGTTGTTTGTAGCTTTAATGTGGCTAGGCTAGCAAGTGTCTACCATCTGTAAGACATGTTGCTATCAATAAGGGACGGGCATTTTAATTAATTTCGAGTAATTGCATTTAATTGTTATAGAGTACTCGCAAAAAAATACATATGTCTCCGTGGTGATGGCTGTCCACAAGTTTGTAGTAATAGATACCTTTTCAGCACTTTGCAGATCAGCCCTCAATTTCACCGTGCTTTCCTCATACATCTTCTCCATTCTCGTAGCTGTTGCCATCAGCTCGCGGAGGCCTTCTCCTTCCATAAAGCTTAATGGGAGCATATCTCCAGTGACCATTTTCATGAAAAGCTGGCTAATCTTCTCTGCCCTGGTGACAACAACGGCACGTGCTAAAACTGCTAGCAAATGAGGTGATGAGAGATTGCATGTTATCTGTCTCCGCTGTTGTTTATTTTGTCCAAATACTTCCAAACATCACTCTTATGCCTGGTCGCCATTCTGCCTGTAACGTTAGATTGAGTGAAGTCTGACTGAAAATGTTGAACGTTATATTTATTATGCTTGAACGAATACTGACGTCCAAAACGAGCACTCGAGTACTCATGCCCATCCCTACTAACAGTGTGTTTTTCTTTCTGCCATGAAGGAAATTTCAAGTGAGTAGACAGACAGCCATAAGGTATCTCACTCAAAAAAAGCTATTCAACTATTCCTTTAAGTAAATGCCTCAGCGTGTAACATAATTTGCAGAACAAAATCTGGGTTCATGTTTTTCCCCTCTTCTATTCAGAATGTGGTAAATGGGCTTCAAGGAACACCTTATATTCTTTAATGCTTTTAAAACCTTGCCATAGGGCCCATACCTTAATCTGTCGTGGCCATCTACTGAACCTTGAAATTATGTGTCAACCTATTGTGCGGCTGTGTGTTGCTGTGCACTAAAGCATGTCACAAGACTAGAGCTCATTTGTAGGCATGTTAGGTTGTAGACAAAGTAATTCAGTCTCTCTCTTCCGGGCCACCGGAGTGCAAAGTTGAGGAAGAGCAATATTTTGATGGTTTTATGCTCCTCCTTCTATCTGACTAACCAGCTGTCCCTTTTTCTGTATTTTCTGTCAGTACTTACTTGTCTCAGTGACTGTCAGTGGTCACACGTCATTAGTTCAAAGGAATATTAATGACAATGGCTCATATTCTGTCATATGTGATCTCTGTTCCCAGCTTATCTTATATTTGCTCAAACAAATGACTGAAATAATGATGTTTACTTATGGTGTTATTTTACTACTGTGTTAAAACACACCCCTTACAGTGTCACCACGACAAATGTGGTGCAATATATGTACAATGCAACTATTAAATGTAGGTTGCAGAATAGGGCTGGATATCGTGATTTTTTTTAATACTAGTGCCGATAAAATATGTGAGTTTTGGTACCTAATACTTTTTTTTGATACTGGACTTTGAGTTATTTTGTTAAATGGGAATAAAAGGGTTTTCTCAGAGTTATTTAATCTTAAATGTTGTCTAAATACAAGCAGCATGGCAAGAACTTTGCCTGAATAAGATAAATAAGTCTAAAACTTGCAACATTTTTATTCAAATCAGGATCTGTCTGATCAAACAATAAGTAAAGATTACGAATCTGGCCAGATATCCAATGGCAGCTTTTGGTACTCGACAGGTTTTGATTCGGACACATTTCCGTCTGTACCACAAAAGTATTGAGGTTATGATACTCAGCACTAGTGCTGAATAAGAGGCTTTTCAAATGTTGCTGTACAGTTGGCCTTTGAACAGGACTGACAGATTACTGTACGTTTCCTATTTGCAATACTAACCTGTATCTCTCTCTGTCTGGTTAAAATAAAACAGAGCATACACTGAAGGGCTTAAGTGCTGTCAGGTTTAACCCCGCCTCCAAGCAGCTGGCCGTCTTATCTGTCCTGCCTGTGCCGATGCATTTTTATCCCTCCCCGAGTGGCTGAGAGCTGGCTTAGCATATGGATTAGCCGGAGAATCAGATGCATGGCCACACTGAATCACCATAGGTGGTAATGAAATCCAACCAGTGGTGTTGCTTTAAGAGACATTCACCTGAGTACTTCACCTTAGACCTGCATTTTGGAAGAGGTCAGCTGTGGAGTTGTGCCTCAGTCTCTTGGTAATAATGCTCAAATAAAACAACCATCCTGTGACAAATCATTGAAGCCCTGACCTCTCCAGTGCATTCTGTTAAAAATTAAAGGCCCATAATAGGCTTCAGTGCCTTTGAAAATGTGAGGTGGCATATACTTTGGAAATTATCATGGGTGAGTGGTTACTGTAGGCCTACAGATACATTTGTAATCAAATGCTGTGATTTGAAAGTCAATTTGATATTAGATTGAGAATATTTTTACTTTTATAACAATAAAAGTGAAAATTAAATCGTTATTTCTATCATTTCTATTTCAAATCTGAATTAAAAATGCCACAGAAACATGGTTCATAAACATGGGCAGTGATACAATGGATAGCTTTTCAACTAGTCCCTAAATTAGATGAGTACAAAAATGCTGCAGACTGGGTATTATTTACCTCTGTTCCTGGGTCAGTGTCATCTTTCTTAAAGCTGGAGCACAGAACTTTTGTAAATGGACTTCACTTATATAGCACTTTTCAACCTTAACGGTTCCCAAAGCACTTTTACAGATTGGTCTCATTCACCCATTCACACACACACCGATGGAGCTGTCATGTAAGGTGCTGGCCTCCATCAGGAGCAACTTAGGGTTCAATGTCTTGCCCAAGGACACTTCAACATGTGGACACGAGGAGGTGGGGATTGAACCGCCAACCCTGGGATCAATGGACGACCCGCTCTACCTCGGGAGTAATTACTCAAACACTGTCGATGCGTGCTCATGACATATGCCTACAGAGGTGCTTGCTCAAATTTCCACAGTTCCAAGACAATAATCCATTATTTAGGTAGAGTAATGTAATAGCTACATAGAGTAATGCAAATATTGTACAAAGACCAACCTGTCCAAGAGACATCTTGTTGCCAGTCCCTGCTCTTGTTTCAGCGCTCTCCAACGAGGAAAAGCTACGACGTGTGTGTCCTCACCGTCGATCGCTTTCTTTTTTTGACTGTACGCCGAGTTTCCTTTTTATCTGGAGCATCAGAAACTTTTCTTGGACGCTTCTTAGTTTTTTCCATCATACTCCTAGTTGCTGTGGCCTACTCCGTCTCTACGGTTGCTCCCATGTAGAGAGAACTATCTGTTGTTGGGGTTGGGGGCCAGTTGGAAGTAGCATTAGCTGCTAAAGTTAGCATTACTCATCTTGTGTTGACTTCTCCTCTCAGTTACTTTACTGTCAGTCATGTTGCCTTCTTATATGCGTAGCGAGGTTCGAGGTTTCACTCTTGTATCGGATACTCTTTACATCCATAACTTGATTATTAATCAACAAATCAAAACAATTAAGAGAATGAAAGCCATTTTAGTTGCAGCCCTAATCTCAGTGTTTTATATCTATTTCTGAATTATATTTGTTGATACATATGTTGTTCATGTTAATGTGTGTATACAGCATGTCTGTGTATTGGTGTGTTTATCTGACTGCGTGCACGTGTTTATGTGTGTGAAAAGCCACAGATGTGAAGCATTATTCAATTTGCCAACCACTTTATTTGATCCAATACAAAGAGGCAGATTTGGTCCTGTTCAATGTAAGATGATTGAATGTGATGTACAATGGAATATAATTTACTTCAATCGTCATACATCAAGGCCATGGTTATTTTGTTCATAGCCTTTAAAAAAGAATGAAGTTAAGCTTCAGCTAAGCATGCATGCTCTTTCTCATCCACTGTACAGACATTCACAACTGCATTTCTCATCTTCACCTTGATATTTGTTGAGGCGTGACTGCTAATTATTTATTTTTGCTGCCAGGATTCTGACATCTTGAGTTGCAGTATGAGTGATAATAATATCTAAGTTGGCCAGGCTGTCTGGTTAATATCGCCTGAAGCCTTTCTTTTATTGTAGTAGTACCTCAGGTGTAAATAAATAAAAGGCCTTGTAGCATGAAGAGTAAAGTAGCCAAAGAGATGATTAAGGGAATACCTGAATACCATATAGAGCAGACCTTTTCATCAATGCATTCCTGAACAGATAGATAGTGTACTCCTGGCCTTTTGAAAGTCTAGCAAGGTTCATACTATAAACCCCCTTTGATTCCTCTGGCCAGCCTAAGCCTTAAGTTAGACACTTCATTTGGCTAAAGGATTAGAGTACTAAGCCTTTTAGAGGTAAGCTGGTCACATGAAAATCTGACATCGGTTTGCATAGACAAGAAAACCTTGCACCTCCTTCGGGGATTTTCCTCTCTTGAACTCTGAGACTCCTCCCATGTCATCCCTGACTTGGCAGTACATGCATGCATCAGTGGCCATGTGAATTTCCTTGTGCAGAGCTGCGGCTATGTGTAGGATTTGGCTAACTCATGTCTCGCAGTATCACTCTGTAAGCCTTTTCACTCTCCGGAGTGTTTGGCCTGGTGGATGTTTTTCTTTTGTTGGCAAAGATATGAAGGAATCACAGATTGTTTGTTCTGATTACAGAGTTCCATGAGACGTTGGGATAAGGGCTGGGATCAAATGTAAAGAAACAACACTGAAGTGAAGACAATTGACCATCAAGGTAAGAAATGTTTTCCTCTGGAGGTTGACATATTTGCTGTTGAGTCACTCAGTATTCCTGTTTCTGCACATTCTTAATTAACTGTGAACCTACATCAGTGGGATCTGTGAGTGTATAGTTACGGTGATACCTCCATAGAGTCACAATGTCAAAAGACTGGTCAGGAGGTGGGGTTGGTTTTATTTTTCCATGCTGGAACGCAGAGTCTTATTTCCAACGGTGCAGTTATCAGATTTGGTTTCGGGGGGATCCTATATGTACACTGCATCTGAGCTATGCAGCACATACTATATGTACAGCTCATTGACATGTTTCACAGCTTCCCACACTTTTTGCCTGTCTTTCTGCCCAGTAAATTGGAAAATGATCCAAAATGCAATATGGATTAGTGCAATATCCAAATACCGAAAGGCTGCAGCTTTCTCTCCTGAGAGCTTTTCCTCTTCTCTCCAGATGAGATATATGAGCACAGCTTTCTCTCTGCCACCTGAACAGCACGAGAGTGGCATACATACAATATATATTATATAGACAACAGGTGTATGTGTTGCATCAGCCTTCATTTACAAATTGCATGTCAGATAACTTTGAATTTCCTCGTACTCAGTGCTTTTTAGGCATAATCACATACCCTTTCTACGTATATTTTTGAATATAGATTATCAAATAAATCACACTTTGAATATCCTGTAAAATAACTGTTTTGGCTCTGTGTTACGTTCCCTGAACCCTCCTTCACCTTTGTGCAGCATCCCTTTATGTGGAGTACTGAGAAATCACAGTCAAAGACATTAAATGGACACACTGGAATTAGTCTGATGCTGCAACAGTCAGCGCTCTCCCTGAAGATCATTATCGTCACAGTGTTGAACTTGCACTTTTTTCCCTTCTGCCATCGCCGCTATCCACCGGCTAACATGCTGTGCCTCACTGATTGCCTCACTGACACTCATTGCTTCACAGCAGTGTTCATGTTGCATTTTCATGCTTTATATCTGTACTCAAGGTCTAGCACTGCACTGTGCAGCAGGATACAGCAGTTATTGTTAAGGTCAGGGTTTGCTGGCAGATGATTGAAACTGAATGCAGTACTGAATGCAGTTTAGATCTGTAATTACCTTTTGTTGGGTGTTGATAAGGCAGAGGCAGTTTTGAGAGTCAGCCTAATTAATGTTCACAACCTGTATCTACAACCTGAAAGTGAGATGAACAGTATTTGAAATGTTAATTAAATATGTATCCAATGCATTGACATAACAGGTGTAGACACATTGAAGTAACAGGTGTAGCACACTGACTTTTGCATACCTTATTTTTATGAGCTGCTTGCTCGAAGTTGATAAGCTTAAATGATTGATGTGATATGAATGAAAGTTTAACTGGGAGAACATAAAATGAATGTGCCAAAATTGGTGAGATTGTTTTACCAGAGAAGACTCTGTTGGTCCTGTTGAACCACAAAAACACACAGTTCACTCCTGATGTTCTTGGTGCTTTGTTCTCTAATCAACTGTCTTTGGCTGAGTACAGACACTGGCTTGCAGAGAGCCATGTATCATTTTGGCATTTGGCATTTAATTACAGTGGAACATTTTTCTCCGTGTTGCACATATGCAAATGTGCAGGGGTGTTGTTCGCAGACATTTGTGTGTCTACGAACACCCCTTACATCACGTAAACACAAGTTTTCTTTTCCGTTTCCAACCTGCCTCCCTACAGGAAGTTGGATCAACAACAACTTGTTGGAGGCTCAGGTCCGCACCACATGTTATTGAGTTTTGTGAGGTGTGCGCATTGGTGGCTCTGCAAGCCTCTGCAACCAATGTCGATCCATAACACCTTTTTCTGTGCAGAGGTGTTTACATGTATCTTTGCAGAACTTTACTTGCAGCCTCACGGCCTTGTCAATAATAAGCCGTAGCTGATATACTGTAATCTGCGAAAGTGACAGTCCGCACAGGCTAAAAAGAAGAAAGAAACTTGCTGCCTCAGTGTTTTGTACATTGGTCTTTGCTGGTAAAACAACAAGAGCCAAAATAGACACTTACTCCGGTTATAGTGCACTCTCTTTTCTGTTGTGGTGTGTAGAACAACATTAGCAATTAGCCATCCTTTAAGGGACTAGTACATGAATCAAAACAAAGTGCCTTCTGTCAGAGGGATGGGAGGGGAGTATGGACACACACATCCTGCCCTCGTGCTTCTCAGGTGGCAGAGAGAATGAGCGGAGCCACTCCCTGCCCATCTGTCATGCCCATCAGGGGAATCACTTTCCCGCTCTGGCACACACACACTCACAAACACAAATGAGCACACACACCACCACCTGGGCACGCACTCACAGACGCAAATACAAACATGCACGCACATAATCAAAAAAGTACACACAGACAGTCAGACTAATACAAACATTTGAATTCATACACAGATAATCTCTGAGTTCTGCTAACATTTATCTCCAACCAGGGAGTACTGGGGATCTGTAAAGCAGGATGGGCAAACTGTGAGTGGGCTCAGAGCCAGCGGTTGAATTACTTTTATTCTCTGACAGTTTGACTCACCACCTGGCTGGGTAATCCCAGCGCACGCTTTTGGACAGCTCCCGTTCTAAACCTCAATTTCAATTTAAGTGAATTGAATTTCTCATGGTCATTCAAGCTCTGCCTGGCACTGACCGGAAGAACTAAGCTTTATGGCCGTTAATGCTGGGACACAATGACATTTAAGATGAAACCATTACAGTCAGATGGATGTGTGCGCAAGCTGTCGCTATATTAATGCTGTTTCCTTTTCTGTTTGTGACATTTGAATAAGCATTTATTCTCGGTAATCAATAATCTAACTTAATAACCTGCCTTGAGGCTCTTGGATGTCTAGACAGAATAGAGTACCGGCAATTTCATTTTACTCTGCAAAGAAACCGGGGATTAATTTAGAAAGACAATTACCAAGCATGCTGCTAAATGACATTTCCAGGAACTGAGGAACCAATAACAATAGCAATGACGCTGACTAATACCAGGTTGAAGTTGTGATAGGTGGCTTTATCTGCATTATAGCCAGGAGGCTTGCCTGGGTTACAGTGCAGTGGTGGAGGCGTGATGCTGGAACGCATTGGGCTTTTTGCTGTGAAGGGCAAGTGCTTTCTGCTTTGCGCCATATGGTTTTATTGCAGTGCAGGATAAACAAGGTGCAGCTGTAATGTTAGGCTGCAGCACCATACAGATTGAGTGGGTGGTATTTTATGAAACTGCGGTTTCTTGGACAGCTCTCTCATTCACTGAAAGGAAGTGGTTTTTGCCTCCTCTCAGCAAAGCACAAAATGTTCCTCTTTCTCTTTGTTGATAGTCTGTCATTTCATTCATTCTTATGCCATCATATCAACATCTGTATTAAAGACTCTGTTTGGGGTCAGAAGGGAGGCTCAAGCGGAAAAGTGCAAACCACAGTTGGCAGAGAAGAGAGAGTGTTATGGTAGGTAATATTGTTCCTGGTTATGATTGCTTACCTCTCAGAGCTGTGTTTGTATTGTAACTGGAGTTGATTGGTGCTGCAAAGGTAAAGCTAAAGTCTTTATGATGTTTCCAAAGGCTAGATGTGTTTTGCCTCCAGGACCTGTTTAGATAGGGTTAATTTGTTAATTGCATTCTTTTAAATCACATTTGTACGATACCTAGATACCTTGTTTGTACTGCCAGTAATCCACCTCCAAAGTCATTTTAGGCTACTGCAACATTTGAGAAGTTGGAACCAGTATATATTTGACATTTTGGCTTGAAAAATGACAAAAGCAGTACTCCAGTACTGGTGTTTGCTATTGTGACAATGGAGAGGGACAATTGGTAGTTGAAAAATAAACTTGCCAGTGCTCTCAGATGGACAAACTATGTATAGGCAACACTATTTCTAAACTACCTCAAACACATAATTGGCATGTCTGCACTGAAATTTCTTGTTACTTATCTGACTATATGATACACCAACACCGATATATCTGTGACAATCGAGTGACAATATCAGTCATGTTGATGCAGCAGTCTGGCTCAAAAACTTCACACTGAATCTTTAAGTCAGTTGAAAAGATTGATGTGTTGAACCTTCAAACAAGCCATCTGAAATTCATGCCTGAGTCTCAGTACACAACAAAAAGTCATGTTTCCTGTCAACACTGACATTCATTTTAAATCTTCAGCAGCTACACATCTTTATTGTCTTTATTATCTTTATTATCTTCTCCACGGAGCTGACTTTCTTCTTTTAAAGTATATTTCTCATGCTGCGAGAGCACACTCGGATACAACTGTGGATTTCAGGCCATGACAGAAGGGAAGATGTCAGAGACAAGACTGACATATTGATTACAGTGAGTGGTGTGATGACAGCTGAAATGTCAGCAAGACAAGTTGTTAGAAAAAAAAGCGTTTTTGCTGTCTCAGTGGCTCGACCCTTTGTCCCCTGCTTGGTAACCTGTGATCACGGCTTGGACAAGTTACATTCATGTTGTATATCACTAAGTTCCTCATCAGGCTCTCTGAACTGCTGGCCACTGCAACAGCTCCTGTCAGACAGCCAACTGGATATCATGGTGTGAAACAGACATGATTGTATCAACTGCTATCCAGTTTCAAACTCACAATGAATTACTTCTTTTAGCAAACCAGACTGAAGACATTGTTCTAAGTTCACTGGGAGCTCCCATATCCTGACGCTGCAGTGACAGCTAGTCTGACAGGAATACAACTTTATAAAGCTTTGACATTTTAATACGTTTACATACTGGAACAGCATGAACATTTAGCCCTCTAGCTTTGCCGTCCTGTATATAGGCAAAATGCCTAATACACTCTTTTTTCCTAGCTGTACTACTGTTTGATCCAAGATAGCAGGATGTTTACATAGACTGACATTGATGTTAATTAAAGCCACAGAGATGTTAAACCGCTACCAGATCCTGGAGTTAGCAGTTACCTGTCTGCTGCAGTGCTTTGAACCTCTGGTGGCAGTTACATGTTTGTGAGGTCTAAGGGGATTGTGTAACGCACCACTTTCTAATTACACGGCATGATAGGACATCTGATATACAGTAGATGGTAATGAAACATGGTCGAGGGTTGTATAAATGAAACTGCTGTGTGCAGGACCTCTGTGGTAATCACATCATGGCAAACTGTCACAGGCAGGGTCTGCAGTGAATACTGGAGGTGTCCGTCAAGGTAGTCCATTTCAAGTTTTCTCATATATAACGTGTGTATGACTATGTATGTTTCTGACACAATATGTAAAAAAATAAAAAGATGAGAAAAATATACATGAATAATCAAACAAGTAATATAAACATACATTTTGTGTCACAACTTAGCGCACAGCTTAGAGCTTAACAAGTATAGCTTTCCTGTGGAATAAAATAAATACAGATGCATGAAATATAAATTAGAATAAAAGCTAAATGTGCACAACACACCAATAATAGTGTGTGTATCTCACTCACTGACTTGAGTTGCAATCCTTACCAGAATGCACAGATTTGATTGGCTGAGTAGCATCACGTGAGATGATTTACAACGCATGCAATTGGCTTGTGAGTTTCCTGGGCTGCTAAACCAGTGCCGCAAAGGCTAGAAAAGCTGCGCCGGTTAAGATAGAAACGCTCCGTCAAAATGTATTAATTCTCAATAATTTATATTATAGGTCCGGGTCTGGATAGGACGGCAACCTCGGCTGTAGGGTTGCTGTCATTGCAATGTCTGTTAGATTGAGTTGCTAAACGGCCCCACTCTCTCTCTGCCTTAGTGCTAGCTTGCTTTGAAAACTTGTCATATTCCTTGATGTGACTAACCTTCAAATGTTTGATGAGGTTCGTGGTGTTGAAACCTATGGTTGCGTTCCTCCACGAGGAATTTACTTGGAACACACCTTGCAAATTGCAAATTGCAAATTTATTGTCATTTTCAGACACCTGGTAGAACTGCCAGATCGGTGAAGCCGCTTTAGGGATGCCTGTTTTGCGTCATCTGAACGGCTCTTCTGATCGGCCTTTATAGAGATCACCAATCAAACTATTTAGGACGAATATCGTCTGATAACGATTGGTGGCCGAACAATCGGAGCACCCTTATTATTAAACATTCATCTGCAGATGAAAAGCATTATGTTTTGTCCTTCTTTCTCTCCCCGTGTGTCTCCTCCCCCCTGCTTAATCTTTCCTCAAGGCGGTGTCAGTTGAGGCGCAGAACAGGTGCAGCAGGGAGTGATATGAGCACAAGTTCCTGCTCAAACAGTTGGCCCCCGCCACATCATATATACAGTATGTAATATACAGTCCAGTCTGTCACTGAGCTGCCATTCACGTGGAAAGAGAAAACAGGTTCAAAGTACTCAGCCACACCAGACTCCTTTTGTTGTTGAATACTGCCCTGGCTGTGTTTGCTCTCACTCTCAGGTTCAGCTGTATAGGATTATAGATAAAGATACCATGTATGGCACACAGTATATTTGACCTCTGGCTAAGGAGAAAAAAGCTGAGCATCTGCTGGTTTACATGTTTAATGAGTAGCACATCAGTGCGGGTAAGTACAGTGCATCTTTGTTAGAGAGAAAGTGGGCCATTTTGTTGCACATGCTCTGAGGGAGTACATGTGAAAACATGCTGGCTTATATGTTTCTATACTGGATGTTTATGACTGCATTTACTAGTGTGTATGTATCTGTGTTGAGTTGGGTCTGATAGTGTGTACTCTGGCAAGCGATAATCCCAACTCAGAGGTGCGGGTGTAAAGAGTTGGTGTTAATTTCAAAGCTCCTTTTTTGCTCAAAAAAAGGTTCTCTTTGTGGCCATGGGCACCTCTTTGAGGCTCAAAACAAAGCCAGTATATCTGTAGTCAGCATGTTTATGATGTCCAAATTGCTGTAAACATGGTTACAAAGCTCTGAATACAGCAAACATTTCCATAATCGAGACCAGACCACTATTCCTAGAGGGGCAAAAGACACATAGAGAAACAGAAAAAAGGAAAAAAAACACAAAGAACAGAACAATTTGAGAAAGAGGGCAGACATGGCTTGAGAGTGGTGGGCAGCATTAACCAGTTTAGAGAAGGGCATTCCAGCTCTTTTGTTGTGAGGCCACGGGTATTCCAGTCTTCCCTGTTCTCTCCTACTCCTTTGCCACACAAATGAAGTGAACTTTGGAGGACTCCAATAAAGGCAGAGAAAGAGGGAAGAGTTTTAAATGCCTGGGGTTAGGAACGTTGGCTCGCTACATACAGTGGACGCTCTTGTAGCACTCCACGTGGTCTGAACTGTTAGTTCTACAATGACACTTAGTGGGGGTTACATAGACACTATCAAAGACAGACGAGAGAAGAATCGAGTCATTTAACATAATGGATTTATTAAACCTTGTTTCAGACCTTCTCATTAAAAATGCAATTCTATTCTATTGGGCTTGTTTCAACATGTCACGACTAGCTAAAGCCACTGAGGTCTAGTAGACTTTTATAGATCATGTAATAAAGTTGGATCAAATTCACACTTCTTTTTATTTGACTTGATGGTTGGTTGAACATTAACAGAGCTTTAGTCTTTGCCAGCATGAGTGATATCATTAATATCAGAGCGATACAGAAGCCAGCGCAGAGGCCAGACGTATGACTCGTATTATCATACATATTAGTCCCAAATGGCTGGAGAAGTGTCTTTCTCTACCTTATTTTATTTTCTCATTTTAATGATTCTCTCTGCTTCAACTCACTGGCATTATTGTTGCTTTGTGCCCTGTTATTTATTTATTTAGTTTGTTTGATCTTGCTCTACGCTGCCAGCTGAGGTGTTATCTCTATTACATAAATTGCCCACGTGCCTTTTGGCAAAGCACTTTGTGTGTGGAACCTCAGCCAAGTCTGTCAAGGTTAGTTTAGCTGAAATTGTGCCAGTGTGGTTTGACACACCTGTGTGTGTGTGTGTGTGTTTGTGTGTGTGAAGGTGCTGTTGTTCATTTGGCTGTTTGTCAAATAGGCCTGCAAGACACAAATTCTCTTCTTTAAGCTGTTTTGCATTGTTGAACCTTTAATGTTCCAATTATATTACTGGATTTAGATTAATTAAAATTACATGCATGGTTTTGTTTGACAAAGTACTTTAGAATGGCACAGTGGCTCTCTTTACACTGCCTTAGTCTGAGCAAGGCTGCTGAGGTCATATCAATCAAGTGCCATGTTCGTAATGTTCCTGTGACCTTAGCCTCTCGCCCTCTTGACAGGTTCTTGTCTGTATGGTTCTAGCAGATAGAACTGACACTTGACTGTTCCTAAAATATTGTACAGCTCAGTGTTAATTCATGAATTTGAACAAGTTTGCCTTTAAGCTGAAGAGCAGAGAGGAAAGTTAGTTTTGATGTCATCTAGAGACAAAGTGAGCTCCTAACTTTGACTGTGCCCATGGTGATTTCACTCATTCTAGAGACATTTTCTGTTTAACTGAGCCCTGAATTGAAATAAAACTAATTTGTAATATCTCAAATAATTTGTACGAACCCACAGAGTCAGTAGCACAGGTGGTAGAGTCGTCCTGTAATCGTAAGGTTGGTGGTTTGATCCCTGGCTTCTCCTGTGTATGTGCAAAGAAAGTAAGCTGCTTTGGACAAAAGTGTGTGTAATGTATGGGTTGCAACAAACGATTATTTTCATTATCGGAAAATCTGCTGATTATCTTCTTGATTAAGCGACCAATTGTTTAGTCTATAAGGTGTCCATCATAAGTTCCCAGAGTCCAAGATGACGTTCTCAAATTAGGGCTGGACGATAAAACAATAACAATAATTATCGCGATATAATTTTCCTCAATATAAATATAACAAATGTTCGATATAATTAAACCACCCATATATCAGGAGAGGGGGGCGCTAATGCACCTTAAACGTTAGTTGCCACCTGCCATTAAACAGAAGAAGAAGAAGAAGAAGAAGAAGACGACGAACAGCCAATCATGTCGCAGAAATAGTGGTTTGCTTACAGACACAGTGGCTAACAGGCTTATAGTTGGAGCGGAATAAACAAAATACCCGTAAGTGAAATGAGCGACACCGAAGAAAACACAGTGCCCAGTGACCAGCTCGAAGCAGGATGAAGCGTCGGCAAGAAAGGTCACTCAGCTTCAGTAGTTAGGAGATATTTTGGCTATTTACAATCCAACAAAAAACAGAGCAAACTGTGCCGAAGACACTTGATGGGCAACACCACAAACCTGTTTCAGGATTTGAAACAATATCACCCATTACAACACGCAGAAAGTAAGAAATTACAGTACCTCATATTTATATTTTGTCATGTTCTGACACTGACTCACCAAAATCATTGGAGTGCTGCAATTTTCCGTTTTGTAAATCTTTTACTTTGCGGATCCCCCTAAATTTAACTTTAAGTTCTTTAATTTGTCATATACACCACAATTGCAGTGAAGCAGTCGCTGGCAATGAAATTCTTGTTCTCAGGCTCCCTCCACCAATGCTCATACAAAAATGTACAAAAGAAAATCACACAAGTAAACGAGAAATGAGAAAAAAAGAATCTAAGACAAGACATAAATAGTGCAAAAGTTAAAATATAGGGCAAAAAATATAATATATATGAAATAGACTAAATGAAATATAATACAGAGGTAGACTGAGGTTGTGTAGTAATGTAGTAAATGTATGTGCTTAGTGAGAACCGGCTATGTACAGGAAGGAACGGAATGAACAGGCATGCACATAAATATATATACTGTGATGGTTTGCACACACACACACACTCACTCTCACTCTCACTCTCTCTCACTCTCTCACTCACTCACTCACTCACTCACTCACTCACTCACTCACACACACACACACACACACACACACACACACACACACAAAGCCCTGTCCCAGTCTGTGTATCACTCACTATATTTGACTCGATATGTGTGTCCTTGTCTGTTGGTATCCCTAAATGTGTTTGTGTGTCTTTGAATGTGTCCCTCTGTGTTTATCACTGTCTGTGTGTCCCTGTATCGTTGTCAATGTGTGTGTGCCCAAGGCTGAGTGAGTGCATTTCTGTATGTTTCTGTATGTGTGTGTCACTGTGTATGTGTCCTCCTGTCTAGATAATTCCGGCATTCTCCATATGCTCATGCATAGAGCAGTGGGAGACGACTGCAGAGGCATGCCTGGGGGATGTGGCCAGGAGAGTCCTGTGTTTTATGGAACATACTATACTAAGCTGCACTGCTGCAGTAAAGGTGCTATAAATAGAAGGTGCTGATAAAGAAGAAGAAAAAAAGGGGGCTCATTGTGAAACCGACTCACCCAACTGGTTCCTGTTTGAACACTCAGCCAGGGGCCAAAGGATCACTGCAAGTCTAGGCTGAGCTAAAATCAACATTAGTACATAGAGCATATAACCAAGACCAGAATTAAAAGGACCAGTATTCTCAGACTTACTTTAAATGTATGTGTTTACATGGGGGGTTAGGGTTTGGGTTTCAAGACTTGATGTATTTATGATTTTCATTAGGGAAGTAACATACAGTCATATAGCTCAAGAGTGACACACTGCATCCACATCTGACACCATCATGGAGGTCTACTAGAGAATCGTCTGTCTGCAAATATAACTAATGTTTATCAACGTGGCTAGAAAAACAAGAGATACATGTTAAAGAATGTTGTTGTTAAAACTTGTAAAGGATACCCAAATTTAGGTAGCACAGTGTGAAACCCTAGCCGTGACCCTTCAGGGATTGGGTTTGGACCCAAACCGAAACAGACCCGTGGAAAACCTACCCAAACCCAACATGCATAAATTCATTTTTAAAAAAGAGGACTGAGTCGAGGACAGTCAGACCTGGTTCGAAATAGACCTATTAGGATAATTACTCTAGATCCAAAATATGGTTCATTCCGAACAGATTCAAATAGAGAGAGAACGCCAACACTATCAGCAGCAGGATGCTGCATCAATTAACAAGCAGCAGAACAGCAATAAATGTAACTTTTCCGGAACTTTACAGTTCACGCTATCCGTCTCTTAGTTACTACTGACGTAGTTATAGTTAGTTAGTTGTCTTGTGTCTTGTCTTTTGATATTATATAATGCAGCACCATTGTGCACAGGTGGCTGTGATCATTATCAGGCTTGTTGAAAGCTACAAGTTGAGTCAAATCAGTTTTACTTATATTGGCCAAAATCACAAATTTGTCTCACAACATGTTGCCATCTATACAAAATATATTGCACCCTTTATCTTTAGACCCTTCCAAGAACATGATTTTAAAGAATATAACCCAAAAAATCTTGTAGCCTACATCATGATTGATTTATGAAAGATTGTCACAAATAGAATCAGTGCAGTGAATCCGGCAGTACGATGTGGGCTTTCGAGACATTTTTACATGATAAACATTTTTAAAATGTAGCATCTATAGCTGCTGAGAGATTGGAGGAGGCTGTCTGGTGAATCTTTTGGCAAAGACAGGTTTTCTGGTGGCTGAGCAAGAGAAATGAGAGGAGTCTTAACCCTGTGGTGGGTGACTCATTTTCAGGAAGAGGAGTTTTGTAGGTTCTCAAACTAATTGTTTGCCCTCTGATCCAACTGGCTTTAATGGGGCTTACATGGATGGATGAAGGCAGGGAGCAGTGTTTGCTTAGCCTTAGATAAAGGTGAAATGCATATGGATAGGAGAAGAGAACTGTAGCTCTCGCTACAAGACCTGCAAGCGTCTGCTTGTTATTATAGCATGAAAAAGCTCTGAGAGTTTCGGCCTTCAGTACAGTATGTCACAAAGAAAACCTGGAAGGGTGCCTTTTGACATTATTTGCCTATTTAACAGCGAGCACTTCTCCAAGGTGCTAATAAGTATTAAAGAGATTTAGCCCCAAGGTTGCACCACATCAGTTAGTAAAACATGAATGAAAATCTAGTGTCATAGCCACTTTTTCTTCAACAGCCTTCTCCAAGAAATCTGATTTAGAAAACTTGTATGAAATGACAATTTGGGTGCATGTTGATTTGTTTAATTTCATCTTCAGCATCCTCAAGTGTGTGCTTTCCCAGTGTTGTGCAGCTCTTTTCCAAACACCTCAAAGATGAGCTTGAAGAGGCTAAATCCTCAGCTGACACCCAGCCCTCTTAAACAAGACTGAAACTCGTTTTATGACCTTGTTTTCCTTCTATTTATTTTGTCTCTTCTGTCTTTTCGGTCTCACTTTTGCTTGCTTCGCTCTCATCCTTGACCCTGATCTCCTTTCTTCACCTTTGTTCTATCTTGTGCTGTTCCTCCGTAACACTCCTTTTAAATATCCCTTATGCCTCTATCCTAACACAGTGATACACACACACACATATGCACATGTGAACCATTGGATATCTATTTGGCTCCATGCACACACTGCACACCCAATGTTCCCATTTGGAATTCTCCCGTTCCCAGAATCTTGTTTCACTATAGCAACACCAGCATGTCTGCGCGCACACACACACACACACACACACACACACACACACACACACACACAGCTATTTCATAGTCACCACATTCCCTTTTTTCACTCTTTTTTTTTATACACCAGCTCTGGGCTGGTTTTTATGGCCCCACCCCCCGCTTACAGTGTTCCTTCAGGAATTTTGGCTCACGTTCAAAAATCCTAAATCAACTACAGGCTGCTACAGCACCCTGGGCCCCTTCGCTCCACGTCTGTCACCCCACATGTTGACCCCAGGGAGTGTTTGTGTGTGTGGAAAGGGGGCTGACAGTCAGGCCACTGACAACCTATCCTGAGAATGTCAGATGGCCCCTGTCTCTTTCCCCCTCATTTTCATTTTCATTGTCATTTTCTCACACTTTTACTTCCAGTCTGTCTTCTTTTTGTCACTACCTGATGAATTGTCCAGCGATCACTCTCACTCTCAATCTCCTTCAGTGATGGTTGATTTTGTAGCCACCCTGTTAAAATCCCTTTATCTGTCACTACTTGATATTTTTCATGCGTCTGTATATCTGAGACATATGCTTGCAAGTTATATGTAATAATACAAATATCATAGTATAACATCATAGTATAACAATTAAATTAAAGGTACTCCTTAGCCCTCTGGATTAATTAATGAAAGAAAATTAACATAAGGTACAGCAGGAAAAAAAGACAGCCCAACATAAATTAGAGTCATCCTATTCCCTGATAAAGTATAATCAAAGCATCCACCTATTCCCTCTGCAGTCTCAGATACCCCAGATACTAGTGCTTCACCATTATTGTAGAAGATGAAAATTGTAGAAAGTGCGCCAAAACTAATTAAGCTTGTTTTGTGCAAAGTACTTTATCTTTTGGAAGGCAAGGCCACTAGGACATTCCACAACTTTCTATTTTTTAGGGCTATACATAATTTAGATTTTAAGAGGCAAACAAATAAGTAAAGATCTTTAGTATTTTGAGGTCACAAAGCCTTGCTTTGCATCTGGCAGCCTCACACTAGTTTTGTCTCTTTTCTTGCTTTGTCTCTTTTTCTTCTTGCTGTGCCTTTCCTTTTCGTAAGAAAAAAAGAAAAAATAAGTACAGTGGAAAGAAATTTGTTCTACAGATGTTGTCTATTCTGGAGCCCAAAGCTTAGTCGAATAGAGGATTGCTTTTTCTCCCTCCCCGTCCTCTCTTCATCTTCGTCCCCCCCATGACACGTCTGCTTTCCCCCTACCTCAGCATGACCCTCGTGTCTCAGTTTTTCATCTACTCCGTCTCTGTTTTTCTCTCCAATACATCATGTCCATCTGGTCTGTACATGCTGATTAACAAACTGCCTTTAATTGATTCATTGCACTGGCATGGTGTAAAGCTAAGATCTTCTAAGCTCTGTCAACACAGGGGTCCCTCTGCTCTGCTTTTATGTGGGTTCATATACATAAGACTTGGCATGTAAAGAGCTGCTCAAGACAGCTTTCAAGTGCTTTTGTGCATGTGTGAGATGGTCAGATGACAAGCCTGCTGCACATTAGTCCAGTGATTTAGTGAGTTTGGCTGCGGCGCCAACCTCACCCCTTCCTGCCTCGACTCCGTCGCTCGTTCATCCCTCTATAGTGAGTGTCTTTGGTCGTCCATTGTTTTTGGTCTGGTTCAGATTCCCAGTTTGGTGGCTCCTCTGAAGGAGGGGAACACATGTGCAGAGCGGATGTGTTGTCTTGGATGTTCGCAGCAAAGCCAGCTCCCTCCCAGCTCACCAGCTCTCACTGTCGTGTTGAAAACCAATATTTTTCATGCCTTTTGTGTGTTATGTCACTGCAGAATGGCACCTGTAAACACTGACAGTACAGTCTAGTGATTACTGTTCTTATCCGCATTTGAAAATAACATCAGAAATAATCCCCAGGCACCAAAATGAAGTCAAAAAAGACAAAAAAGCATGGAGCTTATGATTACCATATTTTCAATGGGGACTCAGTCCTGGTAATACACATGGCTTTTTATGGCTGTGCATTAATTTAGCGTTTCTCAAAGGCATCAAACATATTTAGGCTGCGAGGGGTTGAAAAGTGTTTCGGATGAGTGTGTGTGGCTTCACGGGCTTTGGACATCACAAGTTTTCTGTAAAGGCACATCCTTTGTTACTGGTTTCTGTTTTCAACTCTGATAAAGCTGTCCTAATCCACCCATCAACTCTCTCTGTGCCCAGTCAATTTACAGTGAATGTAAACTCTATAGTGTGGTTATCCAGTCTAAGCCCATTGTGCTGTATCTTGAAAGCCAAACATGGGTAACAGACCTTACCTAACGTCTTTAGGAATCACATTTTTTCCATCATTATTGCATTACCAGTGTTTCTGTTTGATCTGCTGTCTGGAGTTCAGTTGCCCTTTAGAGCTGCTTATAGCAGGCATTACACACAACTGTTTCCAGAACCTCCGCCCGCATTTATTCAGCTCTTCAAATAGAGAAACAATTGACAAATCACAGCTTTGCAGGCGGGATTAAGAATGGGCACATCGTCTTCCTACGTAGCTTGTTTGCTACCTTGCTACATCCATGAAAAATGGTGACCGCAAAATGAAGGCAAGTGTGGATGAGACCAACACAGCTGTACAGGTAGTTTTAAGCTGACTTACAGAAAAGCCAGCTCATAAATCAGTATATTTCTTCATTTGTCGTGGAAAATGCTTGGAGCAAAAGAAAACAAAAATAACCCGTCACCCCAACAGAAATTGGCTAACATGAACACAATGTCACGTTGAATGAAATAAGTGAAACAAAATGGCAATTTAGTCTGAGTTAGTGCCTGGTCATACCAGAAAATGGCAAAGAAAAATTCCTCTGTGTGTCTTTGTGAAACAGGTCGTGCTGAAAGCTTGGTGACATAGTGGCTACATTGAGGATTAGTTGGCGAACTACTGTAGCTTGCGATCAACTAACTATAGCTAGCTAGCTGCCTATCCACATCCATGAAAAATAGTGACCACAAAAGGGGGTCAAGCGTGGATGCGATTGACAGAGCTGTACAGGTTGTTGCAAGTCAAGTTAGAAAAAGATCTCAAAATGGCATATTTCTTCAATCGCCATGAGAGCGTCAAGTTAACTGTAACCATAGTAACCGTTATCACAACCCCCCTTCAAGCAGAAATTGGCTAACATGAACAAAATGTTAGACTGAAAGAATAAAATGAAACAAAATGTCTGTTCCAACTTATCATCCGGCAACAGAAAGGCCCCTTACACTGCAGTGGAAGCTGTTGCATCAGGCAGTTAGAGGTCTTTTAGCTGTTCTGCGACCTTACATTTTAGCACTAATGTATTCATGCCATCTACCACAGAATGTCCTCCAGGGCTGTTGTGGTTGTTGACTTGTGTCTTTGAGTAACAGGCTGTATTTTAACATCTCAAATTCTCTTCAGGCCTGACTCGCTTTAACATTGTTCAGCTGGCAACTATATCGTTATATAGTTAATATTTTAAAATGAATATACAGTAGATGTACCTGTAGAAAGCCTTTATCACATGTCAGTCTGCCGTAACAAATGCCAACAGAGCAGGGTTCACAAAGTGTTTCCATTTTATCACATTTGATCACAGATTATATTGCTCTCACATCTCCAGTTCTCTAAGCACAAAAGGTACGCATACAGTTACGCCACAAGGAGTGTTGCCCTGTTGGAGATACCTTATCCAGCCAAAACATAGTAGCTCATATGTTGAGCCATCAATTATGTACCATGTCAACGGCATCACATTTTCTGTAAAGGGGAAGGTCCACAGTGGTAGTAGAGCTTTTTTATTTCAATTTTGGCTCTGATGGTGCACCAAATGCACAGTAGTTGTTCTGTAGTTGATATCATACAGTGAGATAGTGGTGTTCACATAGGCCTGCAGTAGAAGTTAAACTTCTTACAGTAGCAGTCATGTGATCCCCTGTCTCTACAGAGCACACCTGTAAAACAATATGAGTCATTTACTGTCCTGTGCTGTTACTGAGGAAACCAAATCAAAAGAGACCATTCATGGTAGATTTCCCATTACTTTAGTGGTATAATAATAAAAAAAAAACTTTTCCCAAGATAACTGGATGACAACACTAATCCATAGGCTCATGGGAAAATGAGCTTTCTCTGCCATGGCTCCTGCAGGTTAGAGACTTAAAGAATGCCGATGTACAGTAGTGAGTGTTGCAACTCTACAGGATGTTGTTGGTTAGCTGCTGTTCTACCTTTTACCGTGCATGACACAATACAGTATCTGTGCTGTGGCTGACAGCGCTGTTGTTGCTCTGGTTTTTAAAAAGCAACAGCGACACATGTACACAATCAGAGATTTTGGCAGATCGGTCATAGTGTGAGGCTGCCAGCACTGACGCTTTTTCCTGTTGCCTGTCAGACGCCCGTCTGTTCCCCCGCCAGACCTCTACTCCACTGTTGCTGTGCTTATCTGGCGAGGAGAAAGGAGAGGAGGGAGGTGGGAATTGGCCTGAACTCATGACAGAGTCAAAGTTAGTCCAGATCAGCTGGGGAAAAAGTGGCTGCTGTGCATTCATCAAGCTACAACTAAACTCCTACATGTCTTTCAGCAGCTATAGCCATTGGGAAACTGGAAACTAATACTGCTGTGTATTTACTGCAGAGTTTATTTTGTTTATTTTGATTCCATCCAGCATTGATTTTGCAGGGTATTTAATACAAATTCAAACACTGCTGTTGAAAATGTGACAGGAAATGCTCCAGATTTTGATCTCAGTGATTGTATTTGCCATTATCAACAACCCGTGATTCACATGCCTCTACCTATTTTTAACAACAAGACTTAATTTTGCACAGTTATGGCTGGAAATGTATTCCAAGAACATACAGAATGTGTAATGAATGATACGATACGTATGATACCTGAGATTGGGTACAGCTTTATTTCTATACTTTACTTTGAGGAATAAAAATATGTTTTCCTACAAAAGCCTTTTTTTTGTAATTTAACAAAAGAAGTCAAAGTTTTACATGTTGTCTAAACACTAGCAGCCAAACAAGAACTTTGCCTAAATAAAATAGTTTAAAAAGGACAGAATTATGATATAATTCAGAAATTATCTGATTAAAGAATAAATTAACAAGATTATGAATCTGACCAGACATTTGATGCCAGTGGATTTTGTCCCCTATCATTTACATTGAGATTGATTTAAGAATGTTCTCTTTGCAGCCAGTATGGACTGGAGGGACAATTAAAATGACCAACAGTGCTTTCAATGTACTGTACACATGGGCATAAAGATTGGAGCTAGGGGGAAACAGCTTGTCTGGCTCTGTCCAAAGTGAAAAAATATGCCCACAAACACCACTAAAACTGACTAATTAACATGTTGCATCTTGTTTGTTAAACAACAATAATTTGATAAGGATCCCTTAAATTTTGTAATTAAAGGATTGTGACCAAGATACTGTATATATACTGAGCAGCATATGTTACAGTTGAAAACAAAACGTCTCTGTTGGACAATCTATGTAAAGGAGACACTGTTTCTAAATGACCACAAACATATCTTTGGCATTTCTGTACAAAAATGTCTTGTTCCTTATCGTCCAACATACAGTATACGCAGATACTGACATGTCTGTGATAAGCTAATATCAACTAATATATCTGATGTATATGGGATCTAGTCAAAAACTCCACAGGTCAGTTTAGAGTCAATTTAAAGTCGGACTCTCCTTAACACGTCCAGACTCCAGCTCTGTACTTAACGCACCGACATGAGATTTTGAACTATTCCTTTAATACCCCTTTTCCACCGACATGGAACGGGTTCCGTTCCAGGTTGCGCACCTAATTTTGAACCATTCTGAGCATTTCGACCAAAAATAAATCGGTTCGGAACCCGAAAAGTTGGTTCCCAGCTGGAACCAAAAAAATAGCAGGTTTTCCTCAACCTGAAGTGCGAATTGTGACGACATCAGTGGGCGTGTCCTATTCTACAGGTTGGAAAGAGAGGATGGGGGAGGCAACAATGGCCTATGGTCTGCTATGGTAACAGTTTCCTACGTCGTCTTATCATTAATAGTTGGTCCATGCTTGTTTTTTAGATAAAAACAAATATCTGTAATGACAGAACAAAAGTTCGCAGATAATCAATGCAATCCGCCATCTTGCTCCTACTGTTTACTTCCATTGTGCATTGTGCAACGCCCTCCGTTGATGACGCATCCTTGATTACAATGGTTCTGATCAAACTGGCGGATGATGTCCTGTGATGTCCTGTGGCTCCTCTGTGCTGTGCTACTGTTCCAGTAGTGAGACTGCCTTCTCTTATTTAAAATATCCATCAGTGTTGTCGAAGAGGGCCTATTAGTGATTTTATGTGAGTGAAGGGGATTCTGTCACTTTCATCATCCTTCAAATGTCCTCCTGCCTCCACCTTCATAATATTGTTAGACATACTAAAAGGCCACAGCAGGCTGTAATATCATCTGATCAGCTCTAACACAGTGTCTTCACTTGATAAAGCTCTTCCTGTGTTCATGGTATTGATTCGCTGCTGTCACCCCTCCAGCACGGACAAAGCATTCTCACATCAGAGTTCACAGACGAATGGGCAGCGAGGTAGACACCTTTCTTATCTATGTCCTGAGTCTGAAAGAGAGAGAGGCATGGTTAAGTACATAATGTACTGTACAATACACACTGTACTATGCACAGCAGGGTAGCATTAAAAGCTGGAGCCAAGCTAAGACAAAAGGGTATGTCTTCACTATAGAAGTCGGCTTTTATAACATGACTGAAATGAAAAGGTTTAATATACTATTCAAAATATACTATATATTGTAATATACAGCTGGGGTGTACTGTGGAAGATGATATCTATGGATTGAGGCAGGGTCAAGTGGACTTTGACTCCCCCATCATCCTTTCTTTCTCCAACTTCACTCACTCACTCTAAATTCAGTCTCTGCCTCTGTGTAGTTGTATCTGCAGAGACCATATCACAAAACTAGCACATGTAAAACCTGACAGAGAGAGAAACCTCATGGGGCTTGCATTAAATTCCACCATTGTGCACTTTTATGCAGAGAAAATGGAAAATCCACAGAGGAAAGCAGTGAGTAATAAGAGCCCAGAAACACATAACATACATAGACATACAAGTAGTTGGGGGCATGAAAGGGCTTTGCAGAGTCTGTGTGTGTGTGTGTGTGTGTGTGTCTGTGTGTGTGTGGTTCCGGTGACAGTGTGATATCTATATCAACCTACTGCTAACGTACAGATTTTCTGTGAAATGAAGGCTTTGTGTGTTGAATGTTTTCTGTGAACTGAATGGCTTTCTTGCAATATCTCTTACATTTTGCCTTTACTTGGTCTTCCTGTGCGAAAATCCAATTTCTGTCTATAGCATCTAGTACTTGTGTTCATGTGTCTTGATTGACTGAAGAGATACTAACTTTTTTCCCCATAGTTTACTTCTAGAATCTTTCTACAAAACGTTTTATTTTTTCATTTAAAACAACGAAGCCAAAGCCAATCTTAGGGTAAAAGTTCATGTTAAATGTACAGTGAGGTAGCTTAGATGTACAGTCTGTAAAGATGAACAAACTTTGTTTTGGTTGATCAACAACTTCTGGCCATAGTATGTGTCTGTCTTATGGCCTGCCTGGTCCTGCAGGTGGAAATAACATGTGAACCAGTGAGAGCTCCTCTGCTTGTTTCAGCTGACCTCCTCTCCTCTTGTGAGTGTTGTGTCATGGCTGAGATTTAAAAATGGAAGTGTTGCAACCCTTTGCTTTTTGTGTGTGTTTGTGAGTGTGTACTGGGGGTGGAACAAATAATCAATATTGCTGTATGCAGTGATATGTTCTCTTGCAATATTTTAGTTTTAAATAACTCATGTTGTACAGTTTTATTTTCTGTAATATAAGTTCATATCTTATTGTCAATTTTCTATTTTCTATTTATGTGACTTGCAGTACTTGTTTTATTTTCTACTTACCATGTTTATTGTTATGCACCAAGTTACCAAGGCAAATTCCTTGTATGTGTAAACCTACTTGGCAATAAACCTGATTCTGATTCAATACACTAAAAGCACCATACGTTCTGTTGAGATACTGAAGCTGAGGTGGTTTCTTCTTTTGTGACAGACGTTTGAAATCTGATCTGAAAAAACATTTAGCTATCAAATGGCTGCTTGACATTTAAATAATGGCACAGGTGAGCTTATATTGCTCTGTGTGTTTTAAGGCTCAGTCTGTGTGTATTTTGGATTATAGTTTCATCTTTGCCATCTATGAACTTCTGTTAAACCCACAGCTCTTCATTATGCAGTAAATTAAAGCAATATACAGTATAACTGGTTCCTGCTTTTACAATTATTTTGCTATTTGAAGGTATGTTTATCTTATCTTCAACTGCACACATATCGCAGGTAACTGTCTTGCAGAATATCATAATTCTGGTGAATGAGCTGTGTTGTGATACCATCATGAATAAAAAGTTGTATTATGAGTTTGATTCCTAGCCGTAGCATTTGGATACATGCCTACTCTTTGAACCCAGGTGGAGACACTTGAGGATGACTTCTGCTCTAATGAGTTATGTTATAGCTTGCAATGTCAGTCATTTCTATGTGCGTGTGTGTACCTCTTTGTTGTTCTATTTGTGCAGCGGAAAAGAGGAAAAGTTCAATTTAAAACAAAAGAAGAGATTGGGCAACAAAAGTGATTGCAGATGGACCAGAGACGATACAGAGTCATAGATAACATACCCATAGCCACATGTGACATCATGTGGTGAGTTACATGGTTTTGTGTGGCAGCCTGTGTGGATGATCTCAACCACTAACTCTTAAATGTCTCTTATTGTGTTATAAAACACCACAGTTTTAATGGGGAGTTGAAGAACTGAACAGTGGCAGTGTGTGTTTATATGTGTATATGCACGCAAGATTGCATACTAAATTTCAGCGGCTTATTTATGGACATGCATGTGATTGCTGTGATTCGAGTTTTTTTTTTTCCGCTTGGGATAATGCATCTATTTAAATCAATGTGTGCTGAGTGCAAAGCTATGTTCCAAATGTTAATTAGGCTCATGAAATTGCAGGCATTAAAGTTTTGAATATTAAACTCATCATGTGGTGGAATCTGAAGCATCAGACGGCTCCTCATGCCGCCCGACTTCTCATCACGTATGTTCTGAAGGTACTAACTAAAGAACTCAGTGCACCCCTGGCACCCTGCAGTGTGCTGGGTTATGTTAATGACATGGCTGCACAAAGGAACTGTCTGCTTTAATTATGGAAGAGTGTTGGGCTCATGGCTCCTGCTCTCCTTTCTGTTTCTTTGATATTCCTTCCTCTTCTTCTACGCAGTTCCTTCCTTTTTTCACTGCTCAACTAATGTGGGCCCTTTGATTTCCCGTCCCCTGCACCGTGAGGAGAGGTGGACTAATCCTCTGAATCAAATGTGTCACCTACTCTAAGCAGGAATGAATAGGCCCTAGATTACCTACGGACACTAATCGCATTTAGCCTCCACGTTGATAGCTTCTGTTCTGGGATGGGCTGTGGGTCTGAGGCCAGGGTGATTTAATGCATGTCTTGCGCTTTGGTGGGGCCCAGCTGTTGTCATGCACCTGTTGAGCTTCTTCCTTCCTGGATTCTGTGGAGGGAAACTCATTGTGGGATCATAAACATATGGTTTGCAAAGATGGAGAGGAGTCAAGTTTGTAAAACATTGAATCAGCCAGTGTTACTTACTAAACATGCTTACTAAAGATAAACAAGAACATAGTTGTAGAACATAGTTATCGTATGATGTCTTTAATGTCGCCATGTTCGCATCGCAGCAATTGCTGTAACTTAACTGAGATAATGGCCAAAACTATGAAAATACTGTACGATCCAAGTTGTAAAAAACTGGAACTATCCTTTAAGCTTTAACCCAGACCACAGAACATCCATCAGAAACAACAGAATCTGGGATTCTGCTGCTTCAAGTCAGTAAATGTCTAGCAGCAGTTTGCTGGTGTAGCTGCTGGTAGATTGTAGAAAAAAGCTAGTAATAAACACACAAGGAGTTACAGTTTTTGAAGATTTTGAAGACAGCTCTAATTTGAAACACAGCTGAACTGACTTCTTCAAAAAGATGGGGAAGACCCATCTGGGAAAAACTGCAACCAAGAATGTTCTGTTTTTGACTTATACAAATCAATGCAGTGCTAGTAATATTAACAGCGTGTCTGAAATGGCAAATTAAAATCACTCAAGCCAGATGAGGATAAACATCTACAGTATAGGCACGGCAAGTGTGTTTGTATAGCTAATTTTATATACAATGGAAATTCAAAGTGCTACATAATGTTTGAGAAGCACTCAGGAACAGGTCCCACATAGGAACATATATGGATCAACAACACATTTGGGACATAATGTCCTGATTATCTGTGGGACCCAATAGTGACATAAGACATTACTTACAGTTTATCTGCTCCAATGGACCCCGAAAAAAACATGTAACATGTTGTAACGTATTTTTAGTACAAACTATGTATTTAGACCAGCCTATCCATCTCATGCCCATATACAGAGAAGGATTCCTAGAGCTCTACCTCTCTTTCTCAACACATACTTCATGCAAATACAGGGCCAAGGGCACTGAAGCAAAGCTATTTGCAGCTTGACCAACAGTAAATTTTCATTTTGACAAGCCCTGTTGCATTGTCTTCTCCCTGTTTGCCATGGCCTTCTCACTCCCCTTCTGTCTCCTTGAACCATCCAGCTGTGCAGCTCATCAACGAGGCCTTGTGTCCCTTGGTCTTTCAGTCTCTGTGTCTTTCTATCTTCGTCATCTCTGTCCTTATTGCTATCCTCCTACTCATCTCTCTTTGGTCATCTTCTTCCTGAGTGCTGTGCATTTTATGACTGGCAGTATAGTGAATCCAGTCTTGCACCAGGACAAAACGACTGCCCTTGGAGTGACACTATGAGCATGCTGTCACCCCCTCCCACCCCCAACCCTCTTTTCCCCAACGTGAATGGATTGACACACAGATGGCCTGAAGGACATTTACTGTAGCTTGTGTGTGTGTGTGTGTGTGTGTGTGTGTGTGTGAGGGTTTGGGCATGCACATCCATGCATGTGTGAATAAATTATTTTGTCCACAGTTACTCTGCAGTGCACATAGCTTGAGAATTGATTCCTGATGTTATAGGCTTACATCTCAGGCTTTATAGGCAGAGTGAAACAAACCCAGAACATGTTTTGTCAACTACATGAAACAGCTAAAATAGAATGAAGGAACAGTGTTTGTCCCTAACTTGCATCAATTCCAGATACAGATTCCCCAAAAGAAGCGTTTACATGTGTGTACTGCTGTCATGCAATGCCCATCATGTTGCGGTTCTAACATGACAATGCCTTGACTGACTCGCATTGCGGACCATAGACACACGACATAGTGGGCTGTCACTGAAGGCAGGAGCTACCTTTCATTCTATAGGGTTTATGCCTAAATATAAGTGTCTCTCAATTTGTTGAAACAAAGGCAATGAGGTCCAAAATAAATGTAGTTTAAAATAAATTCACTTGATACCTAAAAAGACGCTTCGAGTTGCAGTTGCGCACGTAAAGCATGAGTGAAATGCGAACCGTTACAAGGCTGGTGTAGACATTGGTATGGATAAAAATCTGAGTATCTGTTACGGAAATAAATTTAAATCAAACTGTGTTTCAAAAACATCAGAGTACTTTTAAGAGAAAATCTGTAAAAACTGGGAAGAAAAGCCTAATTTTACTGGAACCTACGTGAGTTTGGCAGCACTTTCTCAGTGTCTTGTCCTACCTTGAGAAGATACCTTGGGAAGTTCCAGTTGCAGCTTGCAAGATTGAACTGGCACTTGGGTGAACAATAAATTCCCCTTTTCTGCCTTGGCATAGCACTGATGTGACTTATGCCTCTACTAGGGATGCATATTTTATGCCATTTTCTTGACTGATCATCCTCCACATTAATGATGAATAATTGGTTAATCATGCAAAGCTTATAACATACATAATACCCACATACATGTGCAGATAGGCAAACAGATGGCACAAATGACCATTCTCTCCAAGCCAGAAATCCATGTGTTATACAGTAGACTCTGACAATGACTGCTTTTCTCTCTTGTTGTCGTGCTTGCACTCTCCGCTGCTGGCACTGATGATCAGAAATTGCTGCAATTGTTTCACAGTGTTTTCTCTTTGTGTCCTTTGTCTGGGTTGTCGGTGTTCTGTCTTCCAAAGAAGATCAAAAGGGGCTTTGGATGTTCAATCTAATTTACTTATTTTGAGTAAGTGAGGTGACTCAAGGTTAAGTCCAATGGAAGGACAAGATAGCGTGAAGGTGGTGATGAGTCGGATTAGGAAATTAAGTGCCACTAAGGAGCCCTGTTTTCATGTGAACTCGGCAAATCCATTGACAGGTGGTCTGCTTTATAGCAAGACACTACAGATTGGTTTTGAGCCCTTTCCCACAGACAAGCCACAAGAATATCTATGATGCAATGTGCTGACGCAAAGTAGACCAGTGGAATCCTGGCTGGCATTTATGCTGAAATGACGCAAGTTCCTTCCACCCAACCTAGATAACCAGTTGATCAAAACCATTGCAGGGTATACTTCACTTATAATCTCTTCTGTTTTGACTTCACAAGACTATCCCACTCTAAAACATTGTGTTGTTAAGAGGGCACCTCAAAGTATTTCTGGAGCCAATCTTATGCTTGATTATGATGTCTTTTGCTGAAATTGCAGACATAATTGGGGCCTTTGTATGTTACACTTGTCACACTTTGCACCCCCAGAGCTCGAGCACTTTTATGTCTTGCCATGTTGAGCCTTGCATGGCTTGGTCTGCGTCGTCAGAAGACCGTCACCCTGAAGGCAGAACAGTGAGGCAGGATCAGATTTTTTCCATCCACCATCATTCATAGTCCTGACAGGCCAGTGAATTCCCCGCACCCCTCCCAGCCTGTAGTTCAAAGCCTTACATTTGCCACCAGAGAGGGGGGTGTAGTGGTGAAATTGGGGCCCACTGACAGAATTTACCCTCAAGATGTTTTCAGTTGAATGTCCTCTGAAGTGGGAAGACTTTTTTTCTGCTTCTGTTTTAGACTTCCTAAAGTCCACTGTGGGTATTTTATCTGGTGAGATCATATTGGTGGTGCTTTCACTTTGGTGTTTTTTAGCACTTAGAGGAAGCAAGGGAAGCACATATCTTATAAAACAACCCTCTCTAACGCAGCATGCATCAAAGTCACTTCTTTGGAAGAGGAAGCAGATTTGCCTTTTGATTTGTCTTCATTGTTGGATTGAAAAATAGTAGGACAAAAATACTATAATACAATAACAGTGTCTGAAATACTTAAATGACATCTCATAACTTGCTTAAATGAGAGCTTGCGGTCAGATTGTTAAATCATCCTGTATTTACAAGGCAGGTTTTACAATCTCTCTTTGAAAATGTAAAGATGAAGTGGTGATGTTGGGACTTGGGGCAGGCTTGGTCAGATAGGCATCAAACAATCAGTCACGGTGAGCATGAGACTCATGATGGGTTGATGGGTTTTATTAAAAACTCCCCCTTTTTTTCCCTGGAACTCTTCCAGGCTGGTAAGGCTAATTTAGTACTATCAGATAATTAGATATTACCGTTAAGAAGCTACTTTTTTTGGTTGGGCATTTTGATGGGTTAAGAACAAAGTCTTTATGTGTTTAAGTGCTACTAAATCAACATCAACAAAGACTTACAGTACCTTATCTTGCACATTTTCTTAATTAAAACTTGGATCAATATTCTCTTGTCTAATGACATCTTCATTGTCTTTTCACTGTGCTAAATGGTAGCAGTGTATTCCTTTCCAGAGTTGTCATTTACAGTTCCTCAGATTCAACCTTGCACCTTGCTATGCAATATTGATAATGATTCTTTGTGCATTACTCTATGAAACCTCACAACCTCGTATTGTTTACTCGCACCTGTGGTTGCTTATTTAACAGGAAATAGGAAGTTGCTTGTTTCAACTTGCTCTGCCGTTACCTTACTGTTGATGCATCTGATGTAGATGCCTCCCAAATCTGCTTCAGATGTCAGTATCAGCCAGGTGATTTTTGAGCAACACACCTTTAAATGATGGTGTGTTTATTGCTCAAATATTTTTATAGCTTTGAGTCTAACTTAAAAAATGCAATATCCTGTTCAGTGCAAAGAAAAAAAGCAAGTTATTAGATGCAATCCATCATGAAAGTTGTTGATCATATGTACTGTATGACCTTTGCTACAGTTTAGTAAGGGCCATGCCCGTGGTTTAGACCCGCCTCAAAAACTGTACAATATTATCTGACATTGGCTTAGATACACTATATAAGATAGCTATCCAGTCAGTACAAATATAGCACAAGCATGTGATCACATGCCACATTAATGCTACTGAAATCCAACTAGACACAGGACACCCATCAGCATGTGCACAGGACCAACAAAGCTTCACATGAACTGTACAGAACGCACTCATGAGACAACTGTATATTCACTTATATTCTGCAAGGCTTATGCATCATAGATGTAGGACATACCTCAAGTTAAAGTTGTTTTCTAATAAAAAATGATATGAAAGTTGTATTATTGATACAAACTGTACGGTTTAAAGGGGTACTCCAGCAATTTAGTATTGGACATCAGTAATGTTGGGGGACTTACGCAGGACAGATTAAAATAAGAATGGTCAAAATCGATGCAGCAGAGGCTGAGATATCCTGACATTTAGTCTTTAGCATGAGTCAGCTTTAAAAACACTGGATCCTATTGGATTTCCCATGATGCAACTCGGTAGCATCTTTCATTAGACAACCTCTGCCTGTTAAATGCAATCATCTTTGTAACTTCATGCCCACAGATGATAACGCAGGATTCCTGACAAATATTTGTCTCAAGCCTAACTCAAGATCATTTAATTGAAATTCTTTTCTCCCTGCATAGCCACAGAAGACAACAGTTTTCACAGACTGAATAATACTCTCCACCACGGTTAAACTGACCTTCATGTGTAGAATTATTGGAGTTCCCCTTTAAATTCTATCTGAAGAAGCGAGACAGGTCACATTACTAATTAACATTAATTAGACATTTAGCCAATCCTCAGCTTTTGACAGGCAGAATAACTGCTACATGTTTGTAGGTCAGCCACTTCACAACAATTAAACGTAAATACGAACTGGAGGATTCATATTGGTTTTTGACAATCCAGTGCTGGTTAACCACGGATTCATATATTCATATCGGATTCTTGCCTTTCATTCTCACACTCACTCTTTTTCCTCAAATTATATTATTAGTTAGTTTTAGCTCCAGCAGGAGGGCATCATATGACTGCTTCTCCATTCTGACTCCTTATTGTTTGCACAGTTTCCCCTGCAGTGAGCTACCTTTCTACTTGTACCCTTTCTTTCTTGCCCATGCAGGTCTGCAGGGGAAGAGCCCTCCAGCTAATTAGAGACTTGCCAGTGGAATTTCACTGCGACAAAGGGAGCTATTCATGTTAGCAGGATGGTGAAAAGGCCGCACTGGCAGCACCGATAGCATTGCTCGGAGGAGTTAGCAAAATGAAGAGACTTGACTTTGAAGCTCGCCTTCTTCCAAAGACACCCAAGCTCTCGAATCAATGCAATGCTGCCCCCACCCCTTTCTTCGCTTCTGTTTTGCCATCTATCATCTTCTGTTGCGCCATCTATCATCTTCTGTTGCGCCATCTATCATCTTCTGTTGCTCTGTAGTGTGGGAGGGTAGATCTGAGTTGCCCCCTGTCACAAACTTTCAGCACAGGGGCTAAATAGTTGACCTCCCATCTTAACATGTTGTCTTCAGTGAGTTGATCTGGTGTCTCTGTGGCATATCTGACCTATATTGCTTCAGCCATACACTGCACAGACACAGTCCATTTCACTGCCTCACTGTTAATCCACCCTCTAACCGCATCTGCAAGCCCAGAGATACTTTTATATAAACTTAGCGTATGACCTCTGGCCTCATCTATTAGCAAAATTAGTCATGTCTGGGGACTTGTGCACTCCTTTGACTTCTTCCATCCAGCAAACTATCCATCCATTTCACCATCCTGTCCTCTCCACAGCATTTCTGCAGGAAAATAGATTCTTTATGTTCAGACAGAGAGGAATTCCCCTCATTCCCCTTCATTCTTGACCATGGAAACAGCAGTTGACAAAAGTTGAACTTTGACCGCATCTCGCAGTCTTTCTCAGCAGATGGAGTTTGCTCAGTGGAAATCTCTGGAAAAAGCTATTAAGTGGACCTTGAGTTAGGTTGCAAATTGAGAAACTGTTTACGGATAAAATATCCAGGCAAGCTTTTTCCATAGCTTTCAACCACAATTTGCAGTCTTCCTCCTCAGCAGAGGGAGTTTGCTCAGTTGAAAGCTCTGGAAGAAGCTAAGTGAGTTAAGTCATGATTTTTTGAACTTGAGAAACTGTTTATGGATAAAAGAATCCATAAACAGTAAATATACATATATATATATATATATATGTATGTATGTGTGTGTGTGTGTATATATATTTAGTGAATACATTTTCTGAAAAGTCAAGGTCCACTTTCTAGCTTTTTTCAAAGCTTTTAATTGGTTCCTCAGCAGATGGGGTTTGCTCAGTTGGAAGGTTCAGAACAAGCTATTAACCTGCCCTTAAGTTAAGGTCTTTTATATCAAATTGAAAAACTGTTTATAGTAGTAGTAGTAAGTAGTAGTAGTAAGTGGGCCTTAAGTTGTCAAACTGAGACAAAGAAGTGTTTGCAGTATGTATAAAATAACCAGGAAGGTACGTTTTCAAATAAGCGGGGACATTAAATTAATTAAATACCTGAAAGGTCAAGGAATGTCATCACATTGATGCAAAATCATATGAAAATCTAAGATTTCAATAAAGCAACCTTTCTCTTTGATTTGCAACAGTGACTGAAATGGCCGAATACAACCAGAGAGGCTAAAGGGATAGCTACCACGGTATAAACGGTTTAGAACAATTAGATGGTTAATGAATTTATATCATCTCACAGTATACATCATGATACCACCAAACCCTAGTGTCCACACAAACATGTAAATGAAAATGTAATATACATAATCAACCTGTATTAGATCACAAATTATTACAACTCGAGACACAGACACTTCCCTGATTTCACAACACACTCACATCCACACATGCACACGCATTCCTTCCGCCACTTCCCGTCCGACAGGAACGTAAAGACATTAACAGCTTCCTCATGTTGTTGTGAAGCAAGTAGCTATCTGTTGTGGCCAGCATGCCTACTGACGCTTGTGGGCATTAATGTCCATGTGGAATTTTTATTGAGACACAAACCATAATGAGTTGTAGCAGGGATACGTGTAAATTGCCTATAAATGCTTAGATACATTTTGTCATTACCATGTTTTTTTTGAATATGAAGTTGTAATTTTTAGAGAATTTTAGAGTTGTTAGTAGGTGTATTTTTCTTTTAACAGAGCCAGGCTAGCTGTTTTCACCCTGCCTACAGTCGTAATGCTAAGCTAGCCTAAACCTGCCATGCCTTCAGCTCCATACTTCAACGCACAGACACTATATTGATATAATTTTTCTCATTTCACTCTCAGAAAGAAGGCAAATAAGTATAATGTTGAATCTCTTCTTCAACCATATAGACATTTGGCAATTCACAGCAGATGTTATCGCAGCTAGCTTAGCACAAGAGTGCTACAGTAGCTACTGAGATGACGAGTTAGTAAACATCAAAGTCTGACCCTACAGGTAGCAGAAGGTCTGTAGCATGCATGCTAACGTCTGCCTGATGTCAGTCTGTCAAAGTCTCTAGTTCCAATGTTGGCATTAAAACCAGTAATGCTAGCTGTAGGAGGATATTTCTGCACCCATCATAGCATGACTGTGACGCAGGCCCATAGATAAATGTTTGGCTTTCATGTCTGCCTGTGAGGTAAACAGGCCGAGGCTTATGAGGCCAGAGTTAAATTTTCACAGAAGGAGGGGGTGGAGAGAGAAGCGAGGGAAGAAATAGATGGAGAGGAAGAGGAATAAAGAATGGGAAAACAGAAGGAAAAGGAAAAACGGAGAGAAAGAGGCAGACATATACGAACTGTTAAGTAAAGAGGGAACAAAAACAAGGTCTTCAAACTAAGACGAAATACAGGGTGAAGGAAAGAGAGGAAAGATGAAGGGAAAGACAAACAGAGAAATGGAGAGCAAGAAAAGTAAGCAAGAAGAAAGAGGACAGAGGGAAAAAAGAGATTTCATGGGAAGGAGGGGTGGGTGTCCTTGCTGGCCTTTGTACTGTATGGTGTTGTTTGTTTTCTATATACTATATCCCTCCCTTCCTCCTCCCTCTACCCTCCGCTCTTTTCCCAGCTGCTCACCCACCCTAACAATCCTCTTTTTATTTCTTCCAGGGGCAGACACAAGGCGGACCGCACAACACAGAAGGCCTGGGGGAAATCATTAACCGCACACAAACACACACACAATATGACTGGTAGGTTATGTTCTGCCAATCTCCCCATGTGTTTAGTACATGTATGTTTAGTATGTGTGTGTACATTACAGGCTCAGCAAGCGGCTGGTTTGGAGTCAGTGCTGTTTGTATAATGATTCATTACTTTTATTGTCTTCCACGGTCTTCATTCTCTAATTGTGCACAGTGATTTGTCACACATGCAGAATGCTCATATGCTCATATGACACTCACATGTCTGTAGCTTATAACCGGGAAAGCTTCAGTGACTCCCACTGAGGAGTTGCTACAGGTATTATAAGGGTGTCATTTCCACTGTATATGGGGGCGACATGTTCCCCTCACTCTCCAAAAATCCGATTTTGAAATCTTTAAAGTTTGATTTACTCAGTGAAGTCCCTTAAAACAGCGTTGTCTACAGTCCAGCTGTCACAATTTAAATGAGGTATACTCAAGTTCACAAAAATGTTGACACACTCATTTGGCTCACCTTACCATCTGCAATAGCAATATTAAGCTTCTTGAGCGACAAAGGTTTTAATGGTTATTAATGGCAAAACTGGTTACAAGTAAGAGGTTTTTGTCAGTGGAAATCTGCAAGACAGTAAATTGAAATAACCATGTGATGGCTGGGGTGATGGAGCACCATATGCCATCTCAGATTCAAAGAATTATACTTTTATTTCAATTCTGTTTCTATGACTCTGCACAAAGCATCTTCGGCAATCAACTTTAAGGCAATGGTGCCTCCCATAGTCCTATTGTATTCTCCTCTCCTCTCCTCTCCCCTCTTTTCTCTCCTCTCCTCTCCTCTCCTCTCCTCTCCCCTCTCCCCTCTCTCCTCTGCACAGCTGGAGAGAATGGGGAAGCCCATAATTGTGGTTTAATCCTGCTCTAAGTCCCTGCAGCATTACGGAAGCAGTAGAGGGAGATAATGCATAGCGGCTTGGGCAGAGAGAGACGGAATAACCTCCAGAGTTGTTTGGACAGATGTTTGGTGGGAAAGGCTTTAATGGTAGAGAGCTCATACTGGACCAAAGGGGACTGGTATCAGTCACAGGTTGAAGTGAAACTTGGGGGAACTGAGGTGATACCAAAATAAGAGTATGCAATTGCTGCTGTGACCACAAGTGATAATTTCAGAATAATAGCACATTGAAGGTTTGAGTGAGTCTTACGCTGGAACTGATTGGTGTCAATCCACATATCAATAATTAATCCTTACGAGCAAAATGAGCTTGTTGCAACCCCTCCTTGTGTGTTGCTCTGGCGATCAAGGTTTGTCATGTCCTGCTCTCTTGCAGTGCGGTAAGAGGTTGTAAAGAAGTCACTCTTACTATTGTAAATATTTGCCTGTGTTACAATTAGTTATGATGCTGTTGTAAATAATTGACATCCAGGGTGTTGACCCCTGACCCCCATGAAGTGATAAAGGTTAGTGACCTAGTTCAGTTCAATTCAATTCAATTTTATTTATATAGCGCCAAATCACAACAGAAGATATCTCAGGGCTCTGTTCATATAGAGCAGGTCTAGACTCTTATGTACTCTTTATAATATGAGTGATAGGAGTAAACGTTGCTCTGAGTAAAGATTGTTGTTGCACAATCAAATGGTATTTATCAGTTATGATGCTGTTGTATGCTACAGAAAAAGTCTCAAATTGATCGATTTGTTGGATTTGACACCTTTAGAATTCTAAGAAATGCATGTTGTACCTGGATTTTCTAGGCAAACCTACATTTCTACATGTAAATAATATAACTAAAAATAAGCTTTCAGGGGCAAATTAATGGGAAAACAAAATAAAAAATTCCTGGGACACAAATAGGTACTTGACCAGTTGTGCTCAATGAGGCATAGTCAACATGGTACAAATAGAGAAGTCCTCGGATCCTTTCTTTACCGTACTTTACTGCGTGTTGTCAGCACTGCTCTCCTCTATGACAGCCAGGCTCTATGGTGCGAGCATATGAGAGTGCAAATGAGAGTGTCACATTCTCCCAGTTAAACTTTCTTTCGTATCATATCAATAACTTAAGCTTCTCAACTTTATAGTTTTGAACCAGGGCTTTCAGTATTTGAATCAAGTAGCGCATGAAAAATAAGCTTTGTCAGATTAAGTAGGCTGCAGCTTTTATTTCATTATGTTATGTTGTATACATACATACATATATATATTTAATCAACATTTATTATTAAGTATAAGTATCAGTCTCGGTATCTGCAGATACCCAATATAAAGGACATCCCTAGTTACAAATACTGTGTCCAAAATATGTACATATGTGTTTACTCGCTCGCTTAAGCTATATAATGTTTAGCAGCTGCAAGAGAAAATGCAACTCTATACTTTCTGTTGGGGAAGAGAGCGTCTTCAGTGTCATCCATTAAAGTGAGAAGCCTTGGTGATTCATGATGCTTGTAAAAGCTGTGAAACGTGCTCCGTTGTCACTGGCTCCTGCTGTGACCTTTCGAGCCACCACTTGAGCCGAGCTTTTCTGTCAGAGTGGTCCCCACTGGACAGTATCTTCATTAGACGAAGACCAGAATATGTGCGATTTCTCCACAGAAGGAGAGACTTTGTCAGTGAGGGAAGAGGCAGTGGAACTGGTTAAGGGGGATATTTTAGGTGTGTTCAGCCCCAGGAAGTGACTCTTTTAGAGTGGGGATGGGGGTGGTGCAGACATTAGACTCACACTTTCGGGTTCAGGGGTTGATGTGCACGTATGTGTGTGTGCAGTGGTGTGTGTTCATGTGAACGCGTGTCTGTTAGTGGTTGTGTGTGTCTTTATGTAGGAGCCAGGCGGGATGTTAGGCAGGGGCACAGGCAGGCGGGGAGGTGGGATCAGTCTCCCCTCCCTGGACTAGAGGCAAGCATTCTTAACACCTCATAAATCTCACCTGGTGCTACAGGACCGCTGCTGACATAGCTGCTGCAGTGCACACTCACACACATGCATGCACACACCTCATACACACGTGTACAAACTGTGTAGCATGCACATTTTTTAGTGGGTGTATGTTGTATGCAGCCATGTGTATATATAGTATGTTTTATTGCACACACGCAGTAAAGTCAAGAGTCTGAGAGTCAGTCATGTCAACAGCAGCAGTGAAATTGGAAAAATAAAGTGATGTATAATCTGTCTGTATAATCACATTTCACTTAAGACATACATAAGAACAAAGTAAAGTTAATCTTGGCAGCATTGTAGATGCACTGAATCCAACCCCTTGAATTAATTCTGCAGCACAATAGCCCAAGTAAAACTAATCCCTCTTCTGATTTGTCCTGTTCCTCATCACAATCCACTGACTTTAACCTTAGTGCTCACTGATTCAGATCTTTTGGTAACAGTGTCAGTGACTGTCCAAACCCAGTCTAAAGTATTAACATAATGCTCTACACAAGTTGTAGCCCCTTTTTGAGGCTGTTCATGAAGGTTTTTTGGTAGATTTTAATAATATGTTTGCTGACACAACTCGCATTCTTGTGACTCAGAGCCAGTTGGTGATGTACCCAAAAACAGGGCAAAGTCTATAGTTTACTAGCGCCACAGTGTTTTAGTGGTTTAGTTTGATGGACAACAAAAAAGGAAATGTTCCTTTATAGTTTAGCTTTATTATATTTTTTATTCTCAGTGATTGTAATGTTTAAAATCACGAGGATTTATTGATTTTTTTTAACCATTAAATAAAATAATTCACATATTCATTTTTCCATAGACAAATGTTTACTGTTACTGTTATCTGTTTTGCTTGTGTAACTTTCTGTAAATACAGCCAGGGGCCTCTGCACAGCACTAAAACAACACATTTTCCACTTGAGTGAAAAAATAAACTGCCTCTTTGTTAGTGTCAGTTAATTGTGTTATCTTACTTTCTTATCCGTTAAAAAAGGCGGATGTACTATCGCTGACAAGGAAGCAAATTGCCCAAATAACCCCTACAAATGTACAGCAAATCACTGGTATAACTGCAGTCAGACGACAACAATTACTAGCATGTGATATTAGGGCACTGGGTTTGTTACGTCTGCTGTTGTTGAGAATGTGTGCACTGCTGTATAGGAAGAAATGCCGTATAGCCAGAGTCCATTATATATTCCCTGAACTTGTGTACTTTTCTATCTGCTGTCGGCAGCTCCACAGGTGGTTTAATGCACGTGTACACCTACATGCTGTACACTCCCCTGACCTCACATGCTCTTTGTGTCTCACTGTGTGTGTGATGATTACAGGTTTGTACATGCTTTTACCTGAAAGCCCAGCTGAGGATTCAAGGGGAAGGCAAGATTTTGGGCGCCTAGTTTGACTGCAGCAGCAGTAAACATTTCCTCTGGTGTAAACACTTGTTAACACAAAGCAGTAATGCCTGGATATGAGTTTTGGAAAAAACGTACTTTCTCTCTAAGAATGGTCAGACTGTGCACCTGTATTTTTAATCCAAGAAAATTAGTGATGACTGATGTGCGCACTCAGCACACGAACACAGGGCCGTGTTCAGTGGAACGTGTTTTTGGAAAAGTATGAGTTAAGCTCCGTTCAAGGTAAAATCTGCCCACCTGAGGTGTCCTGGGAACAGTCTAGCATTCTTCCAATTTAGCTCAACCAGCTCACCTCTGACAGAGAAGCTGTTTATTCACCAAAAAAAAGACATGATTTTCCTCACTATATGTTGCCAATGTTTCTGCAGGTGACTATAGACGTTTCCTACGTTTTTAAGAGGTGACCATTCATTTTCTTTGGGGCAAAGGGATGTCATAGCAGGATTATGCATTAGTGCTCACTCTCTTTTCCTCGTCACGCTCACTCACCACAGAAGTGTTGAGAGGACAGCACACGGTGTTACTGCCACTCTCCTCTCTGTTCTCTTTTTCACACGACTGTGCAGAACACACACATGTATGCTAAGGCTTGCGCAGTAAAAGCCACTGGCTGTCACACCCCCCCCATGGGCATACATAACTATGAACATTCACATAATAAATAATAATTGTTTTTACTTAATAGCAATGTAAAAGGCATCTGTGGTTGGAGTAAAGTCAGTGTAATGTCCGTGTTAGCTTGTTAAATCAATGATATTGAATTCTTTTTTAATAAGGAAGTAATAATATGTTGGTGAAAAAATAAAGAAAGAATAATTGTTTAATCACTAAAAAATGTGTCACTGAAATCAAACAAAAATTAAGGTAACACCTTTTTAAAACTAATGCATTATATAACTTACGTGTGACTAAAAATAAAATGTAAAGGCTTGCCAAAATGAACAATGGATTACAGAAAGCTTCAACCTTATGCTCACACAGGTTGGTGGGCGCACACCCCGAGAAACCCACGTAAACACAGGGAGGCAGGGGGGGCTTGTTGCCAACAGCAGCAGTGCAGTGTGTACCGACACAGGGGATCTTGGCTTCGTCAGCCTGCAAGTGTCTTTGCTGGTCTCTGTCAGAGCATGATCAGCCGGACTAACTAGCTGTCTGTCATCCTGTCCACAGCTCATTGATCACTGGCTCCCCCACCGTTCAGAGGCTATTTGCTAGCAGCTCAGAGGGAATGGTTTCCTGGCAAACAGAGTGGCTCCGGGTAGGGAAAGAGTGTGTTCTGTGTGGCCAGCCTGCATGCTCATAGTAAGTGAGCTTTTTTTTTTTTCTTACTCTGACAGGCGTTAGCTTAACGAGAGATCGAATATATCAGCACAGAAAGTACACAGTGCCGACCCCGCAGCTGACCACCGCACTGCACTGCTGCTGCTGATGTTTTTGAGTGAGTGTGGTTATTTGCAGCTGTCATACCCAAGTGAGGCCCTATTTTGTGGTGGCTGAAGACCAGACTCATTCATTTTTTCTGTGGCATTTTGATTTGTATTTGTGGATGTCAGCTCCCCCACACCCGCCCCTTCTTTCAGATGCTTTTTTGGGCCTTTTGCCTTCTATTCCAAGACCCGGTTAGCATTAATAAGCTGTTATGTTAGCCACTAACAGTGGTGCCTCAGCCGCATCGCTCCTCTCTTTTATTGTCAACAAATCCTGTGAACAGACCAAAACCAACAATCCAAGTCCATCTCTCAGTACTTTCCAACTTCTCTACTCTGTCTGTGGCACTCAGCTCAAAGCCCATTGGTTCCTACTGAAGACATAAATCTCTAAAAATGGGTCAAAATATATAGTTTAACTAATATATTTAGTTTAACTTACCTTTTTAAAAAGGTATGTTTTTTTTTTCCTAAAACAACTGGGCCATGTAGTTAGTAGCAAACATTACTCAAACAGACGTAAATAGTGCTTTTGTTGGGGACTATTTTCAGCACATCTATACAGATGTGGTGCTCCAGTGAGTATTTACAGCAGCAGGACGGTGTATGTGGTATTGACTCAAACTAAACTACAGTGTGTGTGTTCATGGTAATGTCACCGAGTGCAACAGTGTATTGGTTTTTGGACAATGGAGCTCTATGGTACAGAGAAATAAGATAACATCAGGCTTTGGATACACAGACAATACTTGTTAGTAGGATCTGTCCATTGTTGGTTTTGGTCTTTTTATGGGATTTGTTGGCTACTGTGCATTGCACCTCAACATTCTTGAAGAGCATGTGTGCCATCTGTCTCTGTCTGACAGAATCCTCGCTGATAATTTTTTGGTAATTATTGATTTGTTTTGCTTTTCCATACAAAATCCCTTTGAGGTCAGAGGCTCAGGCCAGCGTCAGAGATTTCACTCTCTGAGCGCAATCACATCAGATAATGAACTGGATCAAATAAGCCTCCCTCGCTCTCTTTCTCTCCTGCTGTGCCAGTGTCGAGAGTAGTGACTCGTCCACATCCTTTCCCTGCTTATCTGTTGGCTCGTCTCGCTCCTCCTCACATGCCCACCATCATCTCATTTCACAAACAGAAACACACTGATGATGCTCAGCAAGAGCGCCTGCTTGTTAGGAGCACCAGACTTGGAGAGGTCCCAAAAAAGTCACTGTTTGCATTGTGTGTGTGTGTGTGTGTGTATTTTGCAGCCTGCTAAATGTGCCTATGTGCAAGTGTTTTTAGCATGTGTGTATGTGTTCGCGTGTGTATGTGTGTTTCTTCCACAATTTACAATCCCCTAGGACTTCAAGTATGACAGAATGTAAATATTCACACACTGTATTTTATCCCAAAATGGCACCTGCATCGTCAGGAACAAATATTATGTGTTTAAAAACACACATTTGGGGTAATGGCATAAAGAAATCCTTGTTACGCTGCCAAATCATGTTGCAGTTCTTTCTCCTTCTATTAGACCAGGGGAGCGAATACTTTTTCGGACATGTCAACGTGTGTTTTTCCCCTGCGTATACAGTATTTCATCTGGCCCTGGCCACCGCTGCTGGCATCAGAGCACGTACAGGGTGGGTCTTTGTGATCAAACGACCATACATGAACACAAATGGCAGCCTGGCCATTGTCCCATCAATCAGCTCGTAAATGTCATTAGATGGGATGTGGGACGTGGCTGTTATGGGACAGATGAAACATGTTGAGAGGACTTTTATCCCGCACAGTGGGATACAATGGGAGGTAGAACTTCACTCCTGGCCTGGGCCGGTTATATAAGTTAGAGCCTGGTTTCTTTAACTAGCAGTTGGGGCCTAATTTGGTTTACAGGCCTCACATGACGAGTATATTCAAGTGTGAACTTGGATTATAAATTTGATATCACTTTCTGCACTGTAAAGTTCTGACACCGTAGGAGTTGGACACTCAGTGGTTATTGTTTCCGAACTTTGGTAGATAACATTTGTAAAAATAAACAGTGCTTTCTACGGTTAAGTCAACTCTAAAAACTGTGATTAGTAACGTTTCCATTACAGTGTTATGGAAGTGTTTATTACTGACAGCCGGGCAGTGTATGTGGGGTTGTGTTTACATTTCAGAAATGTTGTCAATGACTCCCAAAACGACATACCGGACCTTCGTTGTCATGGTAACAATAAACACACAGTTAACGTTGTGAACCGGTCGCAGTTTGGTTAGGTTTAGGCACCAAAACTACTTGGTTAGGTTTAGGAAAAGATCATGGTTTGGGTTAAAATAACTATGTTAGCTCCGTAAGTTAAGTTACGCACGTAAGTTAAAATAAGTCAACATTGACTCTTGGTGTCACACGAGACACAAACAGTGGTCTCTTGGGTGAAAGTCCTGTGTTTCTGACCCACTGATCCAGCCCGACCTCCTCCCTACACAGACTTTGTCGCTCTTTATAGGTCGCTGCCTAACAATAAAATCGTAATAAGCTGCTTACATATACGGCCGTATTTTTGGGAGGACAGCATCAATAACTTTGTTACATCATGGCATTTCATTGCTGTTTCCAACTGCATGTGTGTCATGATTATTGGTTCAGTCATTACAAACACTGTTCAAACCTGCAGAGTTTTATTTTAAATTCTATTGGAGATCCTCAAGTGTTTGAAGAAAGCAAACATGTCAAGCTGAATATTGGGGAAATGTGTATAAAAGGATGCACAATACATCTTGAATATTTCCATTTAATGGAATGATGCAGCCATAAAAGAACATGGAGTTTTGGATATTTTTTAGTATTATATAGCTCCAATGATGAATTGGGACAAGTCTGTCTAGAATCAAACCAGGGACATTGTGACTATGTACCCCTCGACAACTGTGCTCTTTTTTGTCTTTATTTTTGGGGCTTTCTGGTGGAGTGGAGGCCTTTAACAGTGAGAGGCAGCAGGACATACATATTTTGTCTACTGTACAAACAGAAGGTGTATTTCTCTGAAAATCAGTTTCCACCAGTCTTTATCACAGCATAAAATTATTTAGAATTTTTCCTCCCAGATTTCTAGCATTTCCACTCTGAATATTTAATGTAAAAATAAAAATTGAAGTCATTGACTGCTAGAGAAATGGTTTTGAGAAAGCTTTCTTTCAGTGACACAGACAATTTAGAAAAAAAATCATAGTCAGAGACTGATTAGTGCGCTGCGGTGGCTTGTAGTATCCAGCAGTGCTGTTATAGCTTAATGGCAGATTTCACAGACTAACTCTGCACATACACAAACACATTCATACAAGCCACATATAAACCACATACACTCATACCTCATTATCTGGATTATTAGAGCCCACCCACAGCATGAGTCTGGTCCACTGTCTCTCTGTTTGATCAGCTAATTACCACCAATTATGTGCACACATTCACATACACTGTGAACACACACACACACACACACACACACTACCCAAGAGACGGGTCTTATGCAGCGAGCCGCTGGTCTTTGGCTCCCCCCCCCCCCCCGTCCCTCTTCCTCTGTTTCTCCTCTTCTCTTTCTTCCTGGCCTCAGAGCAGCCTTGGCAGCTTGTGAGTTATTGAAATAAAACAAGGTCTGGAAACTCACAAAAAAAATGGATAAGTAGCCTTGAAACTTGTTAAATTTATATCAGTCTGCAACATTGCACTCCAAAATGTTGCTGGGCACCGTCACTAAGCAACAGTGTACATTTCATGATGAGGGTCAAATATGACATCTGAGGGTTTGAATGGGCAGAAATTGTGCATTTACAGGTGCTTAACTTAAATGCTGTTACTACTTACATGCTTTATTTAGCGAAGTCCTACAGTATCTACGGCCCATCTTATTTTAACTACCATCTCTCTTTCTCACCTTCGCCTATCCTCTCTTTTCATTTTTACCTTTTTATGTTTTCCCGTCACATCTGCCCTCTCTTTTTTTCCTGGCCTCTGTCCTTCATTTCTCCTCTGTGTCACTGCAGAAAGAGTGAGGCATGTTTCCTCTCTGTTAATTACCATAATCGATGATGGCCCTGCTACTGTGTTTCTCATACTGCTGCTTTCTGCTGTACTACCACCTATATGCTCTCCCTGACTCAGGGGAAACACATTACCACCTCTGCAGCAGCTCCTGCTCGGAAAAGATTAGGGTCATTACCTGGCAGCAGGGCCTGGAGTTCCGCTCTGTGCATTATAGCCTTAAACTTTAACCTATATCAAGTAACTCTAAACGCAAAGAAAACAAACAAGTTCAGCCATTAGCAGCTTCTCTGGCTATTGCGTTCCTTAGCATAGTGAGTCAGAACATTATAGCAAAGACTCTTAGTGTCAAGACATACGTTCAAGACCTTTTTATAATTTTCTCTAGGTAGTTTCATTTATTTTACATATGGTTCATTCATTTTTCTTGGATTTAACTCCAAGGTTTATGTTGTTTGGTGTTTAAGGCTAGACAGCCAAGAAGGGCAGAGCTGGAATCTCCCTTATGTGAGCCATGTGCTGCTGCAGGCTTGTGTTTACGCACCGTATAAAACTGCAGTTTTACATTTCCTTCATTTAATTTCAGCCTGTATAAAAGACAGCTGAGCAGAACGAACTGGATCACGTCTCCAAACCACACTGTTTCTAATTTTAGCAGATCATTAGGAAATATTTCTTTTACTATCTCTCCCTCTTTCTGTGTCAACACTCCAAGTCAAGTCAGTTTTATTTATATAGCCCAATATCACAAATCACAATTTGCCTCAACGGGCTTTACAATCTGTGCAGCGTACAGTGTACATCTGTGCAAACACCCTCTGTCCTCAGTCCCTTGATTGAAATGAGGAAAAACTCCTTTACAGGTATAAAATGGAAGAAACCTCAGGAAGAGCAACAGAAGAGGGATCCCTCTCCCACGACGGACATGCAGTAGATGTCACAGCAGAAAATCATAGTATATACAATTATGATTCAATCTCACATCCTCAGTCATACATCAGTGGGTGGCATAAGTGGTGTGTAGATGGAAATCTCTTATAGGTGGTCTGTGATGAAGTTCCCACTATGGGCTAAGTGTGTGGTTTAAAGGGCGGGCTCTTGGAAAAAACACAGAAAGTATGAAAATACTGCAAGTTCAGCACTGGAAAAACTTCTTTGACCCATAGGAATTAACTTAATTTTAATTTACTGCTCTCTTTTTTTTTCTAGAGGTACTGTACATCATTGGTCCCTTTTTGAATCACAGGCTTTCCAATTTCTGAAGCTTTTCTGCATATAGCACCTCAGCCTATGAAGTATATTGCTGAGAGCCTATCAATGAAATAGCAGTGGGATAAAAACACAGTGAGTAGGTGTGAGCGATGTGTTTTGACACAGCCAGTCACTCTTGGCAGCTGTCCTCCGCAGCACAGGCCAGGTCTGACGTTTGCTAATGCGCTGACTCTAGCACTAGTGTGTGCATGTGTGTGTTTTTCTTAATGTCTATGGGGGGGGGTTTGTATGTGTGTGGATGGGTGCACAGTCGCATAACAGAGATGCAAACCTCTAATTGCCCAGGCGGAAAGGCCAGGAACTAGTGCCAGAAACCTCAGTAAGCATTTCAGAGAGGGTGTGTCGGGGGTATGTACCGCTTCTAGCCAATCAGCTCCCGGCTCCACCGGGAAGTTGTGGTTTGGAACACGTGTTGTTGCGGCAACAAGGGAACTGAAAGGATAACGAACGGGGAGGAGAAGAGAAGGAGCTGTTTAGTGCCAGAGTGCAACCTCTGCAGTTCATCCGGGACTATTTTTTTTATTTACAGATACAATGATATAATATGAGACAGATCCTTTCACACAAGTTAGTAATACTGGAAGGGGTGTGATATTAGAGGGCGTGGGCTGTAGAAATGCTTGCACACAAAAAATGCACATGGATGCGCACATAGATGAAGAAAAAGGCAAGACAGAAATGTATCTGCGTGGGCGGGTGATAAAGATAAGAGATAAAGGGTTAGGGTCGGTCTCACCCTTCACAGCAGGGCATTGTCACACACTGAACAAACTTTGGTAATGTTTTCCCCACACTCTTCCATTGTCAGCTAATGGACCAGCAGAGGATAAAGGCATATCCCCTACAGACACACACACACAAACACACAAAAGGCATCACAAGCCACCCAGCATACTCAGTTATCCTGAGAGAAGATTGAATGACATAAGCCATTATCGTCCAGCCCAAATAGTGTCACACTATTATTGCAGGTGATGCACAATGATGCAATTGCACAGTGAAGTAACACTATATCAAAAGAAACACAAAACAACAGCATGAGCGAGGTAGCCTAGACATTGTCAGGAGGGATCCACAGGTCATGGGAATGAGTTTCAGAGAAATGTCATCAAAAATGAGTGAAACACATCCTCAGGGAGGAACAGACACCACTGTGCACCACCTCTGACGTTAACACCAGCGTCTGGAGAAAAATGTATATCTTTGCGAATACATCCAGGTTGGATTGATTAATAAAGATCCCCTTCCACAATGTGACAAAATGTTGTGATACTCTGATTATATAGGATTCTTTTCCCTTTTTTTTACCGCCATACGCTGTCAGCCGCTCAAATCAGATCAAAACAATGACTCAGTATCAAACAGGCTTCTACCCTGGCGCTAAACAAAGCAGTAATGTCCTCTCCTGTTGTTTCTCTCCTCCCTCGCATCTTAGACTGGTGTTTCATCAAACATAACATTGCTCCCAAGTGAGCCTGTTTTAAATTTAAGCTCTTCTGCTCTTCCTGTCTTTGTTGAATGTTTAATAACAGTATTGCATTTCTGTAAAAGGCTGTGCATTATGTACTTTTGCCTATAAAGACATTTTCTTAGCTAGTATGAAAACCTGCACATACATTTTTATTTGAATAACTGGAGCTGAATAAACTTGCCAGTTTAATATCATATTCTCTTACTATTCAGTGCACATCGACGTTTTGTTCACATTAAAACACAAACACTGCATGCATTAGCATAATATATGTTGAAAAAATCATGCTGCCAATTCCCCTCCATGTCAGACTTGTCAGTATTGTATTAATTTGCTTTCTGTATTAATCAGGTACACTTTGTTTTAGTAATGTGGTGTGTGATTTGCTGTAGAGTCATGTACTGAGAAGTGTGGGTAAAGAAAAGGAGAGATTGATAGAATTAGTGAACAAAAGAATGAAAGAGGAGATCAGGCACCTTCCCCAGCAGAGAAAAAGGCATTTTATTAAATCAGATCTTCAGTTGAGCTGCTTTTACCTCGAGAAGCTTACTGGCTGGCATTTCCTGCTCTGGGATGGCCCTGTCCAGATTAGAGGAAATTGATTTAATGGCTTTGGTGTAATGGCTCAAAAGGCTACAACTAATGTGGATACTTTCTTGTTCTCTCTCTTTTGCATTTTTTTGTTTTTTGCCTGCACCCACTCATTTCGATCTCATCCTGTTTGTGTTTGCACCTAATTTCCTTTGTTTTCTTTGCAGCATGCATTGCAAAGCAATAAAAGTATGTGTGGATGCTTCAGGATGCTGCTGCTGTAAGAGACAGCATAGCAGGTAGGTCTGTGGTTTAATAGAAAGACAGACCTGGGATCAATAGCAACAGTAAACCAACACCTACAGCCTCATGCCCCGCAGGACACTCAATTAACTAGAGCTGATACACACAAACAAGACCGGGTGTCTCTGCTCACCATCAGTGTTGCTTAAACGTATTAATACAGATGTCCAAACTTCTAGGTATTTGAGTGTAACACTGCATGGCACAGCATAGGAGAAAAATCAGTGATGCTTGGCCAGTTTTGGACATAAACGTTAATACCTGTGCTCCTATATTTCCAGTATATCAGTGTAGTTAGTCTTATAGCAGGCTCACACTAGTTGATACGACTGGTTTGTTATAGTCCTGATGGGGTTAGCCACATCCTTACCTTCACTTTGTGGGGAAAGGGTTGACGCCTCGCTGATCCCATCTGCCTCGGGAGAAAATCCTTGAATCCTTGAGGATGAACATGAGCAAAAGGGTGGAATTCACAAAAAAATGTACACAAAAGCCAAACTCTCAGGCGTCTGTAGCAGCAGGCAACAATGTCAAAGTTATAAGAAAAGTTTCTTTTATAAGACAAATAAAAACCAACCTGTTATGCCCTATGTAGGCCTTCATCAGGGTTTAAAGGCCCTGAAAACACATTTTCTCAATCAGCTTCTTACTATGAGCACTTGGGTCCAATATGAAAAGAACAGAAAAGATTTCCTGCCAACAGTTTTGGTTATTTCATGATGGATTTTGGTCTTTTTTTGTTTTGTCTGTGCTTGTTTCACCAGTTTGAAGTGGGCGGGACTCAGTTGGAAAACGGTGATGTCACTTATTTCTGTGCACAAACCAGGATTGGGCAACATTTGCATCAAAATGTGATGACAATTGTGTGGATATTTGCTTATGTTTCCAGCACTGTCAAACAAATCTGGTCAAACTACACCCACACAGTCCTGATTAAGTAGATTAGCTGAGTTTTCGAATGTTAAATTCTTAATAAATAATACCTGGATGTTTTTTTTTCTGAACTTTAACTTGAGTTGCTTATTGTAATGAAAATGTAATGCTATAGAGAAATGCTTTGAAACTACTTATCAAAATACTTTGATTTGAAACCAAGTTTTCAGGGGCTTTGAAGCAACTTAAGATACTTTCTTATACGATAAAGAGTATCACCCAAAACTGCTTCCAAAAGATAATAACCGTAAACCAAAAACAATAAACAAAATATTTAACAGAGGTTATCACCTTAAATGTCATGCATACTCTATGTGTTATGCAAATAATATTTTATATTGTTGCAGTACCTGTGCCTAGATGTACATCTCCTGGTATTTTACATTTTGCCAGTAGACCTATTGAAATTATATTCCAAAAAAAGGGATTATATGAATACTATTTCTTTTTTTCCTGCTTGTTATGAACATAAAACCAGTTAAGATTTATATACTGTACCATGATGTTGTTCCTATCGAAACCCAGTTTGCCAGGGCACAGGAACAAAGGTCACATTCACAATCCAGAAAATACATACAGGTTTATGATAAGTAAGATCAACAATGATCTGACTGATCTGACTCAAGAGTACAGTTTTGGCTTTTTATCTGGACACACCCAAAATGTGTTTAAGTGGTGGCACTTGTGCTGTATATGTGGGGCTATAGAGAGGGTGTGTATGTACAGCATGTAAGGAATGTGTATGTGAGCATTCAGTTTTATGGGACCCTCTTTCAGCATTGTTAAAGCTCTACGTAGATACATGACAGGTGGGAGTCAAATTGTGAGCCCTCAGGTCAGGGGCCTTGCAAGGACAAAACACGCCTCAAAATATGATACGCATCCGTGACCAGAAAACAGAAACCCCTGTGCATTGTTAACAGCAATTGAAATTGATAGGGCTGAAACTAGTGTTTTCATTATGGATTAATCTGCCGATTATTTTCTTGCTTAATTGATTACTTGTTTGGTTCAGAAAATAGTGAGAAATCCTTATCATAATTTCCCAAAGCCAAGGATGACATAGAGAAATAGCTTGTTTTGTACAATACCCAAATGTATTCAGTTTACTATGATACTGTAGAAGACAAGAAAACAAGCAAATGTTCACATTTTAGAAGCTGGAATTATAGAAATGTAGCATATTTGCTTGAAAAACATCTTAAAAAGTTGTGCCTTTCACAATGGTGGTATTTATTATAGGGAAATGCACAGGGGTATCTGTTTGTATGGTCAGTTGATTTACATTTTGTACATGCTCATAATGATTCACAATATGACCTTACAAATGTATTGCTAGCATGCATCCACGTGAAATCATGTGTACACAGAAACATGTACAAATTAACCACGCATAGGCTGAACATGCGATCTAACGTTCCATGTTTGTGTTTTTCTAGTTAATTCCTGAACATCCTGTTGGAGGTCACATAAACATGCAGACAGAGAGCGTGGAGAGCCCAGCTAACTCGGCTGATTTTGTTGTGACTTTTATCATGTAAATAACAACATTGGATATTGCAAACGACCTCATATTAATTATCCCAAACGGCCCTCAGGTGATGGACTATGATTTTCACAAGCAATGAACAGCCTTGGATGGCACCCATTCAATTGCAATTAATTAAACATAGACGCAACAACGACATGTGCCCATTCTCCAAAACAGCCTGCGTGGCAGTTAATAAAGATAACCCTGGGGTTTTGACTAATGAGCAAGGTAATTATATAGCTGCATACAATGGGATTAGCTGCACCGCACAGAGGTCACTGAGGGGACACACACATGTGTTCCTTTCACCAGTGCTGAGGGACCGTTAGCGAAGGGAAGCAGGATGGCTCCAATCCTCTTTCCCGGTCCCCTAAGGTGCCATGTTATTTTAATGTTTCCCATCTGACATCGGCCACGCATGTCTGGCTCTGTTAGTGAACGGCGCAGAGAAGCCGGCGTAGCCAGTCTGTCTCCTGTGTTACCTCACGTGATCATGCGCCGTGCTTGTTTGAGCGTGACAGACGAGGGGATGCAGTGTGCTATCTAGGTTATCTATTTAGACTGCTTGTTTAGGCACAGAGAAGCCTTGAGGGCCGTGATTATGAGTCACCACGCTTGAGTCTGAATCTTGTCCTTGTTTTCTGGGTTTTTTGATGCTGAAATAAATAATTACAACTGTTGTGTTATAATTTATAGCAACAGCGATGCACTTGTGCATTGATCTGCAGGATTGTATGCAACCTTGGAACTTGTAGATTTTGTACTTGTATACAATATTTTTCTACTTTAATATTTGTATGTTGGTCAGCTCTTGTTGCCAGAGGGTTTTTATGCATAAACATCATGGCAACATTAGGCGCAGAGAATGCACCTAATGTGGAATCTTAGTATATCCTCTCGTGTCCTAAATATTCTTTGTTGAGGGGATTAGACTGTATACAGGATTTTCCCTTCATAAATATATTGCAGTTGAACAGTTTCAGCTGTGGTGGAGTTTGTCCGTATAAAGTCACAGTTTACTGAGTTTTTTTTTTTAAATCCCATGATTATTACTGGTAATGGGTTATGGTTCGTTGCTTAGCCAATAGAGGTACCAAGAGGGTACTGCCATCATTATATCAGCTTCACAAATAATGCATAGATGTTCAAAGTAAATAACATCCCCATAGGGGTGCTGCATTCAAAGCGCCGGCTGAAACTTCAATGAGATCAAAGACCACACATTTGCTTTATAGCCCAATTACACAGCAAAGATAAAAACTCTCCAATAAAAACCTTTCCACTGAAAAACATTTATATGGCAAGCTGATTTATAATTGGAGTGGTTTTCAGGACATGCACTCGATCACTCAGCTTTTGTTGAAAAGGATTCTGTACTGGCTGCCAATGCAGGTACTGGATTTTAATCTGAAAGGGAAATAAGATAAATATGTCATGTTGCTCCTGGCAGTTCATTAATAAAGATTCAACACACTCATTTATTCACTCTAGTGCTGCATATCCATAGAGACTTTAATATTTTACTCTTTCACAAGAGGTCTTGGGATGCAAACATAAAAGAGAATGTTTTAAAAAAAGTTCAGCTAGACAAAGAATCGCCTCATTTACTTGCTCAAACACTCTTCAGTTATACATATTTGCTTTAGGCAATGTAAAGGCTAACTCCACCTAAAACTTTTCTTAGTTTCTCCCTAATCTGTAGCTCAGTCCTTACTGATGTTTTTTTGAGCCTCTGCCAATCGTCTAGGTCGCCCCATTCATAATGTTCTTATTGGTTTTTGCACACTGTGCTACGGCATAGTTGGAGATATCAGGTTTCGTTGTCTGACCTTCATAGGAAGCAGTTTTTGTACAGTATAAAAATCAGCATCCACAGGGCTTGAAACTGGCCATGCTAGATAAATCATCACTTTGGAAATGAAGCTCTAATTTGGTCTTGTTAAAGTTTCTGATTCATATTCATTTCTTAGTACCCATCTTTGATATTTTTATATCCATAGATGCACTCAGCCAAAAACCCACAGGGATAAATCCACTAAAAGAAAAAAGCCTTACAAACTTGATTTGAATTTTTAGGACATGATTGCGAGCCAGAACACTTGAACATTTCAAGCTAGAAGTGACACTGAAGTTATTATTTTAAAGATTTCAAATGACCTGACAGGGAAAAGTTGATGTATACAGAAGTAGAACCATAAATGGTAAATTAAGGTGTGAGAACGCAGCATTGTTGGGGGTTGTTTCAGGTCTCACTTTGGTTAAACTGGACACCCACTGATTAATATCTCTGTTGTTATGAATAAACCAGGGACTAGGTTATTTCTCATAGACAGGAAGGAGACGACAGTAATGTTAAACACTGCTTGCTGCCATGTTTTCACTGACATTAGAATATATCCATGCAGTCTGTGCGAGTTTGAGTTGGCACAGAAGCGTAACCCAAATTTAACAAATTAAACAAGCTTTGTCTAATGTGATTCTTGTAGACTAAATCTTGTCTTGGCCCTGCTTTAAACTGCTTTTACACTTCACTGAAAGTCAAAACCACTTCAGCTTGAGTAAAAAGGTGTCATACTTCAAACTGACTATCAGATGTCTTACAATATTAGTCGGAATTACACCTCATGTTTTCCCCCCAACGTCTTCAGACTGCTAAAAGATAAAACAAGCGCCCTGTGTGGCTTGTCCTTGTAAACTAGATTTTGTCTGAGGTGTTGTTGTTGTAGTTCTTCTCGAGGATTAAATCTCAGTGCTGATGCTCAGCCCCTGAAGAAATATACCTGGTGTTGTTGTTCATCTTTCAGCTGTTACTGTCACATTTTCAAGTCAAGTTCATTTTATTTATATAGCCCAATGTCACAAATCACAAATTTGCCTCAAGGGGCTTTACAATCTGTACAGTATATGACACTTTCTATTGTTAGACCCTCGATTCAGATAAGGAAAAACTCCCTAAAAAGTCCTTTAACGGGGAAAAAATGGAAGAAACTTCAGGAAGAGCAACAGAGGACGGATTCCTCTTCCAGGACAGACATGCAATAGATGTTGCTGTACAGAATAGACCAAAGTAAAATTACAGCATGGACAATCATGATGACAAAAGTATAGATAGATTGTAAACATAAATGAAGAATATGGATCTGGAAGGATGTTGAGCAACTTCCAGGTGCCGCCAAACAGACCTGAGCCACACAGCCTCCTCTCCACCATGGAGACCTGGAAAGAGGACAAGACTACACAATCGCACAAGAGACAAAGCTCAAGCACACACATTCACACAACACACCATTTTCACCTAACACCCTTGCTCACTGACACCAAAAGGTAAGCGTAATGCCTCATAGCTGTGTCTCACACACATTCTCCCACCATGACCACACCTCTGTGCAGAGCTAAGCATATAACGAGCATATCTGTGATATTTTATTCAGCAGAAAGAGCCTGGTTTGAATTCTCAGTCCTCTTAAGCAGTGATATTTCCACTCTAGGTAGCACTTGCACCCATGCAAAAGTACATGTAACTGGTGCACAGGGCTGGACTGGGACAAAAAAAAATCATCCCTGGCATTTTGGCCCAGACCGGCCCACCACAATCGATCACACACCACCCATCTTCACACTCCCCTGAATATGTATACCAACCAACCGTGCCACTCCCTAAAAACACTAAAGCCGTGTATTGAGTATGAGTATGTCAGGTAAAAAAAAAAAAAAAAAAGATGAACATTTTTATCAAAGGAACATATCAGTAAGATGCTGGAAATTATATATATCAATCATCATCAATCTTTTTATACATTTAAATGAGATTAGAGCTAGATTTGTATTGTTCATCTCTCTTGCATAAACATGCAGTCATTTCCCTGGAACTTTTATTTTCAGTTGCACAAAACTGTAAAATTGGTTTATCAGAATGTGTAACTGTTACACTGCAACTCTATATTTTTTGATTTTTATGTGTGACTTAAAATGTAAATTAGCAAAGTGTGAATATTTCACTATAAATGTAATTAAAAACAGAATTGTGAAGCCTGTCAGAAATGTACTTAATCTTTAAACTTTAGTGTTTGTTGTAATTACATCTTTTTTATTAGTTAAGTCGTTATATAAACAAAATTACATCCTCATGGCAGCCATTTTACATGCAGTAAAGGGAAAGTGCCGGTCTGCCAGATGGCCAGTCTAGCCCTGCTGGTGCAGCATGTCCACTGTGTACAGTTTTTGGTGTACAGTTGGCACCCACATAGAGGTTTGGGAAGCTTTTATCATAGCAGTCATTCACTACACATTACTGGCACTTTTCTCAACCAATTACTACAGTTGATTTTGCTTTAGAGCTTTGAAAACTGTGTCACTTGGAGTTAAAAGTTTGAGGGTTTATAATGATTTACATCGGAGGATACTGGATTAGTGCAGCATTGGCGTGATGCAGGCGTTGTACCGGACTGTCATGGTGAAGAGGGAGCTGGGCCTGAAAGCGAAGCCTTCAACTCACCAGTTGATTTACACTCCAAAACCTATATGGTCTTGAGGTTTGGGTAGTGAATGAAAGAATAAGATCATGGATACAAGTGGCCTAAATGAGTGTCTTACACAGGGTGGATTGGCTCACCCTTTAAGATAAGATGAGGAGCTGAGTCATTCAGAGTAGAAACACTGCTCCCTGGTGCTGAAAGGAGCCAGTTGAGGTGGCTCGAGCACCTGATTAGGATGCCTCCTGGACACCTTCCACTGGAAGTTTTCAGGCACGCCCAACTGGGACAGACCCAGAACACGTTGGAGGGATTATATATCCTACCTGGCCTGTTTAGCGTGTTAGTATGCTAACATTTGATAGGAAAGGTACAGCTGAGGCTGATGGGAATGTCATTAGTTTTGCAAGTACTATGCTCTGCTTTATCAGCAAAAACATGAACATTCACAAAGATTCAGTGGAGTAAATGAATCATACATTATGCATGATTTACCTAATATCCTCTCATGGTACCAATTTTCTGTTCAGGCAGAGATAATAGGAACATATTTGAGTCTGATTTGTTCTACATGGTGCCACTTTGTAACCTGATGTAGGCCTGACAGGATCAAATCATATGGACTAATTAGAGGGTGTGTTATAGATTATGTCATACATCTGATTTGTCCTCTAGCAACATTTAACTGTATATCGTGTTTCTATTCCTAAGCATCAGGGAGGAGTAATATAGTAACATGAAACAAAACCGACTTTAAGATTCTCTGTAAAAGAAAAGAAGAAAATGCTTGTACCCAACCTGGATAGTCATTGTAATCATGGCAGATTCATGACAAAGGAAAAGGAAGATGGATCGTTGTGTAATCAAGAAAAGATCACAAATGAAAGGTAGAAGGCCACCAGCAGAAAAAGCTCACCAGTCAATTATATTATTAATGGCTCTGCACCGACCTGTAGATCTCATAGATATGAGCTCTGCTGGCATGTTAACATTAATCGATGGCCCATTAGTCTAATGATAGGTCACATGAGCTCCAGGCAGCTGGTGTAGGCCTGCTGTTTGTGATAAGGCAGCTGAAGCGGCCTGTTTGTCTTTGGGTGCAGCTGTTAGAGGAGGGCTGTGGTCGCAGCATAATGGGCTCTTTTAGCGTTTACATCTGAACAGACGCAGGGGCAGCATGGCCCCAAACAACAGACACGAGACCACTTGTGGTTGTTTTAATGTCTATTTTGCTATCTCTAATATTTTATTTATTTTGATACATTCTTTTATGTGGGCTTTGATAGCATTTCTAATGGTTGCAGATTCTCATGAAATAGAAAGTTGCTGCAATGTAGTGCAAGCTTCTGCACAGTGCAAGACAGTGACCCTTTTTAGCACCATGCAAACATACAGGCAGTTCAAAGTGCTTTACATAATGCACTAGAACAAAAATGAATCAAATTAAAATAGAATAAAATGATACAATATCAGTAAATGACTACTGTAAATTTAATACAAATGAAGGAGAGGAAATTAGTCAATCAAAGGCACAAGAAAATAGGATCGTTTTTAATTTAGATTTGAAACAGGCAAAAGAGCTCTTACACAACATGTAGAAGTACTGAGTCAAACAAGGCAACTGGATTAAAGAATAAAACAGCAAATTCAGTGGCCTTTGACCACCATATTTCTAAATATCCTATACTACCTGGTTGACTGAAAATCTTAATTAGTCATTTCACAAATTTAATTAAATGTGAAAAGTAAGGGTGGCCAAGAGGTTAGGGCACCGACCGTGATTTCCTGTCTTCTCTCAACTGCCAGCTACCTAATAAAAGGCATAACATACCACTTTTTTTTAATGAATTAATAAAAAAAGAGATTGTCTTGACCCAGACCCACAATGTCTTGATGTTCCAGGTCTGTCAAACGATTCTTCATGTACAGTGCACTAATGCAATGTGAATGTGAAGACACGTACATGTATACATACAGTACATCCACTGCTGTGTGCATGGCAGTACAAGATGTTTATCATGAAGTCTTGAGATGGCACTGAATGGTCCTATAGACTTCCCCTTATATGTCCGGCTCCTCTCAGTCTCTCTGCTAATCCTTTGCCAGCTTCCCCTTTCTATCTTTTATCTGTCACTTGATTGGATGCTGAACCAGCTGTTTGGACGTCAGCAACACAGCTCAGAAATAGATTTTTAGAGCAATACTGTCTGTCAAATAGGTAATTAGTAAATTATCTTTTAGCGTGAACTTACCGTTTGGACATCGTCAAAGTTAAACATCCTGTTCAGTTTGCTAAATGACAGTGTGCACAATTAGCTACAGTAATCATCTTGTTACAGTAGGTCACATCTTGACATATTCAGAGTTGTTCAGGCCCGTGCATTGCTAACAGTATAGAAATGCCAAAAAAGTAAATGCGTGCCTTTGTGGGCTATCTGTATTACTTCCTGAGAGGCATGTGCACACATAACACTTATGCACATGCCTCTCAGGAAGTAATACAGACACATATACTGTAGCTCCCCACCACTGTGCTATGAACACTGTCTGCTATCTGTTACTCCCGCTGCTGTGCTTCCTTCAGCAGCAATAGGCTTGATTTTCACTGCAGGAAAATCTCCTATCTAACACGACCCTTTGCTCAGCTTAAGTGGAACAAATCCTACTGAACTAAATCCTGCTGTAGTTCAGAGTCCCATAGCAACTTATCATCATCTCCCATCATATCTTTGTCCATGACGCCACAGTCAAATCTAGACTAAAGATCCCAGTAGCCCTGCTGTCCACCAGTGGGCTTAATGGGGCTAGGCAGAGCTTATTCACTATTTATGTCACTTGGGTTCTCCTGTAAAACAGTGAAGTATAATAGCCCTCTTCTGAACTTTATTCCCACAGATATGAGTTAACTGTTACAGGGAAACAAAGGCCATGTTTGATCTCAGGTTTTTAAGTCTTTATGTCGGCCCCGGTGTTGACTGAGTCCCACTTGACTAATGAGACCTGTGGTAGCGGCTGCTGGCTGTGCACTAGATACCAGATCTGCCATTACACACTGTGTGGCCTAGAATAGCCAGGCACAGTAGTTAATTGATTGTCTTTGAGTCACAACATGTTGTTTGTCTTTGATGTCTTAGTTGGGTCAAATTGATAAATGAAGGAATTATTTCAGCAGCAGCAGCGTGTGTATATAATGGCAGAGGTCTACTCACTCTACGATCTGCATTTCTATCTTTGGGTAAAACACACTCGGGAATCTGCCTTTGGTATGTTTGCAATGCGTGGCATGTTTTTAACGTATTCAAATGTTTTTCCTCCTTTGCTTACTCGTCTTCCTTCTGTGAATGTTATTATTATCATTATTATGATCACTATGTTACACAAACCAACACAGAACAAACACTGGCTTCAGAAGTCTTGAGTTAGACAAATCAATTATATATTCCAGTGCGAAACTCCCTCTTTTTGTTCTTCCTCCACCGCAGCTCAGCAAAGAAACACTGTTCGGGGAAGCAGTAAGAGGGAATTTTGTGGAAAAAAAGGCAGTATATCTTGGAAGAATAGAACTATAAAAAATTACTTGTCTGCTGTCTGTTTCTTTTCTTTTTTTACATTTCCTCAGTTTCCCTTCACAGTTCTCCTTTTACCAGTTTGGAAAACACCACTGCAGTGTGTTACTGCTTACTACCCCAGTCTGAAAAAATGATTTGTTGGTCAGCAATGACTAACTGCAGCTAATGATTTGCTCCTTGGACTCTAATGATTTGAGTCCAAGGAGACGTCTTCAGATTACCTGTTTTGTCTGATCAACAATCCAAACCCAATGATATTCAATTTGCAGTCATGTAAAACAGAAACAGAAAACAGCAAATTCTCACATTTGAGAAGATGCAACTAGAGAATGTTTGGCATTTTAACTTGATAAATGACTTGATTATTAATTGATTGCTGAATAGATTAATTTTATCTTGACTGACTAATCGATAAATCGACTAATTGTTTCAGCACTAGTTGGGAGTATTTGTTCCCATGTGATGTGTGCTGTTTACATTTTTTGGAGATGGTGCTCACTCTTTTTATGACAGTGATAGTTTTTTTTTTTTACAACATCAATACACACACACACACACACACACTTCTACAGTCTTTCACAAACACACACCTATGTGTATATGTGTTATCTGCTATTTTCTTGATTTTATGAATCATACCTTAATCTCATTATTGCTTGACGCTTTGGCAATATTGTCTCGTTACATTCATGCCAATAAAGCATATTGAATTGGAAAAAAAATGGATAGTCCAGCACAAAAGTGGGAAAAGGCAGTTTACTACAGCTTCCTAAATCATATGAAGGAACTATCTACATATGAACTTGTGATGTTGATGCGTTTTCTTTTTCCTAGTCAGTTTTTTTGACTTCAAACTCCAGCACTACCTCCTTTACAAATAAACCTGGAACCCACACTCATAACCTTTAAGAACTTTTCCTTTGAGATACAATAAAAATAGATGTTGATTCTAGTGAAAAATGAACAACATCAAAGCTTGTTCATTTCACAAAAGTCGTAGGAAAACAAATTTACAAGAAAAATGTTTCACAGAGGATAAAGGTGGCCAAAAAATAAAGATTGAATGAGCGTGTAGGGATGAATTATTATTTGCACCTGTTAATCCAGACAGTTGTGTTTCTTGAAGGTTGTGACAGACCGCATTCCTTCCCCTATTGTGCACATATGTGTGTGTGTATGCCTGCATGCACCCACATATATCAAACACATACAGATCATAGTGTGAAGTCAACCATGCAGACATTCTGTCTCTGTCTTCTTTGTTCGTCTCCTCCAGTCGCCTTCCTTACTTAGCCATCCTCTATCCTTGACTCTAACTTCTCTTTGATTCAGAGGAGCCTGTGGGTAAGAGCATGCAGGGGTCAGCGGGCCAAATGGACACAGTGCTGAATAGTTATTTTCTATGAGGGAGAAAGAGAGAGTGTGTGTCAGGTGCACTTGATTCTTCAGCAGCCTTAAACAGCCTGCAGTGGAGCAGTGAACTGAAGCCCCTCTGACCTTCTCACCCTTGCATGCGTTCATACAGTATGCATGGGCATGTCTCTGTATGCATGTTTGTCTGTGCTTGATGCTTGAGTTGGCACCTGCACAATTTTCTGTATGTATGATATGAACGTGTGAAGGTATGTTTGTGTGTGTGACTAACTTCAGTGCACGTGTGTTTCACAAGTGTTTCATTTGTCCAAGAGGCTTTCCATCCACCATACAGGTTAATTTACCTTATTTACAGTTTTGTCGTACCAGTTTTTCTTTTATCTCCAGACAATGTTAATATTTTATATTACTGCACATTTCCTTTTCACATGAATCCACATTTAATTACCTTTTTCTTGCTTTTTCGTACATTTCAATTTTGATTTTCAGCTGAAATTTTACAAACCTACTTTGCTGAGCAGCAGCTACTGTGGACACAACTGACAATGACAATGGATAATAGTAAATGTTAAAACGTAGTGAAACAGTAGCACAAGTAGAGTCATTAAGTTAGTGAACGTTTACTATGTAAACTCTGTTATCCAGCAACATCTACCTAAAGTTTTCTAACATTAGCTGCCAAAACCTCCTAGTCATACCAAACCAAGAATGGCTGTAGCAGTAAAACTCCTGAGCATATTAAACGAGGCAGAGGCACTTATGAATTCAACTTTTTATTTGTAGGAGGAAGATTGTGTCATTTCTTCTTCCAAAGTTACATTGTCTCACTTTAATAACTTACAGCAAGCTGTAGTTAAAAGCTAACAGGCTGTTAAACTTCTTATTTTGCCCTTGGGAAGTATTTGGTCTCACATAATGCATATGGAGCATAGTTAATTGCTTTGCTTTGAACATCAGTTTGATTATATTATATGGGATTTTTGTGTACATTTGCCATGTTGTGATATATAATTGATATTTGAAAATGTTCTTATTTAACCTTGTGATAATGATTTCAACCATATCGCCCAGCCTACAAGGTGAAACAAACAGAGGGTTGAAAGAGAAAGCAAAGGCAAATTATAATTGTAAAGAATCATCATCACTTGTATTATATTTGTGGATCTCATTGGTTCCACAATCCAGCTACGACGCATTCTGATCATACAATAAATTAGCGACACCCGTCTTGTTTAGCCTTCAAAGTCCATTAACGTTTTGGGGATTTTGGGATTTTAAAACTGTGCCTCAAAAGAAACAAATTGAAAGGGACTTGGTAGGCTGTTGAATGTGATGCTGGATTGAAGTGTTTGTCTGCCTCCAACTCAAGGACAAGTTATGAACACACATAGGCAAATGAACACACATGTGCTTCTGTGTTAAAGTCCTCCTCCAGTCAAAATGTGTCTCACTTATTGTTGCTTCACTTGGATGTTTGTGCAGAATTTGACACTAAAAGGCTGTTTTCACAATCATCTGTGGAAGGGAGAAGTTTCTCTGAGCTCACCTTAAATCTGGGTTTAAGACGTGTACATGCTAGCATGATTTTGATTCCATGGTCCAGATGTCACTTGCACCAAGTGTGCATGTGGGAACTTGAAGCCTCCAGTGCACATACACTGAGAATGGATTTCGCAGTGAAGTAGGAGACATCTTGTGTCCAGAGGTAAAACTTAAAAAAACAATATATTTAAAATATAAAATATAAAATAAAATATTTGCATATTCCTAAATTCTGGACCTTTCAATTAAGAATTTTTAACTCGGTAATCAAACTTCTTTGTGGAAAAACCATATCAGACACAAATTATTATACAAAGCAGAGTATTTTTATGTTTTAAAACATGTCTGGACGGGATCTTTAACAGAGTTGTTGAGTTTGTGCTCTACAAATCCAAAACCACATTATCGAAATCTACGTACAGCACAGTATACAGAACGCACATTCAAATGATTTCTACATGTTCTAATGTGGATACTGAGTGATCACACAAACACAAATACAGTACTGTACCAACCACGGATACCCTGCAATATAGCCCCAACACTTATTTTATTGAGCCGACCCGATCATTACGCAGATTCCATACCCACCAAGGCAGAAACACAAAGCGGAGGTGGCGGTGACGGGCTGCTGACAGCTCGCCCTGCCCTTTGCCCCTCCTCCTTCCATCTGAGGATGCAGTGCGGCTCCGTTTCTTCAACCTTTGCCACATGCCGTTTATTTCATTTTGTCGTATCGGGGAAAAAATAATAGGTGCAAGAATTAATTGAAAATGCTGTTGTAGTAGTGAGTCAAACAAGTGAAAGTGAGTCCTGGAGTCTCTAAGTCTCACTTTAACTAAAACACGTGTTAAGGCATCACGTAGTTAGTTAGGAAATAACCATGGTGATGACAGATGATAAATTATCAGCACACATGCAGTAGAATCACACGTAGCCTTGCTCCTGAGGCGTTTGTAAGACAGGTGATCACACAACCTAAAAGAGTACACCCTGCTCCCTTCACTCTTTTTGTCTGTCCACCATTGCTCTCAGCTGTAAAACTGACACTTTCTAAGATTCAAAGACATGTTTAGGTACCATAAAATTCATCCTGACATCCAACCTCAGACACATTTTTATCTTCTTTCTCTGTATGTGAATTCTCATTCACATACAACCACCTGGAGATGTCATGTATAGACTGCCACATGGACATAGTTTTTCTCAAGTTCTTTAGGCATATACACACTGGCGGCAAACTCTGGATGAACTCATACACACTACAGAAAAACATCTCTCTCATGCACATACAGTACTGTGTCTGTTGCCTTAGGACTGAATCTGTATGTACTCTGTCTTTGTGCGTGTGTGTGTGGAACATCCATGAAAAGAAAACAAGGAGAATGCATGGAAAAGATGAAATGATTGAGTAACTTTTTCATTTTATTCCTCTGGGATGTTTGCAATGAAAACTCCAATCTCTGACAGCCTTGGCTCTCGCCGCGTTCTTCCCCTGTTTCTTTTTTTGTCCGCTCCATTTCTCTTTTCCCACTCTGCCATTTTGTTCTGTTTCTTATCATCGTCTCGCGTTTATAAGTTTAAAAACTGTAAACTGCCTGTCCTCTTGATCTATTCTGACATTGTTCAGATAACAAGTGAATCTCTGAACAGTGAGGAGTGTGTTTGCACTTTTGGCCATGCTGCATGTGTACAGCACGTGTACAGTGCCTGAGTGGGTGTATATGTAAAGTGTAAGTCTGCGTAAATGCTAGCCTGTGTTACCTTTCACATGTGGGCAGCTGTACCTTGTGTGCGTCTGTTGTGTATGACGAGGGCTTGGGGCTAATCAGATCCAGGACCACACAGGAACTCGTGTGGGAGCCGGCGGGAATCGGGGCCCATGGCCCTCAGTACCCCAACCAGACTCTCTGCCAAGAAAATCACCTTCAAGCCTGATGGCTCCACCTTGGCTTTTGGGCCCCACCACGTTCTCCTCCTCCTTTACCACCTTCTCGTCTTTCATAGATTCTGTCAGGAAAAGATTGAGATAATAGTGCGAGGGGGGTGTAGTTATTGCTCTGGGGAGTCCAGGGGCCTCACCAGGCCTTTTAGGCTTCATTACACCCCTGGGTGGGAGGGATTGGTTGGGGGGGGGGGGGGGGGCATGTAAGAAATGACCATGTTGGTCCTTTGTGAGTGTATGTGTGTGTCTGTGGTCTCTTTACAGTATGTGTTTTATTGCTCATTACAGAGGTGTCTGAGATGTGGAGATGAATGGAAAGGCTTGAGGGGGTGGAGAAAGGTGACATGGAGTATGGAGTGTGTGTGTGTGTGTGTCTGTGCACATGTGTGTCTTAAAAACGTCTGTATCTGCATTTGAGTATAGTACGGTACAAGTACTGTTAAAGAAACAGTTCAGCCTAGTTCTCTATGGTAATCGTGATGAGTCTGTGTAACAAAGAGGTTGATACACATCAGAATCAAATTCTTATCTTCTAAAAGTCTGAATTGATTCATGAAAAAAAGGTGTAATAGACACCCACTCTGCTAGAGCCTTGGGTCAAAGCAGGCTCTCTGGTGGCTCATGCTCAGTAAACAGCGAGAGCCTGATGTGTCCTCCCTTGCCTATACATCTGTACATCTGTCCTCTTAAACTGGGAGAAGAGGCTGGCACACATACGGCCTGAATAACTGACTGACACAGCTTGCTCCTCTTTGGGTGAGCTACTTGCTGGGGCTGAGATCTCAAATGTGGCCAGAATGGCCTCAGTGTTGTCACTGGGTGTCATCTTATACAGGGCAGCGAGAGGCCAGTTAGCGCCATGCGTGCGTGTGGCAGGCACTTGCCCAAGTTCTGCTGCTTGTACATGTGTAGTATCTTGCAGAGCGTGGACCTGCTGTATCTAGGCCAGACAGCTGATGATGTTGCCCCATACTGAGCACGAGCTAAACAGCATGAAATAAATGGGTCAACTTAAAGTTCAAAGAATAACTTGCTGGTTTTTCTCTTGCCAGTGGTTATATTTGTGCCTGTACACCAAGAATCAGTACATGCTTATTGGCCTAATAATCAATTTACGTAACCCACCTGTACGTGGGCTGCCAGGAGCCACCTTGGACCTCCACCTACAGCCAGTGCTGAAGCCACACCCCTCTGCCATGTCCACAATTTCATAGTTTTTCCTGGCTGAAGGCTACAATCAGCAACTAATATAGACTTTGAGACAGAAGCTCACAGACCGGCTTCAGTAAAGAAACCAGGCGAGCTGTGGGCTGCATCTTCATGCTTCTCTCCCCATGGAGCTCAGACTGGCTCCCCCTCAAACATAAACCCGTCCCAGTTTGTTGAGGCTTTGCTATTTTGCTTGATAAATTTGCACATATTTATTTATATCATTTTATTTGTGCCCTTGTTTATACGCCTGGCGCAAGTCTGGTTTGTTTTATTTGAGCTGAGGCTGGTGCCTGGATCCCAGCCCTGTTTGTAAACTCCAAGGAACTGAGCGCACGATACACACACTGAAAGACACACAATACTCACCGCCAGGATTGTATAATGCAACACTACATGCCACACAAACACTTTGGCAGATGTGAATCTGTGAGTCTGTTTCTGAATGTGCTTTTATGTAAAACAAACAACCTTCAGCTCATTTAAAATGTATGCTCATGTATAGATTATAATGGCTACTAAGTTGATTTATAAGTAAGCTGTATTTATTCCGTTGTTGTATGTAAAGTGTACGATAAACAAAAAATAAATATGTAAGGAAAATATGAAACATGAAAAAGTCAGATGAAAGCAACAAATGTGTTAAAAGAAAAGAAAATAAGCAAAAATTACTGAATAAGTATGTTAGAAAACTACTTATTGTGCACATATATTACTGAAGTCAATACTTAAGTCTATTTTAAAACAGATACAGTTCTTGTCGGGGAAACCTCCATAGGTTTTTTGCAGGAAGTTCATTAATGAACCACACATCTTCTCAAAGTTTTGTGGGTTTTTCCAGAACATAGCAAGTGTGTGTTTGATAGAAAGAAAACCAACATGTACCATCTTTTTGTCACTCATTCAGTAGGAAACATATGTTGATAGTTTTAAATATTTTTCATAAACCTGTGGCCTTTTTGAGGGGTTCCCTGTTGCTCCATCTCTAATGTGGGAAAAGGAGACCTCTCGCTGGGCTGTTGGCATGGCAACAGCACCTGTGTGGATGCAGCAGAGAGATGAAGCGAGGGAAGCGGGAGAGAGGGCAGAGCAGAGTGATTGCTCAGATTGCACAGTTGGACAAAGTTACTCATGCAGTCGCAGCCTGACACACACACAACCTCTCCTCTGGTCTGCTATGTTAGCATTGCCAGCTCAGTCTGCCTAATATTGGATACACACAAGTATACACTAACACACACATTAATAAAGTCATACAAACACACACACGCACACACACAATGAAAATGGAATTCTATACTCTGCTGGCCCGTCTAATTATAGCACTTACACATGCTGACACACACGTACACCACACGCTCACACCTTTCCTCTTTCTCAGAATGAAATTTCGCATGAAGCTGCCTCCAAACATTTGTACCCACACAGGGATTCAATCACCAAAGCAACATAATTGCATATGTGTGCTCGTGCATACTTTGCACTTTGGTTAAGAAACTCTTCTCTGACTTTTAAACCAGTTAAATCTAAAGTTTCTCACTTGGATGCTGCATGTATTACCATTAGGGATAGCTTCCTTTTCATTTTTTAAATAGCTAGTATTGTAAAGAGTAATGTAATGCCAGTTTGAAAACTGTACAAGCCCTTCCTTATTAAAGACGCTTAAATGCCCTGCAACTTTTTATCCTCCAATGAGCAATATTCTAAAAATCTCTCTTCATCCCTGTGTTGTCTTGTTACAGTTAGACACTTCCATTAGCTGTGAGGAAATGAACAAGTGTGGGGAAGTGGACATCCCTTGGAAAACAATCGAGAAAGCACACATACATACAGCGTCCAACAGTTTCACACAGAGTGCAGTTTTTCTTAAGGTGGGCTGACGAGGAAATGCAAGGCAGGAGAAACAGCTGAATGTGTTTTGGGGAGAGTTTGGTGGGCTAGCCGAGGTTGAAACATACACATTGAGCTGAACAAAAGGCAGTGATCTGCAGATAGTTTGATCCATCCAAAAAAAAAAACTCAACTTCAGCATTTGGAGGTGTCGGGCTCTGCAGCATTCATGGGCCCACCTTAAAAAGAAAAAGAAAAGAAAAACTGCTAGTGGAGGAAAAGAGAAGAAGTGAAAAAAAGAGAAGTGAGCTGGATTTGTTTTCCAAACGCAGTCACATTCTTGGCAGCACCTTAGCTTGTCCTCGCCAAAAGAGGGTAGGAAGAGGAGGGATGAGAGAGGAGAAAGTGGAGAGAGAAAGAGCAGATTGTTTTTCTTTTTTACTCCTTTTAGCTCACTGCCTAGTACATTAAAAGTTAATATGTTAACATTATCTAGAGATGTACTTTAATCTTTGACCTTGGCTCTCATCGCCTATAAGCAGACACATGTGGGTTTGTTATCTTTTTCAATGTACATCAGTTCTGTAAAAGTATACATTGCCTCATTTAGCCCCTGCTGACATGTTATGTTTAGTCTTAACAATTACACAGACCAGTCACAGAATGTCCATAGGTATTATCCACACTGCCCACAGCCCAGTTTGTCTGCCTTTAAAAATAAATTCAGCTTACTTTTATTTTTTCTATCACTTTTAGTGCATGAGAAAATTGCTGCTACTGTCTGCATTAAGTTATCATCTTTAAATTGTTTTAAAAATCCATAAATATCAAAAAAATGACATACTGTAGAACAGAACCATCTGATAAATCTGTGTTGTACTGTACTGACCTCAGATGCATTTTGCTTTGCATTTTAATACAAAAAATATTCCTTTTAAACTTTTAACTGTGCTACTCTGTTGTATGACAAACAGTAAAGTATTGTCTAGTGCCAAAACGATTAGCTGAATAACTGTTGAGTCAACTGACAGAAAATTAACAGACAGCAATTTTAACAACTGATTAATGCTTTCAGTCATTTGTCAAGTAAAAATACCAAACATTTGCTGGTTCCAGCTTCTCAAATGTGAAAATGTTCTGCTTTATATTATTGTAAACTGAATATATTTGGGTTTTGGACAGTTGGTTGAGCAAAACAAGCAATTTGAAGACGTCACCTTGGGCTTTGGGATCTTGTGATGAGCATTTTTCACCAGACATTTTAAAGGCTAAACGATGAATCTAATAACTAAAAGAATTGATTTAAAATATATAATTGACAATGAATATAACCATCAATTGCAACGTTTGTATTGTCTATATGTAACCTTAAAGGATGCACAAAGGAAGGTGAAATCGAGACAAAACAGAAAAAAGACACAAATGGGGCGCACAAAACATCTGTTGTCGTGTATAAATGTATGTCTTCGACTGCTCATCAGTCCCAGTGCCAGGCACCAGCCAGCTCTGCCTAGCTGTGCCACTGGCCTTCCCTTTAACCAACTACTGGGGATGAGAGGATTGAGGTGCCACTGAGCAAGGCAGCTAACTCCCAACTCTGTGGTTCTGCTCAGTAGCCGGTGCCGGTGGTGGTACTGTGTAACTACTGGGTGTGAATCTGTCATCCAGACTTCTGGGTTAACAAAGGTTTAAAAAAAGAGTTCCAGTCTGCCTGGTTGTATGTGAACCAGGCCAGCTCACCTTTACATATCCAACTGGCTTTCTTGAGACTCTTCTGTAGTTGCCTTCCTGTTTCAACATCTCCGTCTGTCTGTCTGCCTCTGGGGCTTTGTTGCAATCATGGATGGATTATGAGACAATGGGCCCCTGGGCCAAGATATGTTTTGTGGTTGTTTTGTGTCTCTTTATAGTTGTTTTGCATCCCTTGGTAGCTGTTTGGTATCTGTCTGGGGTTGTTTTGTGTCTCTTTGTAGTCATTTTGCATCCCTTTGTAGTTGTTTTGCATCTTTTTGTAGTCGTAGGCTCTTTGCCCGGTAGACCCACTCAGTAATCCATCCATAGATGCAGTGTGGATGTAGCACGAGCAATTTTGGCATGGTGTTAATAGGGAAGCAAAAAAAGCACAGATGAGGTTTAGCTTTCCCAGTGGTTTTGTTTTACAAGCCTTATCATCGTTATTATCATTTTATCATTGAAAGTGACAATCAGAGAGTTTATGAGAGCCAAAGAGTGAGGTGAAGACAGACGGAGAGGTGGTGACGTAAAGTCTGTAGAGAAAGAACAAAAACAGGGTTGAAAGAAAGATACAGGAGACGAGGAAAGAAAATTGGTGAAAGGGAGAGTTAAGGCAGAGCGATTGTTGGCGAAAGAATAAGAGAAACAGCAATAGTGACAAAAACATACAAAAATTGCAGCATTGTGTCATGTGGCCCCGTCCACCCCGTATGTCCTGTGTGTCCTTGGCTGGTATCTGTATGCACACCCCAACACACATACTGCACACAAACCAGCAGTCAGGGTAGGACACAGTGTTCCCATTTTCAGCAAGGCGACACTGAGGGATTTATTGTGTGTAAAGGGTTAGATACTGTACACATAGTGAGATGGGGGTTTTCAAAAATTGTGTTGGTTTAACAAACACCTTGCTCTTACATACCAATCAAAAGAATATGTCAAAATGTAAATGAACTATCGTTTGCTTGTTTGACATCTAAATGTGGGATCCATAAGACCAGCTGAGTTCTGCTATTCATAGCTTAACGGCTCAGTGTCGAAGTAGGTCAAAGTTCAGTTTGAAACCAGAGATTTAGGTCTTTAGGCATTTTTCTTGAGCAGTTTCCTGCGTCAGACGCAGCGTGCTGCTGAGTCAGGTGTTATTGCGCACACCATAAGTAGTATGCAGTTTCTGAGTAGTTTGTATTTTTGTTTAACTGACAAGCATGAAACTCCAAATCATCACATGTAAGTTGAACATGTTTGCGTATGCAGATGTCTGTGTTAGTGCATATCAAAGGTCACATTTACAAAAGTGGCCGTACCTGTAGCATTTAGTCACTTTCTTGTGACCTGTTAGGAGCTATTAATAATCCCCTGACAGTAATTAGCCTGGCGAGCAGAGGCCTAGCATGAAACATGATCTCTTTGCCTTTGACTACTTGCAACCCTGGGGTACTTAACCCCATACCCCGACCCCCCTTTTCACCTCCATTTCTTTCATGGTCAGACTGCATGCACCACATCAACAACTTGGCCCAACCCTGTTCCATTACTTAACCACTAATTGGTCAGGCCACCCTTGGGAGTCGGGAGCACTAACAAGGGTTCTCCTCTGGAGCTTAAGGGCTGAACTTTGCTCACTGCAGCCATGCATGTATTCACCATCTTCTTCTGCTGCACAAACGCTGAGGTAATTGTCATGTGGTTAATTCTTGGTGTCTTTTAAATGAGAAGCAGTGAACGTTTTTAACAGGAGAGCCTGTTTCAGTGTAATAAGAAATTAACATATCTGAGCTGACATGTGATCTGCTACACGGCGGAACACGCCAGCAGCTGCAAGAAGCCTGTTGTAGCCTTAGCAGGTGTCATTATCAGTTGTTATGGAAATGTTTTTAACCCTTTTTTATCCAGAGAAGAGTTACTGAGAGCAACACTCTTTTTCAGGAACACACAATTTACCCTTTCAGGCACTTCTGCATTAGAAAGTGCCAAGTCGGATGTTTTAGGAAAATCAAAGTTTCCCAGTTGTAATTCGACTCAGATGTTGACGTGAACACTATTTAGAAGTCGGAAACTGACAATTATGGTACTCTAATATGACATGAAAGCGGCAACATTCACACATCAAAGCTGCCCAGTATAAGAGTCTGATCTTTTGGCCAGTGAGCAGTTGGGGTCTAAGGGCCTTGCTCGAGGGCACCTTAGTGGTGGGAATGAGGAAGGGGTAAGTGCTGTTTCTCTAGCCAGATTTATGTTGCTGCTCTGAGGATCAAACAGCAACCTATTGGCCAGCTAATGTAAGCATCTCAAAATGCACTGATAGCATAATTCCAATAAGTTGACCATTGTGTGTATTTGATGGGTGTGTGTGTATAGGTATGGGAGTAGTGACTTGTGGTGTTTATAGACTTGGCCCAAACACTTAAGTCCAGAACTAGGTTTGATTCTTTAACGGTTTAAAAACCACCCTGCAATCAGGACTTTTCCCTTCAAACAAACAATCCTCCATCATTTATATGCACCTACCAAGGCTACAAATATGCCAACAATGTCCTATCCTTGAAACAAGAATTTCTTTTAATGAACAAACTAACTTGTTTTAATTCAGTTACCATGGTCCTTCTACCAAACAAAAAGCCATGAAAACCTGTCCTACATAGGTGCTCTTCCTTCCCCATGTATCCGTACTACAGCTCGCAAACTATCTCCGCTCTCATCATCAGTTCCTAAATACTGAGCTTGGTATCATGAGCTCAGTTCTTAAGTATTGCTTCAGTGCCCTGTTTCTTTAATAATACTTTTTGATTGATTTTTCTGTCACAACCCAAACATCCTTGAACTTAATGATTTCTTCCCGGTGTAGAACTACATTTCACACCGGGCTGCTTTATACTGATGAATTCATCCACCTCTTCTTTCCCCCTCTTTCTGAAGAACAGAGGGACATCGATCTCTTTGGGCTGGAACAGAGGAGAGCAGGAGCAGGTCATGTTTTATTAATTCTGAGCTTCTCCAGGCATCAACATGCATTCACTAGTTATTCTTTTGATGCATTTTAAAGGCTGTATTTCAGAGCATGTAATTAAAGGTGAACCCTGCTTGAGGGAAAATGCCAGTTTTTGCAGGCCCAATTAAAACTTGGAGGCTGGCTTGGATGGGAAGAGAATCAAGGTGCATGTGGCTGAGCCATGTGAGTTGAGGTGTGTGTGTCTTTGTGTGTGTGTGTGTGTGTGTGTGTGTGTGTGTGTGTGTGTGTGTGCGCGCTACAAAGTAGATATTGGAAAAAAATCTGAGAACTTAATGTTGGAATTTATTTTCATAGAAAATGTCATACTTTTCAAGGCAACATTTTATTGCAAACCACTAATTTGATTTATACTCAGTGATTGCAACTTCTTGAATGTGTCTGCAACTTTTCTGATGTTGTCTTGTGCATCAGAAATGCTGAATCTGTGCTCTACTATGAATGTCTATAGCCCTCTGTTTCTATACCCCTATATGTGTGTTTGTTGTAGTTGATAAACTGAAAGCAAATCCTACAAATTCTGAGGGGCTTTACTGAAATCTGACCTTTAATAGTCTCTGTCTTTATGCACATGCACTACTATACTGTATGTTTATGTGAGTGATACCTTAGCTATGGTGACGGGGGCTGTTATAGCCTTACTCCACACAGAATCTCCTAGTTGCATCCAAATATGGCTTCATTTTTGAGTGTTTGTTAGATACTCAGCGTACAGATGGACATTGGAAAAGTGGATTGTGCTGCAGGAGTTGTTTGACATGTTTCAGTGACATTTTCTGCCTTTATTAGACAGAATACAGTAGAGAGATGACAAGAAATGAGAAGACAGAGAGATGGCAACAACATCCAACAAAAGTCCCTGGCCAAACGGGAAACCGTTGACATTGCGGTTCGTGGCCTGCACCTTAACCCTTAGGCCAACAGGGCGTCCCCTTTTTTGCGTTGTTGACCACAGCTGCCGTTCTGCCAATGAGGAAACAGAAAACTTTATAGCCACCTTTGAAGCATAAAGCGGACTAGTGTTTGATACTCAAAAGATGGATTTTGGGGACTTCATAGTGGTTAACATGCCCATGCCATGCAACTGCATGCCGGGATGTCCTGGGACATCCAGGATATTTGAATCCAACCGGGGACCTTTGTTGCATGTGATCCCTCTCTGTCCCACATTTCCTGTCTGCTTCTCTACCATCTTCTATCAAATAAAGGCAAACATGCCCAAAAACTAATCTTAAAATAAAATTGATATTGGGTAGAGTGTCTTGGCTGCCGTTGGAAGGTTACCCAAGAACACGTTCCGCTAAAGCCATTCATCACCTATTTAAAATTAAGGAATCACATGTTAATATACATGATTTGTTTCCCGATACAATCTCAGCATGAGACACACAATCAGGTGGATATTCACATTTTATTGCTCATTGATGTGCACAGATCATAAGTGGCTGTATAATAAATCTGTAACTGATACTGTACGTGTACAATCCCAGACATTTATCTATATATGTACCTTCATACTCAAAACCAGCTGAACGCCCTAAATCTGCCTTTTAACACACCCTGTTATCTTCTGTTATTCATCTTCTAGCTCTGATATGTGGGGTTATTTTGTCTTCGTTCCAACAGTGACGTAAATCAAGTTTTTTTTTTTACCTTTCTTCAACTTTATGTCCATGTCCCCCTCCACAAAGTACTGTACATATTATCCCAATCTCACTTTCTTTCTTTCCTTCTTTCTTTTTCACTTTTCCTTCCTTATCGCCTCTCTTTCTCACTGTCTTTCCTCAGCTCAAGTATGCTATGTACTTTTTTATGGCCCAGGCCACTTGACAAACTGTATTTTCGTGCCCTGACCTTGGATATGGAGGATGTTAATATGAGCATAACATCCTCAGCGGGAGCCAGGCAAATGAGTACATACAAGGACACAGTAGTTGAGAGGGCAGCTATATGGCCCCAGAGAGGGGGAGAGTTTTCTTACAAAGATTTATCAGACTACTTATGTTCTTTTTCTGGAATACTTTGATGTGTTATGAGTTTTGACAGCTTGAAAAAGAGCCAGCTAACGCTAGCTAGACAAACACAGCACTGAGTGTGCGAGAGCAATCAGCAGGTGTTGATATAACATGAATGAAAAGTAATGTCTATCGGGAATCAGTGCTGATGTTAGCAAGCTAGGCTAACTAGCTTCCCCTCGGAAAAGTGGAAGCTAGTTAGCCTAGCTTTCTCGTTTCCACTTTACGAATAGAATACAAACTTTACAGCTAGTCTGGTCCTCCTAAATGTTGAATGCTGTAAAGAAACGGTACACAACCAACACTATGTGAGCTTGTTAAAAAAGGGGGAAACGTCTAATATCAATATTCGTAAGTTATACAGGGCTATGACACACTCCAGTCAGTAGCGCACCCCAGACATTGACAGCTCAGAGGTCAGTAAACTGCACCCATGGGAAACAACCCACCCAGAGGTTTCCAAAAACTGTTTTATCCTGGAAAAATGCGCACAATGGCTGCAGTATTGTTTATGTTTTTTTACACAAAAAGTGAGTAGACATTTCAGTTAGACTTAAAGTTAGAAATGTAGCCTGTTGTGACCGCACAGCCTGTCTATTTCTGGTTTTAGAGAAGATAATGAAGAGGAAGAGATGAACCCTCAGGTCATAAAAGCTGTTTTTCGCTAATAGTTCCATGTTTCTTCAGATGAGATGGGACATTTGTTCATTTATTTGCTGGCACTTAGAATTAATTTCAGTTGCTAATCAAACAATAGGCTGCTTTTACTCATCCGTCCCCTCTGTCCCAGTGTGATAAACAGCTAATTGTGCTACAAACACAAACAACAGCACTGAGGCTAGTGCCACTTGTAGCAACAGTCGATGTGATAGAGAGAAGGCCTTTGATAAAGCACACTCCATTAGTGGTAGGCCTCTGGGGTTTATGTCATTACTGTCCTATTCACCGTCACACCACAGTTGGTCCTGCTAGGGTCAGAGTGGCAGTCAACTGTGTCCGACCTTTTTTCAGAACAATAAATGGAGTGTCCCTGTGGTTCACTGGCAGCAGCTTGTTTGTGAGTGTACCGTGTTGTGTTTAAGTACGTGCATGAGAAGTTGCAGAGGTGGCAGTTTGTGTTAAGTTTGAGATCATAATTAGCTGATTTTATTTTTTCCAGTATAATGCATCTCACGAATGAAAAGGTGGTTAACAGCAGTTTGAGAGTTCACCCTCCACATCCTTCGTGTCCCTACCTCCGGCAGAGGCAGCTGTGTTTCTTATCTTAACCTCTTGATGAGTCATAAATAAATACGTTCTGCCTTTTATAAGCCCATTAAAAGCTTTTTAACATTGCAGCACTTCATAAACCTTACACCTGAGTGTACAGCGTATCTTTACACTTGTAGATTCAGTAATTCTGCAATGATAGAATAATAAAACTCTAGAAGAAGGTGGTAAGTCAGTGCATTAAAGTCACTGCTGCTTAGAACTAATGAGCACTTTTGCTTTTCAATTACCTTTCAATTTCTCAGATATGTGTTAGGGTCTATCAAGTATATTTTAATACTACTAACAATTATTTTAATTATCAATTACTCTGTTGATTATTTTTTTGGTTAATTGTTTAGTCTATAAAATGTCAGGAAAAAAAAACAACAGCAACAAAAGATTGTCATTACAACATCCCAGAGCCCAAGGCGACATCTTCACTTTGCTGGTTTTATCCGACCAACAGTTCAGAACCCAAAGATATTCAATTTATAATGATATAAAACAGAGAAAAACAACAAATCCTCACATTTAACCAGCTAATGTTTGACATTTTTGCTTGATAAATTACTTGAACGATAAATCGTTGATCAAAACTGTTGTTTGAACATTCTTTCTGCATTAATTTAAGAATAAACACCTATTTCAAAATCATCATCTCACCTGCACCTGACAATCTTGTGTAATATTTACATGTGTTAAAATGTATTTAAATAATTTTGCCATCAGCATCACTCAGAAGGTTCTGGGATGTGAATCAGTCGCCTTCTGCTATAATTAAAACTCCAAAATAATTTGTATGTAGGAGATGAGAAGCTCCTTTGCCTGTAGAGAAAGGTTGTTTTGAATATGACCTATAATCTCTCTATTAGCAGTAAAAGCAATAATAATATCAGTCATGTCTAAGGACATTCACATGCCCTGTATCCCACTGTTCCGGATTAAAAAGGCATTGAGCCAGGGATTAGCGGAGGAAAGAATAAAGCCTTCCTTGGACAACACAGGAGGGAGGCAGGGGCTAATGGATGAAGACCCTCTGAGTACTTACACATGCATACACACACAAACACACAGATTCTTTCGCACAGATTCAGCTGCTCATCTTAGAGCTACTTAACCCTGCCTAAGGGGTGACATTCTATAAACAGTTTTGACCTCCAGGCCACCGTATCCAGTCTTAATTTGGCGCATGACTCGAAAGAATTCCTCTTTCTCTTTCTTACTGTTCCAATTGTCTGTATCCATGCATGTCATGTGTTATAAGTAGATAAACAATGCCCAGTGATAAGAAGGAATGAGACAATGAGTGTATCCAATGCCTTGCATTAGCCTGTTGAGCTAATGGTCAGTAAAGGACAAAGTAAAGCAACTTTGGGTCTTGGATCAGATTTGGGTCTCAAATTTGGAGGTACCAGTTGGATTTATTCAGGTTGGGTTTTAAAATTGCTGGTAGTGGACATGTTGGGGTCTCAGTTCTAGGCAGAGCTCTCGATCTCAGTGATGCATAGCTTGGTAGCTTCCTCCCCAAGACCCTTTCAGAGAATCCATCAATCTTTGTATCACAAAGATAAAAGCAAGATGTGCACCTAAGCTAAACCAAATCCACCAACATTTGAAAGTCAAGATATGAGTAGGATATACTGCAGTGTTAAAGCAGGAATATCTTATTGTAAGTGAACACTCAGCATGTGAAACTTTGACTCCCTAAAAAGTATGATGCACCTTGCAAAGGCTCATTGGAAGTGTGTGGACAGGTGTACTGGTATGAATACAGTGCAAGGTAGCACAATGTGCAAAGGGCTTTTAGGATTCTGGACTTTTCCAAGACCTTCATTAGAGTAAATTTTGCTTTCATCTCAATTCATGGGAGACGTTTTATTGACGAGACCTTGATAAATGCAAAAAAAGATTTTCATGATAGACACAGTTAGGGCTGCAGCTAACGATTATTTTCATTATCGATTAATCTGCTGATTTATTTTCTCAATTACACAATCGTGAAAAATTATCACAACTACCCAGTGCCAGTGTCTTGTTCTGTCCACCCAACAGTCCAAAACCCAAAGATATTCATTTTATTATCATAGAGGACTAAGAAAACCAGCAAATATTCACATTAGAAAAGTCGGAACCAGTGCATTTTTGGCACTTTTGTTCAAACAACAACTCAGTTAATCTGCAATATAGTTGCCAATTGATTTTCTGCCAAGGAACTAATAGTTTCAACTCTAGAGGCTGTGTAATCTAAAAGACCGTGTCATTTGTTCTCTTCCAGACTGGATCCCACTCCACCCTCCGTATCCCTGAGACTGACATCCACCTTCAGCCCCGGCCCCAGGGACTGCCGATTTACCCCAACAGGACCTCCAGTGTCTTCCATATCTATTTGTTTCACACCGAGCTGCACCACACCAACCTCACAGGGGGTCCACTCCGTCTGGAGAGCCCCCCTCCTCCCCCTTCCTCCCAAAACCTCAGGGACGGGACCCTGTCATGTTTCACTGACTCACCCCTCCCAACCGGCGAATGACAAGTGTGCATCCGAGGGTGGGGCTTGCCTCAGTCTCTCATGATTGGCTGCTGGATGGAATTAAGGTGAATGGAACACGTTCCCGAGGAGCAAGACCCTAACCCATCAGAGGGAGAAGAGAAACGGTGAGTTGGACATTTAAGCTTGTTGTAAGGTTGTTGTCTTTCTGTTTTTTATAGAAGACATTGTGATGCTTCTAGAGCCAGTTCTCCACTTTTCAAAAGCCTTTTTTCAAATAGCTTGGCTATCATTGTTTCATGTTGGTGTGAGTAATGTTAAAGGTAGTCACACCAAAGCTTTGCCTCAAGAACCCTCTGCCATTTAATCAACTCCTCCTTTACTTTGTCTTTCCTGATGTAAACATATCCTTGAAATGAAGCAGGCATGACTTTCTGTTATTGTGTACTGACGTTATGTATGGAGAAGGTTTTCTGAGGACATTCAAAAGGAAATCTGTATTTTTCAATCTCTCTTTTATTGTCTAAATCTTTCTCATAGTGCTCTCTGTTTTTACATCTCTAGACCAGACAAGCTAAACATTGTAGCAGTCTCTTTTTCCTCCCCACCACTCTCTTCCTCTCGTCTGAATTGTTTTCAGAGGCCTATAGCTACATCTGACCCTGACGCTCCTCCCCCTGCTCCTTCATTTCTTGAGAAGCAGAGCCAGTCAGACCGGCCCGAACACAAACAAACACAGCACTGTTTAAGCCCCTTCTCATTAATGAAAACATAATATTAGTGGAATGGAGCCTCTTTCATAGTGCCGTTGCTAGAGGAAGAGGCCTCTGGGTAAAGGAAATGATTACCAGTCAATATCAATCTGCTTTGGCTTTGAGAGGAGATCAGTTAATTTACAAAGTTCTGTGATCATTTTAGGGGACATTATTTCATTTAAATAAAAAAGTTATATTATTAAATGAATCTCTCTGTCTGGGAATAACTAAAGCTGTAATGCAGATGACTTGTCACTTCCACAAGTGCATTTGGAAGTATAAATACGGGTTGGGTGTAGGAGGATCACAGAAGCTTCTGTTTCTGATCATGTTTTCACTTAGTTTAATCTTTATTCATCTAATAAGTTGGTGAGGAAGTAGTCCATTATGGCCAGATGTAGTCAAAAAAGAAACTTTTTAGCAGGTTTTTACAGGTTTACTTGCCTTATTTATTTTGGTAAACAAACAAAGCACTTCTGTTTACGACACGTAGAATTTTCCACTTTCAGACTAAGAGGATAGGAGGAGCACATGAAGGCAACACTAGACACAGGCCATTATTATTGTATGTTTGAATTAGACTGCTGAACTTTTCCGCTCTAAAATCTTTCCTATGTGTCTACAATTAAACTTAAATTAGCGTAATAATAACAATAACTGTGACTTAATATGATTATTACCATGTGGAGGGACTGCCTAGAATGCAGCATCAGATTCCCTTCCACTGTGTCTCCATGTGCTGTATTACAAGCTGGTGTTAAGAAAGTCAATCCGGCGGAGCCTGGATAGATTCCTCAGCTAACACAGACACCTGTCAGGAGATTAACAGCTCTGCCGCTGGGGGACCGGGACAGTTGGTGTGGTCTTGGATCTAACAGTCCATACACCGACCTTTCTGTTTCATTTGACATGTTTGGGTGTAAGTTTTCTGTGCATCTCCGCTGGCTGCAGCGCTTTGCACCTCACGGATAATTAAAAGCACAAAGAATTAAGCTCTCAGGGCTTCAGACCGGAGCAGTTGCTACCTAGAGTAGATATCAGTGGTGTGTCCGGCATGACAGTGGATTTTATTAAATCTCTGCCCCTCCCCTCCGCATGTTGTCAGCCTGTTGTTTTGAACTGTTCCGGCTCTTTTGAAGTGATGCTACCAGCAGACAGAGAATACAACATCTGTACCTATGGATTTAAGATTGTTTGCCATGTGCTCAACCATTTTCAGCTCTCTTTTTTAAATGTGAAGGATTCTCTATCTGATAATCACACATTACAGTAATGTTATATTAATCATACTGGATTTCATTTTGGGCATTGACTGTTTTTGAGGTTTCTGAGCTGCTAAAGCCAGAAAGTTTGATGCTATTTTGTGTCAATTTGCTTCATGATGCCACTCCTATTTTGACTTGATGGCTCATTAAGATGCATACATTGTTGTACAGTTTATGTCATGCCGGAGTTAGTTCAAACGTGGTTATATAGTTGCAGCTTGCATCATTCCTCCTAACATGTCACCACATCTGATGCAAGGCTGCTTGCACTGTGTTGCATTAGCAGTGAAAAAGGCTTGTGGCATAGTGGTGTGTGTGTGTGGTTTGCTGTATCCAGGAATCTTTATTGTTGATGTTCTTCAAGAGACCTGTATTCATCCACTGCACTTATCTGAGAGCCTGAGACAAACATGTGTGAGACCAGATCTCAATACAACTTGAATTGTTGGTTCAATTAATATCGCCCGACAGTCCTGTTGGTGTCATAAAGATGAACTCAGAAACAATAAGTGATTCTAGGATTTAATTACTTAACAAATAAGATGGAATTGTTGCTGAGGTGAATCAGATGTAGCATTTGTACATAATGTTATTTCTCCTTTGTGCCCACTTCCTTCTTTTAGCATGTTAGACGTGCTCATCAGAATTTCATATTCACCACAGGTATGAGTTGTTTTGCTCAGCTGTAAAACGCATATAGGGCTGGGCGATATAGCTGAAAAATGTATCACGGTAAAATGTTTAATTTCAGTTGATATCGATAGTCATTGATAATATTAATAATTAATATAATTTTAATAAAGACCAGGAGAAAAAATGTTGAATTTAACCACCTTACTTTAAATTTGCCATACTGGTGAGCTGACCTGTCCTTTTTTATTAACAATTTCCTCACTGTTTATTTGATCAGATTCTTCCCCCTGCCATGCTACAGCAGAGTATGTCTGTGGTGCATCTGAAAAAGTAAAGATAAAAAGATTCAGCTTTTCCTTCCCCTGGACATGAGGATGTCCTGTCATGCCCGGGGTAAAAGCATTGTTAATAACACTCTCGCTATGGATTTTATGACTTGTTACGTCTCATTCTTTGTCTGCTGGGGATTTAAATACTAAGTTGGACTTTGAAACTCAGTGAATGCCATCAGGCTGAACCGTACGTACCGGTATTTCTGTCAAAAGATGAAGGTGTTTTCTTTTGGTTAAAATATGTGCTTTATCCAGTATATGGGTGTTCCCATACAGTATGTGTTAGGTGTGTACATAAACCTACTGGGGTGGAAACAATAACTTTAATACTTAGACAGTAAAATACAATTCATAGCTGCTTATGATTAGGAATAGACTATGTAAGAGTTGTGTTGACTGATCATTTCTGAGTCTGTGGTGTATTACATTGTATTAGGTATGTTGCCAGCTGTTCCCAATATTTGAAAATGTTTTTGGAGATGGAACTGTTCCTGAAAGATGACTGGTGAGGATTTTCACACATTTTGAGCCCTTAACCTCATCTTCACCTGCCTCAGATCACTGCAACCTTAGTTAACATGGTGATCTACCCTGGTTAAAACCAAAATTCAGCTCGTAATTTCCACTAATGCTAATGCGAGAGAGAAGCAGCCATCTACAACTAGGAATATGTTTGTGTCTCAGTCAGTCAGTGTGTCAGTCAGGAATCAGAATCAGAATAATTGACCGAAACGCTGTCAGTGGCCTCAGGCAATTATTGTTCCTGGATTTGTACAAGAGAAGTTCCCCTGCAGGAATCTCAGTAGCGCTCTCATTATATAAGGATTTCAGGATAATAACTGTTAATGGATAATAATACTGGTGATCTCACATGGCTGTGTGAATCACTGGGTCCAGTACATTGTGTTTTTCATTTAAAATAACTAATAAAAACGGGAAAAACTACTGGGAGTCTCGTTCAAGAGTACAAGCTGGAAAAAATATCGGGTTGTGTTTTGGTTGTGATTTGACTGGCGATGTTTACTGATAAACAAGTGCAAATGCAATGCCTCTATATTGCATATGCAAATATGATGCTTGATTCAGATGCACCTGCTGCAGACATTTGATAGTTAATCTACACAGCGTTGTTAAGCCTCACCACACCAAGGAGCGCAGCCTGTACCCAGTGGATTTAAAGGCAAGGTATCCCAGCTAAATTTTGACTTTTTTTTTCTCTCCCTTTTAATCTAATCAAAATTAAACTTAACATGTTTTAAAAGGACACCGTTTGAATACATTTACCTATTATGAATGATTCATGTCATTTGCATTGTCAAAATGACAAATATTTTGTTTAAAATGTGCGTTAACGTTCATTAATGTGAAGTCTTTTTGGGAATTAATCCTATTTTTGTATTGTCGGTTTTTTAGTTTTCTACAAGAATTTATAAATAATTCAAAGAGTTGTTCAGTTATAGAGATTTGTTTTTAAGCAGTATGCATATGGTTGGAAATATTTTAGAAAAGTGTAGAATAGAATTTATACATGCAAAATACACACACAATTCACATTTAAGATGCCACTAAATACAGGCTTAAAGGTAGCCATTTAGTCTGTATTGTCTTTTTTTAAATTTCACAGTACAGGATGTATCAAGCTGCATATATCTGAGGATTTAGCTCCATGTTTATTATTGGTTATGTGCGGTTACTGACTGTACACTTCTGTATTTGGACAGAGGGAGTTGTCTTGCTTTCACTCAGTGACACGTTATATCCCCTTCTAGCTCAGCCTGTAATTTAGACAGTGGTGGGACACATGAGGGAACAAAGTGTCCATTAGCACTGGATGTATAGGACAGGACAGACCCAGCTGTAGGCCTATAGCATGCATGCTGAACAATAGGCTACTGTGGCCCTCTAAACATAGGACAGGGGGCCTCATTCAGACGCCTTTATGCATATAATTCTCTGGACTATTTTGAGTGTCTTTGTATTGTGTCTGTTTAAGGAGCATGAGCTTCAAAGCAGGTGCTTCTCAGTCTTTCATGGGTCAGTTCACCCAAATAACAATAAACATATTTTCTTACTTACCTCTAAGTGGCATCTAGCCATGCAGATAGTTGGTTTTATTTGCTTAGGTGTTGACATACCTGACACCTCAATACAATGGAGGTGATTGGAATTTCACTTGTGTTGCTCATGGCAATAAACATGACATGAAAACTCAACAGCAACATGTCCCTGTTACAGTGGATAATACACATACCTTGCTGTCAGCAGGTTTTATAGGAACTATTTCTTCCTGAGTAACACATTACTGTTGAATTTTTATTGTTTTGAGCACCACAAGTGAAATTCCATTTACTTCCATTGCATAAACAGTCGTATGCGTTGCATAACACTGTAGTTCATTTTGACTCAGTCCAGCATACTCAGTCACCAACAAATGCACAATTTACTCCTGTTTGGGTAACGTTTGCAAAAAACTACAGTGCCCAGCTGTTGTAGGAAATAACTGAGCACTTATTTAAAATGAAACAGCTTATCCCATTTTTAAAATGTACGTCTTCAGCAGGAAGTTTGGGGCTGAGAGCACAGAGAGGGTAGGGTAATAAATATTTAGAGATGGACTAACACATTGTTGGTTTTGATCTTTTTATGGGATTTGTTGACTACAAGAAACATAGAATAACAGCAACCTTATAATTTAAGTGTGCCAACTTAAGTGGAATTATCTGTAAGGACATGTAGTTCTCTGTGACTGGTGTTGATCGCTGTTTCGCTACGCTCCTAGATATCTTTTGCAGTCATGTGTGCTGCTTTAGCCTTAATGAAACCTGCACTGTCTTAAAATAGACAAGTCTCATGAGAGAGCTTAGTTACCTGACAGCCCGGCAATTACCTGCTAGACGCACTCCACAGTCACTGTCAAAGTCACAGGTGGAGAAGCTGGCTGTCCTCCAATCAGGGTAGACTAGGTGGTACTAGCAGCAGAGCAAGAAAGTCCCACAGACTGGAGATGAGGGAGGGAGAGAGAGAATGTATTTGAGTGGGTCAGCAGGCTAAACATAGCACAACTGGTAGAGACATCAGGGTGTAAGAGAGCGAGATAGACAGAGACTATGCATGAGGACTGTGTAGCAGCTAGTCAGTTACATCTGAAACTAGCAGTACTCCTCTGCCATGCATATTTTACAGTCCCACTGCTTCATCAGGTCAGCACTGTAAGTCTTTTTCATGTCATCTTTTTGGGCTTGTGTTGTTGATTCTCCTGTTTTGTATTTGTTTTGGGCTGCGTGTGCATTTAGTTGCGCAACATGTGTACATATTCTGCACAGCTATTGGGCCACAGGAATCAAATTGCAGCTCTTACATGTCAAGTTTTATACTGTGTGCATGCTGGAGAGGCAGTAGTGAAAGTACAGTATGTGCATGCTTCTGTGGGGTTGGTTCAGTTTGCTGAGAGGCACAGTGTCTTTGCATATTTAGAGGTGTGTTGCAATCCGAATCCTGCCAGAGTTTAAGAGCTGGAAATTGAAAAGCACCCTGTGGTGTGCCTGTGCAGCACACGCCGTCATGCCCCAACCTGCAAAAACTCACATTCCATTAAAAAATATTCAATCATGCATGATGTTTTCATCCATGAACAGACGTAGTGGCCACAGGTTCATCGGCTGTGTGACACAATTTCTTTTTTTGCATAATCACCCAAATCAAATTTTGTTTGTTTAGAGGAGTGCTTCGAACCATTATGTTAGACAAGAAGTTAATTATTGTTTAAGATGCCGCCTCCTGCAGAACATTTAACCAGACATGGGAACTGAACACTGAACCACATTTGTGCATATTGTGTTTTTCTGTTTGTTTTTTGTGCTTGCTTCGTAGAGCCACTTGACACAGTTTCTCTCTAACTCCTTCCACTGAGATCTCTTAGAGCAGTGAAAAGCACTTCTGAGGCTCTGCCAAGAGTGCTAAGCTCTTTTTTTAGCTGCAACGGTGCTAATATTTTCATTCGTGCTATTTTGGGATTGATCAGATCTTAAGGGTTAGAGCTGGAGCTCTTTCAGAGAGCCGTGATTTCTATTATAATTTCATTATTGGATCATGGCTGTGCCAGTTCTCTGGCTGTTGTGCCATTATATGTCAACAGAACACTGCACAGATCAGCTGAGGGAAAGCTTAACATGTGGCAGGTTGTGGTGTCTTAGGTTATGAGGGATCTGTTGTTGGGATGCAAGAACTCAGAACAGAGATGCAGAGAAGGCGTAGTTGTCGTAGGAGTGACAGAGACCTGAATAAAGAGTATCTGCTCTTTAAACAACATGCTGCCACATGGGACGAGTGAACTGTCACATAGCTGATAATTTGATGGTTGTCGCCTCCAGCAGCTGTATGGAGTGGTGTGGAAGCCAACTGGCAGAGGAAGAGACATTTAACTTTGAGTGGCAGTCAGTGAAAACCCCACCTTGTCTTTCTGCTGCTGTGACAGCTTTCATTCTTTTTTTTCCTCAGCCTGCTGACACTCAACTTTGCCCACAAAGCAAATGAAAAGCATCGGCCATGTTCAAAGAGTTCTCCGATTTCTTATCTTCTTAGGCTACATTGTGAAATACACACCTTGCAACATTTGCTGTTGTATGCAAAGTAGTGATGTGTCGATCATGAGCGTATCGTTCATTTGAACGACTCTTTGATATGAACGAGTAGTAACGAGTCGTCTCAGAGTAATTCACTCATTTTGGCCGCGCATGCGCAACAATAATAATGCGTGAGTTTCGGACAGGCAGCTGACTAGTCTGGGTCGTTTGTTCGTCTTTCATTCATTTTACACGTGACAGCTACACAGGCTCAGTATTGACCAGAAATGAGTAGTTCGCCACTCGACTGGGTCTTCAAGTAAGTCGTTCGTTCATTTTACACGTGACAGCTACATAGGTTCAGTAAAGGACAGAAATGAGTAGTCCCCCGTCTACTGAATGAATGACTCGAAAAAAGTAGTTCATTTTACTGAACGAGATTTAAGGAACTAAGTCACTAAAATGAACTGGTTATCCCATCACAAATCCCAAGAAGTGCTGCTTCACAGGTGAGCATCCTGACTCCTCCAGCTTTTGGATACGTTGTCATGTCAGATGCCGTTCATTGTCCTCCCACATCCCACTATCGCAGGAACATTAAATCCTTTAGCTGGGCCTCATGAGTTTCTAATAAGATGCTACAAGCACAACAATCACGATAAATCAAACTTTAACTCAATAGGCTATTTAAGAGCTTAATTTAATGCCCTGTTAAGCCATCTGATGTGTTCTGAAAAGGGCAAAGGGAACCATAACAGAACAAGACAGTGCTATAATTGTAGCCAAGGTAAAATGTGAAGGGCAGTTTGAGATGGCATTTAGGCTCAATTACAGCAACTCCTGAACTTAACAGGCTATTACATTGTTATGTTTCTGAGGGGCAAACATTGTTTACTGGTGTGGAATATGAGAACATGCTGGCTTATAAGAGAAGTGTGACAATTCTTGGTTATTTAGAAGCAGTGACAGAAAATGTGCAAAGCTGGACCAACTCCAGTTCTAAGCCAGTGCCTTGGTGAAGGGCACTGACAGGAGGATTAACCTAACATAGGTGTTTTGATGGCAGGGGAAACCCACGCAAACACAGGGAGAACATGCAAATTCCACACAGAAAGGCCCTGCCCCCGCCAGGATTCGAACCCACCCACTATGCTGCCCCTATGATTCAGATATAGAAAAACCCCACAAAAAAGAAAAAAAACCCTCAATGGGACCAATAATCGCACCATTCCTCCAGGTAATGAAGAACATACTGTAATACACCTCCATAACAGAGCAAATGTAACCTATAGGCCTGTGTATTGCATCTTAACAGGGTGGGACTTCATTTTATTTATGGTGCTTGTAATGAAGGTCCTCTTCATTACTAGTATTGGTAGCACAATGTGTATAGTTTTGGGTACAAGAAATAAATACACAACACACACCTGAAAGATTGAAGGCTTTTATTGAAATTGTGATGTGTGTTGCAGATAGTGTAGTTGCCTCGCAGCTGGACATGATTGAAGGCCGGCCCTGGGAAGACAAGAATACATTTAGTGTGGCTAGTTGTGTACCTTAGCATTAATCTGCTTATGGGGTAGTGCATTGGCCAAAGCTATGGATTAAATTTACTGTTCACTGTTTAAGTGTGCAGTGGTATAATGTGCATTGTTGTGTTCGGGTCACTCACCTCTGTTGTGTCTCCTCTTCAGGGTATCTGAGCGCCAATTTGAAGGTTCCGGGAGATACCACGTGGTAATTAATGTAGGGGTGGGGAAGAACTTTAATCTGCTGTTTCAGTTTCTGTGGTGGTATTGTAATGAGGAATAAGCAGGAAGATGATATACACTATCTGACAGTAGTGTGGTGTACATGTGTTTTAATGTAGTGTGTGTGTTTTTGTATTTTTGATGTCCGGGGAGGGATTGGGGTCCCTATACTGTGGTAGTGGTCGAGGGCGTAGCCAGCGGCAGGCTATATAAGGCTGCCACTTTCCATCAAGCACTGCTGCTGGCAGGACTACATGTGTCCTGTGGTCCACAGTATTTTTTTATGTGAAGATGAAATAAACACCTGGTTGGTCCAGCTGCTATACGGCCATCCTAACAGTGCTAATGGAGTCCTGCTCCCTCTCCTGGAGCTGGTATTAAAGGGCCCTGGTGTGGGTGGAGAGCTGCAGGCATCAGGAGAGTCTGAGAGTTGAGAGCTGGACTCTTGGGATTCTAAACACATCCAGTACTGACAAGGAGCACTCACCGACTCTCTCCCATACTCTCCTTTCAGAAATGCTTTTTTCCCCCTCTACTTAACTCTCTCCCTCCTCCATCTTTGTACTTTCATAATTCCCTTCAGAGCAGCCAGTTCCCATCTGTACTTTACATGCCTTTCACATGTGTCAGTGTGGTTGCAGGTGTGCTTCTGAGTGCACTTGTTGAGCATGTGTGTTGCTTTGCGTATGCTTGACACATATTAGAGTTGCGTTCTTTATGTTTCGTCCGTTATCATGAGCCTTTCCCATGTGTACCCTAATAATTAAAGTTGATTTGGGGGTTTAATTGTATTCCCCACAAAATTGTTCTCCAGCTGCTTGGATTCAGTTTGGGAGCACCCTCAAGAACAGAGCTTTGTCTGCCAAATACAACCATTTGTTGCCACAAACGCTCCCTTCTCCTTTGACAGAGTGTGTATGAGTAAACCTTTACTTGTTGGTCTAGAGAGCTCCTTTACTCCTCTGTTAGAAATTAAAGTGGCGGCAAACTATGCTCCTGTTTTTAACCTAATTTGAGTACCAGATGGTTGTCTGGTACAGGAATACAGGATGATAATGGGAATGCCAGAAGAGTCTCTTAGGTTTATTTTTTCATGAGTTTATGACACTGTCTGAATTGTACTGATGCTTTACATTTTCTCCTCACTATTTGGTTTATTGTTGTATATTCTAACTCTGTCATAGACCCCATTTACACCTGGTATTAACGTTTGATCTTTACCTGGATACATTACCTGGAAAATGGTATCTAATCACGGTATTAATAATAATAATAAACTTTATTTATATAGTACCTTTCATACAGGGGATGTAGCTGAAAGTGCTTTACAATAGAAGTGAAGAAACAAGAGAATAAATGACAACAGGCAAATTAAAACAAGTGCAAATACTGTGCAATAAAACCAAGCAATCAAATGAATAACAAAGAAAAGAGGCAGCAAAGAGCAAGAACAGCTAAGCTAAGAACAATAGAATATCTGTAAAATTGAAATAAAACAAGGGAAGAGTGACAGTTGGATAAAAGCAATGCTGAATAAATAAGTTTTCAATTGTCGTTTAAAAATGTTCACAGAGCTTGCATCTCTTATAGCCTTGGGTGGGTAATTCCATAGTTTTGGGGCACAGTTAAAAAGGCTGAGCTGCTGATTTTCTTATTTGTGTTATAGTTTGTATTTAAAAACACGGCAGCAGAGGATGTAAGAGGCTGTGAAGGATTATAAAACGACAAAGAGTTAGTAATGTAGGCCGGTCCCAAGTCATTCAAAACAATCCTAATAAGCATTCTTGTTAGCTCGATTTTGGAGCTGATGGACTCAGCAAACACGGAGTGTCCCCTCCAAGGGAAGCGGTGCTGCTCTGTGGGATTTACTTCGCCTTTTGCTGGGAAGTTTGAGATAACAGGAACAGGTGGAATTAGATGACCTTTCAACTTGTTGAGCAATTTTTTTTTCCTTTCAAATGTGGCCAAACTGTACAGACTGCTTTCACACCTGGCTGAGGTCCGATCACATTGCAAGCCAGAACAATTCCAGATGTGCAATGATTTTTGGAATGTGTTCTGTGCACCGTAATATGTTTTTTTAAAAATCCAGATAAGGTATCAAGATACAGAAAGGTGTAGTATATTTACACGCACTTTTACTTATTTCTCTTTCTTTTTCTCTCCTCTCTCTTTGTCCCTTTCGTTCTCTCTCAGGTGGCTCAATGGCCCGAAAAGGAAGAGGAAGAACAGCCAATGTTCGGTGAAGAGTATGACTGGTGAGTTACTGATGGGTGGTGTTTTGATGGAGAGAGACTCTAAAGCACTCTGAAGTGGCAGCTAGGCAACAAACCTCCGCCGTCATCCCTGAAGTGTGAATGAAGTCTAGTGTTTAAGTCTCTTCAGAAACACACCTCCCTAGAGAATAAAAGCTTTCCAAATGCAGGGAACCAGACGTTTTGAAAATCACTTTCCCAGCATTTTGTTCAGCTATGTTTGATACATTTTTAGAAGATTGTACCTGTCAGTTTCACCACAGTGAATGCAGGCAGTTGAGTGGCTATATAGAAGCTAGTGGTACATGATTCATTGCTGCCTTGTGTACAGTACGCTTTCAGGTTTGTCACCTCCAAAGAGAAAAAGTAAAACATCTTGGCATCTGTCATCAACAAACGAAAGCCTTCTGCTTCATGCGCTTTCTTGTCGGACGCAGCACGTTGTCTGAGTGACAGCTCCAAATCCCCTGAGCTGAAAGAAACAAGTAAAGAAGGGAAGAGAGAAATACTGACGGAGATAGGGTGGGAGTCTACAGGATGGTTGATTTGGCATTTATAAAATATAATGTATCTCCCAAGGCCAGTCCTCTTCACATGTTTTCCCTCCCAGCAGGCTTGTTGCCTGCCTCTTTGCATCACTGTGGGAATCTTGTACCATACTCTACCTGCCATGGTCCATTTGAACTGGAAAAGTATGACAATATGTCTGCCTGAGATCAAATAGAGTGCTTCTTGGGATGACGTATTTCTGTAGGCCAACCCGGAAGTTAGCATCGCCCTGGTTCTCTCAACAAAAAGCCAATGGGATTTTTCCATTGGGTTTTGGATTATTGCAGAAAACAAGCTCTGTGGCAGACAACAGTTTATGATACTTACATGTCAGATAATCTTCACAAACGAACACCACTTTTATGATTTTTGAAGCATAAATGTCATCGTCAGAAGTAAAAACGTTAGGCTATAAATGAACTACAGCGCAGTCGCATGACTTCAACGTCAGCCTTTGGGAAAGCTTGAGTCAGAATAGTTTACAAGAGTGAGAGTATAAACACAACGAGGCTGTAAAGGCGGACAAGTGAGTAGTTTCTGTGTCCCCGACAACCTCTGTAGTCTCATTTAGCCACTTGTTAGCTTTTTAAGCCACTTTTTAAGACATGTAAAAGCTTATAATTTCACGAGAATACATTCAGATTAAATGAGCAATTTGTTGTTGTTGACTATTGTTTAGTCTAATACATAACATTTTATAGACATAAACAATCGATTTATCCAAAAACAATCTATAGATTAATTTAAACTAGAAAATAATCCTAAATTGGAGCCCTAGTCCATTTTCAGTCATAAGTTAAGTTACCGCATAAAAGGTTAACTCTTTTTATAGTAATTGATGGGCAATTTTTTGAATTTTGAGTCCCAGGAAAGGGACAGTGAACACAGCAGTAGTGAGCACACTAGATCTAGTCTAACAGCTGTTGTTCCAGCTCCAGCTTCCGTGTATGGTTTCTTGTCTCCTGATGTTCTCAATGTTTACAGTCTCAAATGTCACCTCACTGTGCTGTTGTCATGTAAGGACCTCGGAGCAACAATCCTGAGACTCCTTCAGGGCCCTGATCCCCCCCCCCCCCCGCTCCACACACTTTGATAAAACGAAATGGCAGATGTTAGGTTGGGAAACTTGTGAAGGCAAAATATTTATCTTGACTCAGCCACACTAGAAAAATCTCCTTCTTTTCCTGGGTTTTGTTGGTGGAGGTATTGCAGGGCCCGTTATGGGCGGGGCGGGTAGCCAGAGCCAGAGAGCCGCAGCAGTATTGATTTTGGGCTTGGCTTCCAAACACGGCCGCAGCAGGCTGGCTCGGGGATCCAGCTGCTGCTGCTGCTTACCCTGCCAACAAACTGGAGCTGACATTTTTCCTATATGATCGTTCTCTGATGTCCTTGTTATTTGATGCCAACCTCTGTTTTGATGATCAAGTCAAAATTGCTGTTCAGTCACGTTTCTTCCAGCTCAAGATAATCTCTAAAACTAGGTCATTTTTTATCAATTGCTGATCTAGAAAAAGTTGTACATGCTTTTATCTATTATCGGCTTGATTATTGCAACACACTTTACTCGGGTATCAGCCTGAGCTCCCTCCACCGTCTCCAGTTGGTACAAAACGCTGCTGCTCAACTCATTACCGCCGTGATCACATCCCCCCTGTGCTTGCCTCCCTACACTGGCTCCTTGTCAAATTTCAAATTGATTTTAAAATTTTATTGCTCACTTTTAAGGCCTTAAACTGCCTTGTTCCTAAATACATCTCTGATTTATTGACCTGGTATGTCTCAGGTCACGGTTTGTGACAAAGGGTGATCAGGTTTTTGCTATTAGAGACCCCACACTATGGTACTTTCTGCCTACTGAACTAAGTCTCCAGCTTCTTTTAAAACTCTTCTTAAAACTTTCCTCTTTGTGAAAGCTTTTTTCAACATAAACCTATTTGATATTATTCAGTTTATTGTCTTTACTTCCTATGTGCTTGTCCTTTGGCCTTATTCTCATTTTATCTGCCTTGTCTGGTTTTATTTCCTTTTGTAAATCACTTTGTAACATTGTTAAGAAAAGTGCTATATAAATAAAGTGTATTATTATTATTGTTAATATAATAATACCTTTGGCCTGTTTCCCTTCTCCTTCCTCTTATTCCCCTTTTTCCATGTCTTCTCCTCCAGCGTCCTCCCCCATTTAGTTTTCTTTATTTTCTTGTTGTCTTCTTGTTTTCCCTCTCTTAAGTATTGAGTGTCATTCTTTTTCAAGTTCAAATTCACATGTGCGCTTTCTTTTTCATATTTCATATAAGTTTTCACTTTGTTTCTCTCTATCCAAATTCACATTTTGATTCCAAATGGATTTTTCTTTTCAACAGAAAGAGCTCAAGAGTTTTTCAATGATATATAAAAATCAATTTGGCCAAAATGTCACTTGTGCCCCTTTGGCACTCGCTCTCATCTCTCTTTCTCCTCCTCTTTTTTTCTCTCTTTCCCACCATCCTCTTCTTGCCCTCCCCCTCCTCCTCTAAAATCTGTAACCAAGCCAAAAGGCAGAGCCCAACTGACACTGCCAGTCACAGCTTTCATCACGCCTTGGTATACACACACACACAGGCATGTGTCATGAGAATGTCACAGACTTAAACACCCACGTTTGTGTATTTATTTGTGACTTGCAGTGTACCATCTCCTCCCCCTCCCAGGTTTATAGCTATATATCATATGAAATGGCTGGAAATCTGTTATTTCCTGAGTCTCTGTGCTCACTCCCTCAGTCTGACTGGTCTTGCAGGCAGTATGGAAAGAGAACAAATTGCCCTATTACTGAGTTTAAAGCAGAAGAAAGGTTGCAGAGAGAGGAAGAAGAGAGAACAATCCAAATACTGTAAATTCAGATCAGCTGGCACTGAAGTTTATGTGACCTTTATACCTTATAATAATTGTAACAAATTCACTTTGGTTAAAATCCAATTATAATAACATTAAAGACACATTTCTGTCACCTTGTGATACTTTGTTTTTGCCTCTGCTTCTCTCTCTCAGGGTACATTCCCAGCTACCTCGAAAAGGATGAGCCATGTGTGGTGTGTGGCGACAAGGCCACAGGTTACCACTACCGCTGCATTACTTGCGAGGGCTGCAAGGTACACACACACACACACACACACACAACCCCAGAGTTTTAGACACACCAGGTTCATAACCCACATAATATCTGCCAGAAAACCTGATATGAGGCCTCTGAGGTCAACTGCATCCGCACACACAGTCCCATATCTGACACACACTCATGCACACATACATTCTGAAAAAGTACTTCAAAGTGAGCACAAACACATACCAAGGTCAAAGGCACGTTGTGTACAGCCACAGAAAGATGATATATTGACATGTTTGTATAAAACCTGTCACACCAGCTGTCAGTCTTGTATCATTTGTCTTCCTTGCTGTCACTCGGCTGTGTGATCAGTCGGCTCCTGCTCATGTTTGTTCATCAGTGACATGTGATATCTAAGGCACCACTGAAGGGATTGTGATTCGTAAAATTGAGGCTTATTTTATGGGTATGAATTAATTTCCAACTACAATTCGTCCAACTCACTCCTAGGCTATTGCCTTCCAGCAATTACAATACTTGGATGTTAACATTTACACAAATTGCCTCAGTCAGGTACAGACCAAATTAGATCCAGTTTTAGATTAAATATTTTATTTCTGAATTAGTTTTATCACACAGAAGAAGCAGCAGTGGTAGTTAAAATGTCTCCCTGCCAGTTTGTTATTCTCACTGTAACAAAAAGCAAAACAATGTGGTAGACTCAACCTTTTCATTCCATATTGTCAGTCTTTTCTCTTTGTCTCCTGTCTTTCACCTTATCATTTCACCCTCTTTGAATGTGCCTCTCTCTCTCTACATTCCTCTCCTTTGTCTACAAATGTCAATGACTGTCACTCTGCCTGTAATGTCCATCCATCCATCTCTAACTTCCTGTCTGTCTCCAGGGTTTCTTCCGTAGGACCATTCAAAAGAACCTCCACCCCGCCTACTCCTGTAAGTACGATGGCTGCTGCATCATCGACAAGATTACCCGCAACCAGTGTCAGCTCTGCCGCTTCAAGAAGTGTATTGCAGTGGGCATGGCCATGGACTGTGAGTGTCGCACTGACGTGTTTGCACACACGCAAATGAGCTCACACACAAAAAGAGAGAGAAAAAATGAGGATAAAGTGATTAAAACTTCCTTATTGCTCCTTTAATGTTTGAAGATCACACTGGAGAGAAGTTGTTGATGAATTTAAAATGGCACATTCCATATTGTAGTTGGAAATTGTTGTAATCTAACAAAGCGTTAGTGATGCAGTATTAATGCAGAGGAGAAACAATGATGACTTTAGGCAACACAAAACTAATTGCACACCTTTTTTTTGCTTTCTTTTCCTTGGCACTCTCTCTTTCTGTGTGTCTTTTTCCTCCTCCTCCTCCTACTCCTCCTACTCCTCCTCCTCTGCCTTCCACCATCTCCTCCCAGTGGTGCTGGATGACTCAAAGCGGGTGGCTAAACGGCGCCTGATTGAGGAGAACAGGGAGCGACGCAAGAAGGAGGAAATTGTGAAAACTCTCCAGAACCGTCCAGAGCCCACCGGGTCCGAGTGGGAGCTCATCCGCCTGGTGACAGAGGCCCACCGACACACCAATGCTCAGGGCACCCAGTGGAAACAGAAGCGCAAATTCCTGGTAAGAAGACACGGAGAAACAGACAAACAATTACCCATCAAAAGTCTTTGAGTTGGAAAACTATTCAAGCAACTAATTCAAATTTTAAAGGACATTTCTGATTTATTACAACCTAGGTCTTATTTTCATAGCTCTAGTCATCTGTTATGATGTACTTACCAAGTTAATCTGTGATCCGAGAACCCGACAACATCACTGCAACAAGGTCAGATGGGGCAAAAGAACGATCAGACAGATTGTAAACAAACCCACACTTTGTCCAGATATCTAACTGGTCATAGGTATGGAGGTAAAACAGAAAGTGACAATGTGAAATGTCATAATGTAATAATCCCTCATTGCGTGGGAAAACTGCGTGCACACAATTATAGCAAGAATGTGTGTTTAACATGCATGGTTTTACCGTTTGTTTCCTCTTCCAAAGAAGTTTGGTTCACCTGGGGGTTTGTTTAAAACCTGTCAGATCGTCTCACCACTCGCTTTTCTTGTCCCCGTCTGACTTTTTTTTTCGATGTCAGCTTTCCCAGATCTCAGCTTTTCATCCGGTGTGTACAATGTTATCGTACCTAATAGAAACATTGGCCAAAACTAAGAAAATAAGATCCAAGTTGTAACAAAACGTAATGATCCTTTACGTTCTTGACATATGCCACTATGCGAAAGCAATCCCTGTTTCATAGAACAGCAGTAACAATTTGTTCAAGCTCTAAGGATGACTTTGCAGTAATGTCTGATTAACATGAACCCTTTTTAAGTGCAAAAACACTAAAAAAAATTTTAGTATTTGTGCTTCGTTTTTTTCTGCTTTCAACACCATCAGAACTTACCAACAGGACAATATGGATTATGTCCTCACACAAACATGCATGCTATAGTCAGAAATGATAGGATTTCATTTTATCTGGGTGAGCTGAGGCTCTTTCCTCACATGCCTGACTGTCAGAGTAGCTCTTTATGACTTTATCGCTCTGTATTCCCTGCTGTCTGTGTCTGTGTCTGTCTCTCTGCCTGTGTCTTTATTCCGCAGTTCTCCCCAGCATTTGGGGAGGTTTATTCATCCTAATCCTTCTGGGCTCTTAACCAGATCTAATTCCCTTCATAGTTTTCATTCACACCTCAACTCTCTTTTTTCGCTTTAATCTCCTTCCCGTCTTCATTTCTTTGTTTCCTCTCTCACTGTCCCTCTGTGTCTACCCTTACTTTCCCCTCTAGTTTTTCCCGTCTGTTTTCTGTGAGCTCCCTCCTTATCTCAGCCAAGGCAAATCCTCAGTCATGAGCACTCATCTGCAAGCTGGCAGGGATGTTGGCAGTCAGAGTTTCTCTCAAACTGTCTCCCTGCTGTGCTAGTGCTCAGATTTATCCTGGACAGCCCTGTCAGGGTGTCCCTACCCTGGTATCAGTCTTCCCCCTGTCTCACGCAAACACAGACAGACACTGACCCCACGTTGTGGCCCAGGATTATCTGAGGTGCTTACCCAGTTTTAAGTACTCCGTGACAGTTTTGCAGCAGCACTGGACCAGAGCTCATGGCCAAATCCACGCCAGAGATCTGAGATGTATGTGGGTGTTGGGAGAAATGTGGGGGGTTCATCTGGAGAGGGGATGAAAACACTTGATGTGATGTCGTATTGTGGAGGGAGTTGCTAGGCAACAAGAAGGACATGGCCGGGTGTCCATATGGGGATAATATAGGTGAGGTATGAAGCAGAGAAGAAGAATTTCCTTTTTTTTTTTAACCCGGTTCATATTAGGTTTTTTGTTTTTGTGTGAAGTGAGATCATTTTGTCCGGTCCTCACTTCTTCATGAATCAAGACTTACATTTCAGATTAAGACTACACTGAGTAAGTTATGGTTAGTAGTAAATGTTAGGTTAAGAAATATATTTGTATTAACCCTACAAAGTTGTAGAAAGCCTGTCTCTAGAGCAGGGCTTACAATAACAAGAACTTAAAAGACTGATTTAGCACAGTTGCCCATGCTACTGTGAAATACTGTATATCTTAGCCCTGAGCTTGCTTCATCTAACAGGATAAACAGTTCTTTTTCACACAGGCTTCACCCACTAACGGGGCTCTGGAGGCTGTAGCTGCTAAACCCTGAATATCTAAATGTACATGCTAAGCCAACCAGGGTGAGCCTTTTCAGTCCTGTGGGGACGGCAGCTATAAAACGGCAGCAGTGACACCGCTCCTCATACTCCGTACTTTAGCTCGCAAATGACTATTCACTCAAGGGTGACTTTCTTGAATGATGCACTGATTACAGTAAGCTCTGCATCAAGGCAAGCAAATGACTGCAGTCTTTTGGTAAAGGGAAGAAGAAAGAAGAAGCAGAGGCAAAAAAAAATGCGGACACAAAAGTGCCCTAAACAGTCAGTGTGCTGCTGTATGTGTATCAGGCTTGAAAGTATACTAAAAGTAAATACCGGCAGTAGACTGTAAATTGATGAGTGAACGATTTTGTGATTAAAAAAAAAAACAAAGTACTAGGACTCCATGAGTAAGATGTGCAAGGATATGTATACAGACACAAACATCTTCACCTGCAGTTTGAACTAAATGCATCTATGATATCATAAAATGTACCAAACTTTTTAAAACAGCTGCAATTTATTTAGGCATTGATTCAACAAGATGCTGTAAATGTTGAAAGGATGCCAAGAATTGTTGCCCATGCATAGATTGATATATTAGATTATTATTATCATAGATAGATGGACTACATTCATATTGTGGCTATCTCCCAGTGTAACACTTCACCCCTTTGGTTAGACTTAGATATGGGCAGGACATTTGAGTCAGTTCACTGTCTCCAATTTAAACTGTTAACTGTCTGTGAATTAATGCACCTGATCAGCAGCAGGTTTAGTTTGTTGTTTGGTACTAAAGAGCCCAATGGTTTAGATTTTTCACAGCTGCTGAAACCGAACAGAAACTCAACATCAGAACCTGCTGCTCTCATGTCTTGCCAATGCCCATTGTATTATTTGGCTGAATGCAACTAAGCCTCCAGGTCTGCAAGCACACACACTGGTCTGAGTTACTCTCTCACACTCTGTGGTCAGGCATTTTACAAGAGATTCAGTTCATACAGCTGTGTGTCTACGTGCATGTCTACACACACCTGTCTGGAAGGAGACTATTTGATAGCCATTTGTATTCAAAAATACATTGAAATTCTTGGTGATTGACGCAACAACCCTCTAAAGTAAAAAACTGACAACATACTGTGTGTGACTAATATAAAGGTAATCACCAACAAGACTCCAAACCATAGACAATGTACATAAAATGTTTTTTTATCTGTGTGTGTTTGTGAATGCCTGTCAGTATGCATATTAATGTGTTTGTATGAAAATGTAAAACATACAAATAATTGTGAAAGGGTTTGCGTTCTTGAATCCAGGCAGGAGGTAGCTGTCAGGTGCATGTAGCCAAGATCAACAATCCCATATCATACAGAAAAAAAGCCAGCACACTGACTGAAAAAGTAGAAGAGGGTCTTCAGATGCAAAAAGAATCCGTTTATTCCAATAAACTGACTTTTTTTTGTCAGTGGTCTGGCATTTTTTCTTTGAGATATAACTACAATACATACGATCGTACAAATTATCAAGTATGAATGCAAAATTGTTAATTCACTCATATTTACTAATATGCAGGATGCTATGTAACTATCCATTAGTTCCTACTGTCTTGCTAATAAAGGTCAGTCCACACTTGGAGCATAAACCCTACTGGCAGCTTCACACAAAACTCCTATTTTCATTAGGTTGTGAACTCATTAACTTCATCTACAGTCATTTGCTGTTGGTCAGGACAATAGGACAGCTCAGTCGGTTGGCTTGAAATGTTCTGCTCAGCTATTCAGAATTAAATTGTGAAAATATCTTGAGTGATTAGAAATCTACTACTGTGATTCAGTGCATGGAGAACATATGGTTTTAGTTGAACACAGACATTTAGAGTTAGACGTTCCAAAACATCAGCATTCTTTAACTACACACTACAGTTCTGCAGTCGTGAGGTGATCTTATCACTTTGTCATGCAGTGCACTGTTGTACAGTGTATTTGAGCATATTATTACCAGATGATATATCAATGCTTTGAAAAAAAACCCAAAAAGGTTCAGGTCAGGTTCATGTCTATATTCCATTTGTATTGTAGTGTCTTGCAAGTGTGTGGGGAGTTTTTGCACTAAAGGTGAGTTTGCAAGCCAGAAATCTCAGCACCTTGCAAAGTAACCATTGAGCTGTTAGTACTGATCAACAACTCCATCAGTCGCCCTGATCTTACTTTCCTCACATCTTGAACTTATAGACTCAATCCGCAGCAACCATGAGGCAGTTTCCTCATAACTGCTCATTGATGTTTTCTGCTAACAGTAATGTAGAACAAAACGCATAATACAATTCACTTTTTTAATCTAAAATTAATCTTAATTGTAAAACATGAACCAAGTTTACAGTTTACCGCACAATGGTGACGCCATCCGTTTTTGATCAGCCAGATTAAAACATATTGGACCTCAGTTCTCTTCTCCAGCTCTGCTGGAACAAACTCTCCAGCACTAATCCATCTGATAAAAGGTCAAGAGTTGAAGCTCGTCACATAACTGATGAGACTGCAGTAAAAAGTCCCCCCCCTTCTCTCCTCCCGATTTAGCAATTGCCAATTCCTAGTGTTTACTGGGGTTCATGTCAAAGTCCAAATATCTTGTGACTCTTTTGGGACACATCGCAAGCGGTTTCTTTTTTTCTATCCGTTACAGAAAAGAGTTTCTGTAGGAGAGCTTCATATTGTCTCCCCACAATATTAAGACTCCCTGACCAACCAGCCTGTACAGCAGCAAAGACATAATTTATCGCAATGTAATTGCTTGTGCATTGACTGGTCTGTGGAAGTATCAGGACTCCAGCAACACACTTTCTTAAAGATAGTTGCCGCCCTAGCATAATGCTCAGTTTAGAAAACCTTCAAGGGTAGTTTGTTATCTTGAATTTAAAGTGTCATTTCACCCAAACTACAAAAAGAAACATATTTTCTCACATAACTTTCAGTTTATCTAGTCATGCAGATAGTTTGGGTTTTGCAGATTTCTGTTGCCACACCAATACAATGGAGGTGAATGGAAATTTTGAATTCAATGTTTGCATTGAAAATGTCACTTGAAAAGAATTCAACAGCAACATTTGTTTCCAGAATCTGTGTCCCATTAATCTTGGTAATCCACAGACCCCACTGTGAACTGTTTTCTTTGAGACTACATTCTACTGAAGAAATAGTCCCTATGAAAACACATGGTGACAATGAGGTCTGTGGACTATCAAGAGTTACTGGAAAGAGATATTGCTGTTGAATTTCTTTAAATGACATTTTTCAGTTCCGTGAGCATCTCCACTGTATTGGGGTCGATGGAGAAATCCCAGATATCTCAAAACCTGGACAAATAAAACCCAAACTATTTTCATGGCTCGATGTCACTGGAGGTAAAGCAACCCTTAAAACAATTTTGATTTGAGTTGGAGACTCCATATTTAGTTCTGTCATCTGTCAGTTGTGACTCGTGACACGTAGCTGAACCTGTGCTAGCCTCATCTTGCGGTTTGTTTCCGAGCTGCTCCACTTAAGAGTGTGGCACGCATTCAGCAGTTCTGAACCTCAGCTGCTCTCTCTGTCTCTCTCCAGAGAGCCAATTTCTGAAATGAAAAATGCCACTGACCTCCACCAGTGAAACCAATGCTTTGTTTTGGCCCTCGCATGACAAGAGTTGCAGTCCATTGAAGTTATTATTACGATTATTTAAGTTTCCATAATTGCTCAGCTCTCAGCTGCACAGCAGAGGATTGGCTAAGTTCGCACTGATTTAGGCAATACCTCTCCCTCTGGATTATGATTGATGGTTCCTTGTGTGAGGTGATTATTCCTATACCGTCTCATCCCTTTTATTGTTGAAGCCCAGCCTGAATAATGACTGTGGCCTTGACACACGCTTTATTCAGTGGAGCGTGAAACAATATTTTTCATAGTCACAGCCTCGATTCCCACAACTCTGTAAACATATGTATTACTGATCCTCCTAGTAAGCGTTATCTGTCTGGCGACATGTCCCATTTCTTTCACAGAGCACAGTCTGCTGTCCTTATCTGATAGATTGGTTTTAATTTATCTCCCAAGGCGAGTGAGCAAAAAGGCTATAAAACCGTTTAAAACTGTGTTGTTTCCTTGTATCGATTCTTCTATAATCTTATTTTATTCTTTTGTGCTCTTCAATTCTAAGAACACACCCAGTCTCAAATGTAACATATTCTAATGTACTCTATTGTATGAACATTGTTCTTTTCTATTCTACCCAGCTCAAATATGCTCTCCTTTCCTACTCTATCATTTAAACAATAATGCAGACAATATTCTATATATTCCTTATCATCAAAAAATCCCATAAAAAGATCAAAACCAACAATGTGTTAGTCCGTCTCTAAATACTTTATCTTTCCTACCCTGTCTGTGGCGCTCAGCCCCAAGCCGGTTCCTCCTGTTCCCGCTTGTTCTTTTTAAAAAAATGAAATAAAGGCTCAGAATTCACATAAAACAGCTGGATACTGTCGTTTTTTGCAAACGTTACTCAAACAGGAGGAAATAGTGTATTTATTGGGGACTATTCTCCTCTGCGGATTAATACACATTTAGTGTTCTAGTGAGCATTTTACATCAGCAGGACGGTGTGTGTGGGATTGACTCAAACTACAGTGCCCTTGTTCATCGTGATAAGGGAACATGTCACTCAGTGCAACAGTGTGGCTCACTGATGTGTTTTTAATAGTTTTTGGACAATGGAGTTCTATGGCACAGAAAAAACAAGATTCAGATCCAGGCTTTAGCTCCACAGACAATATTTGTTAATAGAATCAGTTCATTCGAAGTTTTGGTAATTTCTTGGGATTTGTTTACAAAAATAAAAAAAGATTTTAGCTGCACATTTTTATTTTTATTTTTTATTTATTTAGATTTTAGCTAGTCCTGTATTCAAATTGGACTCCTTTCGTTCATGTTTAATGTCATTTTCAACTGTGCTCTCATCAGCCACCCACGTTTATCTTCCCATACAGCCAGACAAAATCGGCCAGTCTCCAGTTGCACCTACGTCAGACGGAGACAAGGTGGACCTGGAGGCCTTCAGCGAGTTCACCAAGATCATCACTCCTGCCATCACCCGTGTCGTCGACTTTGCCAAAAAACTGCCCATGTTCTCTGAGGTGAGTCGTGGTTAATGGTCTTGAGGGTCAGAGGGCGAGTGTGGGAGTCTGACAGATAAAAAGAACTACAACACACAGCAAAAGCTTCTGTCATCCTGCGAGTGTGTGTGAGTTGAGGAAATTTGTGATTTAGGAGGTTTGTCTAGCAGAATTAGCAGCTCCTCCGTTTGAGGATTACCATAACAACATGTGGTGCAAGATTTATTATGACCAGTATTTACAACTTAACAGTATACTGAGATTTTCTGAATCTTTGTAGTTTAATAGAAAAATACAATGCACAGGTTCATACACTGATCATTTACACTCAGTGTATGCCTGGCTTGGAAAATAAAGCCATAATTAGCCTTTGTTGCTGGTGACAATCAGAGAAGCACTTCTGCTCCTGTTTGCCGCGCTTTAATTAGCAACATGTAATCATGTTTCTTGTCTCTGCTGCTTGTAATAAGACCTTGTGTGATTGGATAATTATCAGGGTAGGGAGTTATTGTCTAGTGGGACAGCTGCAGCGTGTGTGTGCGTGAGTGGGGTTTCAGTCAGTGAATTACAGGAGAGGAGAAGTTGTAACTAATCTGTTATTGTTGAGAACATAAATCACAGATACTTTTGAATGTAGAGGTCGTCACTTTTTTAATCAGCAAAAATTATTCCGATTGTTCTGTTATGATGGATACTACTATTCAAATGAGTGTGTAAACTAGACTGCTGCTGGATATTCTATTAATTAGAGATAAAGAAACTAAACAGTGGCAGATAAGGATACAGCGTTTTAGTATTCCAGATATGAAACAGATAATCAGTCATGTTTAATATGTTATCTTTTATATAATAGATTATATTATGAAAGAAGCCTTTTTAATCTGAGAGAAGCGGAAGAAGAGAACCTGTTTAGCCTCCATGAGATCTGTTCACTGCAGTGAATTACTGATAAGAATGCACAGAAACAAAGCCAGCCTCATAGAGCCACTATAAATTGCCCTCCAGGTACAAATTTAGACAAATCAAGCCAATGAATGCCAATTAATCTACTCAGCAGTCAAATAAGAAACAAGCTTACGTTAAAGTGAGATTTAATTCAGCACACCAGAGTATGTAGATTTAATCAAATAGGTTTCAACACAGAGATTCTAATATCCATGTAAATCAGGGTGTATTATTCATAATCTGTGTTCATCTGTGGAAAAAATATCTGCCTGTTTTCAACCCATCTTCATGTTTCTCTCCCTCCCATCCTTTCCTCTCTAACACATCTGAGCCTTCCTTGCCCCTTTCGTTCCTTCACAACTCTTCTTCTGAGTCCAAAACTGATCCAACGTATACTTCATTATTTTCACAAATGACTGTTTAAGGATGCCAAAATCTGCTGAAAATAAGGCATTATTGAAGTTACCACTGTAAATGATCTGACAAGAATCAGACGCAATAAGAAACAGAATTAGAACCAAAATTCTTCATATCCGAACAAATATCCAATTCCTCTTCCACTACTTTCTCTTCTCTCCAATTTTCTACACTTTTTTCTGTCCTGTCCCTTTTTTCATCCTTGTGTTCCACAACTGTAAAACGGTAACTACATTATCTTTTTACTGTAGGAAAATTATCCACCATAATTTCCTCCTTCCTTCCTGTCAAGATCGATCTATGGTTTTTACAGCCTCAGAATGTCAAATTGTGTTCATTATGCTACCTGTTTAGAGATAAGAATAACCTTGCATTCAACATGAACATTTTTTTCACCAGCTACCTTGTGAAGACCAGATTATCCTGTTGAAGGGCTGCTGCATGGAGATCATGTCGCTGCGAGCTGCCATTCGCTACGACCCAGAAAGTGAGACGCTAACGCTGAGTGGGGAGATGGCTGTGAAGCGTGAGCAACTGAAGAACGGCGGGCTGGGCGTGGTGTCGGACGCCATCTTTGACCTGGGCAAGAGCCTCGCACAGTTCAACCTGGACGACACAGAGGTGGCGCTGTTGCAGGCCGTGCTGCTCATGAGCTCAGGTTGTTGTTGACTTCAGAACGTATGACTTCAGCTTCTTTTCAAAAACTTAAAGCTGCGTGACATTGCCTTTAGTCTGTGCAACTGGCTGCATATTCCATATTCCTAGTCATTACCCACTGCTTTACAACGTATATATTTTAGCTTGTTGTGAATCAGAATGTAATTATAGCCCACATACATGTTCAGTGTTGAAATTAGGAAATCTAAAGCTCATTCTAAATGTGATTAAAAAGCCTCCACTCCTGGTTTGTTCACTGCAGAAACTCTAAAATTAAACTTCATGTCACATAATATGCTCAGGGTTTTGAAATGATCAGGTTGCAAATAAAAAGAGTGTATAATCCTGGCCTCTGGCAAAAGAAGTAATCTAATTATTCTCAGGGTAAAAATATTATATCAAATTTGTGAAAATTAATCATGAAATAAGATTTATTTATATTGAATAACTAATGAGATTAATTATGAATTCATCATTTAAATGATTTTATAAGATTCTTTGAGTTATGAAAGATTTGGGTTTTTTCTTTTCATCATGAGGATTTTTTTTTTCTGAAGGCCCAGTTACACCAGCATTCAAAACCCATGAAAGGAAAGGAAATCATTTCATTTCGCTGAAATCGCAGCAATCACAGGGTTCGCTCACAAGAGAGAAATAAATCCAATATCATTTTTTATTTTAATTTTAACTTTGACACGCAAGTTCACGCCATTGACCAACAGCAAATGGTCTTTACAGAGCTGAGTAAAAAGGCCAATATAGAGAAAATAGAAAGAAGGCTGGAGAGCTATTGGGACTGGTTAGTACTAGCATGTTCCTGGCTGGCTAGTGTGTTAGCGGTTAGCTCACCAGCTACAGTAGTTCACCAATTAGACGTGTGAGTGGTCACTACGACACCAAACTTCTAGAACCACATATTTCGTGAAGATGTGCAAATGAATTTTGCTGTGCCTTTACTACTTCTCAGATCTAATTTTTAGGTTGTCGTTGTGAACATTAATTAGGTTACCACTCAGAAATGTAGTGTCTCTGCCTGCTCAGCTGTCAAAAACTGATCTCAGATCTCTGTTAAATCCTCCAGTTTTTCCTCTGTATTAAATTATTATTTAATAGCATTAGCATTTGTTAATTAGAAATGATTAAAGCTAAATAGATTTGATAACAGATTCAAAAGTATTCCAACCCTAGTCATGACAGTACACACAGTATTTCCCAATGATAATTGTCCATAATAACACAGGAAAGTGTTCACTGAGCTGACTGACAAATTTTCAGTCACATTTTCCTGCTAGAATGTCGACATTTAGTCAGAATTACGTTGAGTTGTAGATGCTTTTGCACTCACTTTCAAATGTTCTCCCTCTTCCTTTCTTCCTTCCTCTCTTCTTCCACCTTTCCTTCTGCACTTTAATCATTCTCCATGTCTTCTCCCTCTTACCCTCCCTCCCCCTCTTCCTACATTTCCCATTTATCTTTTCCTGTCTTTCCTCTCTGCCTCCCTCTTTCACTCCCTTCTTCCTTCCACACCGACTCTTCCTGTTACCAGACCGTTCAGGACTGACCTGCATGGACAAGATCGAGAAGTGCCAGGAGACCTACCTGCTGGCGTTTGAGCACTACATCAACTACCGCAAGCACAACATTCCCCACTTCTGGCCGAAGCTCCTGATGAAGGTGACAGACCTGCGGATGATCGGGGCGTGCCACGCCAGCCGCTTCCTTCACATGAAGGTGGAGTGTCCCAACGAACTCTTCCCCCCGCTCTTCCTGGAGGTCTTCGAGGACCAGGAGGTGTGAAACACAGTTGCCACCACCTAAAAGGAAGAGGATGTTGGGGCAAACTGGGAGATGGGAAGGGCCATCATTTTTATAGGGGAAGGATGGAGGGAGAGTCCTCTCGGGAGGAATCTGCATTTCTCCGACATCGCAGTTACAGTTTGTGGTTTAAAAACTGGAACCAACAATAACAAAAACAACACACCAGCAACAGGAGAGTCAAGCAAACAGAGGATTTTGTTTTTGGAACACCCTCTCCTCCACCTCTTTCTCCTCCTTATACTTACCCCTGTTTTAAAATCCGTGTGGGGGCCCTTCTGTCTGAGCATGATGTCTTATCTTGTAAGAGTTGTAGCCATTTGCCAAGACATGTACACAGATACACACAACACACACACACACAAACAGCCACAGCCTGTTCCACCTCAGTTCTTCAGAGCAGCGATCTTTGCAGGGGTCCCCCCCCCCCCTTTCTGGTTCTTTTTAGTGGTCACAGATTTACACGTTTTGAAGCCCATGTTTCCAGCTCTCGTGCTGGCCAGCACCTCTCAGTATTATTTCTGAATAAGTGTTAAGGCAGTAATTCAGAAAATATGCACATCAGTGACATATTATTGCTCACAGTCATGCAGGCACACACAATCAGCAAACACTGCACACTGAAATTTCAGCAGATGCTTTAAGCATTACTCTGGTGTTTAATGGCTGTAGTAAAGCAGAGCTACCAGATCTAGTTCATTATCAATTCCTCAACTTAATCTGAGCCGTTAGAGCTGTTTTTGGAGCTTCTTCTTCTTAGATCCCAGTGAAACCGGTGCTATATTTATATAAGGCTACTCAAGTTTTATGAAATTGTGTTGTCTACCTTTGAAAAAACGTGCAGACCATGGCTCCATATCTACCTTCATTTTATGTCATTGGACCGGCTCCTGTAACATACAGTACACGCACACAGACACACACACACACACATATGAGCAGAGTTGCCTTGTCATTGCCAGTGCTGCTTGTGCCAGCAGCCTACCATCTTATGAATGACAATTAAGCCCTTCTTTCTCCAAGGAGTTACTGCATTGAAGGGAAGAAAGAAGGAGTGGAGGGACACTTGGAAGGGGAGAGGAGAGAGGAGCAGAGATAGAGAGAGGAAATAAGATTTAATAGCTGGACTGTAGATTCAGATCCAGGGGTCACAAGTAAATCTCTCACACGCAGCCTCCAAGGAGGCTTTGAATAGCAGCAACCACCAGCAAGATAGCAAAGCTCATCTTCCACACACACACACACACATTCTCTCTTTCTCTCTCTTTCTGTCTGTCTCTCTCTCATACACACACACACACACACACACATAAACATGAAAACACACATCACCTCAGAGTAACATGAATGCCTCATTTTACTGTATGCACTGCGCGACAGTGTTGATATACAGCCCTAACCTGCAGGGTTTGTACAGAGTCCTCTCCTCACGGACTCAGCTCAGTGTGGCCCCTCCAGGCTTCCATACACATTTGCCTTTTTTTACCATGGGCGTCACTGAGAGCAGGCAAATGCCAAGAAGGCTAACATTTACCTCAAAGTGGACACACCCCCAGGCTGGGGCAGCAATACTGCCCCTGTGGTGTCAGGCACTACCTCACCTCTGTGGACACAGGGCAGCTGCCCACAGCCTACACACAGACATACAACATTCAAGTTGGCGCATGTATAGATTAACACACAAATGTGCATAATGTTTGTGTAGGTGCACACTTGTAGTCAAGGAAAGACAAAACACTCACAGCACACACACCACACACACACACGCACACCCTCAGTGCTATCACTTGGTTGAAATGAAATACCACTGAAGACAGGAGGGCCAGCCATCCCCCTGGAAGGTTTTACTCCAGGGAATGGTACCCATTACATTCGGGTTATCTCTTTTTGTTATATGGGACCAAGTGTCATCTTTTGAAAATTGGATTTACCTGTTTCTGTCAAAACAGAAATCGACTCACAGAAGCGACGAAGGACAGTGTGGATGTGCAGCCCAGCTGACATCCATCTTAGCAAATAGCAAGAGGATTGATAACATAGAGTAACAGCAAACCCGTGGTGGCCACGCCCATTGAATTAGCATGCACAGAAAGGGCAGTTTCTTCTGCATCATGGCGATCTTTCACAGTACACTTATGATGGCTGCCATTGGATCTTGATGAATATTTTCATGGAAATAAGCTTTCTTTCATGCATGGACAGTGCATTAGACGTAAAAAGGTGGAATGTTCTAAACCCGAAATGAAGCCTCTTCAGAGGCAACTCAATAGCTCTTTTAGTCTCATGCACTTTACCAATGCTCACCACTATAACAGTAATATCTTCCTGCAAATATCCATGGCAGATATCGTAGTGTACTAGCCAAATGACCATTCAGAAATGTTGATTTGATTATAAAAGCCCACTGTGTTCATTCCAATTCTGGGGCCAAGCCAAATCTAACTGGGTTTACCACTCTTACAGGAAGAGAAGGAAAGAAAAGAGAGACTAAGAAAATCTATTTTATATTCAATGCCAAGCAGTAGTTCATACTGGGCACTTGTACAGGATGGGTAGTCTGCACCCCTCAGAAGTACCTAAGCAGACGTGTGGCAGGGATCGTGGGTAATCGTCACAGGTGGCCAAGCCTCACTGCTTCAACGTCTGGAGCAATGCTGGGAGGAGGGAGGAGAGAGGAACTGGAATGCCTCCTTTGGGCACAATGGCGGAGTCTGGTCTGACTCCCAGAACCCCCCATCTCACCCCCACAAGCATCATCACCACTTCCAGAGATTCATCACCTGCCCTGCCCTGCCCTGCCCTACTCTACTCTAGCCCATGACAACGCCCTTTCTAGAGCCTAGCTCTGACTGAATTGCACCCCATCACCATTATAACAGCCCCTACTCAGCCAGGCTGGTGGGAGTTTTTGCACTACTGCAGCAGTTCCCCCTTCAGCCCCTTACTCATCAAAGTTTAACCAACGCCTGAAATTAGTTTAAAAGCTGCTCTGTTTTACACTGCTCTGTAGTGAGCAGTGGTGGAGTTTTGGGTGCTCTGTGTAACAGAGGCAGGCAGTCGCAGTGGGCTCAGTCCCAAATCTGTCCCATTGTCATTATTAGACCAACAGCTCATGACCCTCACCCCTTAACCAACCTAACCAGGGGTGGAGAAAGATCCCTGCATAGGAGGGCAGGAGGGCTGTGTAGCACTTACTCATTCTCCCTGTAGTACTCATTTTCCCATCATCCCAGCAGAGTCAGCCCAGTGACATTTCAAATTCAGAGCCCTCCTCCAAACAGCCTCCGTCCCATCATCATCCCCTCTCCCCCTCCCTCAGCACCCTAGCTATTGTACCCACTCACCGCTGAGTGGGGTGCCCCCCAGTTTGGCCCAGAATCACTGACTTCAAACGGGATCCAGGCCTCTCCCTTGTCAGACAAGGCTGGCCATAACTGCCCTTTAGTGTGGCACCACCGGATGAATGTGAATGGAAAAGCAGCAGTGATGGGAACGAGAGACTTGAGCGCGAGAATGTGAGGATGTGAGAGAAGAGGAAAGCATGGGACAGGAAACAAAAAGCCTCAACGCGCACTGCCATCACTGACATGGGTGAGAGAGGGTGATGTGGTCGGTTGTAGAGACGATGTTAACAAACACTCAGAGGAAGGGGAGATGGCGATGTAGGAATATGTACGGCCTCCCCTTCAGTTCCCACAACAACCCCTTATGAGCCCCCACTCCCATGTCAGCTGACAACCCCAAATGTTCCCCCTCAGCTCCCTCCAAAAGGATAACCTCCAACTTTCATATGGTGAGGATCGGAAAGAGATCCTGCATTCCAGAGATGCAGGTTTGGAATTCCAACACATCTTTGTAAAAGAACTGAAAAGAGAAAAAAAAACCTATTGATGTCCTTTGTTCTCGTGAGCTGACTGGGTATGTGTGTGTGACAGAAGGGGTTATAATGCTGCTTTACCTTCTGAGTCTAAAGAAAAATAGATATAGGAAATGATTATAAATCCATAAAACAAAATGAAAAGAGATGACTTTAAAAAAAAGACTCATGAACAAAATTATTGTAGATTTTTTCATTTTATCATTGTTTTCTTATTTTTCTGTTTGTTTTTTGACGCTTAAACTGCTCTGTGTAAAAAAGGAAAAAAAAACAGCTGTAGTCACTTTTTGACCATGCGTGCAGTGTAACATAGAAAATATTTCACTTCTTTTTTCACATCTATAGTTTGTGTTGATAAGCCAACTGATCTGTTTGTCTGTGTGTCTGTCCAGCTGTCCGTCCCCTTTTATCAGGAGGAATTTACAACCAACAAAACAGGAATTTCTTTTTTATATTTTGTTTCTTTTTTATGAAATTACAACTTTGGAGAAAAAAAAAACCTAAACAGGAAAAATAATGCAACAGAAACTGAAAATACAAAAAAAAAAAAACTAAAAAAAAACTGAAACAATCTTGTCATACCTCACACAACACAAAACTCAAAGGAACTTGATAGGAGTCATATTTTGCAGGCACATGTTAAAGTTCAGAGATGCATATATAGATTTAAAAAATGTATATGTTAAGATAATATGTGCTTGTGTGTACGCATCAGTAGAAGTTACAAAAGGACTCTTCCCTCAAGCTTTTGTGCTCTCTATCTTATTGATTTGGTTCTCAGATGACAGGAGATGCAACAAAAACATGAGAGAATGTGACACATTAGAGATCATCTGCTAATGTGAGCACTTCTCCAATTTAAAGGCACAGTCTGTAGACAATAAACTCAAAATGTGAATGGCCCAGAGACTGAGGGATTATGACTTTTGTAATGGCTGAGTGTTTTATGGTATTGAATGTAGCTGACAGGAGGGGGCTGGACCTGAGCCCAGCACCCACAACCTAACTTCCACACACCAGCAGAAAGGATAGTGGTGTCACATAGATGTTACAAACAACCAACAAAAACTGAGAATATATATTGCCCATCTGCAAGGTGCAATACTATGTTATGTATTTTTGTATGTTTTCTGTTTTTATTTTATTTTAATTTCATTTACATTTTATTTTGGCCATAACCAAGGATGTAAATACAAAAACATACTCAAGATTTATTGCAACAAAGTAAATTTAACCGCTCCATCCCACTGTCATGTAAGAGGGGGGAAAAAACAAAGTAATGTGTAATGCTTCTTTCGTTTGTATGTGTGCACTCTTTCACATGTGCATGCTGATCCATATTCAGAAGTGCCCCGTGACATTAATCATAAACCCTGTGCCTCTTCTTGTTTGCAAAGAGATAGATTTGTATCCCTCATATTCTCACAACATGACACGCTACACATGAATGCCTATAGTTGTGTGTATGTTCATCTATGGAATCAGATTCAGTTCTTCCAAACTATTGATGTGAGTGTTGCCAGCAGCTACAGTGGCTAAAGGTTAGTAGTAGCGAGGTTGTTTTGTTTAGTTAAGTGGGAGATGGGAGAGGGAGATGAATAGAAGATAAGCAAGTTATTATTTGGCATAAATGTCAGCTAACCTGGCTGTAACACACCCACATCATAGTTGGAAAATCCCAAAATGGATTTCCCCATTTGTCCGCCACCCCATCGCCTCCCAGAAGCCAGCCTCAAAATCTTGCAAGCTCAGTTTTTGATACAAGGTAGTCAAGAAAATTATTGACTCTAAACCTGGACCAGTGGGACTGGTAGAGACCCCATTTACACTTGTCATTTCAAGCGTCTTGTATCCAGATAAAATCCAGATGCAATTTAAGACACTTTTGTTTACATTAAGCCACATACTGTGTATGTGTCTTTGTTGGCCAGATCACTAAACTGGTTGCCATTCGTCTTGGTTACCTGCAAATCAGAGTCGGCCCCACTCCAGTTAACAGAGTGATGGTAATGTACCTGAAGCTGTTTGGTTACTGCCAAAAACAGCAGAAGAAGAATAACTTGTGCACTCTAGCAGTTTAGTTACAACAATAACAGCTAGCTAGCTAACAACTGTCCATAATCTGACACAAACACATGGATGAGTCTCGAGTTTTGAAATGGAACAATGGCTAATCAGCTAATTTCAGTGCAACTTAAGCTACCATTCTCACAGGGGACAGAAGCTGTAGAGGCTATGTCCATAGATAGCGTACTGACATAGTTACACTTGGGAAGAGTAAAGATCACGTATGCATTTACACCTTTTTAACATCTTGCTAGAACATATCTCAAACCACCTCCGATAATATCTGATTTCAATCCATCTTGAATGCATTCACACTTGACTTTTTTGAGATCCAATAGCTATCCGATCTGCCCAAGACACATGAAGTGTACATGGAGTCTTAGATGATGATGACAGTTTGATCTGAGTACCATATTTGTTTTTCAGCTCTGACTGGTTAAAGCTAAAAGTAATTTTGGTCTATCATGACACCCCTAACTCAAGCAAATTGCGTTTGCCAGAACACAACAAGCAAAGTGAGGATTTCAAGGCTGGCTTTGTGGGGCTTCCAAGCCCATCCCTACATAGATATTATAATCCTGGTTTATTCTCACATGTTTAATCATTGGACAAGGGTGGAGACTGTGATGTTTTTTTGGTTTTATGGTTGTGTTTGGCCCCCCCCTATGCCAAATGTAGAGTTTGTGAAGACATGCAAGTAGCAAGATGTCTATGCAATTTCCCTCCAGCTCCCTTCGAAAGACAAGCTCAATGTAACAACAACGAGCACATCTTGCTTATGAAATCAAATTTGGCCTGGCTTGAATTCCAAAGGTTCTTTGTGTGACCTAAAGACCCTTGCTACTTTGTGTGGGCGAGGGTCAGGGGTGAGCTGGCCTTCAGCCCAGCTTACTGGCTGGTCCTCAGGGTCGGTAACTCTTCACAGTAGTCCGAGTCTCAGAGAACAAGTAGGAGGGGTACTGGGGATGTTGTGGAGAATAAGGATTCTACAAGATGTGCTGTTTTTTGTAAACTGCTCAGAAAGTGGTGTGTGTAGTGTGTATGTATATGTGTGTTGATTGGAAGTTTGTGTACTACTTATGTCTACTTGATGCTATGCTCTCATTGTTTGGTGAGTTGATCATTAAGGCCACAGAGCCTTTAATTCCAAGATTTAGACAAGCCCCTAAATTCAGTCCTTATGCAATATGTGTGACGCTTTAATTTTTCTATTCTGTGACCAAGTTAGTTTGCAATCTACATCACCTCACTGAGATCAACATCTACAACCAGCTGACCATTAGCTGTACTTGAGCACTTAACTAAAATGCACTTTGAATGGCCCAAACCAACCCACAATAAGTAAAAGAATCTTGGTGGATAGAATTGTGACAAAATAAAAAATATAAATTGCACCCAAACCAATTGCCTTTAACACTATTTAATGTTTTTAATGAGTTTAACCCAAAAATAAACAGAGTTGCAGCCTTTAGGCAAAGACAGTTAATGACTAATTATAAAGTTTACAATTATTTTTTAATGAATGAAGTGAACCTTTTGGCGTATTTCTTGTCTCATCAGATCTTATTTATACATCTGTGGGGAAATAATAATCTCATGATTGGTTTCAAAATGCGCCCACCCATGAGAGCATCAGCTAGACCCGCTCCAGACATACACACACACCAACATAGACCACTTTTTGTGAATGGGTAAAGGAAGCTATTGAAGGATTCTCTCAGGTAAAAGAACATTTTCTAATAAATGATGATGAACCTTAGATGAAAAAACATTGTTAGCTCATCTTTATTTTTTTGTCTTCTCAATTTACAATCTGCAGTGTACCTTTTTTTCTGTTCTGTGTTCGGGCCTGGACAAGTGTCAGATTGAAAAGGTGTACACATCCAGGTTTCAAGAATTTGGATCCTGAGTTTACCTCATCCACAAAGAATCATGCCATCATTGCTTTCTTAACCCTAAGTGAAAACATATGTCTTCATGTGTGGAGGTGGGAGAGTGCCTCTCTGTTGGTTTTGTTTGTGAGTTATGTTTGTTTGAGTTTGATACTGCAGAGTATGGAAGCCCATTTCCGCCAGGAAAAGAAAAGTCAAGTCAATTTGTTTTACATAGCGCAATATCATAAATCACAAATTTGCCTCAAGGGGCTTTAGAATGTGTACACCCTCTATCCTTCTTGGCTGTCAAACTTTGAGAAATCAGAGAGTTACTGTTACTCCATCAAACTGGTGTTTATGTCTAGTCCAACTGTCAGGCCAATTACCTGTTGGCCTATCTCAGTTTTAAAAGAATTTAGGAGCAGGAAATTACGTGACATCCAGTTTTTCACAGAAGACCAGCAGGCCTCTAATTTAATAATTTGTGTATGATCTTCTGCCTTTACAGGCACGTACAGCTGAGTATTATCAGCGTAGCAGTGGAAATTCATTCCATGACTGCGTATAATTTGGCCAAGAGGTAAGAGAAAAGCAGAGGACCAAGAACGGAGCCCAGAGCTACTCCATATTTCACATCAGAAAATTTTGGTGTAGTATTAGTATAGGAAACACGCCGTGTTGTTACAGACAAGTAAGACTAACCAGGTGAGAGCCAGAACAGAGACGCCAACTTGATTTTCCAGTCAGTGTAGGAGTATACGGTGATCTAAAGCCGCACTGAGATCCAGAAATAGAAGCACTGAGGTGGAATCCGAATCCATGGAAAGCATAAGATCATTCACCACTTAAGTAAGTGCAGTTTGAGTGGAGTGATAGGCCCTGTGCAGCCCTGTGTTGTAGAATGACAAATAAATGTACCTTGAATCTTGAAAGCAGATTGGGCCTAAAGTTGCTGAGACAAAACTTATTGATTTGTTTTGATTTTGTTTTGATTTATGCCGTTTGCGTTCCAATCTTCTGCAGTCCTGGTCAAGAGCACATGCTTCTTCAGTAAACCAGGGTGTAGATCTCTTTGACTGTCTTGTTTTGATAGAAAGAGGTGCAACTGAATCCAGGAGACTAGAAAGGGCTGTGTTTAAGTCACTGGTACAATTTTCAACAGGGCCTGCCGCTGCAGTGAAAGGAGCCAGGACCACAGGCAGTCATTCACCAAGTGCAGTTAAAGTTGATGGACCAATGTGGCAAGTGGTAAAAACATTAGCACCAACATTACAAGGACAGTGTAAGAAAGGCTCATAGACAGGATAGTGTTGCTTCAGATTTAATAAGGAGAGACAGTCAGCGCAGCAACCTGTATCCAGGGATACAGGTTGCTGCGCTCACTGTAGTGAGTAGGTTCATGCACAAACTGATCAGTGAAACCAAAAGTATCAAGAAGTGCCAGAAAGGCTTTACTTAGATGATAGAAGGCCTGAAAAAAACATAAGTGGCTGGCGATGCAAATCTAACGTTGAGGGTAATGGAGTCCCCTCTTACTAGCGTGTGTTGTTTAACCTGGTCGGTGGGGGTAGAGGAGGCAGGCAGGCAAACATTGCTGGCCAGGATCGAAAAACTGGTTCATATAGTCAGGAGGGGTGACTACAGACCAGGCCACACAACCAGTTGCTTGCTCTGGCAAGCCTTCCCACGCTGCCTAACAGGAATAATCATCATCATTTGCTGACAAGGCTATGCTAGTGCTATCACTAACAGGCCTGCTATTAAGCCTGTGGCGGAAGCTATCTGGAGTGCACGTGACATCTAAGGTAAAGTTAGCAGAGATGAGCTGTTTCAACTGAAGGACAGACACCCTATCTGCAAAGCAGAACAGTTAACACAAACCATCGTTAACACTTAGCGAGGCTGCATTAGCTGTGGTTGACTAGAGGTTAAGCTGGCTCGGAGCTAAGCTATAGGGCAGCAACAGAGGCTACCCCCTAACGCTAAGATCGTTTCGAAAATAAAAAGTAGAAAGTCTAACATGATATGGACTTACAAATGGAGAGTAGATGAAAGGAAGAGAGAAGAGATTAAAACAGCAAACCAAGGAGCGAGAAAGAGTGGACAATGGTGGTCGAGCTTATGGAAATCATAATATGCATAACAGGAAGTTGCGCCACGGGAGGCACTGTCTTGTCGTAAATAAATGAAATGTTGAGCAAAATAAAAAGTACTCATAGTAAATCAAAATGATGAGATACTCTTATGTCAGAATTTTGACCTTTTATGTCACAATTTGACTCAACAAGTTAAAATTCCAACTTATTACTTCATAACTGTCAGAATTATTACGTTATGTCATATTTTTTACTTAAAAAGTCAATTTTTGACATATTTCTAAATCATGAATTAGAATGACATAATTTTGATTTAGAAAGTCAAAATTTTGTCTGTCTCCAAGTCATGACTTAGTATGACATTATTTTGATTTAAAAAGGAAATTATTTGATTTACAATCACATAAGTGAGTGTTTTTATCTTTATCATCTCTAACTTTCCATCTTTTTTTTTTTCCTGGTGGAAATGGGCTTCCATAGTGCAGTGAAAACACACAAGAACTGTTTTGTCTTTTTTTATTCAAGCCAACCTATTTTTATTTCAAAAGTCCAGCTTGATCATGTGATCCTAAATAAATCACATTTTGACTTTTCTCATAAACACGTGCCAGAGTGTACAAATGCAAATTCAGCCCTTACTGTCAGTAATAGTCTGGTCACTTTCTCCCTTTACGGGCAAAATGCCAGCAGCAATATCCAGCTCTCCCTCACCCAGTTGGCTAATGGTGTACATACAGCGGTACATGGCTCCCATCCAAGCCGGGCACCATCCACCCTTGGGGGAGGAGGAACTGGCTTTGTTCCTCCGTCCACAGGCCTGTTCTATTTCAGTGTGCTTACTGTTTAACTTTGTGACCTACTGAAAGGTTGGCATGGCTAAAACCAAGGCTGTGCATGTATATAGGTGTGCACATGTGAATGTCAGCGTCCATGTCCATGTGAGAGAACTGTTCAGTGAGTGAACGCTTTGTTATGAACGTCTGTGGTGCTGATATCTGATCGACCATTTTCGCCTTCCCTCCCGAACCCTCAAAAGCACCTTTTTAGGCCGCGGTACATGACAGAGACTTGTATTATTTCCTTTGAAGAATGTAACTAATATTGTGTTCAGCAGGCTAACAGAGAGTAAAAAGCAGGGGTCTTGGGAACCATTTATATGTGAGGGTGCTGGGGTTGGAGGAGATGAAGACTGAATTGCAAGAGTGGGTAATATTTCAAAAGAAAAGCTGCAATGATTCCCGCAAACAAAAGCCAGACTGTTGCTCGCAGAACAGAACAGATTACTGCCGTGGCTGCAGTTCAAGGCTTTGCAATTTTGTTTCTCTTTCCAAATGATGGCCTTATTGATTGCTTTTGTATCTCTCCTCCTCTGTGGTATTGTTTTACAGCACGTTTCATAGGGCACTAGAGGATTTATCATGAAGGCTTGCACTTATAAAATGCATGCTGTGGAGTTGGATCTCTGGTAAAGAGTGAATTAGTGTGCTGGGTGGTAGCAGTTGAAGGCTCCCAAGAGTGATTTTTAGGTTATCGCAACACACAATATTAAATGACTAAATCTAAGCCAATAGCCCCTTTGTGGCCACATTAGCACAACAAAAAAAATCAGTAGAGAATATTTAAGCCCATGAGCTGAACACTGTGATAAAAGTGCCAAATCTGCAAACATTAAGATACGTGTTCAGACTGTTTGATGATCTTTAAATTGTGACTGTTAACATACTGTTTGGCAGCCGTCATTTGTGTGTTAGTGGTTGAGTAAGAGGCGTTGTGTAAATAGAGAGTTGTATTGATCATGAGATAACACTACACCACCTCACCCCATCCCTTATCCAATGGCACATGGAGCTCCATTCATCGCTCCACACTACGATCTGGCCACTAGACATTATGAATAGCTTTGAGCAGACACTGATCATTGTCCAGTTTTGAGACCATTGCCTAGTACACCAAATCCCAAGACAGAACTAAGAGCACTTATAGGTGGTATTGTGGCGGGCTGATTATTGACTATCTGCAAGGAGATTTATAGTCATGGGGATATTTTTGTAAAGGGGTGGGAAATCACATGCCTAGACAGCTAAGAATGTACACAAATTAGCTTATCTATTAATAGTCTATCAATCAGAGATATAGATCAGAGATTAGATAAATTATGTGAATTGTATAGTAGCTTGGGGAGATCTGTGCTTATGCGAAAAATATGCAATGTTTGTCAGGTTGAAAATAAGGTTTTGAATTGGTTCAGAACTGCTCAGGTTTGATAAACCGGCCTCAAAGGGTGCTTTCCGTCCTCCCTCTCCCCCGTGCTCTCGGTCCAACATGTCTTTCTTGTCTTCTGTTCTGTCAAACACCCTCAGAGCATATACACTATCAGCTCTCTTGGCACATACACATACCCTTTGTTGTATGCAAAACCAGAGGAAATGTCTCTGCTCAGCCAACTTTGAAACCTAAAGAAAGGGATCAATTTATGAACCGTTTTCCGCTCTGTAGCAGGTCCAAGCCACTTTATACAGCACCAGCAAATCACCAACAACCACCTCTTTAAGGCTTCATGTCTGCTGGGAACATCTTCTTTACTGTACCACCTTTTTGCTCACATTGTTTACAATGGAAAGGTGTTGCATGTACAAAAAGCTTAGCATGCATATAGTATGTTCTTTAAAACTTTTAGCAAAAACACACTATGCTTCAAAGTGGTATCTTCAACGGCAGGTTCGTGGTTTCGCTGAAAAGCAGATACCTTGTGGATGCAACAAGTTCTAGGTCTTGTATGCAGCAGTTGGTGCTGGTAGATGTTTCCATGTCAGACTTTATTTCTAGATGGGGTTACGTTGTACAAATGTCTATGAACTGTCTATGTGTCTGTATTCACTATTTTACAATCCACTGTCCTGTTAGAAAAGACTTTTTAAACACCTGTATAGAAAAAACAGGTATCAGAGAACATATGATAAATCAACAGAAAGTAAACAAAGAAGGTCGGGAAACCTTTACGTAAGTCTGGATGAATGGACCGCAGGAGTTTACTTTGTCTTGATTTAACATAAAGATGCCAGTTTCAAGGTCTGGACAGAGCTTTTAAACACAACACCTTTTTTGCAAACCTTGTGTGTTTGGATATTTCAGCAAATTCAACCAATAGAAGCATGCTGAAGTCAACCTCAAAATGTGCAGAGGTGGAGTTCTCTCGGGGTTAAGTTTTGATTTGTTGTCTTTTGTAATTTCTATTGTCTTTTTTTCTTGGATTTTCTCAAGGACCCTGTTCAGCCTGCTCAGTATATTTGTGACTATGGAAACACATACTATAACTTCATGACTTCAAACCAGCAGTAGATGTTTTACAAAACCTACAAAAAAATAAAGTAAACATGCAAATGAGCTATAAAAAACCTTCACTACAACAGCTAATACAACTACTTTTCTTACTTTTGTATCACTCCTTCAAGAGTTCCTTATTTCACTGTGACTGCAGAGGCTGCTGGGAAAACTATGATGTGTTCTGCAGACACTCAGGGGTTACGACCTGTCCGGTCAGGGTCAGGGTTAGTCGGAAGGTGCCAAAGACAGGGTGTGAGGTTTTTTTGTTATGTTAAAAGCATGTCAACCTGTTGTCACAGCTCTCCATGCAAACTATAATCCAGGCAAGTCCTATTATCTCTGGAGACAACCGGGAACAAAAGAGTGCAAGAGACTGAAGCAAGGTTGTCACTCGTCCTGATGTAGGACTATCATTGTATGTATCACGGCCCTGGATGGGCATCTCCTGAAACCCAGACATTTCACCCACTCAGCAGCTCACAAAATTCATTACGGGAAGAATGATGGAGGCAATCTTCTTAGCAACTCATAAATTGGAAAAAAAATATGTTAAACAAAAATCATGGAGATTGCTGTTTTATTCAGTAGTATTGCTTTAATATTTTCTTCTGGCAGCACTGTGCCATCTTTAATTTTACATGCTTTGCATTGACCATGGATGTCTTTAAAGAGCTGGATAGAGTGCCGCCACTCAGCCTTGCTGCCAATTTGTCTCAATGAAAACATCCCCTGCAGCCCAAAAAGCATTTTCCCCATAGACCTCTTTTGTAAAAGAGACATCTGAAAACCCCATACTGCAAACAAGGTCAATTATTTAGTTTAGAGGTCTTTCATGGTTGGAGTAAAAAGTTACTTTACACTCGCATAACACTGTTTTTTACTTGTTATGACTTATAAAGCATTAAGAAGATCCAGAGAGTTTGTATTTTCAACATTCTTCCTGTAATGAATGTTGTGAGATGGTGAAAATGTCCAGGTTTATGCGTATTACGGTCCTACATCAGGGCTAGGCTGTCACATGCTTAAGGGAGATTTCTAGAGAGAATAAGACGACAAGGGGAATAAAAAGCCAGATGGCAATGTGTAGAAAAATAAAACATTGCGCTTGCAGTGTATAACAGAGTTTGCAGGTACATTCTAGGAGTCTACTGCAAAACAGTGGACGGAGGACACAGTACGCAGGGAAACACATGGCCATTCACTGTACTAAGAGTACAGCTCTCTCCTTCTGTCTCTATCCAGAGGTGCCAGATAATCACATATTTTCAGGGTAATATAAAGAGTAGCAGAAAGTATTTCAGAGTTTATTCAGTTTACTTTTCCGTGACTGACAACATACAGGATACTATGTAAATTGCCCTGATACTACAAACCCCAGCCTTCTGGTATCTGATGCAGGTTGAACCAGACATTAAGAAGCATCTGAAAATATTATTAGACCCAGATTTTGTTCTTTTCCTCTTGTTTCTCTCTTATTTAACTGTCAGATGACATCACTGTCACAGGCATGCAAAGCAAAGGAACAATATTTAGGATTCATTTCCACAAAACACGGGGGCCAGCAAACATGCAACGACTTATGGTCAAGCTTTAGGCAACGCTCTGGGCTAAATAAATACACACTGTCTTGTCTTTCAAATAAACACAAACACACACACACATGCGCAGGAAACCTCCGAATATCTACTGTGATCTCCTCTCACACCACCCACACCTTCATCACACCAAACCCCTTCTCGCCTGGACCTGTCCTCCCCGCGATTACCCAATCCCCTGCTGTTCCTGAGCACCCACCACCTCCTTTTTACCTCCTCCTCCTCCTCCCTACATGAGTCCAGTGGGTGGTGTGATGTCAGGTTTTTGTGGTGGGCTGCTTATGACAGGTCCAGACAATCAGCGTGTTTGTAAATGTCAATGTGTGATTTTCAAGTGTTTGTTTATGGTCAGGGTTTTAAAGGAAGATATTTTTATGGTAATTGTTGCTGGTCTATTTTACTATATATTTATGTAATAAATATGTGACTAAATTTACATCTCACTGGCTCTTTGGGCTGTTATTGGCTCTCAGTTCTCCAGCCAGTTACGTCATGTGCTGGAGGGTTTTCATTAATGGACTAATAAATTAAACCCACAAAAACCTTTTCTTGTTATCACCTCATTGTCTCTGTTATATGCAGTTGTATATAGAGTTTGTGTTGATTGATCAAGTCACTGTATGTAGGAATACATTAAAAATGTCAATTTTTCTATCATGACTGTATCATATCTGCAATCCAGATAGGTCAAATTGGAGATGATGGCTGGACATATTCTTAATATCTAATCCGGATTCATGACAAATGCATCATAGCAATGTTTATTGTCCTTACATACGTGACTCTGAATTGATCATTTGGCCAATATAAAAAGTGAAAAGTGCATTATCACTGCATCAACACATTAAAATCTCACTCAAACATGCTCTGCAGTCCTGACGCAGCTTTCAGTAATGATAGGTGAAAATGTAAATGTCCCCGTGTACCATAATCCAAGATGAGCACTTAATCCTACTTAGATTGAGGACAGCTATGTTTGCCAGCAGTACGCAAGCACCTTCATGTGGTGAAAAAATATTTGCATAATTGAAAAACAATGTTCTTTACAGTTGCATGCAGCAAAAGAATGGAAACTCGCTGGGCTGAAATAATGGCTAAATGAGGAGTAAACGAGGTTTGTCTGGTCAAATCAGTGTCAGGGTGGAAAGACAGGCGCTGGCAGCACTGCTCAGTTCATCAGCACGTCACAGCACATCCTGTCGGACTTATTGACAGATCAAATCAGATGTCTCTCAGAGTGCTGTGAGGTTTCCCAGTGAGAGACAGCTGGTCACAAGGCTATGACTGCTAATTCTGCAACCCAGAATGATTCGTCGCCGCAGATGGGAAGGCTGTTCGCCTGCACGCTTAGTCCCAAGAAAAACAAAATTGCTTAATTCAGTGTATTTCTGCTGCTGATGTGTTATTGCCCCTCAGTGAGCTCTAGCCTGTTCTGTTTTACTGAAATGCTGAAAAAAATACCAACTTTGTTACACCTAACTTCATGTCCCTGAGATAACTGTTATGATTTGGCATGATATAAATTAAACTGAATTGAATTGAATTGAATGTCATGGGTGTATGATCCATGATTTTGCTGCAAGTTGGGGCAATTTGAATGACTGTTTGCAGCTCAGCCAATTGTGGAAAGCCTGTCATCAGCTCCTTTATGACACCTTAAACTCATACAGTACAAATATGGAGTAATATGTCTTTCCAAAACCCTTGTCTGGTAAAAAAAAATGTACAGCGTAAAATGGGATTTATGGTTGAAGAGTTTTCAGTTATTGGTTTCTTGTACAAACAAGGATCCAGGTTGAAGTCTGATCTGTGACAGAAGAAAACGTAAATGATAATGTGGAGTAAAGGTCTGGAGTGAAGGGCCAGATTATAAGGGGTCACTTGAGGGTGACATGTCCACTCTGACAGTGTATCACCATCTGGTGGTCAAATGATAAAGAGCATATTGTGGCCATCCTCTGAAAAACATCTCATCTTCAAAATGTCAACTTTTAGAAACTTTTAAGAAGAACAGCTTTGTTCAAACCTTGTGCAGGAGAGCATAAGAACATACATGAAGATCTGCAGAAACATAAACATACAGTGCAAAATATTAATACATGGCAAACATACATGACAATTGTAAATGAAGTAAATACAAAAAAAGCAAAATTCCGAATAGATTCTTTTAGATGATCCTAAACCCACTGGATAGGATATACGGTACATGGTATGTTCATGTACTACAGTAGATGAAAAGGACGTATTTGACAGACCCATTCTATTATAAGTTATAGAATATTCACCAATGTGCAAGAACTAACACCTTTTCTTGCAAAATGATTTTTACAGCACAATAAAACAAATATTGCCACCTTTTTAAAGCAGCATTAATAGATTTTTTTGGGCCATATGGGGAGAGTGGAACCAGTTGCAAACACAACATTGACATAATATCACTTATTTATTATACATAACTTTATACTTATATAAAGTTGTTATGGCAAACATTTTAGCTAACAGCTGCTTATTTAACATTAGCATTCATTTGGAGTCGTGTTTCTGGCCAGCTGATGAATGTTAGCCCAATATTCACTCTCCTTTAAGTTCTGTTTTTGGTCTCCACCAACTCTTGGGTGAAATATCTGTCTCTTTAGCCTAATGCCAGTCATAGCTTGGTCTTTCTGCCATTTGATTCAGGGCAGATAGCATACAGTTGCTGAAAACAGCTACCTGCTGCTCTTGGAAACGAGGTTGATGACAGCCCTGAGGGTGAACCAAATGAGTAAAGTTGCGGACCGTAAAACAAAAACAAAGAGCTAAAAGACGCTGAAACGCTCCACAGAGCTGAGGGGCTCTGCAGAATCAGCTGATAATTATCTGAACCATTGTTAACTGTTAATTTTAATTAGTACAGCTTTAAAGATAAACTATTGACATTCATCATTTAAAGACTTTATCAAACATTTCTGAAATATCCCTTTTAGGGATTTGTTTTGAAATACAACTTTTCCACTCCATTTCTTAGCCTTTAGGATAAAAGCTGTGTGATTCATGCTACACTACTGTACAGTATATAAGGGATAGCTGCTGTTCACCAGTGAAAGGTCCATTCTGACTCATCTAGAGAAGTGTGTAATTGGGTCTGTTAGTGTGTAGCGGGTAATTTGAATCACTTGAAGGTTACACTGGAACGTAAGGTTTTTTTTTATGAATTTGGTGTAGGCAGGGTGGATCTGTTCACATGAAGTCCACCATGTGGGTGGAAGCTGTTGTGGGGGCTGTGATCTCACAAAGGCAGCTTTCCCGCCAACCAATCCCTCGCTAGCTGTTTGGACGATAGCCCAGCCCCCTCGGATCGCCCTCCCCCTTTCCCCTCTCTCTTTCTCTCTCTCTCTCTCTCTCTCAGTCTCTTTCTCTCTCATGTGTCATGCACACACAAACCTCTCACCCTCTCACATACACAACCTTCATGCTCCGTCATAGTAGTAATTTTCCACTCAGCAGCAGGAGAACATTGCAGCCAGCTGCGCTGTCAATTGCAGTGTATGGTTGAATCTCAAAGACTGTTTGCAGACACCCTTTTTCTTTCCAACCCACTTTTCCTGGCTTTTTCCTCATGTTCATAACTACATGCATGCACACAACCACAGCTACACAAAGCACATTATGTACTGTACATGGTCCATGCATCAAAACTCTTGATTTTCATCTCTGTTTGTTGCTCTATTCCTTGTTAGCATGGCTAGAAAGAACTTCACACAAACATGAACATGTGTGTTTACAAGGGCACTGGAGCAGAAGTATGTAAATCCAAGTATTGGGACCCAAGGAAGACAGGACAGTCTAGTAATACCTCTCCCCCACATCTCCCCCTCTGTCTCTTTCACTCTCTTGTACAAGCACTTTCTCCTTCCAAAGAATCTTACATGGTCTTTTTTCTCCTCTCATCTCTATTTGTCTGTCTAATCCTCACAGTCTCTATCACCATAGAACCCGCTCACCACAGAAATTATGTCTAAACTCTCGAGAACATCAAGGACAGATATGTACATGTAGCACGTGTTCTGTATACATAAGAGGCCTCTTATGTAAGTGTGAGCCCACCCCCTCCGCTTCCCATACATTTCCCTGCTTCCGCTCAAATCAGGTCAGGTGAGGACGGCAGAGCAAGAGAGCTGCCGTGGTCAGGTGAGGACAGCATTGAAAATATATGCATAATCTTGTAAGCCTACACCACACAGGGGATGCAACAGGAAAGAAGAGGGGGTATTTGAGGAACATTTTTCATAAACATCGGCTGGATCCGTAGGAATGTGCATAAATGGACAGAGAGAGAAAATAAATAGATTCTTGTATGAGTCTAAAGTAGCAGCATGGTGTCACCTGTTTCAACATCATGTTTCTGCTGGTGTTGATTACCCAATGTTATTTTAAATGGACATTTGGTCTACTTCCAAATACACTGTATGGCCAAAGGTATGTGGACACTCCTGTCCACCTTTGTCTGGGGTTGTGTTTCTTGGTTTGGGCCGGGCCTCTTAGTTCAAGTTAAGGGAATTCTTAAGGAAGAATACTTCAAGATTGTTGAAAATACATATAGAGCTAGTGCCAGGGATTGGCTTAGCTTAGCATGAAGACTGAAAGCATTGGGAAACAGTTAGCCCAGCACTCTCTAATGTTCAAAAATACACCTACTGTACTACCACTTCTATAGCTGGATTTATAGTCAATGCAAGGGGTTAATGGGAGTCTTGCTGTAGGTACCTAGGATTGCAAAGGGGGGAGGGGGACTTGGAAAATAAAAAATGCACTGACTTGGAAAAGATCATGTGGGACTTCTGAGGAAAGCGACCTCCTGGGATGGAAGCTTCTCGGCGAGAATCCACTACAGCATAAGTCAACAAAGGAAGGCATAAAAATGTAAAATGTATGCTTTTAAAGAAGCGAGAGTGGGAATGTGAGAAATGACAAGTGAAGCGAAAATAATTACCAAAGATTGCGGAGGTTCAGAGCTCATCTAGTGTAACATACTGTAGCAAGACACATGCAGACGTGATCTCATACGTTAACTCCTTAAAATGATGAAATATCAAAGGTTATGTGAACATGAGAATCATGCAAGAACTTATGAACGGTTTCTTGATCAGGAATTAAGCAGTAGTCTGTTAAATAAGTGGTATGTTTATGGATGGGTAATGAGGATTAAATTTAATAAGGAGATTAGAGGTAGGGGGTCTGAGAGGAGACAGCCAACTAGAAACCGACAGAGGGAAATATGTAGAGTAAACAGAGAGAGGACAGTGTGTGCGTGTGGATGTGTGCGAGGGTCCATAAGACTTGATGAAGGAGTTGAGGATGTCCTTGAGGTATATGGAGGGTTAACCAAGGACAAGGGGAGGAAGGATGTCTCCCATGTCCTGCATACCAGCATGCAGCCCCAACATAAACCTCATACAATACATTATGATGACCCTGACAGCACATACAAAGTGATACAATATGCAGTCTTGATTTACCGGTCCACACTTCTCCCTCAGTGAAACACTTCCAAGTCTCCACGAGTCAAAAACCTGTTAGTGAGTACAAAACCATGAATCATGACTGTATGTAATGACACTTTGTGTACTGGCCAAGATAAAAACAGAGATAAAGTTGTAGTGGAAGCCTGAGCTAAGTGCTCAAGATTGCATGGAGTGATTCATTACTATAAACTGTGCACAGCAGAAGCCAGAGTCCATATGTCATTTTAGATCATTCTGTTTTTGCTCAGCACTTTGTTTCTTGTGACTCCCTAGTAAGAATTTGATATACACTACATGGACAAAAGAATGTGGACTCCTGAAAATTACAAGCATACGTGATTGTTGCACATCTCATTCTAAAATATAACAGCCTCCACGCATCTGGGAAGATTTTGGAGCCTAGTTGCTGAGATTTGCTCCCATGAGAGCACAAGTGAGGGTACCATTCATTACAAAGGTGTTGGATGGGATTAAGGTCAGGGTCCTGTGCAGGCCAGTCAAGTGCCAGTCACTGGCACTAGCCCAAACCATGAAAGCACAAGACCAACAGTACACCTGCCACATACTTATGGCCCTATAGTGAGGTTCACTTGGGTCACATCTGAGCAAAATGGAATGAGCAACATGCTTTTTCTACATCTTAAATATCTTAAACCCATCAGAGCTAATAAATTCTTCATTGCACTGTAACAAATTATTTAAGCAACAAGGCTACGCTAGACATAATGTAGTTCTTGCTGTGCATCCCAAGGGCCATAGCAGGATCTGTAGGACTTACAGCACATAAAACATAAACCATTAAATGAGTTAGGTTGTGTATGTTTTTTGACACAATTATATAAAATGTTGCACACAATTATATCTTTGCCAAAATCTGCTAAAATGTGCATTAAACATTTACACAAGCCATATACAATTCATAAAACAAAGACCAGGAGCCTAATAAGGATAACAATAAAGTCTGCATCTTTATTTCACTTTGTGTTAAACTGATATATCTCAGAGATGCTTTTGAGTTGATGGATCACTTTTATAAAATACAGAATTTTACATTCTGCTGCCAAAACCCAAATGACAAATTGATATTTCACAGTCAAAACAGCACATGTGAGACATAAGTACTGGTGATAGTGTACATTTATTGTTCGGAATTCTAGCGCCATCGTGCGGCAAGTAGGAACAAGACTTGCAACCCCTACGTGTTTTCGTCATGGTGACGTGATGGGGTAAACCAATAGCGAAGCACGTACGAAATAAAGGTGGAAGTTACCCACATCCAATATGTCTGCTCGCGTTTACTCCCCCTGAACAAAACAAGACTCGTGGAGAATGGCAGACGGTGGAGTTGACGAGCTATCGCAGCTTGAATATTTGTCTTTGGTGTCTAAGGTCTGCACGGAGCTTGACAACCATCTGGGAATAAGTGACAAAGATTTAGGTGTGTATTTTGTGGCCGAGAACAGCCGCTCTAAACGAAAAATCCTAGCTAACTAGCTAGCTTATGCTTACTAGCTGGTGTTAGCTAGCCGCAGTTTTATCTGTTAACACTGTAAACACTGGCATATTTTCCAACAGATCAAGTACTTTCCGAACTGTTGCCATCCAAAGCGTAACATTAACTACATTTGTGGGCTTTTAGTAGCATCTCAACACTGCCAAAATCGATGCTAAGTGTTTTTTCAATGCTGGAGTGGGTTTCGATCAACGTTAACTAGTGCGAGTTAGCTGGCTAACTTAATTGTTAGTGTCCTGTCCACTGGTAGCTTAATTTTCTTGTTTAATTTCTTTGCAGCTGAATTTGTCATCGACCTAGCTGAAAAACAACCGACGTTTGATGGATTCAAAGCTCTTTTGCTCCAAAATGGAGCTGAATTCACAGTAAGTTCAACGCTAAACGCTGCATTACCAGCCCTAAAGTGGTGTAAGCTAACGATAACAGTTAACTCTATTTGGTAACTCATTTTGTCGTCTGTTTTGTTGTAGGATTCTCTCATCGGTAATTTGCTCAGACTCATTCAGACTATGCGACCACCACCCAAAGCTTCTACGAGTAAAGGTAAGTTACTGTAACCTCTGAGCTGCCAAAGCATTCATTTACTTTAAACAGATATCAACTGTAAATTCACTGAAACGCCAGCTGCATTTCTAGTCTTGACCTCACAAATGTAACATATTGGTCAACATGCTATGTTAGCTATATATATGCTATATAAGGGTACATTTTATCTTAGCATTGTAATGATTAAAATAGGATTGAGTACTGCTTAGGTTTAACTCCATGTATCAAAAAGTATACTTTACCTGAGATACATTTTCCACCACTGCTGTATATTTATTTATGTTGTCCATATTTATACTATGTAACTGCTAAATATCTGTAGTTCCCTTGTACAATGCCATATGGTGTTTCCCCCTACATTTCTCTGTTGGGAATAATCAAAACTACTATTAATGAACGTCAACTGTAAATTTTCAGCCATGGAGGCTTTGGTCAAGCCGAAGACAGAAAAGGATAAGTTGAAGGAGATGTTTCCTGCACTGTGTAGACCAAATGATCCAGCACCAAAGGTACGTGGCTTTAACACATTATTTGTAGGTGGTATCTGTTTGTCTGTAATGCCACCATTACCATTAATGCAAAACAAGATCTTTATAGATGGTCTGATTGTTGTTGATTTTGTTTTTTGGCTTTTCTTATTAACACTTAAAGCACAGAATGGGATGCCTACATTTGGACAGAACGTTAGCTGCTTTGCCACCACTGTGTCTTGACTACGCTTTGCGCTGTGTGCCTGAAATACATGAAAACAAATATTGTTTTGTATACTAGTGTCTATGCTGATCTTTTATTCAAACGACTGATCTATGAACTGTATATAAGGTACTTGCATTGAAGCTCTGCTTGATTCGTTGCGCCCCTATCATGTAACCCTTTTCTGGAAGAAAACAAACAAAATCAGCAATGACTAGCGGTTAATTCAACATGGATAACAAATTACAACACTTACTTTCAGTAACAGTTCCACCTCATTGTTGGTCCAGGCTGAGAAATCTCTACCAACCAACCACAGAGTAGACAATCTGCTTCCTGTTTACATCGGCATGCCCAGTGCACGTGAATAGTCATGTGATATGTGTGTTCAGGCGTGTAGTAGTTAGAAATAGGAGTCATGTACTTGTGAGCAATGTGCCTGTAGCATAATGAGTTGCCATTGTTTACAATCAACTCCAACTCATGGACTCCTAACATTGCTGCTGTCTGTAGTTAAGTTTGATATTGAAATCAGCCTTTGTGAATGATATCAAAAATTAATTTGATGGGAATTCCAAACAAAGATGTTTACCAGTGAAAGCTGAATGCTACTGTGCTGCTAATTCTTTTGTTTGATTGACTTTCTCAGAAGCTACTAGATGAAGATGATGTGAAAGTAGCAGCTGATGCCATGAAAGAGCTGGAGATGTTTATGCCCAGTGTCAGCGGGACAGACTCCAAAAGCAGCAAGAGCAGGTAAGACGACTAAGGACACTGGTCAAGTTTTTGTCTTCTTGAAATAGAAATTTTACATGTAAGTGATGTTTGCTTTGTTTAATATAAGAAACAAAAATACCACAAGCAGCAAATATGCACTTCTCCTATGAAGTTTATTTTGTGAATTAAACTTTTTTTATTACGTGTCAACGGTGGCTTGTGATGTTTACTTTTATGTACTTTTCCCACTTATTCACGCAGGTCAGAAAAGAGCAGACGCCACAGCCGAAGTCGCAGCAGAAGCAGAGAAAGAGACCGACACAGAGACCGGGACCGAGACCGAGATCGGGAGAAGGACAGGAAGAGACGGCATCGGTCCCGCTCGAGGTCCAGGTCTCGCTCCAGAGATCGTGATCGGCACAGAGAGAGAGACAGAGATCGCGGCAAAAGAAGAGACAAATCTTCCCGCTGGAGTGAGCGCTCTCCTAGCCCCAAAAAAGACCAAGACAGAGACTCTGACCGCTGGAAGGACAAACATGTGGACCGCCCTCCACCAGAGGAGCCTTCTGTTGGTGACATCTACAACGGCAAAGTCACCAGTATCATGCAGTTTGGATGCTTTGTTCAGCTGGAGGGATTAAGGTCAGTAGTGAATTATAAAAGTGCTAGTAATACAATATTGAGCTAACCTCAGGGTGGCAGCTTAGCATACTGGTTACTAATGAAACATTATTTTTTTGTCCAAATCAAAAACATAAATTCTGTAAATTTAAATGCAATTGTTCAGGTCTATGCTCTGGTTGCATATGCATTCCTATGTTAGCATAAGTTACATAAGGAGCTGTATTTTGTCTGTTATTCTGCTAGCAAAGTCAACCATGTTGTTGTTCTCTGTATGTAGGAAACGATGGGAGGGTTTGGTCCACATTTCCGAGCTGCGTAGAGAGGGTCGTGTGGCCAACGTGGCCGATGTTGTCAGCAAAGGCCAAAGAGTCAAGGTCAAGGTGCTCTCATTCACTGGCTCTAAGACCAGCCTCAGTATGAAGGTAAAAAGAACAGATAACAACTTATTGAACAGATTTCTGTGCAGTTAGTCTGAATAGAGTAAATTCTTTGAAATGTACTGTATGTGTGTGCAGAATTCAGAAGAAAGATTTTCAGATTTCTTTGTGTGACCCAGGTTGGAAAATGGAGATCTTGATAGCAGCATTTGTGCTTAATTAATTTGAAAGAATTGTGTGTGTCTGTGTGTTTAATTTAATCTGATATTCTCTTGATATCTGAGCAGGTAGTGGTTTGAGCCGGTGAGTCATTATCAACTAAATTAGTGATTAAACCGCTCTGACTTTCCCATGAGGGATATTGGAGAGTATATTTGGAAATGCTACGTTTTATCATCATGGGATCTTCTCTCAGGGCAGACTGTTATCTCCTGGATTGTCAGCATGTAAATTGCCTAATTTCTCCCCCCTTTCTTTGCCAGGATGTGGACCAGGAAACAGGAGAAGACCTGAACCCCAACAGGAGGAGGAACGTAGGCCCAGACGGAGGGGAGGAGATCTCCATGAGGAACCCTGACCGGCCGAGCAACCTGAACCTGGGCCACGCCCCTGAGCTGGAGCAGGACGACACCCTGGAGCGCAAGAGGCTCACCAAAATTTCTGACCCAGAGAAGTGGGAGATAAAACAGGTGGATCTATACAGTGTGGATTACTGCACACATTCAAGGTGGCAGAAGCTGCTTAAATCTTTGAGGAAAACACTGAATCCTTTTTTGAAGGCTTATTTTGTCACATGCCAATACTCATGTTCTTTGTCTGCCCTCAGATGATTGCTGCAAACGTCTTGTCCAAAGAAGAATTCCCTGATTTTGATGATGAGACGGGGATCCTTCCTAAAGTTGATGATGAAGAAGGTAAGAAATTAATTGATTCCACCCATCACAGAACCAGTTTAATAACAAAATACCTTTTTTACTAGTGTGTTTCTTTAGTTAACACACATACAGGGTTTCTTGTGTTTATACAAAATGCTGTTAAGCATGTTTAAAGTTGTAAAAAACAAATGAAAAGGTTGTAACTTATGATTATTGTCACAGTTTGATTCTTCTTAAATACGTCTCTCTAAACAGCGAATACACAAACAAAACCACTATTATGTAATTAATAATTAGTTTTTTTACAACTTTTAGCCATGCTAGCGGCATGTCTTTATGGATAACATTGTCGGTCCACCCCTTTGACTTTAGACTGAAATATTTCAACAACTCTTGGATGGATTACCATAAAACTTGGTACAAACATTTATTTTACTCAGAGGGTGAATTGCAGTAACTTTGGTGAACCCCTAACTTTTCATGTAGCGCTACCATCAGGTCAATATATTATATATGTTTTGGTTTATGACAAAATACCTGAAAAACTAATAACATTCCCATCAGCCTCAGCTGTACTTTGTGTTTAGTGCTAATTAGCAAATGCTAGCATGTTAACACGCTAAGCCAGTGAGAATAGTGAACATTATACCCACTAAACATCAGCATGTTGGCATTGTCATTTTGAGCATGTTAGCATGCTGACTTTAGCATTTAGCTCAAAGCACCATGCGTGGCTGTAGACTCCTTTGTCACATGAATTATGACTTTGAGTGGACTGCTTGCTTATTGATCTTGTTCGCTGCCATTCAGATGAAGATTTGGAAATTGAGCTGGTTGAAGAGGAACCCCCATTCCTGAGGGGACACACCAAACAAAGCATGGACATGAGCCCTGTCAAGATTGTCAAGGTAAGGTAACTGAAATATGCAGTTTAGGTTAGACTTACTTTTAGCAATTTAGTGTCAAATTTCATCTGATCTGTCAGTGTCTACTTGAGCATGCTGAAATGTTTAGTAGAGTGATTATTATTAGAAAAGAGTTGATTCTTGTCTGAAAAAATTATTTGTTTATCTAACTAACATAGGAGCTGATCAACACACATTTTCAGTGAATTTAAATATACACAGCATCTGTAGCATAATAAAATGTATTGCAAGGTGACATGATCCTGTGTTTCCTTCTGCCCATAGAATCCAGATGGCTCTTTGTCTCAAGCGGCCATGATGCAGAGCGCTCTGGCTAAGGAGAGACGAGAGCTGAAGCAGGCTGCTCGAGAGGCAGAGATGGACTCCATCCCCATGGGGCTGAATAAACACTGGGTCGACCCGCTGCCAGACGGTTAGCAATCCATTAGATGTGCACATTAAGTAATTTCTAAGTAACAGATGTTGTTGATGAACAATTCATCAAATCAGTGTGTAGCCATAAAAACAGTTGCCAGCTTGAAATTAGCATATTGATCATCTTAGCCTTTGTTTTCAGATTGTGTATAGAAATATTTCTTTGAGTTTTTATCTTTGCTTTTGGTGCTTACGCTTTAAATATCAGAATCCATTTTGGAATGCTTTATGTGTGTTTGCCCTGCTTTATCAAAACCACAGCCCAGTCTGAGTCAGACATTAGACTTGCTCAGTGATGGCAGACAGCACCCCTCAGGCTTGCCAGTACTGGAGATGGTTATCTGGCTTCCTGCAGCCCCATATCTGGCCGGATGCAATAGTCTTGCCATGGTTCAGCCAGTGTGCTTGTATGCCCTCCATGGCCCCCGGTGGTCTAGACAGTTTCCAGGGGTGGGCATTATTCTGCCATAACTGTGCATATCTGACAGTGATTTTAGTGTTAAAAATAGACAGTTTTTTTCTGCATTATCAATCGCACCCCTCCTCCTCTTTTTCAGCTGATGGGAGGCAGATTGCAGCCAACATGAGAGGCATTGGCATGATGCCCAATGACATCCCAGAGTGGAAGAAACATGCTTTTGGAGGCAACAAGGCATCCTATGGAAAGAAGACCCAGCTGTCCATCCTGGAGCAGAGGGAGAGTCTGCCCATCTACAAGCTGAAGGAGCAGCTCATTCAGGTTCGTCACAGTTTAAAAGCAAAACCCAAAGGGAGACTTCTTAGAGATTTACTTGGATGATTCACACAGGAGTTTATAATTGATTCTGATAAGGTTCTATTGAAAATCTGATTATCCTTTTAATGAGCAGCTGTTGATGCTTAAATGCATTTATGCTTTGAGAGGCACTGAATGGAAACATCTGCCAAATGTAAATGACTAGATTTGCTAATTTTTGTTTAATATGCTTTTCTCTGGTGCTGACGAAGTATGATATCAAACAACCCCTTCAGAAGTGTGGCTAAAGAAGAATTACAGTACTAATGCCACAGTGCAGATGGTTGCAGTATCATTCTTCTGTTGGCATTCATTTACCCATGTTAGCTTTATTCCTTTTCAAGCAAAGATAAAATGCAAAAGGGGGAATGGCTGCCTCGGGAGCCAGCATGTAACATTTTCTCTCTGTCGCAGGCTGTTCATGACAACCAGATCCTGATTGTGATTGGAGAGACAGGGTCTGGTAAGACCACGCAGATCACTCAGTACCTGGCGGAGGCAGGTTACACTACCAGGGGGAAGATTGGCTGTACGCAGCCGCGTCGTGTGGCCGCCATGTCAGTGGCCAAGAGAGTCTCTGAGGAGTATGGTTGCTGTCTAGGCCAAGAGGTGAGTGATCCGTCCTTTATTTTGGTCCCATTTGATGATAATGGTACGTTATTTTGTAATTGCTTAGTTAAATCTCCAGAGGGCTAAAATAAATATTTTTTGGTCCAGGTGGGTTACACCATCCGTTTTGAGGACTGCACCAGCCCTGAGACGGTGATCAAGTACATGACAGACGGTATGCTGTTGAGAGAATGCCTGATCGACTCTGAATTGGGCCAGTACGCCATTATCATGTTGGATGAAGCTCACGAGAGGACAATCCACACTGATGTTCTCTTTGGTTTGCTCAAGAAGGTAAGCAAGAGGAGCAGAGGCTTGTTGTGTGTTCATACATTCAGGGGAAAAAAAGCTGGGTTACTTGTGACAGACAAAAAAACTTAGCGTCTCTTTTACTTACCTCTCAGACTGTACAGAAACGCACCGACATGAAGCTGATTGTAACATCAGCTACACTGGACGCCGTGAAGTTCTCTCAGTATTTCTATGAAGCTCCCATCTTCACCATCCCAGGAAGAACTTATCCAGTGGAGGTTCTCTACACCAAAGAACCTGAGACAGACTACCTGGATGCCAGTCTCATCACAGTCATGCAGATTCATCTGACCGAACCTCCAGGTATGATTTTTAAAATCTTAAACACAGAGTTGTTTTTTCACCCGTAGACCCTAACATCAGTCCATGTCAACATCTGACTTTCCCTTGTGTCTGTCCAGGTGACATCCTGGTGTTTCTGACAGGACAGGAAGAGATCGACACCGCTTGTGAGATCCTGTATGAGAGAATGAAGTCACTGGGGCCTGATGTTCCTGAACTGATTATTCTGCCAGTTTATTCTGCCCTGCCCAGTGAATGCAGACCAGGATCTTTGACCCTGCACCTCCGGGCAGCAGAAAGGTGAATTTAACACTCTTAATCTTTCAAACATATGGGAATATACATATCCATTACGGTTCTATTGGAAAATTGCACTGCCCCTAAAATTGCACATTACAATATCTGTATCCATTTATGGTCTATGTTTGATACATGGTAGTCCAAAAATACACTAGTTCTGGAAATGATATCATTGTTATCGTGGTTATCTTTCTGCACAATACCTGTGTGTAAAATGTAAAATGGTCTTTTTTGAGGGGCATGAAATGTCCTGCAAAATATTCAGTCCACAGTCTTTGTGTATGGCTTGTAATTTTGTTTGCTACTTCTTATGGTCTTACCAAAGCCTTAATTTCATTAGCCTACACTTCCATTTCTAAAACTATGTAGTAAAAGGTAACAGGGGTAGGCCCAAGCTGAGTTTAACATGCAATGATGCTGTTGGCACAAAACAAATCTAAATGTATGTGTATCTGTTTGACACATGTTTGGAGCAAATGTGGAATCATCTTTTTATGTTTTCCCCTAAGGTGGTCATTGCCACAAACATTGCAGAGACGTCTCTGACCATCGATGGAATCTATTACGTAGTGGATCCTGGCTTTGTCAAGCAAAAGGTCTACAACTCTAAGACTGGCATTGACCAGCTAGTGGTGACTCCCATCTCACAGGTAGAATCTTTTTGTGATGTACTTGATATTGCAGGAGAAGAATACCAAATGTTTCCTGATATTTCAGAATATGTAATTGAAGCAGTTGGCTAACTTACTAAATTGTTTAAAAAAAAAATGTCTTTCCAATTTTAGGCCCAGGCCAAGCAGAGGGCAGGCCGAGCCGGCAGAACAGGCCCAGGGAAGTGTTACAGGCTCTACACAGAGAGAGCCTACAGAGACGAGATGCTAACGACCAACGTGCCTGAGATCCAGAGAACCAACTTGGCCAGCACCGTGCTTTCTCTGAAGGTAAACAGTCACTCTGCAACCAACATGTTAGGCTTACTTCTTATCCTACACAGTGAGCATTAGGTAGAAACGTATCTTGGATATCCAAGGAATGGAGCGGGTATGAATATGGAGATCACACAGTAGCTTTTATGGCTGCATGAGACACGGGGTGTATTTAAGTGAAGTCACAGGCAGTGTGTATACAGGCATTTGCATTCAAAGTTTTATGTTTCTATTATAGTGCCACTTTATCGCAAATAAAATTACTTTATGTTAATTGAAACATAGTCACAACTACTTTAAGGATCTTACTCAATTTTTTCCTATACTTATTATTTTTCAAACCAATTCTAGTTTTAAGATAATGGCCGGCCCTGTTGGATTTATTTGGCTTTAGGAGGTAATTAGTTCATCAAAGAGAATTCACATCTCTTCTGAGACCAAAATTTGCAGCCAAACTTTCTCAGCCTTTAAGTTTTAGGTTTTAATTAAAACTATTAACATACTACATTGGTTTCCTCCACCAGGCAATGGGCATCAATGACCTCCTGTCTTTTGACTTCATGGACGCTCCTCCAATGGAGACTCTGATCACAGCCATGGAGCAGCTCTACACTCTGGGAGCTCTGGATGATGAGGGCTTGCTCACACGGTTGGGAAGAAGGGTGAGGAGTGCTTTTACCTGGTGGTTTCCCTCAAAAACTGCAAAGATGAAGAGAATAAATCTACATCAAATCACATTTGTGCACTTTGATTAAACTAATAATGTATCAGTGTGTGGATGCTTTGTTTATTCTGTTATGCCCTTCACTTCCCTCTTGTCGTCTTTTTTTAGAATTGCTCCAATTATTTGGATCTTTTCTTCTCTCTGCATGTGTCTTCTAGATGGCTGAGTTCCCTCTGGAGCCCATGCTGTGTAAGATGTTGATCATGTCTGTCCACCTGGGCTGCAGTGAAGAGATGCTCACCATCGTGTCAATGCTGTCTGTGCAGAACGTCTTCTACAGGCCTAAGGTATGCCCACCACTAAACTTTACATTCAGTATGACTTAATACATAGTGTTTTTTCTTAGTGGTCAGTTTCTAATATAATTGAAGACCCAGGTCAAAATTCATTATGATCATGGGGAGTGTTTTCACTTTTGTTGATTTGTTTGGGATACAATGTTGCTGTGCTTGTCACAGTCCGTGGAAACTACTAAATGGATATTTTAAAAGTTTTTATTTGTTTTCTGTAATAATGAATTGCTGTCTCAGGGTTTTGCACAGAACAACTTGAAAAGAAGTATCCAGGCAGTTTTAAATTTCCCTTTCTTTGCTTTTTTTTTTGTTTAATTCTACTCAAGTTTATCATCTCATCATTTGATCTTAATGACGTGTAAAGATCCAATCATACATTGCCTTAATTATTCATTTCTTTCCCCTCATTCGTTTATTTCTTCTCATTCATTTATTTCTTTTTCTTCTCGTGCTAAAGGACAAGCAGGCCTTGGCTGACCAGAAGAAGGCAAAGTTTCATCAACCTGAGGGTGATCACCTGACCCTACTGGCGGTCTACAACTCCTGGAAGAACAATAAGTTCTCCAACCCCTGGTGCTATGAGAACTTCATCCAGGCTCGCTCCCTGCGCAGAGCCCAGGACATCCGCAAACAGATGCTGGGTATCATGGACAGGTATAAATGTCAAGATGACCAGGCAGAACCACAATACATGTTAGCAACTGAATCTGAAACAACATTAATATATTTCTGCTTTCTCATGAACATGCTCTCTTCTCTTCAGGCATAAGCTGGATGTGGTGTCTTGTGGCAAAGCCACAGTACGAGTCCAGAAAGCCATCTGCAGTGGCTTCTTCAGGAATGCAGCCAAAAAGGATCCTCAAGAGGGCTACCGCACCCTTATCGACCAGCAAGTTGTATACATCCACCCATCCAGTGCTCTGTTCAACCGCCAGCCTGAGTGGTACGACAGCACCTCAGTTCAACCTTTTAGCAGTCAAATAAGAAATAAATGTCCTTTTCTAATAGTTAATTTCCAAATGTAAAAATCGCCTTGTAACGTCCTGCCTCTCTTATCCTCAGGGTTGTGTACCATGAGTTGGTGCTGACCACCAAGGAGTACATGCGGGAGGTGACCACCATCGACCCTCGCTGGCTGGTGGAGTTTTCACCCGCCTTCTTCAAAGTGTCCGACCCCACACGCCTCAGCAAGCAAAAGAAACAACAGCGCCTCGAGCCTCTGTACAACCGTTACGAGGAACCCAACGCTTGGAGAATCTCCCGTGCCTTCAGACGGCGTTGATATATGTGACGTCACAAATACAAAACAAAACTGTTTTGACAGTGATGATAAAGTTGGATGCCTCGTCCTGTACCAGCAGTGGACATGTGATCAGACCCTGGTGGTTAAAGTTTTTACCATCACTACTCATCTTCAAGCTGTGTATTCACTCCTCCTTTTTAAATTAGTACACATCGTACATTTTCCCCAGCAGTTCCTAAATTAACCCGTCTGTCTGGGTTTAAGTGGGAATTTTAGTGTCATTATTTTAGAAAACCCAGAGCAATTTACTTTTCATAGCACTAATACAGCAACAAAAAGAAAACTTCCATATCTGTCCTTTGAGACGGCAGTTTTAAAGTTAATCTTCTGTGAGGAGATGCTTCAAAACAGTGGACTATTTATTTTGACTGTAAATGACAAGAGCATAATGTTATGCCTAAATAAGGACCTGATAGAATCATAATGGGGCCTTTATGTTTTGATAGTCAATACTTGTGTCAGACTGTAAGGATGGAACAGCATATATGTTTGATAGATTTTGTACTATAACTGAGACAACTTTCACTCACTTGTCTGTATCTGAGACTGTTGCTTTGCTATACTTGCCAGTGGAACTATGAAAATGTGTCCTCATTAAATGCAATTTTCTTAAGCCTGTGTGAATTTGTTGTGAACTTTAAGTAGAAGGAAAGGTACAGTAGATGGAGATATTTTATTGTTCTGAGAGGGAGATTGTGGTGGTGTAGCTGTCGGTTAACTGAGCCACACAAAGTAAAGAAAAAAAGACAAAACTAAGATGTTTGGAAATGAAAATAAGTGACAACCACTTGGAACACTCTTTATACTGCATGTAATAGGTTTAATGTTAATATATATATTATGTGCTGTATGTTAAATGTAATATTTTAGTATATCCAGAGAGTGTCTCTCTCTCTCTCTCTCTCTCTCTCTCTCGTTCGTTCGTTCGTTCGTTCGTTATATATATAGATATATATATATATATATATATATATACCTTGCTGATGCAATATAACTACCTTGTGTCTTGTTGCTGTGCTCAGTCTTGCCATGGTGTATGACCTGTGACATGAAACTGTCTTCCACAGCCTCACCTTGGTAGCAGAGTTTATCTGCTACCAAGACGCTAATAAACAATTATTATTTATATTTTTGAAAGCATTCTTAGTTTACAGCATTTTTTCACACCCGCCTTGTCTGCTTCACATGAAAACAATACCCATTAAATACATGTGAGACCAGTCTAAGCAAATACCTGCTCAAAACATAGATGAAAAATGGGCTTTTGATTTCCAGGTCAGTGAAATAAAAATTGTGCAGCATTATGCCACTCATTTCCACTTGAACTTTTACTTTGTTCAAATCAAGCCACACTACGTATATCCACAGTTAGCAGAGGAAATATTCAGATCCCTTACTTAAATAAAAGTAGCCATATGACAATGTCTTGAATTCAAAATGTTAAGTAAGTTATGGGAGTATTATCAGGTAAATGCACATAAAGTATCCAAATTAAAAGTACCCACTATGCAGAAAAATGTGGTGCCTGTTTGGATTGTTAATACTGATGCATTAATGAGTAAACTGCATTATAATGTTGCTGCTGGTTGAAAGAGAAATGTTATACCTTTGGGTTGTATAATTCACAACAATGCATTATATTTATTTAAGCTATCATAGGTTTTTGTATGTAAAACCCTTAATTGGCAAAGTAACTAGTTAATGTAGCCGTCAAATTAATGTAGTAGAGTACTTGAGTGAATGTACTTACAGGTACTTACATTTAACCACTAAGGTTTTAATGTGTGAATGTAAATACTGTTATCTGCCTGTTGGCCGGTAGGGGGCAGCAACACTGAAACACATCATTGGAGCTCAAACTAAAGAAGGAGAAGTAGAAGCACTTTCTGGTCTGGGCAAAATAAACAAGAGAAATGGCTGCAGAAGACGAAATAAAACGTCTTGAATATTTATCTTTGGTGTCAAAGGTGTGCACGGAGTTGGAGAATCATCTGGGGATAAGCGAAAAAGATTTGGGTAAGGTTGCGTTACATGACAGCAGGGTTTTCTCACCTACATTGCTAGCTAACTTTCATAATGAGAAACAGGCGTGATAATGCTAACTGTATCAGTGTCTAAATTAGCATGTGTAGCTAAACAACAGTTGCTGTTTTGCAGCTGAATTTATCATCAGTCTGGCCGAAAAACACCCAACATTTGAGGAATTCAGAGCAGTTCTGTCTGAAAATGGAGCAGACTTTACAGTAAGTGTGCAGCTAAACAAACACCTTCATTTTCATGTTTGTTGCCGTTGCATTGTGTTTTCTCACCAAACCCATATTTTTTGTTTTCAGGATACCCTTGTTGGTAATTTACTTAGACTTATTCATACTATGCTACCATCACCATCTACAAGTAAAGGTAGCGACTCCTTTAATATATTTTATGTAATAATACCTTATGTTTTATAACTGTTGGTCAGTTAAATAATTTCATCTGTGTTGTGTATGCCAGCTCATCAGCCAGAGGCCAAGCCAAAGAGTGAGAAGGACAAGCTGAAAGAGAAATACCCTTCTCTATGTAAACCAGATGCTGCTGTGTGGATAGTAAGGCTCATTTGATGACACTTTATTCATAAAGAATGGCCGGCAATTAAAACATTCTTTTCTCATTTTCATTCAAACCTTTGTATCTTCTGGTAAGAGGCTACTGCAGTTTGTAGTATTTATGGCGTTATGGAGCTGTTGTCACTAATTATTACCTCTCCATCAGATTCCACCACGCCACACAGATAAAGATGATGAGCAGGTCGCTGCAGCAGCCATGAAGGAGCTGGAGATGCTCATGCCTAACTTCTGTGGAACAAGCTCTGATAACGGGTAATTAAAAAAAGAGTTTTGTCCCAAATTGAGAGTGAGAGAAGCGACTCTCACTGATAAAGCAAGAGATCAATGTACAATTTATGATATATTTTAAAATTGAATGACCTCTTTATAACTGCTACACACTGGCAACATTTGGAGTACAAATTGGACTTTTCTTTTTCTCATTTGCACCTCAGGTCAGTCAAGCCTTTGCACAGTGACAGAGGTCGAGAAAGCGGACGTAAGCGAAGTCGTTCTCGCTCCAGATCAGGAGATCGTGGTGGACAAACGAACCCCAAGCCCAGAAAGAAACGGGTGTCTCGTTGGAGTGACCGTCCACCGAGCCCACACAGAGCCGATGACGACGACAACAACAACAACAACAACAAGGATGACAGAGACCGCTGGCATGATAGACTTGTAGATCGGCCTCCGCCAGAAGAGCCTGTTGTGGGCGACATCTACAACGGCAAAATCAGCAGTATTATGCAGTTTGGCTGTTTTGTGCAGCTAGAGGGCCTCAGGTTAGTAAGCTTAATGGTGTCTTTACAGCCATGCACACCAATACAGTGAGAGATGTGTTTTATGTGAGAGATGCAGGATTTATTTTTCCTGGTGGGCTAATAGACATGTGCCCTCATGGTACAGTAAAAGACTTTAGTTAACAAAACAAAAACACCCACTGGATTACATATTATGTTGCATTCAGATTTGTTTCTGCCTGTGATGTTCGTACCCTGGTAACCTGTAGTGTATAACTGCTATTGTCTGCAGAAAACGCTGGGAGGGCCTGGTGCACATCTCAGAGTTGCGCAAAGAAGGACGTATAGCCAATGTGGCTGACGTGGTCACCAAAGGCCAAAAGGTGAAGGTCAAAGTGCTTTCGTTCACTGGAACCAAAGCCAGCCTCAGCATGAAGGTGAGTCTTGTATAAAATGGTGGAAGAAAAGTTTGTACACCACAACATAAGGAACCGCGATCAGTTTACCATGATGGAAACAGTAAGATGCATGCAGATGATGTGTGAAGAGGTACAGTCCTCTCTCACACTGTCAGCAGTAAAAGTAACCAGTTGATTGAAAAATATCAGGAGATACTACAAACCCACACGTTAAATATTTTAGTCATAGAAACACTAGTAATAGTTGATGTAGTATTGCAGTTACTGTTGATTAGTAGTAGATTAGTTACTGTAGGTGAATCATAAATCATGCATTGTTTCCCAATGACATGAAATCAAATGTAAATTTAGTGTACTATTTTATGGTTATGAAATTTGACTAACACTGTCACTTTTCCTGATAAAGTGAAAACTGCAGCCTGCTGGTTACAATACATTACATATTTGTTTAACATATGTTAATCTAATGCTTACATCCAATATAATAATTGGTTTGTTTTGCCAGGATGTGGATCAGGAGACAGGGGAGGACCTGAACCCCAACCGGAGACGAAACTTGGACACTGTAGTTGGAGACGAAGCCATGAGGAACCCTGACCGCCCTGTCGAAGCCAGCATGCTGGAAATAGAGGAAAATCCAACGGAACGCAAGCGGCTCGCCAAGATAACTGACCTTGAAAAATGGGAAATTAAACAGGTATTCATCAAACACTCACACAGAGATGTAAAGGGCTTTAAGGGCTAAATACTTCCTCAGAGGTAATATCTTCCATGGCTGTTTTTTAACTACCCAGTTTATGTTAAAATGTTTTTCTCCTGTTCAGATGATTGCAGCCAATGTACTTCCTAAAGAAGAGTTCCCAGAATTTGACGAGGAGACGGGAATCCTTCCTAAAATAGATGATGATGAAGGTAAAACTCTACACTTTATTCTCTAGTTTTTGCTAAATGAAAGTAATACTGCATGATAATGTCTCTTCTACAACTATTCCTCCGACAGATGAAGAATTGGAGATTGACCTGGTCGAAGAGGAACCTCCATTCCTGAGGGGACAGACTAAATGGACCATGAACATGAGCCCAGTCAAAATAGTAAAGGTATATATCCATCTGTTTGTGGTCTGGGTAGATCTTTGCAGATCTTACTGAATATTTATTTTAAAGTTCCCCTCCACTCAAAAACATGTTTTTCTTCTTGTTCCTCCAGTTGAGTGTTTGAGCTTCACTGTACAGAATGATGTATGTACAGAGTTTGACACTAGAAGGATGTTTTCACATTCATCTGCTGAAAGTGGAAAGTTTCTTTGTGCTCATTGAAAATACCATTTTTTAGGGGCGGACCTACAAGCATGATTTGTGACATCACAAATAGTTAATACAACTTATATTTATAGATTCAGGATTTTTAATGAAGGAGAAGGAGTAGATGTCATTTCAAAGATTTTTAACAAGATAATTGAACTCTTTTGTGAAAAGAACATATCAGATACAAATTATTATTCAAAGTAGAGCAATTTATATACATGTGAAAACATGTCTGGAGGGGATCTTTAATGAAACGTCATGGAACTGAGTTGTAACTCACTCAGCCGCTCACAAACTCACTCATTCACATTTAGTAGGCTGCAAGTGGGCTGTTTGTTCATTGTTAGACCAGTTCTGTCATGCTAACCTGAATGAAATACTGTATAGGGGGAAAACAATTTAGACCCGCAGATGTAAACATGTTGATGCCACCTTCTATAGACAAAGAAAGTTAATAGTTGCTACAGTTTTAACAGTTACGCCACCAGCAGGCCTAACTGGCTAACAAGAACTAGTGTTATAGTTAGATTTTTTCTTCTTTGTTTTCTTTGTGTGTTTCAGCTTTTACATTTAACACCACCATGTTTTAGCTAAAACAAAATAATTGTGTCACAGCAACCTCCAGTGGATATTAAAAACTCATGCAAATAAATTTCAGTTCATGGCTGTGAAACACCAAATGTTAGCTTTTAAAACGTTTTGAAATTAATTTATCCTTTGTATCCCTCTCTAAACTTCTGTTAAGCTGGCTTAGCATTAAAGAGTAACTCAACACCAGTCTGAAAAGCATGTTTCACTGCCCTCTGTTTTTTTTTTCTTTAAACAACATAGTTATAATTACAAGACATACCTTACACAAGCTTACATCAGGGTCAGCAAAAACACCATTTCCATCAACGATTGTTAAATGACTCTTTAAGCTTTAAAGATAGTGACATGTCCAGAGCTAACTATTCTACCAGTAAACAACCCCCAAATTTATAGTTCAAATATGCAGCACCAAAGACAGAATTTGCCCTCTTTTGTCCTCTGCCCCCCCCTTAATTCCCCCCATGGACAAATTAAATCCTGTCAGGCTTCTTCCCTCTCAAAAGTAACCAGGTGGAAAGTAAACTCATAGTGACACTCAGAGCAGTGTGAACTCTTTATTCTTCCCTAGCATCTGTATCTCATTCATATAGGTTTAGGTTAAATGTGAAATCTAAAGTCTAAAAAAGTATTGCCTGGAGGTGGCACAAGTATCACATTTGCAGCAGCTATTACTTTCCTTGCCTGTACATGGTGCACATCAGCACATGCCCATCTGCAGTTCTAATGTGCTGCTGCTTTAACTTTTCTTGCCAGTAGGTTTGATTGCGCCTGGAGGTGTGAACCTGCTGGCTGGGTCTGGTTGTGGGTGCTTTGCACGAGTGATACTGTGTACTTTTTAATCTTCATTTATTTTAAATTAATTAGGTTAGATACCTGGAAGTACACTTGGATTTGTATGTTTGCGCCATAAATACAGATGCAGTTTGACAAAATGTTCCATTTGTTTCTCTGCCATCTTACCAAACACTTGTTTTCATTTTGTCCATTAGAATCCAGATGGCTCCCTTTCCCAAGCAGCCATGATGCAGAGTGCACTTGCTAAGGAGAGGAGAGAGCTGAAGCAGGCGACTCGCGCAGCAGAGATGGACTGCATCCCTACCGGTCTCAACAAGCACTGGACAGACCCAATGCCCGATTGTAAGGACCTGCACTACACATTTAATGATCTAGCAAACACTTTATAAATGAGGCTGCAGACTTAAAGCAACATTATGCAAGAATTGGTATTTTTTTGCGACTTGGCGCCCCTACAATTAATGTACATGTGCATTTGTTGACAAGCTAAAGGATTTGGATTTGGTGGACTGACTTGGCTTATGATCAGTAACTAGCGAGTCGACAACTTCACAAGCAACAACACAAGACATAGCAAGCCAGCTAATATTACTTACTAGTCCAACAGCAACAATGCCAGCTCGGTGTCTGTCTTGCAGCCTTTTATTTCTCGAAGCTCTCGCCAACCACTAAAAGCCAGTCAGAGATTTACTCTTGTCTGGCCTCTTGCTCGGTCACTCTCTCTGGAATGAGTGGGCGCCATTCTTCCTATTACAAGGCAGTGTACGTTTGAAGCTGTTATTTAAAGTAAAATAGTTGCATAATGTTGCTTTAAATGTGTGCAACCCTGACAGTGTGATTTTCAAGCATCAGTGGAACAGACCTTTGCCAAAATATTACTTCCAACCGGAAATTAATTAAAAGACAAAATCAATCTATGTTGTGTCAGAGATTTCAAATTTAGAAAATAAAAAGTAACCATCTATCTTGTGCCAGGCCTATTACACTGTTACATTGTTACCATGGCATGGCTGGAGATGATTATCTAGCTTCCCTATGAGTTTTCTCTGGCACACTGAGTCATAATGCACTGTGACTACCGTAGCCTGAGGGGATATCGGAGGCGTTCCTTCCAGCCCTGGTTACTACCTCTGACTCATAGTTTAATACAAAAAGAGCTTGTTGGGAATTTCATTATCATTGCAGTTCATCTTCATTAAATAAAGTAGTAGATTCTAGGAGGATGGGGTGGATCTTGCCGGAACTTTACATCGGTTCTGAATCACTGTTCCTCTCCTGTACAGATGAAGGAAGGCAGATCGCTGCCAACATGAGAGGCATCGGCGCTATGCCTGCTGATCTTCCAGCGTGGAAAAGATATGCCTTCGGAGGGAACCAGGTGTCGTATGGCAAGAAGACAGAACTTTCCATCCTGCAGCAGAGAGAGAGTCTGCCTATTTTCAAGCTTAAGGAACAGCTCATTCAGGTATGAGCACATTACTGGTTTATTAGGCACAAAGATGAAGGGGAGCTGATAGAGCAACAAGATCTGGACCCACAGTACAACCTACAACATGTACATCTACCCAATGAGCAATCAGTGCACCCATGTTTTTCTTTCTCAAGTCTTTATTAACACACTTAAATACCTAACCAATTCACTCTTTCTCTTGACAGGCTGTCCACGATAATCAGATCTTGATTGTAGTTGGAGAAACTGGGTCCGGTAAGACCACACAGATCACTCAGTACCTGGCGGAGGCAGGCTACACCGCCCGGGGGAAGATTGGCTGTACACAGCCCCGTCGTGTAGCTGCCATGTCAGTGGCCAAGAGGGTCTCTGAGGAGTATGGTTGCCGTCTAGGCCAAGAGGTGAGCGATCTTCTTAATCTGCGCAAGAAATTCTGAATGAGAGCCTTTCCTCTCTCCTGTAGCATTTATCCATTTCAAATGAGTTGCAGTTTTTGTAAGATGTCAGTTTGCCTGTTTTGTTTTTTTTTACCTTCATTTTAGGTAGGCTACACCATTCGTTTTGAGGACTGCACCAGTACAGAGACAGTAATCAAGTACATGACCCATGGTATGCTGCAAAGGGAGTGTCTGTTGGACCCAGACATGAGTCAGTATTCCCTCATTATGCTAGATGAGGCCCATGAGAGAACAATCCACACCGATGTGCTCTTTGGCCTTCTCAAGAAGGTACTTTACATCCTACAAACCATACAATATCTTTTAAAGAATAGTAAATGACCTAATTCCACACCAACAATGTGATTTCACATACAATAACCTCCTCTGTCTCTTTCAGACGATACAGAAACGCAAAGACATGAAGCTGATCGTGTCCTCTGCTACACTGGATGCTGTCAAATTCTCCCAGTATTTCTTTGAAGCGCCCATCTTCACCATCCCAGGAAGAACTTTCCCAGTGGAGATCCTCTACACCAAAGAACCTGAGACCGACTACTTGGATGCCAGTCTCATCACTGTTATGCAGATCCATCTAACCGAGCCCCCAGGTACGGCTGTGTCAGAAACAGGAAACCTAGACATGTCTCTATAGGACAAAAGGAATTTGATTTTTTTATTTTAAAAAGCATTCCTTTTCTCCCTGTCCTCTGTCCAGGTGACATCCTGGTGTTTCTGACTGGACAGGAAGAGATCGACACCGCTTGTGAGATCCTGTATGAGCGAATGAAGTCACTGGGGCCTAATGTTCCTGAACTGATTATTCTGCCAGTTTATTCTGCCCTGCCCAGTGAGATGCAGACCAGGATCTTTGATCCTGCACCCCCTGGCAGCAGAAAGGTAATAAAATGCACCAGATAAGATTAACGCTGTGAGTTGTTGGCCATTTTTAGAGAGCGAAACCAGTTCTTTTACTCCTGATCTTATTCAAGTTCCAAAATGACACTGAATTTACGTACATTTCATTATGTGATTAAATCCCCTAATTTTCATGCCACTGTCTTTCTTTGATAGAATTTGAATATATTTACCTTTTGGTGGCTTAAAATCTTTATTTGCATCTAAAGTTCAGCACAGAACAAATCATACACCTTAAAGAGTCATTAATTTATGATGCTCTCATTTTTGTTTCGGATTACCACCAGGTCATCATTGCTACAAACATTGCTGAGACGTCTCTGACTATTGATGGAATCTACTACGTGGTGGACCCCGGCTTTGTTAAACAGATTGTGTATAATTCCAAGACGGGCATCGACCAGCTTGTGGTGACCCCCATATCACAGGTTATACATTATACACAATCCTTATAATTTGGAAGTAAACATTTGTCCTACTTGGCTTTTTATCCTATGCTGAAAAACTGAAAAGGCTTCATTGGTTATGATTTGATAGATGGACATCTCTGCACTACACAATCCTTTAAAAACTCCCTCATCTGTTTTCAGGCCCAGGCCAAGCAGAGGGCAGGCCGAGCCGGCAGAACAGGCCCAGGGAAGTGTTACAGACTCTACACAGAGAGAGCCTACAGAGATGAGATGCTTGTATCCAATGTGCCTGAGATCCAGAGAACCAACTTGGCCAGCACTGTGCTGTCTCTGAAGGTAATGTACTGACTTTTTCTAACACCTCCATGAATCAGACCAGAGAGCATACTAGTTGTCTTTCTATGGAAGCTCTATGTCAATCAGCTTAATGTCAAACTCCGTTGATTTGCTCTTTGATAATTTTGACTGTTAAACTCTGAAAGTTATTGACACTGTCATAAGTCAGAAAAAAGAATGCAGGAAAGTTAAGCACAAATGGAGAAAAAGTCATCTTCAGATGGCATCTTTAAAGAGAGGGTTAGTATTTACAATTCTGAAATAAATAAGGCTGGTGGGATTATCTGGTACAGTCCTCAGTTGGTTCAGATCATATCTTGATGGCAGAAGCTATGTTGTTGCCACTGGTGATCATAAATCTGAGCAGATCAACATGACATGTGGAGTCCCCCATGGTTCGATTCTTGGGCCACTATTATTCAACCTTTACATGCTCCCTCTTGGTCAAATCAATAACGTTGCTTATCACAGCTATGCAGACGACACTCAGATTTACTTGGCTCTTTCACCAAGTGACTATGGTCCCTTAGACTGACTCTGTCAGAGAACTGAGCACATTACTACTGTTACACTGGCTTCCAGTTACTTATAGAATAGATTTTAAAATGCTACTGCTAGTCTATAAATCACTCAATAATCTTGGGCCATAATACACTTCTGGTCTCCTTGAAAAATATAAACCTAGTAGGGCCCTTAGAACTTTAGGAAGCGACTGGTAGATCCTTGAGTCAGAACCAAACAGGGTGAAGCTGCTTTTAGCTCCTATGCTAAGCTATGCTATGCTTTCAAATCTAAATGAAAAACTCTGCTGTTCTCCTGTGCCTTTGATTGATTGGTTTCTCTACTGTACTTTAATTTCCTTTCTTGAATGTTGTTCTGATGCTTTTCTTTGCCAATGTAAAGCGCTTTGAATTCCCTCTGTGTTTTATGATATATAAATAAAGTTGCCTTGCCTTGTGATGAATGATGCATGTCATTATAAATTTTAACCTGAACATTATTCTTGACTTTGTTGCCCAGTTATTATTTTCTTTCAGGCATTACTATTATTGTCAATGTGATTTCCCCCCCCCTTTTCCCCTTTGCTCCCCTCCCCTCCCCAGGCCATGGGTATTAATGACCTCCTGGCATTTGATTTCATGGACGCTCCTCCAATGGAGACTCTGATCACAGCCATGGAGCAGCTCTACACTCTGGGAGCTCTGGATGATGAAGGCTTACTCACACGGCTGGGGAGAAGGGTGAGGAGAGTAGTAAAATCTATGTACTCAGTCAGATTGTTGCATTATAACCTTGAAATGGCATTGATGATACAGCTGCATTTACTCGTATAATCTGTGCAGTATTAAAGAAGTGCTTTAATGACCAAGTGAGTACCTAGACTTATTTTTGAATAATAATAATAATAATAATAATAATAATAATAATAATAATAATAATAATAATAATAATATAGAATAACATTTGATTTACACCTGTCTCTGTGGTTCAGATGGCGGAGTTCCCCCTGGAGCCCATGCTGTGTAAGATGCTGATCATGTCCGTCCATCTTGGCTGCAGTGAAGAGATGCTCACCATCGTCTCCATGTTGTCTGTTCAGAACATCTTTTATAGACCAAAGGTATGTGGCTAATACACAACAGCAGTCATACCGACCAGATTAGACTTCAGTCAGAATGACTTCTGTAACATACGCAGAAAATTACTTGATTCATGATCAGACTATTTAACTGTTTTCTCTCCAAATCCTTAAAGAAAAAACATAATTAAAGCATTCTTCAAGGGAACAATGTGGTAAAGCTTAAAAACCTTTGTGAAATAATACATATCAGACTCAATGCTTCGTCCAGAGACACACAAAAACGAAATTCAATCCTTCCGTTTTCAGGACAAACAGGCCCTTGCTGACCAGAAAAAGACAAAGTTCTTCCAGCTTGAGGGAGACCACCTCACGTTGCTGGCTGTGTACAACTCCTGGAAGAACAACAAGTTCTCCAACCCCTGGTGTTTCGAGAACTTCATCCAAGCCCGCTCCTTGAAGAGAGCTCAGGACATACGCAAGCAGATGCTGAGCATCATGGACAGGTAGTGAATTCAACTGTGTTTCAGCCCATGTGTTTTATTTATCTCAGTGTATTTCAGTGTTTTGTTTTGTTTGTTGAGAATGGAAAAATGGAAATTGAACTGTTTCACTGAGTAACACTGATCATTTTTTTTCATAGACCACATTTGAACTCATATAGTGTGGAAATTACTGTAATCATAGTAATTGATACATAAAAATATGCAGCAATGTATTTAAATGCATGCCAGGCTTGGAGAAAACCAATCATACAGTATTTAACCTCATTCAAATATAGTCTTTACATGATGTCTTGTGAAAAAACTACATTTTGAATACATATTGAGTGCAGTATACAAATATTAAACAACACTAAATGTTCCTTAGACACAAGTTGGACGTGTTATCTTGTGGAACAGCTACGATGCGGGTGCAGAAAGCTATTTGCAGCGGTTTCTTCAGGAACGCTGCCAGGAAGCACCCCCATGATGGGTACCGTACCCTGATTGACCAGCAGGTGGTGTACCTCCACCCCTCCAGCACTCTCTTCAACCGCCAGCCAGAATGGTAAGTCCTGATTGTACGCTGCAGGGCTGATTTGAGGAATGGTCACATCTGACATTGTCGACAAGATTTTAATCCATATCCCACAAACATCATTTGGGCCTTGGAGCTGCTGTTGTGTGAGTATATAAACTGTATGGATTTCTTGTGTAATCATTATTATTGGTGAAATGATTAGTCTATAAGTCCACCGAAAATGTATCAACTCAAGTCAACAGGGTTCCCACAGTCATGAAATTAGAAAAACTGTTTTCCAGGCCTGGAAATGCTTTGAAATTAACAGAATGTTAATGAAGTTTTGAATATACATTGTTTTGGCTATTGTTTAAAATATGTTCATAAAAATCCCAGAACATGTCTAACGTTACAAGAAATACGTTCCTTGTATTACTAATTTAAAATCTAGTGCTGCGCTGCGTTGCCGTTGAAACGTCACTAGCATCACGTGATACACATTTTCACTTGAAAAATGTAAAATAGTTGGCAATTAATTTTATGTAAGTTTAATAATTGATTCAATGAATTAATCATTATTAACTGTACTTTGTCTTCATTACACTTCCTGCAGGCTTGTGTACCATGAGTTGGTGCTGACCACCAAGGAGTACATGCGGGAGGTGACCACCATCGACCCTCGCTGGCTGGTGGAGTTTGCTCCGGCTTTCTACAGAGTTGGCGACCCCACACGCCTCAGCAAGCAGAAGAGGCAGCAGAAACTGGAACCTCTCTACAACCGTTACGAGGAACCCAACGCTTGGAGAATCTCCCGCGCCTTCAGGAGACGCTGAAGATTTCCTGTGCCTTACGCTTGTACCAGATACACATACTGTGTAGTGCATACTGACTGAGCCAGCTAATGGCTGACAAAGACACTAGCCAAAGCCAAACCGTTGATCAGACACATGGTAATTAAACCTTAATTAATCGCCTTATTGGAATGTTTTTCACCATATTTAAACTTTCTTAACTTACTCCTGTAATACTTAATTTTTTCCTTGATAGCTATGTCATTACCATTATCAGACATTAACACCTAAATTGGTCCACATTTCCTATGCTGTATTTTCTATGAAATATTTAACATAGGTGATTTTGATTTTTTTTTTTTAATTGTAATCTTGACATTTGTTTTTCATCATTGCAGATAAACACTGGATGCACTTTTATTTCCTACTTCCTCGTAATGATCCCGTCTATGAAATATTTATTCAAAGGCTGTTTCGGTTAAAGGAATAGTTCGACATTTTGGGAAATCTGCTTCTTTGCTTTTTGTCTGTACAGTAAATATGAAGCTGCTGCTTAGCTTAGCTTAGCACAAAGACTGGAATTGGGGAAACAGCTGGACTGGCTTTGGCCAAAGAAAACAAAATCCCTTATTATGCCTTACTAATTAACATGTTGTATTTTGTTTAATCCGTACAAAAACCAAAATCTAAAAATGAGCCAGGCTAGCAGTCCAGTCTTTATGCTAAGCTAAGCTAACCGGCTGCTGGCAGTAGCTTCATATTTACAATACAGACTTGAGGGGTATCAACCGTCTCATCTAACTCTCAGCAAGAAAGCAAATAAACTAACTTTTCCTTTAAACAGCCTGAGAAGTTGAATCACTTAATTATTCACTCATAAAAGGGGGACAAGTTAAAGAATACCCATATGCGACTCATAACATAAACACAGGAAAGAATAGTCTGGACTTCAGTTTGGGTATTATTATTATGGGTATTTATTAAGCAATCTCTTCAACCACAGTCATGTTTATGGATTGAATAGGCCTCAGATGTGAGAGGAATGCAGCTCTTAAAAACAAAAACAAAATCCCTAATGAGATTAATTTAAAACAAAAACACCATAGCCTTATATACAAGTGGATGGGGTGGGCATGTGCAAGAGGTGCAGGGGGTTTCAGGGTGTGTATGATGATGGGTTGGTAACAACAGGAAGATTTCTGAAGGTGGGGAGAAAAGAAGGAGGGAGAGGGCTGGCTTTAGTACATGTAGCCTTTGGAGTAGGGCTGGGGGCCCATGTTTTGGGGGGCTTGTTCCGTGTTGTAGGGCACTCCCTCATCCAGGTGGGACAGGGGCACTGTGTCCTCCTCGTTGACGTAGCGCTCGAACTCAGCCTTCAGGCTGGGCCGCTGATTGTCGGGGAAGGCCAGGGAGATGAGGGCCTCAGGCTCACACACAAACTTGTAAACGTAGCGCTCCCCTGCCACCTGGACAGAGTGGGAATGGCTTGAGTCAGAGGAATGTGTATGGAAAAAACACATTCAGGAGGTGTGCAGACTTTTCAGTTGCCTATTTGAGTCTCATATGTGCGTAACAAATACCTTACTCTCTGTCTATGACTGGCCCAAGTCTATGTGGCTTCTACCTGTTTCGATATCCAGTAAATGACCAGATCTGCATCACAAAAGACGAGTGGATGCTGTGACCCAGTTATCATCTGACAAAAGTTACTCAGCTGTGATTGGTGGTGATTTAGTGGGATTAATCAGTATTTAATTTGATTGGAAAGGTTTTGCAAACTATCTGGACCTAAATCTATTTATAAACCACTAACATTTACAACTGCAGACTTTGTGGATTGCTGTGCAAACCCTTTGGTTGGTGTTGATCTCCAGGGTTCGTACAAAGTCTTGAAAATTTGGAAAATGCTTAATTTTAACCATTATGTTTTAGGTTAGGAATATGCTTGAATTCGAATATACTCCTTGAAAAATGTTTGATTTTCAACATAATCTGGTGTTTCATCATCTACACAATCACTCTGTTGTCTCCTGGCATTTATAGTAACAATTTAGATGTGATGATAAAGGCTTCAAGAGTCTGGACATTTTTGGTTTAGGTACATTGAAAGTGCTTGAATTTTACTCTTAAAAAGCTGTACACACCCTGGATCTCACTCTAGCATGACACAAAGGGATTATTTACAACCTGGCAACCCAAAAGTTGTTTTTATTAATGGATTATAACTGACCTATAAAGCATTAGTAAATGATTAACAAGCCATTAGTTACAACTTCTAAACCCTTGATAGAGGGTGCCTTATAAGAAAGGGGGACCATAGATTGATATAAGTGAACCTGTTACAGTTACCCCACTATGGATACATACAGAGGAGGCACTTAGCAAACATTCAGTTTTGGACACAATACTGGTAAAGACTAAAATATCTCAAAATGAGGACACATTTTAAATGACAAATACAATATGAAAAGGGGTGTGTTTTGTACCTTCTGCATGATTCCCTTCTCGTAGTAATAGCGCAGAGAGCGACTGAGCTTGTCATAGTTCATGGCTGGACGGTTCTTCTGCATGCCCCACAGCCTGGCAACCTGAGGAGAAGGAGAACGAGGAGGCAGAGGAGGGGAGAAGATGGCAGAAAAGGAAATGGCTGTGGTTACACTTCTGGCATAGTTCAGCTTTGGTGAGGTTCATTTAAAGGTGAGGTTATTTACATGCTTTTGAAGGGCTTAAGAATATAGCCTTCCTCAAATGACACGTCAACAGAAGAGAATAGTTTGTGTCAGCGTTTTTTTTTTCTTTTTCCCCTGAAGTTCATATTACCAAAATCCTAATTAGACACAGTTGTGTGCATTTCCACACTGTGACCACTAGGTGTCCTTGGTTACAAGTCAAAGCAATCTCTGCTCTTTAACTCAACAGTATCAACATGCCAAGACCAGGGCGAGTCCCCACATGTGGATTCACTTCCTTTTTATGTAACCCATTACCACTTGAATGCAACCAGAGTCCCACAGTGTTCACAGTGAAATAGGAGTCATGGCTGGTTGTCAGAGGCAGGCCATGAAATCCACTCCCAACCCAAAACTGAACCCTCAGCTGACGAGGGACCACGAGCTCTGATAGAAAATGAGTGTCTCGCAACAACCCCACACAGGCAAGGGAAGGTAAATCAAATCATTTCGCAACAGTGGATGATCTTTCTGTTGACAAACATCCGAGATAGTGGAAGAAACGGGGGGGGCACTGAGAATCATGACTCAGGAAGAGGCAGGTTGTATCCCTCAGTGGCCATCAAGCCAGCAGCCCTGTTTGATCTCTGAGTGTGCTCTCAGCCCTAATTGCTCTAGTAAAACTCTTACCCCATTCATTTTTAATGTACAGTAAAAAGATAATGGAAAACACAGTATAGACCTATCCGTATTAGGACCCACCTAAATGGACGCTGTCTGGTACGTCCAATCAAATTGCAGACTTAAACATCACAAAAATGTCTCGACTAAAGAAATGTGAGGAGGTGAGAGAGAGCGGGGGTGTTGCGATGATTCTGTGATAGCGCTTGTCCTTCATTTATCAATCCAGCATTTCATGTGTTGAATAATGAATGGGGGACTAATGGAAGATGGATCAGAGAATAGACCTATGAGGAAAGTGGCCAAATCTCACTTCTAATCGCTCTGATCTAGGTAGCGCTTTAAAACCCTGCTAACATAAATTCATTCCGAGAATAACTCCTGTGCTGCCCTTATCAGATTTATATTAGCGTCATGATCCCTATCCACACTTCTCCACTATCTGTGGATGCGGAAGTACAGTAGTACCAACTAAAAATAGTGCTGATGCATTTTAAATGGTATCCCTTTAATTCAAACATTTAAGTTGATAATATTACTACAGTTCTACTGCAACTATGGCCTAGAGAACCTACAGATGCTCTTACACTATTCAACAGTACTGAGCAAGAAAATCATCAACATCGTACACTTTTTTTGCAATAAACATGCCTTCCTTTTTTTGTTTGAATTCACACCAAGCAGCCACCAAAACCTGACACAAATGCATAATCGCCTTAAGATGTACCATTAATCACTGCTAGATGCTTTCTACAAAAAAATTGCTCCGACTGTAAAGAAGTCAATTAAAAAAGTACCAACTTTTTTCTCAAAATATAAATTCAATACATTTTTTTCCCCCACAAAAGGTTATGGCCTCAATAGCTAACCGACAGCCCCCATGCTAATTCATTGAAACATCTTGAACAGAGGTATGATAGAGAGTGTATTTGCTTGTTTGACTGACAGGAGTCTCAGCCTGTCACTCTGGATTTTCTGGCTCCAATAAACACCAAGACGTGTGCGAGCTGTAAACCCAAATTCAAGCATCAACATGTAACTTTAGATCTAGATCTACAGATGAAGTCACGGCCTCTAAATTAGTGTGGTCCCCCGTCTATGATTGTTACTCATTACTCATGATACAGTGAAGGATCTGCTTTAAACAGGCAGAATGCTGCACCTGTTCACCCAAATGAAAGTATAAATAACTTTGTGTTTAAAATACTGTAATTAATCAATGAAATTCTGTAAGACAGCACCTCTACTCCTACCGTTTGGGCACAGCATTTTCCCGTTAATGTTATCTCAAAGGAAAAAAAACAAACAGATAGGTTCAGACGTACCTCTTCAGGTTCAATGAGTTTGAACTCCATGCCGCGGCCGGTCCACGCGATGAAGTGGGCATTGCCCGGGTCGTCCAGCAGGGCCACCAGGAACTGCCAGAGCTGCAAAGAGCCACGGCGCTGGTAAGGTGTGCCCTCACGGAAAACACCACCCCCCTCCTGCTTCACCTCACCTGGAACAAGGAGAAAAGAGACTGGAGGTCAGCTTATGGCCTATGATCATGTACGACAAATTTTTGTATAACAAATGGACCAGAGTTACTGAATCTGACCAGCTTATGATGCAATTTAAACATCTCTGTAGCTTCAGTTGCACCGTGGTTTACCCACAGCCAAGTTAATTTGATATCTGATACATTTTCAGCACATTAATCTGCATGTAGACCATTAAGATTGAATCATTAAATTGGGGTCTAAAAATGGTTATATTACATGTACAAACAAGGAAAATTTGACTAATAACAGCTGGGAAGTATCTGAATTCTAGTGGGGCCAGAACATCTAATCTTGATGTCTCATGTTTGCATACTGACGTAAACTGAATCAAATGCTCATTAACAATGGCTTATCAAACTGACAACTAAAATGGCAGCAGAGTGTTTAGCTGAGACAGAAATAGGACATTTTTAGGGAGATTTTAGGGCACTGAGAAAAAAATTGAAAGTAATACAGAGCACACAGATATTCAAATCAAGAACAAGATGCATACTACTTGTAAAAGAAATAAAAGCAATAAATGATTACTGGATGACGCAACGTGGAGGTAAATGGACACTGATTCGTGTTTGGTTCCTGGTTGTTTATTGGTTACTGGATATGTTGTACACAAGTGTGGGAACATGAGATGCTCAGCTAAGTTACTGCTGTTGTCTCTCAGAGAACTTGCACACTTCACTGGTTCAACCAGTGCTGACACCCTCAGGCTCTCCACTCAATCTCCTTTAGCGTCAATCACCAACACCAACAACACCATGGGAAACTGCTCTCACCGTGACAGAGGAGCCCTACATCATATGTGCGGCGAAACCAAACCCATTAACTAAGCTTCTGAGTACACAAAGACCCATGTACCTCTTACACAAGGATCCCTGACGTCAATATAAGATGATAGTCAGGTATAGAGATTGGAGTAGGTGGCTGTATGGCTAGTGTTTCTCTCCTATACCTGCTGTCATCCAGCTAACGCCTCGCCAAGTGGATTGCGGTGTGCAAATGAAATTGTGTGTGAATGCGGAGGGATTATGGGTACAGCAGGCTCACCTTCGAACTTCTCTGGAACCACACGGGAGTCATTTTCAAACAGATAGCCTGGGAGACAAAGGCACAGTTGTGTTAGAGTTTCAAGGGGCCTTGATCTTAGCACAACTAGGTTGTTCATTTCGGGATCTGTGCCAAGCTTTGAATACCATCCTAACAAAATACAAGGATCTATTCACGCATTGAATAACGTTAAGCCAATAAGTGTGTACTCTACTTTTACAAAAGTAGACTAGAGCACTTCAGTAACAAGGAGAGGATTTCATATTGGAAACATTTTTAAGAGACTTGAATCTTTGCTACCAGTTTCAGGGCCAGTGAACTTATTCTAACATCTTCAGGAGTCACTTTAAAGCTGTCATATGCTGAACATAATTATAATGAATAAGACTTTGAATGACCCAAAATGGTGTAACAAACAATGAGAGTGAAGGGAAGGATTGTTTTCCTTTTTTGCTGGGGAAATAGTGTTCTTTTTCCAGGAGTTATGTTTATTCAGGGATTCTTGAGGCAGGGGTGAGGCGACAGCCTCTGCCAATGGAAACATAGACACACCGCTGGTTAGCCAATGGAAACACGGACACTCTACGCCGGTTAGCCAATGACCGCAGAGCTCTAACCAGCGAAGGCTCAATGTAGATAAAGTATTGGAGAGGGGGAGATTGGTTACATGCAATTGCTATGTTGACATCACTATGATTCCTTCCACTGAATAACAACTATAATTTGGCAGAGGCCTCTATAAGGAGCAAAATATGAAGGTTATCACAATAAAAGTCGAACAGGAAATGAAAAAATTCACATTACCTTCATTGCTGTGCTGGGGGTTTGGGTAGCCCTCATTGTGGTGGTACATAGAGGGACATCCAGGCACATCTGTAACAGAAACACAAATAGCTGTAGGTCAAAATGTAGTTTGTTTCAGCAGTTTAACAGTGATAAACACAATGCATAACAATAGGATAATTGTCCATCCATTCTCTGAAAAAACTGTTTCCTAATTTGCCCAGAAACAGGAATTTGATTTGTGGCCAAATCCTGTGTGTTTTTATCAACCATTAACTGTGTGGCAGTATAGAAATTGCTCACAGGCGGTTAATGTTGAAGAATAATCACTTTGAGTAAATCTGATCATGAGTTCAAGTGAATAAAAACCCTATAGGTACTGCTTACTAAGCCAACATCGGCTTGAGAACGTGGGTGTATTATATGGATATTTTGTGTGATCACCCTGAGCATTGCAAGGACAAACGCTGCATTTATCATATCACTTCTCTTGTCTCTGGTGGTATTTTTAGGCCATGAGCAAGCACCTTCACCAGACCAGAAAACTGGTACAGTATACAGTGTCTGCACTTTATCTGGGCACATCATTGACTGGCTCAAATAGATGCATTCACCGAAATAGATTTTATATTCCCCATCATAAACCCTCAAGCAAAATTCTCTGCAAGTTGGAACGCTTGTAAAGCACATTTATGTTATAATGAGTTCTGCAACCTGAGGAGTGTTGCTAAGGGTTTTATCCTGTGACTGCTCCGCTCACCTTTGTGTTTGTGCGTTTGGATGTTTTTCTTTGGCTGTCCGTGAATAAAAAACAGGCGTGTCACTGACTATTCTATAGTGTGTTTGTCTGTTTTTAAACCGTCTGTCAACTGTCTGACCAAGGCAAGCAAGAGCATAAAAACTGAAAGGTGCAGCTCTTTGCCTCTGGCTCTGGACGTGACTCACTCCTGGGGAATGCAGCTGCAGCACTGTGACTGTGATAAGATGCCACTGGGGAAAATCAAACCCTCCATTCTGGGGCAGCAGCACTCGATCATACTGTAAATAATATGTCTGCCAGCGATGGCAGTCTCCCACCCGGGAGGGATGGGTAGATCGGTTGTGAGAGCACTGGGGTTAATTGTCTACTGAGTGGCATGACCATTTTGTGTTATTCATGCGACACAATAGCAGTGATTAAGCCATGGAATGCCAATTTCTATGCGAAACTAGGAGTCTCATTCTCAAGCCTGCTTTTAAAACGAGACTGTAGACTTGTGGCATTTGGCTTTCATTGTTCACATTGCAGACATTAAAAGAAAACACAGGTGTTGTTGTCTTTACACGCTATTTACTTCAATACACATCTTTTGTATGCTCCATTACCTTTTTCACCATTACATGCCCATGACTTTAGAATTTGGGACACGTTTTCTTTCAATTAAATAAATGACCAGAAATAAATGGCATTATAAATCAGCAGCAAATAAACGACACTCATTCAAGCTAATTTGGCAGTGTTGCCTTTATAAACCATATTAATGCCTATGTGTTGTTTGCAGGGTGAATTCATTCAAAAACTCTTTAACACAAATTATCCAATTCACTGCCTGAAAGAAACTGTCTGCAAATGAAATATACATTGCTCCATTTAAATAGTGGTGGATTAAGGTTTCACATTTATACTGATGTTTTTAAATTGGATTTACTCATGACTAATCCCTTTTAATAAATTGTTTTTATTTATGTCTTCTACGTACATCATTCTTTTTATATGCATAATTCTACACACTGTTCACAGAGAAGCTGTGCTCAAGGAGACCATTAAGGGAGGACAGAGTGTCACCCTGTATTATCTCATGAAAGGTGTGGAGCATTGTATAACTGTCTACAAAAGGATGATAAACTCTGATCTTTTACGTCTGATCTGCCTCTGCAGTCGGTCAAACTCATATCAGAGACACTTCTGAGGAAACCCCACCTAATTCAACCTTCTCCTCCTCCTCCCCCCAGCAGTTATCCGCAGAAAAACATCCTTTTGTACTTTCCCTATTTCTTTCTCAAGGTTGTGCGATTCCTTGTCACAGTGCTATCCGGTCGCCCTATCAAAGGTGCGAGTATAAAAACATAGAGAGTGAAAAGATTAGGTTGCTTTTCCTAGGGTTTTTTATTATGCAGAAAGTATGCTGGTTTCAGCGCTGGAAGGCATGCTTTGTAGCCATCCACTAAAGTGCATGTGGGACCTGTGGGAATCTCAACAATAGCTTTTCTGCTCTAAGTCCTATAGCAGCTTTAATACAGGTGAATGAGGACACACTGTATGTGGAGTGTTATATTTCTCACTACTTGTTTTAAATTCAGAGAGGCAAGCAGAGGAGCTGGTTTCTGTGCTCTCCAGTGGTAGGGCTTGTTGTTAAAGCGCCCGAGCTGGCTACCCCACCCTGTACCCCCCGTCACCCCCCACTCCCTCCCCTCACCCTCTCCCAAAGCCCAGCCAGTGAGAGGTTCAGGTTACTGCGGCCACGCTCATTTTTCCATTATGAGTTCATCTGCCTGCAGAAAAAGGAAGCCGCTGGTGCAACCTGAAACCCTGGAGCACTCCATCAGGGACTCTAGTCTTTCCAGTGCCCTCCATTTTCTCAATGAAATTCCTCTGCCTCTCTCTCACAGAGAGCGGTGGGGGGAGGGAGGGAGGGAGAGGGGTAAGGAAGGAGGGAGGGAGGGAGGGAGGAGTGTAGCTGCAGCAGAAAAAAAATACTTTTTTTCCTTTTCTTTGCAAAGTGTCAGAGAGTTGAAAGGAGGAGTTTTGGAGGCAGGGAGGGAGTCGGGTAGGAGTCTAGATACAGTGAAGAAGTTTGTTTGCCTTTTGGACATTTTGTTCTTGAGTTGGCTGTGCACACTGGGGAGGGTTTGTCTTCAAAGGGACTTTTTTGAGGCAGATTGCAATGCCAAATAACCCTTATAAATAATCCTAACCATTGTCAAGATTCTAGTTTAAGTTCACAGGCACACAATGTATTTGCCACACTCTCTTAAATGCTAACATTTGATTTTATGTACACAAATTAAACTCACGTAAAAGCCAAAAACTGACTTCTCCTGCATCATCATTTTTAAATACAGTGACGTTAGTCTGTATCACTTACCAGGTTCGTAGGTGTAGTCTGTGGGCTCCTGCTTAACCATCATGTGGGCTGGTGGGAACCTGTGTGGGTGTGAGTGTGGATGTGGGTGGGGATGAGGTCCGTGCCCGTGCCCGTGTCCCGGTCCGCTCCCGTGCCCAGGTCCCGCCATGTGAGCTGCCCGCTCATACAACGGGTCTAGGTATTCTTGCTTAAAGCTTTGCTGCAGGTAGGGCATGCAGGGGTCAGAGTGCTGCCGATGATAACCTCCACCACCGCCACCTCCGCCCCCTGGCCCTCCACCCCCGCCTCCTCCAGCTCCACTGCCACCATGTCCCGCAGGAGCAGATGGCATGCGCTGAAAGGCCTGTCCTGGTGGTGGGAACTGGGGGCACATGGGGTCTCCTGAAGGGCCCTGATACCTGGAACTGAGAAATGAGATACAGCAGCTCATTTCAGGATCTCATATACAGTATATATATTAGTGAATGCAATATGCAACTCTAAAATAATATACTTGTTTCTAAACTGAGCTGTTTTGACTCATGTTGCATGTTATAGATTTTACTGTAACTTAAAGAATTCTACACATCATTTCATGATAGTTTATAGTTTAAGTTTATGAAAAAAAAAGTGTAATATAAGCATATGACCACCATGTCTACAGTTAAAATGTCACTGAGTGGTTTCTAAGCATCCACTCAGTGCTTAGAAACCATCTGCTGTTCTGCATAATAATATGATTTCTTTAAAAGTACTGGTAAAATATCACGCATGTGGTAAAATGTCAACCACAGCTGCTGCTAAGACTTATGTGGCGTGTCACCTGGCGTTGATGGGGTAACTGTTGCTGGGCAGTGGCTGGGAGGTGGCAGCAGGGTTCATGTAGCCAGCATCGGGCCGTCCGGCCGTGGCAGGTTTCGGGGAGTAATGCTGCTGCATGGGAGACATGGGGGTCCCTGGGCAGGAGCTCTTGGCTCCTCCTGCAGCCCTTTTCTGCTCATAGGCACTATAAAACATGGACACACTCATGAGGACATGCATAAATACACGTTACAACAGGATTCTACTGGGGAGAGGTGCTATACTATTTGTTTTCAGTCAATACAACAAACAGAACTAATGGTGGGGGGTTTGGTGGTCAAAGCATGTGGTCAGTGTTTTATCTGTGCTGACTAATACATGACAGCTGACCAGTGCTGGGTCATTAGACATAAGGATAACTGTTATTACTGAGAATGGTAAAATAAAGTCACTCTTGTTTCATTTCTTCTGCCCTTGGTAACAAAGGATGTCAGTAAAGAGACAATAAATCTGCCTATGTATCAGTGCCCTAATACAATTAGAAACATTTTCCAAATAAGAGCTAAAAAAACAAAGAAAAAAGCTGGAAGCCTGGTACAGACAAGAATTAAGAGGAGGAAAGAGAAGCCTCTTCTTTGCTCTTGCTCTGAGAGAAGAGATGAGAAACCAGAGACTATATGATTCCCCATACAAGTAAATCATTTTGTAATGTGTACAATAATACACTGGTTTAATGCTGGGTTGGTCCACCCAAATTACCAAAAAACATATTTTCTCACTTTCCTTTAATGGTATCTAGCCATGCAGATTTTGGTTTTATTTGTTTTGACATATCTGTCTCTGAGATTTCTGCCGCTGCCTCAATGCAATGAACAGAGGATGAACAGAATTTTGTTTGTGGTGCTGTGGTGTGTTGTAAAATGACCTTACTGTGGACAGTTTTCAGTGGAACAACTTACTAGTGAAGAAATAGTTTCTCTGAAAACAGTTATCAGCATGTTGTGTGGATTATCCAGTGTAACAGTGACTCTGATTCTTTTTTATTTGAGCTGTGAGCAACACAATCAATATACCATTCACCTTCACTGTATTGGGGTAGAGGCAAAATCTCAGACGAAAATTTTAAACCCTGAAATACACCGAAACCACTAGAGGTAAGTAATAAAATATGTTTTTTGTTTTGTAATTTGGGTGCACTGGTCCTTTGAAACGCCTTAAGGTTTAGGGACTGCGAGGTACTTTAAAAGACCAACAACATACTACCACACAACATGTAGTTTAGCACTTCCTGGAGGTACCTGGCATAAAGGCACTGCTCTCCATTGGGGTAGCTGAAGCTCTGCTTGTGGCTACAGGACTGGCTGGGGTCGGAGCCCGGGCTCTGCGGTTCCTTCTTGATAGTGACTGGAGGGCTGTGAAATGCCACCGCTACAAGAGACAGTAAACAGAAAACAGAGATGAGGGTTGGCACACACACACACAGCGGGATTTGTATATTCTTTTCCCATTCAGCCCTGCCCCGATACTACTGTCGTTAAGCTCAAAGGCAAAAGCAAATACTTGTGTCTGCACAGGAATCTCTTTTACGTGCCAGCCCAAAATGCTTAAGTGACTGTCAGCTGCAAAACACAGGGCAGCAGACAGACACGTATAAACACACACTTAGATACACACTGAGGCACACAAAAACACACACGCTCACACACGACTGCATTCCAGCAGTCATTTGGAAGCCCAAAGTGTCCTCGCCCACTTTTCTTCACTCTTCCAGACACAACAGCAGCCAAAACATCCTCTGTCAAAGTCAAGCTTAAAGCTAAACAACTCTACGGGCCAGAGAGATGTCTGTGAACTGATGAAAGCCAATGTCACACCTCTGTTAGAACAGCATATACACTGATTCTGTGTCTCTGCATTCTTTCCTATCGGTATCCAGATGTTGGCCATCGCTTGCAAGCTTTGCTTTTCACCTTTGAGTAAAGAGGGTAACATAAAATAAAAGAAAGGACAGAGTGTGATAACCCAATAATGCCACGTATTCCCTCAAAGTCCAAAATATTTAGCAACATTTTTGCCATTTCATGTTACCCCAAAGGCATCTGTCTATCAAGCAGGACTGCTGGAGGGGACCTTTGCCTTGATGGCCACAGAAACCACCCAAAGTGGAGCTTCAAACTGTGCCGAGGGCTTGTGTTTATTATGTGAGGGGAGGTTTTCACCCGGAGAAACTGTACAGGATGTTTTTCTGGTCCCGACAGGGTAAACAGCAGCAGCTGTGCACTTCCAGCTGGGGAGGCCTGTATTTATGTGTGTGCATGAGTGTGAGAGTGCGCATTTGTGTGTGTGTATTAATCTCGGCTAGTCTGTATCCATGTGTGCGCTTGTGAGTGTGTGTATGCAGAGGGTGTGGAGCTGACGGAGCAGGCCACACTGAAAGCTCAGCCCAGGTAATTACATACTGTCGTCCATTCACAAAAAAGGAGGAGAAAGAAAATGTCTGGCTGACTGAATAAGGCCAGAGATGACTGCTCCACTAAGGCGAGAGATAGAAAGTGAAAAAATGAAGGAGGAAGGATAGAGTGAGCAAAAAGTGAGAAAAGATTACAGTGACATAAACCACAAACAGCCTTGAGGATCTGCTGGATTTTCCCGCAACTCTTAAAATTTAAGAAGTTGGCTGAAAGTAGTCCTTGGAATAAAAAGCAAAGATTTCGAAGGGTTTCATTTAGTGCTGAGTGGATTAGTTGATCGACAAAAAGTTAAACAAAATAATGACAATCCATGAATCATTTAAGTCATTTATAAAAGGTAAAAATGCTACATTCACCTGATTCCTGCTTCTCAAATGTGAGGATTTGTTCTGATTTATATCATTGTAAATTGAATATTTTGAGTTGTTAGTCGGACAAAACAAGAAAATTTAAGGCGTTGTTTGGGTTCTGGGAAATTTTGATTTTTCATTCATTCATTTTTTGACAATTTACAGACAATTTAAGCCCTAGTTTCATTTTTCTTCTTTTTACATGTATTACAAGTACACTTTTTTCAGTTGGTATTCAAAATGAGACTGAGTAAGTAGTGATGACTATGGGATCAAACAGCTTTGGTGGGTTGTCATTCATGAACACCTACATAATCTTGTGTTCTAAAAAGTTTTAAAATGTAAGAATTCATGTGGCCTTTGACTGAGAATGAGAAGAACATGTTGAAAATGAGTCTAACAATCAAACAGCGCTGCTCATCATCATAGCTATCCTATTTTTGGTCTGTACTCACTCTCCCATGGCAGGCAGGCAGGTGAGGAAGTGTTGGCTTTAGCAGAGGATCAACAGGATTAGAGAGCATTTACCCAGATTTCCCAGACAGACGCGATGGGATTCCAGCCTCCTTTAAGTCTCCGACAGCTCGTCTGCTAGTACACAGAGGGTGGCACATGACTGCCGCTCTAATAATACTAGTGTGTTTGTCTATTGACATTCCCCCCTTTCTCTGCCATGGTCATGAACTGCAAACAATCCTCAGAGTGTACACAAGCCCACTCACAGTGCAGCCAAGTAGAGCCACTAATGCGATTGGCAGGAATATTGCCCTTGATGTGGCTCTTGGTTTATGAGGATGTTCCATTTCAAACAGTCCTGCCTGGGAACAGCGTCAGCTGTAGATGGAGGGGTCTGCATATGTGTGTGTGTTTGAGCTATTTGTGCGTGACCTTTCTGGAATATTAATTAATCTGGTAAATGAGCATCAGGCAGCTTTTTGTGTTTGTGTATTTGCCTGTGATTATGATTGCTGTCTGTTGCATTGCATGCGTTTCCAATTAGATAGAGATGGTTGATGTTCCGATTAACAAATTCTCAAACAAGGATACACCAATTTATAAAGCTAAGAATCAAAGAACCAAAGAGAAAATTGAGAAACTCAACACAAGTATGATCCTTAAATTCTGAATTAGCTTGTGATTTTGATTAATAAAATACATTTGAACAAGACTAAGAGTCTACAGCCATGCTAGCAGCTCTGTGAGGCTGCACGTAGGCTTTGAGCTAAATCCTAACATGCTCACAATGACAATGCTAGTGCGCTGATGTTGAGCAGGTATAATGTTTACTATGTTTGCCGTCTTGTTAGTGTGTTAGCATGCTAACATTTGCTAATTAGCACTAAACACAAAGTACAGCTGAGGCTGATGGGAATGTCACTGCAAGTATTTGGTCATAAACCAAAGTATTTAACAAATAAAGAATTTGACCTGATAGTGGCGCAAGGTTAAAAGTCAGGGTCCACCAAACTTATTACAATTCATCCTGAGGGGGGCATGAAAGCATGAACCAAATTTCATGGCAATCCATCCAATAGTTGTTGAGATATTTTACTCAAAAATACAAATGTGAACCTCATGGTGGTTCTAAAGGAAAAGTCAGAGGATCCCCAACATCATTAAGATACATCGTCTGGGAACCATGAGTGTCTGTACAAAATTGTGAGCCAATCCATCCAGTAAATGTTGAGCTACTTCACTATATAAGTTAAAATGTTAGATGCTAGATGAAAGGTCAGGGGATCACCAAAATCATAAGGATTCATCCTCTGGGGATCATGGATATTTGTACCAAATTTCATGTCAATCCATCCAATAGTTGTTGAGATATTTCAGTCAGATGGACCGACATCGCTATCTCAAAAAACATAATTTGGGAATTAATCTAACATCCAGTTCCAAGAAGAGTCCTTAAATTAAAACAAACTCAGGTCTCCACCAACTATTACAGTAAATCTCCCTGTCCAAATGATGTCAAATTTGCTGCTAAAGTTTATAAGATGGTGGCAGTCTTGTAAACGGATCCAGGGAGAGTTATGTTCTTCAGGTTCCCTTCTCTTCCTGCTTTTATTTGGGGCAATATGACCTCCTCTAACTGCTTTGTTAAATGTTACATCACCCTTTCACAGAGATCCTCATATTTCATGGCTTCTTTTCTACACCGAGGGGGAGGGTTGGTTCATAAACTTAAGCAGAGTGTGAGGAACCTGAAAGGTGTTTAGAAGTGAAAAGACAGATACAGTACAAGCAGACAATTTTGAGATAGCGCAGAAGTGTGTACAGACACGTATATGAGTATTTATACATGCACTTTCTCCTTCAGCATTAGGTAGACCGTGGCAGATTCCCAGCACCTCCTAAACTGATAAGGTCAAAGGTTTCTTCCTCACTCCAAACCTGTCGTATCTCCTCCTTCCTTATTTTGTGGTTTTCTTTACCGTCTCCCATTCACTCCCTATCCTAAGCGCTGCATATAGAGATGACCCCCAGCTAAAGGCAGGGTGGAGATGGACTTTTACATATGTAAATGTTGGCTCTTAGAGGGGGAGGATGCAGGGTGAAAGGTGATGGTCATGGTTGAGTGCTTTAGGAAGTAGAGGGATCATTACATGGGGGGGTCCCATTCAACAGACACCCACCACAAACAAATCGCAGGAGCCCCCCCCTACACAGATACTTTTCTCCACACAATGGGCCCCTTAGCTGAGCCATACGGAGGTAGTGCGAAAATGTTGGGAAACACTATCAGATTCCAATGGGATTTCTAAAAAACACAATCAGCGCTGACAGAGAGATATACTATAACAGCTTGCACATAAATAAGGATGATGGTGATACATTCAGATTACAGTACTACAAATTTCATAAAAAAATAAAAATTGTACGCCTTTTGTGAGAACCTAGATTGGCATTGAAAGAAACAAAATACAGGGATTAAACCTTCATGTATAGCAATCAAAACATCACTTGTGAATGAGCTGTTTCAAGCAGTTGACAAGACCTCACTATGAACTCCCCCATCTTATTTTAGACAGAGTATTTCCTACCATTAAAGGCCCTAGTGTAGGGAAATCCAATCTGAAGACAGCAGTGTATCTGGAGAGTCTTACATTGGATGTTTATGTGCGACTTGGCCAAGTCTTGAGCCTCTGGAAGTCTGCAGCACATGACAGCCTCGCTCACAATAACTCATTGGACATCAGCCCCAGTGTCAAACAGGGTGACTGGATCTCGCTAAACCGAAGAACATGCGAGCGTAACGTAAATACACACTTAATGGGTCCAATCATACAAATAAGATTCAAGTCTTGCTCTCAGAGGAACCATCTCAGGGCTAACTGGAGATCTGGTTCTTATCTCACATGATATGTATTGTACATGTGGCGCTGCAAGCGGCACGAGGCCTCACTATGCTGTACAAACACACTAAAAGCAAGCTGGAAACACATGATAGGCTACACCTGGTTCTCTCCCCTTATGTGGTGACGGATCAATAAAAACAAGGATGCCAATGATGGCACAGTGGTTTTAAAGGTTAAAAAGGAAGGTATTGATTCACATGGGTTGCAAATGACATTAGTTGCTTAGCTGAATACATGGCTCCATTGTGGTGAGAGGGAGGCGTAATGGGGAAAAGCAACAGTGTAATTTAAAGTATTTGACTGTCAACACATGCATTATAAGTTAGATATAACCTATACTTTAATGGTAATTTTAACATTCTGCACGCAGTGGTATGTTTAGCTTTCTCAGACCAAGTTTGGATGCCATTTCTAAGTTTCTAGCTTTGTTTTTTTTATGGGCACTAAACTGCACAGTATCATTTTCTGAGTTTCACACTGAGAGCATGGCCAATGCTAACTACACAATGAAAATGAGAAAAAAGTTAAAAAGGTCTAAAGTTTTTGTCCCGGCAGACAGATTGATTGGTTTTAATGCCCTCATTTTATGTCTTTTTAGACTGATTATTTTACCCCCAAATGCCATTATTGGCATTGGCAACACAAAATAACATGGATTTCACTAGAGTCAGAATCTGAAATTGCAGTTAATGTTACTGCTACTCTGCTAAGCCTGGCTACTTAGCTACCTTTTATCAGGACAAGTTGGTGTTCCTCCTTCGTGATACCGCCTTCTTCACTTGGGATAAAAAACTGAATTATCAAGATGTTGGTTCATCAAAGTTGATATTTTTCAATAACTGGAAACAACTGATGACAGTTATGAATTCATAACCTGAATGCCCTTTTTCTTATGAATTCTATTAACCATTGCTGCCTGGACACCATTAACTGAAATGCCTGAACACCAATAGCATTGCATTTGAAGAGATAACACTAGCAACGTAAAAAAGTACAGTTAGCCAGTATTTAGCTGGTATTGACTCACATACAGTTGGGCTCCGGCTCCCATTCATTGTTTTGACCCCGGCTTCCCATTCATTATTATCCAACTCTCTCATCAATGCCCAACACACATTTGGAACCATTTCTCCTAGCCAGAGTTGAATCACAACCCTTAAACCCTTGCAGGCAAAACAAGCTAGCAAGCGTGTCGACTTCAGCAACTGAACCAAACATGCTAACCAATTTAACATTATTCAACTGTTTAAAACAAGTTGGGAAGAAAGCATCTATAATCTACAGTATAAACCTAATAAAAACTACCATAGTTACCAGCCAGCAGTGACTAATATTTACTTTTGAAGGATAACGTAACTTACATTAGTTTTCGGCCACGTGACTTGGGGGTGTGTTCACAGCATTTCCACAACATAACCGAGAGCAGCCTATAAACTACCATTTAATCGTTAATATGATCCTGAACATAACTTAGCCCTTTCAGATGACAATGTTTTCCGCTTTGGGTAGGTCTGATAGATAGCCTTGTAGTTCATTCTCAGCTAAAGGAAAATAGGAGAATGTTGAAATAATTTTCCAGGACAACACAAGATTTTTCCAGGACATCTTACTTTTTCTCGCATTTTCCATGGGTTTTCCGTGACGGGAAAATTGGTCAACTGTTTTCCAGGTTTTCCAGGACGCGTGGGAACCCTTTGGAGGCAAATATTGTACTTTTCACTCCACTACATTTATTTTTACAGCTTTAGTTACTTAATTTGCAGAGTCTAATAATAAATTATTAAAATGGATTTTTATGGATTAAGGGACCTGGCAGTACATAAAGTAGTTACAATTAGCCCTACCTTCAACAGCTGCAACATTAGTGATACGTACACATGAATGCATCAAAAATTCTAATTTAATAATATAATATATATTATTCTGAAATTGGCCATTCTGCATAATAAGTACTTTTACTTTTGGTACCTTAATTATATTTTAATGGTAATACTTTTGTACTTTTATTTAAAAATACAGTTTGTTATGGTATAACAAATGTCAGAGAGTCAGATTCTGGTCTTCACACTATTTTCACCAAATATGTATTCACTGTGTTTTGGCTTTGTAGGTTATAGTTCAGTGGAAGAATTCAGAGCAAGAGAGAGAGTTAGAGAAACAGAGAGTGAGAGAGGGAAGGGAAGCGAGGCGATACAATATGATCCAGACCGTTTCGACTGCAGAGTGTATCCAGTCATTCCACTGGCGCATGGAAACATGTGCTTGACATGTGTGTGCGCGCTTCTCAGGTCACTGCACAATCAGGAAGACACAGAGAGAGACAGAGAGAAAAGCAGCCCGGCCAGCACTGACAAACTCATCCTCATCTCTGAGAGCCTATGGGCCCAAGAGTGGCTTCAGTATCTGTCTGCTCAGGGAGCCCAGGAGTGTTGGATCCATTAGTGTCTGCTCTATCTGATTTACAGGTCGTCCTCTCTCATCTGATAATGGTTCAGGCTCCTTGAATATTTAAAGAATGGTTGTCAGATACCTGCCAAACAAGCCTAACGAGATTGATGGAAAGTACAATGGTATCAGAGAGACAGATGATTGGCCGGGACAGCACTGTGGCCCTTCTCACAAATTGGATTTTTTTTTGTTGGCCGTTAAAATGTTGGTATTTTTTTTGCATCATGTTGCGTTGGCTAACAGGATGTAGATCTGAATGACACCCATCATGGGGAAAGGCAGTAGCACAGTACATTTTTGCAAACATCCAAGTTTCACTTCCCTTTTTGCAACTGAAAATAGATCACGGTATTTGTCTTCAGTGATGGGAATGTTCTTGTCTGAACAAGTACACAGGTTTTTTCTCAGAATGAACCCTGTACTTTTAGCTTTGAATCTTCTCAATGAATGAACTCGATATCAGCCAGCATTGGTATGGGTTATCAGCCATGGACAAAGAATCCTAATTTACTCTTGTTCGAGTGCTGTAATAGTTGTTTGGTGCTTTCCAGAAGAGATGGATATTCAGCCTAAGCAAGCATGTGATTGAGGAGAACATAAAATAAACTGGCTATGAGGGAAGGAAAACTGAAATTTCCAAGCACAAATGAGAGTTTACAGTATATTTACATCAACCTGACCTTGTAAAAGAAAGAAAACATGCAAAATATGATAATGAATTTCATATTTCCATGGCCTTGGTAGCATCAAGGGATCACAATTTTAATCAGTAAATGTTCTGACATCTCACGTTTTCCCTATTGTCCACTTCCCTTTCAATTGTGCCACATTGGCTTTTTATAAATGGCCATTGACCAGTCATAAATCTCACTCCTCCAATGCTGTTTAGTGGACCAGATACAATACATCCTTGTCCCGGGACATGTGCAGCGAGAGGGACAGCCCGTCACAGGCGAGGGGTGGATGTAATTAATCTGGCACAATATTGACTCCTCACTCTCAATCCCTCAGCCCCCAATATAGCTGTCCCCTCTTAATGTTTAATGTAGCGATCGATCCACCCCCACACTGTTACTGAAATGATATAATGAGCTCCCACTGCCCACCAGGGTATCATGGATGTGAGGGAGGGGTGTGTATGTGCAGGGTTTCATTTGTTTGTTTGCCTATGTGGCAATGCATGCCTGTGTGTGTGTTTCGAGCGGGCATTTCCAGGCGAAATCTGCCTTATCAGAAGGAGATAAGACACAGAAAGGCCGGGACACCTTGCTTGAAATTATCAGCCCACATGCCACATCCACAGTTCTTCCTGCTCTTCTCGCAACCCCCCCCTCCTCCCCCTTTCACCCTCTCTCAATATCTCGATCAGGATCTCGACCGTAATGCTTCACGGCACGTTTGACCCGCTCTTACCCCTCTCCTTCCCCTATCTGCCTTCATGCTGATTTATCTATGCTTTATCTTTATCAAGTCATCTATCAACCCACTCCATCTCCTCCTCCTCCTCTCCTGGATCAGCGAGGATCGATACGGCCGTACGCTGGCTCTCAGCTCGCTCTGCACACCTACTGGTCTGTGTCAGCAGGTTACTATAGGTCCAACCTCTGCAGCCACCTCCTCCACTCAGGTGCAGTGTGTGTCGATATGAATGTGTGTGTACTGTGGACTGTCAGGCATATGAAAGTGGAAAACAGAATGAGATCCGAGTATGAATGTTGGCCAAGGAAATACAGCAAAAACAGCTCTTAAAGGATAATTCTGCTTTGTTAAAACTTGGGTTTTATTTTCATAGTTTTGGCCATCCTTTTTAACAGTTAAGACAAGATTGTACTCACCAAAGTAATTGCTAAGATCTGGGAACATGGTGACATTGCTACAACAAAGTCGGAAGGGGCAGGTCAGACGATTGGAAAGGTTTAAGGCCGGGGTTGAAACCAACTAGTTCGTATGCGTATAACATGTCGTCTGACCACATCTGAAGGCAAAAGTGTTCATAGCTGTTCCGTCACCTCACCATAGAGAGGGGCGAGACACAGTCATTGTTCAGATGGGGATAACAGCGCACACCTTCAGACATTCATGGTGTTGCACGTATGAAAAGTGACAGATGTTGTGTAAAACATGAACAAAAGTTCAAATCCTGCCTTCTTAAACACCTCTGCACACCTGGTCAGTCACTGCCTGGAGCTGGCGTCATTGCTGAATTGTTGATTTCAGAAAGCAACCCCCTCAATTCCAACATCGGAAAGGTGGTTGGGGGATAATAGATATGGTGGCCAAAACTACACTAAGCTGTAATAAACTGGGATTATTCCTCAACAGGCAAGATCACTGCCATGAGGGGCGGCTGTGGCTCAGGAGATAGAGTCCATTAATCCCAGGGTTGGCGGTCTGATCCCCGGCTCCTCCTGTCCACACTGTCAAAGTGTCCTTGGGCAAGACACTGAACCCCAAGTTGCTCCTGATAGAGACCAGCACCCTGCATGGCAGCTCTGTTGCCATCGGTGTGTGAATGGGTGAATGAGACCAATCTGTAAAGCACTTTGGGAACCGTTAAGGTTGAAAAGCGCTATATAAGTGAAGTCCATTTACCATGTATGCACGGTTGACCCACTCCCAGTATCTTCTTATTAATGATTGCTTCAAGTTCGACTACTGTTATTTTTACGGCCTCGCCCCGTCTCTTTCACAGCATCTGTTCCCCTCTTGGGTCTGTGCTCGCTTTCGAAAGAGGAAACATCCCAGCTGCAGAGAGCAAAGCCGTCCTGCTGGAGTAAACACACCAACACGGATATAGAAATGCACAGGCACGCATATGAGCATCACAGGGATGCACTAGCACGCACACACACACACACACACACACACACACACACACACACACATGCACTCTCTCTCTCTCTCTCTCTCTCTTTTCCCTCCACACACACCTCCCCTCACTCTCCTGTAATAAAACACACACTGCCGTCCATTCACAAAGCTATGCTGCTGACACTCGGGCTGTGCTGCCTGGCTCAAATCCCCGCGGCCCCCTGGCTTTGACAGGGCTGTTCTGAATCAACACGCAGAAGTACAGCTTTTACTTCCCCACTGGAAGCTGTTGAACGCCTATTACTCTACATGCCTGGCCTTTACCAACCCATTTTCATTGGATGTGATTGACTAAAGATGATTCAATAATGGTGTAAACTAGCAGTAACTTTTGGATAATTGTCTTTTTTAGGATCCTAACCTGGAAGCAAAATTTGTGGTAACCACAGATGTGATTGCAACAAAAAAAGGAAGTGAAAATAAAAGCATGAATCCTCACTAGATAAAACAGGAGTTGCATGGCCCCAAAAAAGCTAAGATTTTGAAAAAATGTTGTAGTGAGTTGAAGGCCGACAGAAAAATAGGCCTGCACCTCTCATAGGTGTTGTTAGTGGTGGAGTAACGTCCCCCAATGTCATGAATGAAGGTTCACTCCCCTTAACTCAATGTGCTGCCTCAGCCAGTCTTTCACAACCAACCCATTCATAAAACTGCGGGGCTGAAGTTTGTGTGTGTGTTCACCAGGCCAAGTGTGTTTATGTGTGCGCATGAGTAAGTGGATGAGAGCCTGTCAAAAGAAATCATCTATTCGCGTAAGAGAAGTCAACCATTTTACTCTTAAGCAAAACAAAACACCGCAACAAACACAAGGCTCGCCTCCCCAGAGCGAGCAAGCAAGCGGTATCCATGCATATCTGGCAGGCACCTGGCTGTTTTTGCGCACTTTGTTGCATAGCAGCTGTATTTTGGAAAGTGGAGAACACAGAGCTGCATGTTTCTCTTTTTGGGGAGCGAGGGACTTGGAGAGGGAGGGGCTCAATTCACCCATCGCCCCACGCTCCAAATAGGGCCTGATTGGGCCAGTTCTGATCCAGAAAAACAACCCAAACAAGAGGAAGGCTGTGAACTGATGACAAAGCAGAACACACAGAGCCAGAGAGCCACACTGCTGGGAGGATTTGGTTAGAGCTGGAACATTTCCTTTCTCTTGTTACTTTCTTTCTTTTTTCTCTCTCTTTCCTTGTTTTCGTTCTAGTCGATCAACAGAAGATTAATCTGCAACTTTTTTGATTTTTTGTTGTTGTCATTTTTCAAGCACATATGCCAAATATGACCTAGCTCCAGCTTTTCTTTTTTGAGAATTTGCTGGTTTTCTTTGTCTTATGTGATAGTGAACTGAATATCTTTGGGTTCTGGACTGTTGGTCAGACGAAACAAGCAATTTGAAGACGTCACTGTGGACTTTAGGAAACTGATTTTCTGACATTTTATAGACCAAACAATTAATTGAAAGTAAATAATAAATTGTGCAGCCCCACTGCGTAGCATACTATAATACAAGAAAATGCAAAGCATTAAAAAACAAACAAAAACAAAGAATATATATGATGAGATGTAGTTTAACAATTGAATGTATTGGTGATTGTCAGAACCATAGAAGAAAAAAGATCAAATAAAACTCAAAAAGAAAAAAGAGGCAGAGTTTGAAGAGGTTTGTGTTTTTTCTTTTTCTTCTCTACTTCCTCTCCTCTCCTCCATTCTCTCCCATCTTTTCTTGCTTTCTCTCCTTTGCTAAACTTGCTCTCTGAAAGCACTGTAACGGCATTCTATAGCCACAACTTCCTATATAATTACTGCAAGGCACAAAACTAAACAATCGTCCCACACAGCTACGAAATCGTGGGATTAGTTCACATCTTGGAACACTCAATGTGTGTGTGTGTGTGTGTGTGTGTGTGTGTGTGTGTGTGTGTGTGTGTAGAGAGAGACAGAGAGAGGTAGAGAGAAAAGGGAAAGGGGGGGTCCAGATTTTCATTGACTTAGTTTTGGTACACAGACACAGGAAGAGGGAGGGAGGGGTTTAAGGAGTATCCACTTGGAAGGGAGGGGTGTCAGAGGGGGTCTGTAGTACTGTAGAGACTTTTATGAATGAAGACCAGAAGGAGAGAACAACAGAGGACTGAGGAGGGAGAGGGGGGGAGGCCGCTTTCCTTACGCAGGCAGGGAAGAAAATTGATGAATGGGTCACATCTCTCGAGCTGCTCCAAGTGTAAACAACATACTTGGACAAAGAAGAACGAGCTCTCAGCACAGGCAAGGCCTCGGTAAACGCTCCAACTGAGGCCTTTTGGTGCTTTTGACACAAAAAGTAAAGTAGTGACATGTTCAGACTATTTTAATTAAGTATGTGCGCTATAAATTTGACTGACACCTCCATGTGTTTCTTCCCCGCAGGCAGTAAACAGACAAAGGAATCAGTCCGACAGCCTAGCGTCAGGCGAGGATAACCCCTGAAGGTGCTGTCAGCACCGAAAACCAAACATTAATCCTCCTCTCCTCTTGATGAGCATGAGATTAAAATCACCTCCCTCATTTAAGACTTCCATGCAGGGCCAATCACATTAATTCAACGGAAAAAAAATATGGTGCGCTGTTATCACCAATGGCTCAATTACCTTTAAACACACACACACACACACTCACACAGGCAGGTCAGCAAGTACATAAAAGTTGCATGTTTGTATAACCTTCCCTCAATGGCAGCCTGCAGACAGAGCACGCTTGTTAGCTGTGAACGGAGGGAGAGTGGATCAGATGAGATAGATTTACCAGATGTGCAGGTATTGCACAATCCCTCCTTTGCCCCCTCCTCTTCTTTAATCTAGCATTCCAACATGTCCCTGTGTTTTTGCGTCTCTTCTTTTGCTGTTACACTGGCTCCAACTTTCTGTTTCTCCACTCTCCGTCAACACCACACCCATGCAGGTAACAACCTGACTAAGTAAACAACAATGTTTAATTTTAGCAGGGCGCCGTTTTCAATGCAAGCCTCAATTATATTCTGGTCACCTGGGATTAGGGCTTTGCTTTATGCTTTTTTTTCTTTATGTGCTAGAGTTTCCAAAACAGGTGAGTCACCTGTTTTTAAATATGCGCCAGATACTGAGAATGCCTTTAGTTCAGTATGGGAAAAGATACGCCGTTGTATATTTTTAATAGACCACATACAGGATCTAGAACAAACAAAGATGAATATATTTATAGTCGCTTGTCAGCTTCAATTTTCCATAAATCACAGCTGAATAGAGACGCTCTAACTGGACTGTGCGGCTATTGACTGTGACCAGCAGGGACACTGTCTGTCAACGCGGGAGTGTCTCTGTCGTGTGTAAGTGAGCTGCCCGTCAAACTGAAGCCCCTGTGACCCTGCAAATCATACCCTGGTCAACTGTTAGCAGAGGCCTGACAGCTGATTCGCTGACAGGTCAGGGGGTTAAGTAGACATGACCTCTGCATGCCCCGGGTTCATCTGCACTTCCTCCTCCGCATTGTTGCCCAACAGACAGCGACAATGTTGCACAGGGCATGTGTCACCGAGGGGCTCACCAGTTGTGACCTGGAGCCGGTTAAATCACACGATGTTTACACACAAAAGACACATGGGTTTCAAAGAGAGGAAGCGCCTTTGAATGGGACTGAAAGCTGTCAGCTTTACTTTGGGGATGAGATTATTCTTGAAGTATTTCAAGTTCTCTTTAAGTCGCTGACCATTTCAGTGTCATTGCTAAAGATGGGGAAGCCTGCAGTGTGTTGAATGGGACAGAAAAAACAGTTTGTGGAGCGACACGTACTCCCACCCAGATCCTGAATCGCCATTGTTAGGACACACAACAAGAAAGGGAAACTCATTCAAATAGCCGCTCAGTTGTGCAGCCCAGGAATTTGCTTTTCTATTTTACACCTTCCGATGTGCACAAAGGGCCATCTTTGTACCTGGGCCCTGAATCATTTTTTTACTGGTTTCCTGGGCTGTACCCATTCAGCTTTTCAAAGGCATGCAAATGGATGACGGCAGCACATAATGCCGGCATCCAAATTCACTTCATGATGACTGGCTCATTAGGCCTTCTGTTTCTGCATAGCTTTGTCCGCCAAAGAGATTACTGTAACATCAGCGAGTTACAGTATCCCCACCTAAGCCTCTGGATGTTTCACAGCCCAAATTTGACTGCTGGTTTCGTCCTCACTTTCTCATGACATGAACACTTTAGCTGGAATTACATGAGCAGGCCAACTGACCAAATCTGAAAGATGTGTGAGACTGCCCATAAACAGCTCTGTGTGTTGCATGGATCAATACTTGATTGAATAAACAATAAAACAAGATCTGATCTGTGCAATATATGGTCAGAAAAATCTGATTTTTGATGCATCTATGAATCCACTGAGTGGCATGGACACATACAGCACATTTACACACACATACATCGAGAGGATACAGAAATTGAAAGTACTCACAGTTCTCAGAATGGAAATCAGGAACAAATTGCTCATCGCTGTCAGGAACCTGAGCTGAAATTAGAAGGGAAAAAAAGAGCAAACATGACTTTAACATTATGTTTAAGACCAAATCTGACCTTTCTCTGTCTCTCATTTCCTCCCTCATTCTTTCTTACTTTTTCTCTTCCTTGAAGTCTGAGTGAGAGCCAGGCTTGGCTTCATTCAGTCGACCTTCACTTCATGATTTTTGTAGCATGCCGGCACCTTGCTCATCCATACATCAATACACTAGAACATGAAGCTCCTGATTGGCAACACAGATGTTAACCTGCCAGAGTGATTTTGTGTAGCATTTTTTAATTTTTTTTTGGTAGTATCAACCTTTGACTTAAGCTGAGAGATTTCAGCCAAGTAACATCCAACTTTTGTGTTGGGTGGCTTTTCTGTATGGAGACCTAAAGTGTTCCATATGTAAGAAATAATCACAAATATAACCATGAAATTGTGAAATAATAAAACATTTTTTAAAGCTCAGCTCATTACAATCATCCGGCTTCTTTTTACAATAAAAGAGTTTATTGCAGGTCATTTAATCCAGCTGTTTTTTTTTTTTATGCCAAAATGTCCTTTTGCCAAAGTCTATTTACATTTCACAACCCCATTTTCCCCCATTGACCATTTTATTTTAATGCTACTTTTCATGATAAAATCTTTTGTCTGTAAATCAAGACAAAGATGGCTGTTGCTTCGGTGAATGAGCAGGCAGCCAAGTTGATGTCCAATCAGTTGATAGGTAAAGTAATTTCACCCACCTCTATTAATACATCCTTTTTGAGACATGTCATTTCTTTCTTGACTACTCAAACTAGTCAGACATCTGTACACCAACGGTCAAGTCTGTACGGCCACCTGTTAACCAGTTTCTTTCTATTTCCTTCGTAGAAATCCAGACAGACTAAAGAGGCTGTCCTGGCTAAACAAGTGAGGAAGTCTGTCAAGTGGTGTGACGAACCAACTATTCAGATTCAACTTCTCTGTCCCAAAGTGTTGGGGACTCTGTCTAACAATCTAGAAGTAGTCTGGATTTCATCTGCTGCGTAGATGAGGAATCGCTCTAATAGTCAAACTAGAAGCGGATAGAGAACAAGGAAACCAGACTAAAAACAAGAGGAACGTGGGGGAGTGAAACAAGAACAGGTTAAGGTTAAAGCACTTCTTAGATCTGCTTGTCAAATGGCCACTGTCAGTGGTGAATTAGTGTGTTTTCTGCAGCTACACTGAGATTTGATCCCACTAATTTGCCTGTTAAGAAACTTTTCATATATCAACCTCTATCATATTGGTTGCAACGCTGTGATGCATGAATGTAAGTGTCACAGAGGCAATATACAGCCAGTTTACAATGATTTGTACAAATAGCGAAGTCAATACAGTGATATGGTGTGTGTGATATCTTAAACTGATCTATAATTACTTGCAGTGGTGTACAATTTCAGTGGCCCCGATTAAACGCGCTCTCACAATGAAACTCATCTAGGATCTAACTGAAAAAGCACAGTCAGTGATGCCAAGCCCAGGTGCAGCAGAGCTAGACAGACACCATTGTATAGCTCTTTTTTGAGGAATCCAAACCCATTTACAATTGTCCTTTTGGAGCTTTGGACATTGAGTCACACAAGCAAGTTAGAAAAGCCCAAATCATTTGACTGCCAACACCCTACAAGGGGTGAGGAGGTCAAATTCACCCACGGAGCGTGCTGGCATTTTGTTGGAGTTACCCTTAAATGAATGACCTAACCCTAAACGTAGAGCAGAACCGGGGCTAGCAGCCTTTTAATCCTGCACCACTCCAGCTCCACAAGTTTCTGGGGTTTTTAAAGTGTTTCCATTGCTTGGGACTCACACTTACATCATGGTACAAGCTAACTGGTAGGGAAAAGTTGATGGGTATCATTAAATATCATGAACTCAATCAGGGGCATAATGGGCTAAAAAACAAAGTGGCACCATTCAGTCACTATAAATGCACAAAGGACCCCCTCCCCCTTTTTTTCTTTTGGATAAATAATAGAACTTCCTTGTAGACTAAAACACACATCTCTGTATTTTTCCCCTAAAAGTAGACATTTGCAGAATCCACTGCGACTCTGCACCAAAAGGATGCGATTGTAACCTCACCCAAGAACCTAAATCTGACCCAGCATTCAACCTCAACGGCCTCTTCTCTCTCATTTCATCCACATTACGGTTTCCAGTCAATGATACATAACACAGAAACCAAAACTCAAGAGAGCGAGCAACAGAGACAGAGGACAAAAAGAGGAAATAAGAAATTCAAATCCACTTTCTTGTCGTCACACTCCTCCTTCCTGTACAGAGGAAACCGGATGACGTTTTGGAGCATGTTCAGATAAATGACATCGATTTCTTATATAACGCCGCATCCTGTGGCTTACTATACCGTAATAATATTACCCCCTTTTAACTTTTCAGTCTTTTGCCCTCAGGGGGGAGAAATAAAGCTGCTCTATGAGACAGAGCAGGGGCCAATATTTATTTCTGCAGATCCAACAATCAATCATTTCCACTAGTTTCAACATGTCCAAAATGGAACACGCTGGACCTCATAAAGAGGCAGGAGAAAAGAAACGCGGATGATGAGCATCAGACATTATCGCAACCCCGGTTTGTGCGTTTGTGTCTGTGCACTTTCCTGTGTGTGCATGAGCGCTTGCATGTGTATCTGATTTGTTTCCAGGAACACCTCGTCAGGGGCTTTGAGATGCAAGTCAGCACAAGAAGGAAAGTGTGTTTATACGAGCACAGACGCATGTTCTCCCCGATGCTTCCAGGCACCTTGAATGACTTTTTTTTTTCTCTCAGTGGGAGATCCTGGGAGGAGCTAAGCAGCCTCAGTCATATAAACCTAAAGGCCAAAATGAGACAAGATGTGACAAGCTCCTGAACTCTTGCCATTCAGTACTTCACCCTTTCTGCCTCTCTTTTGCTTCCGCTCTCCTTTGGCAAAAAAAAAAAAAAAACTCCCTCCAGCTACCGAGCTTTTACAATCTTGGTGAATCCCTCACAACTGCAATCAGTCATGATAAGGTCTTTAATTAATGCAACAGGAAAGGAGAGGTCTTAGCCGGGGAAGCTGAAAACAAGCCAGTACTTAGGGTTAAATAACACTTTGATGAAGCTACACTTCCATCTTTCTGTCCTGCTTTTTTTTTTTGCCTTGTTCACTCTCTGTGACTCAACAATAAACTTCCACCCAATTTGCACATTCGGTACATAAAATAATGTCTCCTTTTAAAAGGGTCAGTTCAGCAAAATTACAAAAATAATCATACTTTCTCATTTATCTCACAGTGGTATCCAGGTTTTGAGATATCTGTCTCTGTGATTTCTGCCGCCACCTCAATACAATGGAGGTGAATGGAATGTAGTTTGTGGTGCTTATACCTAAGAAAAATTACATAATTCTATTTTTAAAATGCCATAAAAAAATCTTTCCAGAAACAGTGTCTCTGCTACTTTAAATTATTCACAGATGTTGTCATCAGTTTACATAGGGACTATCTCTTTTGGTAGAAAGTAGTTCTCAACAAAAACTGATCACCGTTCTAACAGAGTTCTGTTATTCAGAGTAACCGGGACATTGTTTCTGATCTTTTTTTTTTTTTTGAAGCAATTTTTTCAAAGCTTTGAGCACCACAGTCTAAATTCTATTCACCTCCATTGTAGTGAGGTGGTGGCATAAATCTCAGAGGCTGATATCTCAGCCTGGGCAAATACAACCAAAATTATCCAAAATACTTTTTTTTTTTGTAATCTGTGAATACAAATAGGCTCCAACTTTGAAGCGACACCCACTGTTGCAGTTTTATTGGCTCTGGCTCTTGCCTTTGTCTGCGTGAGACACCGGTGTGAAGTGAACTTGCTGGTTTTTTGACGCTGCATGAAAAAAGGTGAGAAAGCTAACGTGGATACAGCATTGTCTGCCATAAACAGTCGCTGGCCGGGGAGTGGGCTCTATTTAAATGTCTGGTCTTCAGGCAGACACAGCCGCTTCCACACAAGGTGTCTGATTGTAACTGCTTCACTTCCCTAGTTTGCTGATCTGCTGAATAGTGTGTATGACTCAAAGACAATACTGAGACACGTACTGTTTTAAGTTGACATATTATTTCTAAGTATGAGAAATTGCTTATGAAATTCCGCTTTACCCATAACAACAGAGCACCACCCATTGTATACTCACTTCATGAGAATAGCATTTATATAGAATATTCAATGGCCTTTCTGCCATAACTGAGACACTCCCTCCAGACATATTTTATTTTTTCCACAAAAAAGTTCCATTACTTAGTTAAAAAATCAAATTTATGAATATGCTAATATTTTTTAATTTCAAAAGTTTAAACTACAAGACACAAGATGTCTCCCACTGTGCACTGGAGGCTTCAACCATCCACATCATAGTTGCGTAGTGGACCATGATTGGTTTTCAGACTAGTTTGTGATGTCACAAATTCGCTCGTAAACTCAGATTTAAGGTGAGCGCAGAGAAACTTCCCCTTCAGCAGATGAATGTGAAAACAGCCTTATAGTGTCAAACTCTGCTAATAGATCATTCTGCACAGCGAAGCTCAAACATCCAAGTGAAGCAACAATAAGCAACACACATTTTTCAGTGGAGGAGGACTTTAAACAGGATTTATCAGGTTGATGTGGTTCATATTAAATGGCAAAAATTAGTGACATTTCCCTTTAAACCTCCACATCAAAGCACATCAAAGCAACTGACACAACAAAATTCACACCTCGTGGTGCAGTTCTCATTTTTACTTGCAGCTTTAAGCACATTTGGACCCGCTGTCCTGCCACGGTTGTGCTCCAGGTTAGCACCCAAAACAGGCACAATGACTCATGGCTTGTGTTGTTTTCCCCCCTCTTGACATACAGTATAATTACTCTATTAGGGCTCACATCATCATTGCACTTATTAAGTCTACTAGCTGACAATTGCCTCTGACTGGGCCTCATTTCATCGCTATGTGCCTTTGAGTGACACAAGCCAAATAGCCTGTTTGTTTGCATTGGCTGCTGGCTGGCACGCATGCTACATGCCAACATGGCCAAAATAGGACATGCTCAAAGCTAATAATGTCCCGTCTGTGTTCTCTCTAGCCTCTTTTTTTTTTTTTGTGTTGTATGGTTTATGAGCATATGTGTTGCATCAGAAAGTTTGGGCTCTCAAGTGAGATTCAGCTGAACTAAGGAGGTCATCTTTTTTTTTTTTTTTTTATGAAAGCATTTAAATGAAAATGCATTAATAAGACTTTGTTGTATCACTGTTGGACTGACAGAAAACCTGGAAGCAATTTTGAGCATTCATGGTAATCACAGAATGTGTGATAAAATGCTTTTTTATGGACGATGGAAAGCAGCACATGTGTGTAATTCCATAAGATTTTAGTAAAATAGGAAAGAATCAAATGTATTTGTTACATTTTTTTTTTAGGTTTCTGTGTTCACCAATCTTTCCAGACAGGCACATCATCAAGCCTCATGACTGTCATTAATGGGGAAATCATCACAGAAAAGTACAAATTAAGAGTAAAAGCAGCCTGCAGGCAAATCTCACCTTCTGTGAGCCATGTCTCTTGGAGTTGGCTTAAATCCTGGAAGAGGTCTGAGCAGAGAGATAAAAAGAAAGAGCGTATAATGAGCACACTGCAGAATGTTAGACCACTGCTTACTAATATGTGTCTTATCCCCATGATATTTAAATGCTGTAACTGAGACTGACATTGCCTGGGGTTGATAGACCATGATGTAAACATGTAAAGAGACCAGAGGCCAAAATTGTGAACTTCCACTACTTTACCTTCAGATTCCTGAGGGGGCAATTCTGTGTCCATGTATTTCCTTTTCGCTGCCATCAACAGTCTATTTAGGGGCCCATTTCCATGCGACTTCTGCAAAACCCATACATGTTAACAGAGGAGAAGTGAGAAACAGACTCCAGCAGGGCATTTCCAGCACATCAGTGTCAGTAGAGCTAATGCCATGTTTAATGTGGCGTGGGTAAAATCAAGCTACCACTTGGACACATTTGACAAAAAAAAAAAAAAAAAAAAACAACAACAACAACAACAACAACAACAACAACAACAACAACAACAAGTAATAATTATTTGTAATGAGCTACAAATGAGAGAGCCTTCTGCAGCTGTAGATGAACACCAAGTTCCCCAGAAAACAACACATTTCTCAGTTGTGGAGGCAATCTGGGAAAAAACAAACGCGCTGTTTGCGTTTGAAGAAAGTGACCATTTGGCACACATTGACACGTTCTCCAACCAAAGTATCCCACAGAAGAAACCCGCTGACAAACATTACTAAATGCAGCGCTTGCTATGCTTTAGTTTGTGAAGATTTTGTGTTAGTTTTAAGCGGGGTGAGACATAGTTTTCTATCGCGCACACACACAGCTGCTTCGGCCAAAACTCGTGCAGACGCGAGACGGAGAGCGATAAAGCCCGGTAGCCCGAGTCATTAAAAAGCCAGGCGAAAAGCATTGCAATAATAGAAGAGTTCATCCATACGTACATTTGCTAAAGTGTAAGGCACTTGCTGGTCCAAATATCCATCCATCTTATAATCCATCCGTTAACCGTTTGTGGTCATTTAGGCTGAATTGAGTGAGATCCACGCAGCCTGCAGGGAGAGGAGGGAGCGCTGCTTGTGAATGGAGCTGCGTGGAGGCTGCATGCATAATGAGCTCCATTCACAAAAAATGCCGAGGGGAAGTGATGGCGAGTGATTACCCAGCGGGCTGCTGCCCTCTTTACAAATCTCTTTATGTGTGTGTGAGAGACAGACAGCTCGTCACATTACCTACAAGTTTCAGGTAAAGTTTTACATCTCAAGCAACTATTTTCCCCATTTTATTGCAGAATAATGCCGTTTTGTTTGGTTTATTTGTGTTGTAAGTCACGCTTTCTGGTTTCAAAACATGCCAGACGGGTCATAAAGCGTGTATGAGTTATGAGTGTTATGTAGTAGCCTGTTTCTTGGGCTTTTTGCCACGTCTGCCCGGATTGCCAGGCTCCACTTTCTTTAGGAAACAGTCCAGCGCTGAAACTGTGACGGGAAACAGATGTTGCGTTTTAGTCGAGTCACATTGACAACACCAAACCCTATTTCGACGAAAAATAACAGGCATGTGCAGTTAGAGTGGGTTTGAGTAAGTTTATATTGTAGTGGGGTGACTTTTGAGCGCCAGCTGTGCTGTCATTTCTCTAACAGACATGATTTGGGGAGAACAGCGAGACTTGCTTTTCTTGCTCGGGCCAGTGGAGGTTCGTGATTGGTGGATTTCCTCTTTCAAGGGCTCGAATTTCTTGCCTTTGTCCGGATGAATACACTGACTTATGAATGAAGTCTCGGTTCCCTCTATGAGCCAATCAGAAGGCTGGCAGTCGGGATCCTAGCAACCGTGGGCGGAGCTTGCGCCAAAGCAGCCAATCATCTCCCGGCAGACTGCGAACTTGTGTACTGGATTTTCCAGTTGTTTTTCATTCACAAAAAGAGAGAGGGAAAGTTAGAAAAAAAAAACTTCCATTCATAAAAACCTGCCCTGGCACGAAAGTCCTGACATGTTTTTCTGTCTCTGCCCGGACAAACTCAAAGAACTTCACTTTGTTTACCTCATTTCGTGTCTCTGCTCCTCTACTTATGACAAGCAGTGATCACAGCCAGACAGGAAAAAGTGGCTCTACCTCTGCAGGAGCCCTGTACATTAAAAACTGACTTAAATCAGTTCAGCAATATGCATTCTTGTGGTTTTAAGTCTACACCACACGAAAACCACAGGATTTAAAGTTCTCCAGGAAGCTTTGTACACAAGACCAACAGAATGGTGAAATGCTTGCTGCTTATTGAAACTAAACTACCTAACTAAAGCCACAAAGGCTGGAGAGCCAGGAGACAGGAAACAAAGTTTTGATGGGATTTGAGTTTTAATTTCAGTGGTGATTGAGATTCAGAGACAAAACAATAAGCAGTTTAAGAGCATGTGCACGCTCCTCTTCCTCCGCTCTCCTCTGTAGATATCTCACATTTAATCTCCATACCAGGTGATACTGTACATGTTATTTCCTGCTTAATGATATCTAGATGTCCATTTAGATGTACACAACAGGCTATAAATATTACATCAGCCCTGCTCTCTACAGCCAGCACTGAGCAGTTTGACCACAGAGCAGGACAGGCTCAAGGATATTATAAAAGTAAACATTAATAGTTGTTTTATTAAATTTAAGCCACGCTATAATCTCTTCTGTAACAATATAGGCTAAAACAGTGGTTCCCAAACCATGGTGGTTTGGTAGCCCCCAAAGGGTCTCACAATGAATCTAAAGGGGTCACAGGAGGATTGAAGGGAAAAGGATGTGGAAAAGAAAATTAGGTTACACAAAATCTTTCTATTCCTTCTTTCTTTTGCTTTTTCTAAGTTAAATACTGGATAGTTTTACCCCTTTGACCTCTAAAAATCCTTCAAATTAAACAATTAGATGGTGGTTGGCCTGTGATAAGGGGTCACAGGCCAAAACGGTTGGGAACAACTGGACTAAGACTTCCATTTAGTATGAACGGAAAGATAAGCTAAAATTGGTTTGTGCTGATTAGTTAGATGGTTAGATTCCTCTGTTTTTAATCATCATAACCTCATTTTATCCCATAAAATAAAACATTTTTTGGCAGCGTGGCTATAGGGATGGTGATGTCGGCCTGATGGTTGCTTGGTCCACCAGTCTGGTCCAGACTGAAATATCTCAACCACTATTAGATGTATTGCCATTCAATTTAGTACTGATGTTCATGGTGCCCAGAGGGATGGACCCTAATGACTCTGGTGATCCCCTGACTTTTCCTCTAGCACCACCATGATGTTGACATGTGCGGTTTTGAGGGAAATGACAACTAATAGATGGATTGCCATGAAATTTGGTACACACCTTCATGCCCTCCTCTGGATGAACTGTAATAACTCTGTTGATCTCATGACTTTTCATCTAGCATCATAATCAGGTTCAAAGTTTAAATACAATTTTAAATTAAGCTGAATATAAATTCCCCTTACATTGGTTTATGATCAGATGTACAAAACTGATGACACTCATCCTCAACTGTACTGTTGTGTTTGTGCTAATTAATTTATTTCATGAATTAGCAAATTAGAAAATGTTAGCATGCTAACACACTAAACTTTGAAGGTGAACATGGTAAACATTATACCATGTCACTGTGATCATGTTAGCATGAAGTTAGCATTTAGCCCAAAGCTCAGCTCTGCTGAGAACAGTCTCACAAAGCTGCTAGTGTAGTCATAGACACTTGTTTCTTATACTGGATACTCTTCAGACCTCCAAAAATCTTTCAAATGAAACAGTCAGTGAAAGAATTGCTCACTACTTATGTCCACACTAAAGGCATAATGTGACATGGGGTCACAAGCCGAGGAGGTTGGGGCTCATTATGCTAAGACCCACTTCTTGTGTGAACTGGAAGAAAAATGGAAAGAGTTTGTGCTGATGGTTAGATCCCCTGAATTTAATTTACACAACCTCATTTGTCCCAGATATTAAAGCATGACTCAGCATTATTGTTACCACACAGCATCGGCAAATTCCTGCCCTTGCAAAAAAAAGTTGCACACGATATGTGACATCAAAGCATGTGAGCTTTTTGGACACAAAATTCCCCATTTTCCATCTGAAGATTATGTTTTTTTGCTGGTGAATCATCTCTCCATGCGAAGTTAAGTTCTCACATGTGAAAAATATTGATATGATTTCAAGTGAATGAAATAAACCTTCTTGTGTGGAAAACCCCTCTTGGCTCACTGTCACCTCTCACCCATGAGTCACATTTTTTTTTTTTTACATCTGAAGTGAAATCTGTCACATGTGATTTCAGACAGAATACAACGTGAAAAAAAAAGTAGACTTTTGAAATGCGGCACATGTTTGGAGAGCACATGTGTTGTTAATTCACATGTGGTTGACATCTTTAAGTTGAAAAGAATGAAAGGGACAGAAACAGCCATGTTAAGTACCTACACAGTGATACACCTACATTTACTATTGTGCTGATACACTTATGTTGTTACAGCCTGCACAGGATTTACAACTTCTTTAGATCCTTTATAGGATGAATTGAAATTGTAAAGAACGTAGGCAGTTGCCATATATCACCTCTTTCAGTTACAGTACACACACACAACACAGTGCTGAAATGCATTGTGAAATCTATTGTAATAGTCATCCACCCCTAGTCTAATATAGCTTTGTCAGCAGAGAGATAAGTACTGACAGAGACAGACGGGAGACATTTTAAGTTCAGTGCGGTGCTTTGGAGTGGACTCAAAGTGCTTATTGATCAAAGCTGGCTGCGCTTGATGGATGGGTGAAATGTTATTATAGCTTCAGCTGTTCTAGTTATTGAGAGACAGAGTGAGATGTGTTGAAATGGAGGTGGACGGAGAGAAATATTCAGAGCGAGTGAAATACTTTCAAGAGAGAAATGAGAAGAAACAATAAATGTAGACAGAGAACACTGAAAGAATGAATGGAATGAAAGAATAGGAAAGGAAGACCGAGTGAGAGAAGAAGAGGATGTGGAGAGAAGAAAGACAGAAAAAGGAGCCAGAGGCCGAGGCGTCTGTGGGGGATGGTGTTGTTTGGAAGGCTTGTCGACAACACCTCTCCATCTTTCCTCTCATTCCTCTCTCCGGAGCTTAGTCTTCCTCTCTCGTCCCTCCTACTCCTCCCTCGCTCCTGATAAGGCTGATGGTGACTGATAAACAAATGAAGATCTTTGATAAAACAAGGACATCACACAGGGACTTACTGGAAGCATGATGCATGATCAAAACAGCCAATCACACCCAGTTGTTTTCTCTCTGGGTGGACACAATATTACCTGTATAAACATTTTTTGAGGATTTATTCACTTTGTTTTAACTTTAGCACACTGTAGGCCTACTAAATTCTTGTTGCATGCACAGGAAATAATATGGAGCTTTCAATCATATAACATAATCTTTATCAGCACATGAAGTGTGTTCAGCTGTCGTGAAATTGTAGATCTTCAAATGTCTATTTTTTATGAACACTTTAAAGACTTCTTGTCCATGTTGGCTTAAAAGTTGAGTTAAGCCAACATGGACAAGAAGTCTTTTCCATGTGTCTTCTCTCCAAGGTCAAGAATGAACAGCAGTTGTGTCTCTACCAGTGTGCACAAATGAACAAATACATGTTCATCAAAGTCTTTGAAAAAGGTTCCTCTATCCTAATTGGTCTCACCCTGCTCTCCATGATATGAATGATGGGAATCTAATGCTCTAATGATTTTCTATGAAAACATTAGGCAGGCTCCAAGGTGGAAGTTTGTGTGTTGACGGTTATCTTCTCTCACTTTCTTTCATAAACTGGCCCATCTTCACCAAGCAGTGGTCCAAATTGTGCGTGCAGCAGCCGCACCCCTACTGGGAATGAAATGGATTCCCATAACAACCATTGCTCTCCTTTGCCAAGCAATGACAAAAGCAAACCATATGGGTTCAATCCATGTGTGCCAGCATATAAATTCCTCCCCACAAAAAAAAAAACATTTATATGTATATTTATTTGTCTTTATTCATTCTTTCTGGTGTATTTACTTTATGCACAAGTAGTTGAATTTGAATAATACATTAGATCTCCACATTTAATCATTAAAAAGTTAACTTACAACAAATTCTTAAATATATATACATTAATTTACTGTTCTGAGATTGAAAAGTGTCATTCTTTAGAAAGTAATTTAAAATTGAAATAGCTAATTCTTTAGATCTTTAGCTGCTAAATGCTCCACTATGTTCACCAGCTAGTTAAAAACTATATTATGTATTCTGTGTTCATACTACAACTTCCCTCATACTCATTATGAACGCTGGGCATCACACGACCATTAAAACAAACAGGACTTACTCTCAGGCTGGAGGCCCCAGGGAGCCCTGGTTTGTTTGGAGTGTGGATCGGGCTTCCAAGGAAGAGCAGCCTCTCTCACGTGCCATGCCAACTGAAAAATGATTCCTAATGCAAACACTCACTGTGTGAAACACAGGGCAGTCTGTTGTTTCACATGCCCTTGTAACTTGCTTACGTGTCTGTGAACCTTTTCCAGTTTCTCTTCCAGGGTGACCAAAAATAAAATCAACTCCATGCGAGTTCCCGACTTATCTCACATCCTTACTGTGCCACGTTGCCAAATCTGGACCTCCCAGGGCTGCCTGGTGTCCTGCTTGCGCAAAACCCAAGGTGCCTGATTTACATCCAGGAGCATATTTCCTCAGCAAACAATACATACCTGAAAATAACTCCAGACAAAATAGAGCCAGCTATGTTTGTTGCATGATTTTTAAAACTCAAAGAGCACTTCCTTAAAAGGTCAAGCAGGAATAGTTGAACTAGCAACCTGCCTTTTGTTTAGGGCACTGAAGTACTCTTTATCATGTCGCTCTTGGAGAGCTGCCCTGAACAGACATGTATCAGTGCCTTCATTATGAGAGAGCACCTAAACAGTGAACCTACTGTATTTCAACCCGCGCATACAAGAAAGCTAAAAGTTGATTTGTGAGTCACTTCTGTTGACATGATTAGTTGTTAGCTAGGAGATGTTCCAGGATTTTGATTTACACCTCCTGGCATCGTGCTCCTGAGGCTGGTGCAGAGGATTGTCACTGCCTGCCGGGTTTTAGACCACAGAGATGCATCGAGCGATTTCCCACCCGAGCACCGCCCCTGTGGAATTCCTGGCAGTGATGTTCAGTCAGCACCCCAGACAGGCTTCGCTCGCCTCAGTTGAGCCCTGCCTGCTCTCAGCAACAGATGCGAGTCAGCGGAGGTGTGTGTATGTGTGTGAGAAGAAAGAGAATGAGACAGAAAGAGATCTTTATTAGTGTGTTTATGAGAAAGTGTGTCATGTTTAATGCATGCGTCCACGTATGTGCGCTCCCATACATCTCCTCCTCCTTTGCCTGTGTGTGCTGTAAAGGCCTGTTCTTCATTCCCCCAGGACACTGCACCGTTGCTGGGATGCCTGCTTGTGTATAGCCATAGTCAGGAAATGTCACTGTTGGCATCTGACGAGGGCTAGTGCGCCAACCCAAGCGTGCCTCCTAGCCACCTGCGGCCCAACCTCCTCTGCCGCAGACACTGGCTCGCTTGTTTGTTCACCGACCATTCCTGGCCATTCCCCTCCAAAGTCAGCCTGTCTGGCCTGCTCTGGGCCTGTGAAAGATCAATCAGGTGAGCACAATAGCATTTATAGGGGTGTTTTTGACTGGCAGCCCTGAAGAGAAGTAGCTGCCATGCAGCTGCACCGGACCAGCTGAGCTGCCAGATAAAACACAAAGCTGACTCTAAACTCTCCCCCACACAGATACACACTGCATTTTAATGGTTTGAAATAGGAGAAAATATATCATAACACAACATAAATGTAAAACCTACCTTTTTAGCCTCTTTAATCTTAATATTTTATTTTTGTCCTGCATTAGTCACTCATCGTTTCATTGTTCATCTTCCTACTGACTTTTTACTCTTATCAGTTAGTTGTCACCCATATAGCAATTTGAATTCAACTCACCAAATAATATAAAAAATATAATTGTTCAGCTTTGTTGTACTTGTTTTTTTTAGCTGTATGTCTATATCTATCTTTCTGTAAATTGTTCTTGGAACTGTGTGGAAGTACATTTAGAGCAACTTAAAACCAGAGTCAAATTTCTTGTATGTGTACACATACCTGGCCAATAATTCTGATAAAATATGATTGAAAGCATTTCATTTGCATTTAATCTGTTCTAAAGGATAAGGCTGGGGTTTTTCTATAATTTGTCATATTGTCAACAAATTCCATTTTCAATCCTTCTGACTTCCCTACCTTCTCTGTGGCTCTCACCCCCAAGCCCATCCTACTGAAGATATGCATTTTCAGCTGTGGATTAATACACATTTAGTGCACTAGTGAGTATTTATGGCAGCAGGATGGTGAATGTGAGAATGCCTCAAAATAATCTACCGTGGCCAGGGTTTGGCTACATAGACATTTTTTACTGATCAGTGAATTGTTTGTTTTGGTCTTTTAATGGGATTTGATGAGAATAATATAAAAATAGAATATCACCGGTCCTTATTTAAATGAAAGAGAATCAATTTTTTTCATCAATTTGTATCGATTTTTTGGAGTTCGCAACACTTGCTATGAGATCAAATTATTTATTCAAATAGAGTTAACATTGTTGAAGACACATGAAAATATATTCACACATTCACACTATAAAACCGTCCTTCTATTACCAGCCAAAGGCTCATCGTGGAGACCAAAGAGTGTTGTGGGGGACATTGTTTTGTTCTAAAAGCAGGATGGCTTTAAGGAGACACAGAGGAGCCTTGTTGATGTCTCTCTCCCTCTCTCTCTGTCTCGCTCACTTGTTCGCTGCCCACATAGCGCTGGTTTTGTGTAAACCCTCCTATTGTTGCCACCAGCCCCCTCTTCACTCACATTTCCATTTATATCCCATTTTCCACTTCATTTCCATGCTAATTTGGGGGGGGACAAAAAAAATCCCATGTTATGTCATTTTTAGTGATGCAGCTGGTTTATCTATCCATACAAGGGGAAAACCAGCGGGGCTGGCTCCAGGGCATGGCCTCCCCTTCATCAAAACTGCCTCTGTTGAATCAAAGGCAGAATAGATGGTAGGACTGTTTGGCATACTGACGATAAAGATGTCTCTTAAGAATTTAACATAAAGGGACATTCAGTTTTGAGTTGAAAATCAAACAAAAACCAGATTAATAGACTATCCAATAAAGGCAAAAAATAATCGAGAGAAAAAAAAAAAAAAGAGATAGCAAGTTATTTTTGCTTTTCTGAGCTCTGCGCCACATTTTCTACTGGGGTTTCATGGTTTTGCAATCCTGTATTGTAGTGTTTTCTCAAGGGAGCCTGTCTAATTTTGTTGGATTCCTGCTTGTAATGACTCTCAATCCTTGTAAACTCTGTGGTGTAAACAATGCCTCCAGATCTTTCCACCAAAACAACACACATGCCTGTTTAGAGGCCTGAACAAGTGGGCGGCTGTGTTTAGTTTGGGTTTATCCGGTACTAGGAGACCTGATAACACAAGGTCACTCAGCTTGACCGCAGATGTCCCACCATGGGTGATAATGAATTTAATAGGATATGAAGGTTATAGAAAAACTCACCTTAACAGAATGTTCTGAAGGTTTATATAATCCCTTGTAGTATGTGCCGCTTTCTTGTTGTTTATGAAGAAATGTTTTTTTTTATTTACTGTTCCTTTTTGTTACTGAGAAGTCATTTTTTGGAGATGTTTGTGATCCTCCAATAGCAACAGAAAAAAAGAGTCTACAGCCACGCTAGCAACTCTGAGGCTGTAATGCTCAATGTAAAGAAAACTGAATTGTAAGATGGATAAAAGTTGAGGTCCAAAGTTAGTTTGTGATCTTTGGCAGATGTGATGTAGTAAGTGTATAAAGGGGAGTGGTATACTGTAAGCTTAGCAGGTATAATGTTTACCATAGTAAAGTGTCTTAGCATGCTGACATACAAATTAGCACTAAACACAATGTACAACAGAGGCTGATGGGAATGTCAGTTTTGTAAATTGGGTCATAAACTAAAGTACTGGACAAATTGAAATGTTAGATTAGATAAAAAGTCAAGGGATGACCTATGTTATTACAGTTCATCCTCTGGGAGCCATGAATGTCTGTCCCAAACCTTCTACCAGTCATAGGAGTAGATGTGGAGATATTTTACTGTGTAAATAAAAACTTTGACTTGCTGGTGGAGCTAGATAAAAAGTCAGGGGATCACCACAGTCATTAGTATTCATCCTCTGGGCACTGTGATTATCTGTACAACATTTAATGACAATCCATCCAATAGTTGCCAAGACATTTCACTCTCAACCAAAAGTGTCAATCTGCTGGTGGCGACTAGGCGTTCATCAACTAGGGACCATGAATATAGGTAGCAAATTCTGTGCCAGTGCATCTGTTAAATGTTAAGAAATTTCACTGGATAAGTGGAAAATCTGACCATTAGGATTCATCCTCTGGGGACCTTGAATATCTGCATCAAATGTCATTGCAATCCACCCAAAAATTGTCGAGCCATTTCTCTCAAAATTAAAAGTCAGGGGATCACCAAAGTCATTAATAATCATTGTCTGGGGACCATGAATGTTTGTACAAAACGTCATGGCAATCCATCCAATAGTTAGAGAGATATTTCATTCTGGACCACAACGATGGACCCAGCAACAGACTGACGTTGGCATTCATAGAAACAGCCATTTTGGAGCTGGAGTACTGCTATAGTAAATTCTCCTGTTTCCATTTCATTATGTTTTTCATATTGCTTTTGATATGCCCATTATTTGAAATACTTGTATATCATATATTGTTTTTATTCAGATACAATGAAGAACATTACAGTGTATTAAAAAGGATTTAAAGATGGCAGATGCTATTGTAATGCAAAATTAAAATCATGGAACACATACTGTACATACCTACACATCATCTGAATAAATCTACTGTATCATCACTACACAGAATGCCCTCTCCAACCACACACACACAAACACACACACAGTCATAACAGCCAATCAAAAGATAAAAGGTGACCTTTTGCACCTGTAAGGACCAGCTAATGCCCTACATGTACGAAATGCCTGGCACTCCCTGCTGTCTTTGAAGTGAGCAAACAGGGGGAGAAGTATGTGAGACTGGCACCCGTGCCATCCTGTGACATCTGGGACTTCACCAGGCCAGGAATGTGCATGACCGCCCTTGATGGAGGTGCATGTGCTGTATGTGGGACTGATAGTTCAGAAGCACTGAGGACAAGGTTTAAGGGCTATTACCATAAGCTGTGTCCTTGGGGGTGAAAATGCCAGTGGGTTTCTGCGATGTGGCCCTAATGAATGGTATCCTTTGACAGACACTGCATGCCTCTCAGTGATATTAGTGCTACATTTATGGTAATTGCGGGTTACTTTTAGTAGAGGCTGGTACCTTGATATGAGCACGTACTGTGTACAGAGCTTTGTGTTCTTTGAAAGTCTCATCACAGGAGCCCAGTTGAAAGTCAAAGCCAAACAACAAACTTGAATTTCACTTTGAGAGTGTAAAAATCACTACACTACCATAGCTAATAACACTTTTGATAGGTCTGAAAGACCAAAAGCAACATCAGCTATGTAAGTTGACAAGCAACTCTCACACATCAACATGTGTTAACTCAAAATAACTCCTTGTAAAAATTAACACTTACAGACCTTTCTTATTCATGACTTTGGACTTCCCCTGTCATGCCTGTTTCTAACTTTAGAACACAATGAAGCTATGAATTATGGGTAATTGCCTCATACAGAAATTGTGCATGAAGGCCCCCAAACACCAAGAAGGAGCCCTCAAGCACTTGCTGATTTCACAGTGTGACGGCCCTGAGCTGTCATGGATCTAACCAGAGGGCTGTAAGGGGGTGGACTTTGGGACTGGGCCTAACACTGGGAATATGCAGTGCTCACTCAGTCTAAACAATAAACTTGTACTGTGTATTCACTGGGTTTTCCAATACAACACACTTCAGCAGTAGTGAAATAGTTTATCCCTGGAAATAGGTGTTCTACTTCTAAAGTAATTTCCAAAGATAGGCTGGACATAAGACATATACAAATTTGCCATTTATCAACACATACAAGCTGATGTGATTAAACCTCTTATGTTTAAATAATAATTCCAATTTATTATAAATTGGATCTTATTCTAGTAATTGTGGGCATAATTCCTATACCTAATGTTGTATTTACCACTCAAGTTGAGAGCTGAGATCTGGGAACCTGACACCACTAACAAGAACTCTGAAAGGGCAAGAAACACAAGTGGTCAGACGATCTGAAAGGTTAATAAAAGAACAAAAAACTGCTTAGCCAAACGTAGCTGGAAGAGAAAAGAAAAGCAAATGGTAAATTCATTAAACAAAAGTCAGTTGAAAACATCCATCACAGTTTGCAGACCAATTCCTAGTTCAATTTTGACCGGCTGTACTTACTGTAGCTGTGTGTGCATAGTATTCTTGCCTTATTGGACTTCCTTTTTGCAATGTTGTTGTGTTTCCAGATCTCAGCTATAAGTTTGGTTATCTTAACCGAGAGAAATGACAGCCAAAACTATGAAAATAAGAACCAAGTTGAAATAAACTGAAATTATCCTTTAATATGGCTACTTAGCTTAGATGTTATAGAAGTAGAAACAGGGTGTGAGCAGTTTCATGTAACATGGCACCTTGTTTTCTTCTTCCTCAGTACATGTTTTGAGGGTATAGCGCCATGCAGCATGACATAATAAAAACAATATTCCATTGAGAAAACTTGGGCCCGTATTGCGGGCAATGCTAAGTGACCACTCCCTTCTCGTGTCGTGCTTTATTTGCTCTGCTCAGGTAAAGCTGCACTGATGTCAGCCCTCTCTCAGCCTAACATCAGGGGATGAAGTCAGTGGTGTTTGAAGGAGTGAGATCATTTTTCCATTGACTGCAGAGTGAGGCAGTGTAAAGGACACCTCTTGTGGCAATCAGGGAGATGTTGCTTGTCTGCCTGCTTGCCTGTCTATTGACCTGCCTGTCTATCTGCTTTTATACTTGCCTGCTTGTCTGTTTGCTTGTCTTTGTGTGCGCTCAACTGTCTGTCATTCATGCCATTTCAAAGAGATGATGAACATAACTGAGGCTGATCACCGTTTTCTTTTTTTTTTTTTCAAATTATTTTTTCAATTTTTGGTCTTTTTTATGGACGTATCATTCCACATGCAGTAGACCCAATACATACCCAAAGCATAAACTTGTTAGGGAATTACATCCAAACAAAAGCACATATAATATGAACTGCAGTGTACAGGGTCTGACAAGTGGAATTTATAGGTGCACACAAAAGAGATTAGAAATGATGAGATTAGAAAAATTATACCATCACAAGATTCAAACAAAGTCTTTATTGCTTCTTTTTTAAATAGTTTATAAATATGTACCAAAAATTAGAATTCGTATGGAACTCTTCAGGTTTCTGTTTTATATTATTATAAGCATTTTCAAGTCTAAAATAATTTAAATGAATAGTTAGACATTTTAGAAAATATGCTGATTCACTTTCCAGGCAACCAGCACCAAGAAGTAGTTACGGCACATAACTCCCCATAAAAGCACCACTTTTTTAGATTAAACAAACAAAATAGTGTTGCTTTACTAAAATTAAGAGGTACTGGTATGCAGATTTTTGAACTTTGAAAAATGCCAGGCTCTAGCTGTTTCCCCCTGTCTTTACGCTAAGCTAAGATAAGCTAAGCTAAGCTAAGCTAAGCTAATCACCTCCTAGCTCCAGCTCTGTACTTTACGCACAGATATGAGAGTGGTATTGATGTTCTCATCGAACACTTGAAAGCAAATATGCATATCTCCCAAAATGTCAAATTGTTCCTTTAAGAGCTCAGTCCACCACTCAGAAAGAGTATTTTGTCATATACATTCCATCTGTCTTGTCTAGTAGAACCTAATAAACAAATCTGAGGATTTTAAGATATATTAAGGTATATTAAAGTCATGGTTTTCTTACCGATATCTACTGCAAAGATTGCTTATTCTTCTTCCTCAGTACGCACAGATACAGTTCTAGTGCATTCTTTGCACTAGATCTGTGCTCTGTCTTGCTCTGTCTCTTTTTCTCTCTCACACACACACACACACACACACACACACGCAAACAGGAATGCATATACGTTAAGGGTACAAGACACATGTAGTAATTGACATACCCTCACTAGAGCACATGCACAGGCACATTACACCTGTGAGAACACACCGTAACAAACAACATGAAACAAAACACTCACACTGATCCCCACAAACAAATAGGACTGCACACACATGCACACACCTCTCTCCTCCCCCCCTTTACCCATCTCAGCATGACATCAGCTCGTCCTGGGTTACTCGGCCTCCCGAGTGTCCTGATGGCAGAGATAAGGCAGGAAAGTCACTGATTAGCTGGGAATCTCGTTACACAGGGAGCAACGGATCCCTCCCTTCTTCACCCTCCTCCTCTCTTCTCCACCACTCCTCAACTCCTCTCCTCCACCACTGATGCCATGCATGAGCAATTCTGAGGCCAAAGGATGAGCAGATAAAGTGTAAACGAATGTAAAAAAACTTAAACAAAACAAACACCTCAAGACACACACAAAAAACACCCTGAACCTTGGTGAATAATTTCTGTCTAAACTAAACAATAGAGATAAATGTACAGTAAATAGCTTAGACATCTATTCAACCAATTCTTTGGCTATAATTTTAACCACCCTTGCAGCTGGCTCTAGGGATCGCAATATTATTGTGTCAGATGTTCCATCACTTTGGTCGATAAATGGATTACCATGCAATAGTGTACAGATATTTATGGTCCCCAGAGGATGAATTTTAATGACTTTGGTGATCCCCTGACTTTTCATCTTGTGCCACCAGCAGGTCAAAGTTTTCACTTATCCAGTGAAATATTTCTACATTTACTAGATGGATTGGCATACAATTTTATACAGACATTCATGGTTCCCAGATGATGTATCCCAATAACTTTTCATCCAGCGTCATCATCAGGTCTAAATTCTAATTTCTCCTTTACTTTGCTGCCAAACTAATGACATTCCCTCAGCCTCAGCTGTAGCAAGCTAACACACTAAACTAAGTTGGTGAACTTGGTAAATATTATTGCTAAACATCAACATGTTAGCATTGTCATTGCATCACATCACATCATCATTTAGCTCAAAGCATCACAGAAGAGCCTCACAGAGCTGCTAGAATATAGACTCTGAAGGCACAAGTATACGAGTATACACTATTTCTGTCAGCTTTAATGGGAACAACTGAGTACAACATTATGAATCCTTCCAGGAGAGACTGTCTGAAAATGTACACTGTTATTCCCATATTTAAACGATATTGCATCTCCCCCTTTCTATGACGTCTGGCTTTTCACTCTGCCTTTGAGTGGGACTGTTCGGAAAAACTGTAAAAGTTTCAGGTCACACAAACCACTTCTTTTCTAGTACAAGCCCAGCTTTAGCGTTGTTTAAACCTAGCCCAAATAGGATATAAGAAATTAAGTTAGATTTAACTCTAATACCTGATAAATTAATGCATTTATTTGTTTATTCATTTATCCATTCATTTAAATTCAATTTAATTTTAATAATAAAATAGTGTGAAACATCGCTCTAGCACAGACTTTCTTCAACAGGCTTTGAGTTAGCAGAACGGAAACATCTAAATTCAACAATAATCCTTCACTTTATTAACAATCAACCAATGTAGGATTCAAACTTAATTTCTTTTAAACATTTAGACTGTAAATCAGATTGAGGCTGTATAAGATGGATGTGTTGTTGACTTAAGCACCCTATTCTGATGTTATAGCATTTCCCAGCAGTTGCGAGGGCGTTGTTGCTTTGCTGTGCTGCAGTTGTGCCCATTGTCTCGGGTACAAGGAGAGCAAACGTATGCTTGAGGGAGCCCCTTTTAAGACTCAATCAGTCCTTTGGTGGGGTCCACTGACCCAGAAAATGGGTTTCCACAGCTAGAGGAAATGATACTCAGTAATCACCTTACTGGCAACACTGGGGAAGGAATGCACAGGGATCTCACACATAGTTGCAGAATGGAATAGAATATGTTCACATATTGAACCTTTAGCCTTAATATGCCCGAGAAGACGTAATATCTCATTAGCTTGTAAATCAGGATGAATCGTTTTCTTTTTCACACCAGTTTGTTTCTTGGAAGGTAATCCACACGTTTGGTTGTTGTATTGTTTACAGCTTTGGTTGCTACATCCTTTACTAGCGTGTTTCCCACACATTCCTGTCATATACTTATTATACAAGAGTATTCTTCAGAGCTGAGAGCAGGTATATCATGTGTCCCTTATGTTACTTTCTCATGGGAGATTTGAGAGTTGAGATGTAGAGGGAGGTAAAGCAAAGGCAAATGGCCATTCCCAACCTCCGTTTTACTGTAGCTCTGATTTGATGTTAAGCTGTGTTAGAGTAAAAACACATACAAAAATATTGTGGGGTCTGGTCTCACGTATAGCCTACCTAAACCGTGTCCTGGTCAAGTGTCCATTTTAAATTTTTTTTAATTTAAATGAGAAATGAAAGGACATTATTTAACCATGATAGCAACACTACGGATGGCAATGTCAGTCTGTGGGTCGGTCCACCGCTTTGTATACTGAGATATCTTAACAACTATTGCATGGATTGCCATCAAATTTGGTAGTTGTAAAAATGTTGGTGATCCTCTTACTTTTCATCTAGCGCCGTCATCAGATCCAGTGTCCAATATTTTGGTTTATGGCCTAATACGTGCCAAACTAAATCCCACCAACGTGTGCTATTTTTTTTTTATTTTTCTTGCTAATCAGCGAACATTAGCATGCTAACACACTAAACTAAGCTAGTGAACATGGTAAACATTATACCTGCTAACATGCTGATGTTAGTATTTATCTCAAAGCACCGCTGTGTCTAAGTACAGCCTCACAAAGCAGCTAGCATGGCTGTAGACTCTTTTTAAAACACATACAACCTATGGTACATAATAGATGAAAATGAAATGAAATGAAGGAGTAATGATCTGTCACTCAAACATACCAAAGCCATGTGGCCAGTCAGATAGTGTTTAGTGACCTTCCTTGCCAAACTCCAGCGTACTGCATGTGAAAAAACCTTGCTATATCCCTGAAGCTAATAATGCTATATTATGACACAGAGTACATCTGATACGGGCAGATCTGGTTCAGTGAAAACATTTTCCCTGTGCTATCCTGTTACACATACCATTGCATAATCACAAGTGATTCTAAATAGGTCATTCAGGCACTTGTTATTTAAGATCTTTGGAGGACCTGGTTTGACAGTCATGCCGATTGATCTGGCTTGGAGTCCAGTTTCACATGGGAATTGATTGTGTGATAAAGATAGAATGATTGATTGACTTGATTCAGAAAGCATTATATGCAACAGACAACTCAACTACAGAGACCTTATTGCACGTTATGCATTATTTGTAAAACTAGTTCAATAAATCTAAGAGTTTTATTTTACTTATGTGGTCCTTAATATAACTAAAAATCATTTTAAATGCCATGGAAATATTATTAAATTGTAGGCTACTGTACTCCCATCGCAATGGTCTGCTATAAAGTTTGGCAAACCCAAGAACTCTTTAAAGTGAGACTAACTTTTAAGAGAAGCAATAGCACATTCCTCCTCTTACAAATAAAAAGTTGGAATGATAAGCAATAAAATGTATATTTCCTCAATTCAATACATTTAACAATTTTGCTGATACAACCTTACTTGGTTTGGTATGACCAATAGCTTATGGTGGCTAGTGTAAGCTAATGTTAGCAAAATTTCGGTCCATATTGCTGTGTAACTGACATTACTGATGGAGTTCACTGACTTGATGACTCTTCTGTTCTTGTGCTACTGTTACACTGTTTAGCATGTAGCATTGTAATTGCCACTTATGGTCTCACATTTCCCAGTGAGTCCACATCACTTTGTTCAGCAAAAGTGATGTGGAATACGTTTACTCGCTTTCTTGCCAAGGCTTATATGAGAACAACACTCATATTTGTCTGTTAAATGAAGCTACAGCCGGCAGACGGTTAGCTTAGTTTAGCAGAAAGAGTGGAAACAGGGGGAAACAGATAGCCTGGCTCTGTCCAAAGTTAAAAAAAATCCACCTATCAGCACCTCTAAAACGCACAAAATAACATGTTATATCTTGTTTGTTTGTTCTGTGCAAAACCTGAAGAGTAAAAACTGCAAGTAGTGGTTTTATGGCGTTTATGTGCTGGACTGTGTCCTCGCAGCGACAACAAGACAACAACTTTATGCCAAGCTAAGCTAACCTCTCCTGACTGACTTCATATTTAATGGACAGACATGAGAGTGGTATCGATCTGATCTAACTCTTGGCAAGAAAGCGAAATTCCCAAAAACCCAAAACAACACTTTAAGCTTTTCCTTGATCTTGTTTCCATTCCATTATAAAAAAAGACTCATTCATAAAATCCATTCTGTTTTCATTTTGTTTATCTGTGTTAACTTTTAGTTTCTGTTGTATAGGTCACAACAACAGATGACAGTGTGACAAAGGAAAAGACAAGTGGAAAACATGGGGATAAAACAACACTGTGATTACTTAAATACACTCTGTGACCATGTATCTACATGAACAAGGCTGGTACTGCTGAATGTAAGTGAGAGCAGATGGCCGAGGTGATGAACTAAGAGAAGACGATAAGGTTTATGGTGATGTCCCCAGGCAACACAGTGTGGGTGAGATAAAATTCTGGAGCTGTGTTTGATTTGAGTAAATAATTTGGAGGGTGGATGGTGGCAACCGCGTGACTAGTCTGTCATATTAAGTGCCACCGTTCATGAATGAAGAGGAATACTATGTATTCAGTACGTCTATGATGTTTTATTGTGGCCATTGTTTGCTGACTGTTTCCAGTAATGATCTCTTGAAAGGAAAGGGGGGTTTAAGACCTGAAAATGTGCTTCAGTGAAACACTGGTCATGTTGTAGTCACAGACGCCACCATGAGGTCACTTCTGGTAGAGCACAATATCTCTACTGGCCTTGACAGTCGTATTGGTGCAACGTTTGTCCTTTATGAAACAAAATAAATATGAAGTCATCTTTCTTTTGTGCAGAGTAACATTCATACCTTTAGCAGCTTCACAGGGAAACAGTATGAAACTTCATATATAATTAAATCCAAAATGCCAGTGCAATTAATACTGGACAAAAGACTTTTGTTTGATTCAATACTTGCACTGGACTTGCTCTCATAGGTGGGGAGCAAAACTGTCACTCTGCTTTGGGGCAGCAGAGCAGAGTTAGTCACAGATACAAAGCTGCCTACTCATGTGTGGCTGTTTGCCAGCATGAAGTTGTGTTTGCACTTCTGTGACGGTGCAGCAAAAACAAAAAACTCTTGTGTGTTTTTATTGTCACTGCCAGTTTAAAAAAAGCTAAAAAAGAACTGTTCAGGCTGAAGGAACTGAAATGCAGGTAACATTTTATGGAATGCAGCTTAAGGAAAACTGTTCTCATTGTTGAATTTACCATGCTAGTAAATTGATTGAATGTGGAAAAAATGTGACTGAGACAAAAATTGTGTGTGAGTGAATATAAGAATTATAACTTTTGGGGTCTGTTTTTAGCACTTTTATAGGTTCCACACTACCTTTGTGTGTGGCTTATGTTATGTGCTGGAAGAACTGTATAGGCCTTTTTCACAGAGGACATTTTGACATGTGTACATGTTTAAATAATAAAATGAATGGTGGCTGTGTTCCATTTAGCTGCTTCAGTTTCAGGGTCCTGGTATTGCGCATGCTGGCTGCAGTGGGTAAAGGGTAGCAAGGTAGAAATACTCTGTTACATGCATTCAAAATACTACTTGAATAAAAGTACATATGTAATCCAGCAAAATGTACTTAAAGTATCCAAAGTAGAACTCATTATGCATGGCCCCTTTCAGAGTTATGGATCCCCCAATGTCCTGAAAGATTCTTTTTTTATTTATTTTTTTAATCTTATGTTAACACAAGTTAGTCAGTCCTCAACAACTAAATATGAGTTAATACATGTGGACCAGAGCCATTTCAGAGCAATTAAATCACAGATTGTTCTCAGCCACTTGGCATCCATATCCAGTTAATCCAGGTATGTGAAGTACAGAGTGTTATAACTGAACACTAGGTGGTGTCAGTGACCCACTATTTTATTTTTAGAGTCAGCTCCAAACCCACGGTCAAGAAGCAAAGAGGGATGAGCGTACAGGAAAGGACTATATCAAGAATAATCTTATAAACCATTTTAAATGTTTCTATTTAATATCACAGCAAACATTTTAATAATTTACAGCCGTGTGTCAAAAATCTAAGGAATAAAAAGCAAAACAAAGCAAAAAGCAGTGTGAACATAATCAAGTAAAATGTTTTAGTGACTGAATCAACATGTAAACTTTAATGATTATTCATAATAGTGATCAGTTAAAATGTGCCAGCTGGGACTTTATGTATTATAGTGTTTTATGATATCAGGTCATCACTTGCCAATATTTATTGTTCTACAAAAGAGAAATCTGATATGCAGCCGGGGTTAAAACACCACACTAACTAATAATATATTATGGGACAACCACTAAAAACTGTAAGACAGCAATCCAGGTGTTATGGTGTTTATAATAAGTAATACTCACTAAAAATCACTGGGTTAAAATACAGTCAGTTTAGCACAGATGCAACATTAAGTTAACCTACCCAGTACCAATGGCTTGTTTTGACTCAGTGTTATTTTTTAGGTCACTGTTGGGTTATTTACCCAAACTAAAAATAAGGTTATTTTGACTCAAGCTCACGTTTCCTTAAAACTGCCACACATTTGTACAAAACGATGTGCATATGACATTGCAAAGAATACTCATATTAACAATCAGTAACAAATAGTGGCATATTAGTTTTAATTTTAGTTAATAACACTGGGTCAAACCAGCCCCTTGTCCTGGGTGGTTTTCTACCCCAAGAGTACTGGGTGAAGTGTGTGTTGGGTACATTTTTGGTCCAGTGATTTTTAGTATGTATAAAATTTCAAATAGAGTTCATCACTGACCTATCACTGGTATACTCATGTTCATGAGGCCATTTAAGGACGGGTCTGATGAAAAATCATATTCCATGTTCCTATATATAGGCAAGGCAAGGCAAGTTTATATTGTATCACAACAAGGCAATTCAACGTGCTTTACACAAGACATAAAAGACATTAAGACAAGATACAAAAGAAACATAAGACGATATAAAAAAGACATAAATAGGATTTAAAAAGAGTAAAATAAAATAGCAGGAAAAAAAAAGCAAAAATGGAATAAGACGGATTAAACAGGAGAGTAAAAATGACAGCACAGCTACATTAAATAGCCCCAAATCAAATTTGATAATAAGCACTGGCAAACAGAAAAGTCTACAACCTTGATTTGAAAGAACTGAGAGTTGAAGCAGACTTCAAGAGTTTGTTCCAGATATGAGATGCATGAAAACTGAATTCTGCTAGTTCTGGCTCTGGTGACAGGACGGCTCATAACAGAGCAGCAGGTCAGATATGTATTCAGTTCTTTGTAAAGCAACAGTAGCAAATTCTTTGACACACATGAAGCCAATGTAAAGATCTGAAAACTGGATTGATGTGATCCACTTTCCTGGTCTTAGTGAGGACTCTGGCAGCAGCTTGTGTGTGGTAACTAACTGAATAGTAAATTTATATAGTAACATCATTTGGATTTTGCTTATACTCTTATTTTTGCTTACTAAATAATCATCATCTGCAGCATTATGTAATACAGTTCTTTTCTAGGTGCTTTTATTCATTTATATGATACATAATATCCTTTTATGTTATCATATCAAGATGACGTCCTAACATTTAGCTCAGAGCAAAAGATCAAATAGAAGCTGAGGTTGAGAAGCTGTCTCTCTCTATTTCTTGTCTTTCAGATGTTTTAGATAACATTTTTATTTTGAGTCTGAAGCAAGCGATATTGCTCGAAAAGATCTAACACACTCCATCAAACTACTCTAGAAGTTCAAGATTAAAACAACTGAAATGCATAAATATTTCCCCCCTTCCCCCTACAGTGTCTGACTCAATTACATTCACCAGTAATAGCGTTATCATGGAAGCAGTGGAGAGCATATATCTTTGCTCCATAGATCTGTTTCCTTCACCGCATCGTGGAGCATTATTTCAATCTTGCCCACTTGTTTGACCTCTGGGGGAAATCCAGACAATCTGGTAATGATGTCACTTTTCCGAGCCTATCAAGACCAATTAGTGTACAACACAAGGACACGTGCACACAGGCGCAGACAGACACACATAAACACACATTCACACGCACATACACACACTATAATTAAGAAATAGACTTACATAAACAGAGTAATACAATATCTTAAAACCCATTTAGAGGGAGCACTGAAATAAACCTTTGGCTTATTGCATTTGTCAGGTCTTTCAAACTGATTGGTCTGTCTCTTTCCTTCTCTCTCAGACATTTTTTTTTTCTCTCAGACTGATGAAATATTGTGCAGGAGATGAGTGAAATCTTGCCTGCTCTGACACACGGAGGTTGTTAGAGAGGGGGTCTGGAAGGAACAGGCCGAGGAGAGGAGAGGCAGGTAATAATGGTGGGCTTTTTGGAACAGACCGTAGCCGGAGCAGGTCTCACCGAGGTCCTCTTTTTCCCCTTCTCAGAGTGTGTGGGTGTAGAATAACACAGAGCTGCGACCCGGTGTCTCGTCCACATGACAGATTGACAGAAACACTATTTCTCTCTGTCTTTTTATTACGGTTGAATACAAATCTCTCAAGCATTCTTTGTACTTTTAATGAGAAAGTGAGAAAGTAGGAGAGGGATAAAGACAAGGAAAGATCTGGTGGGATTCAAGCCAGTAGAGTCAGGGACAGGGAACATTGGAGAGAACATTTTATTCATATCAAACAAGCCCAATATTTGTGGTTAGAGTTTTGGTGCCCAGAATATCCCATTAATAAATAAAACAGACTAAATGCGTTGTCTGCAATATATCATAATAGTAATTGCTAAGCAGACTGTGATGAACATAAACATATGCATATACTAGAGTATATATGTACTGACCAAAGTGTGTTTGTAGCACAGAGTATGGAAACTGTAAAAGTACTGAGGATGACGTCGAATGTCTGTTTGGATTCACGCTGTGTGTGAAGTCTCTCCCTATCTACTATACATATCTACTATATAGTGCACTATATTTACCCTCCACCATTTTATTTATGTCCCAATTCTGAGTATAAAATTGACCCCGCAATGCAATGCTCCTTATTTTATAGATGTGGAAATTATAGTCGTGCGACACCACACCTGTCAGTGATGATGCAAAATGACGATGATCCATAAGTGTCAGAAATCTCAATTTACTGCTCACTAGAGTAAACTATTGACTGTCAGTTATATAGAACTATATGATACTTTTATGTATTAAAACCAAAAGTCAGGTTCCCTCCTCACTGGTCTCTCTAAGAAGAGCTAATTTGAAATACTGCTGGCAGAGTTTTAACAAGAAAGAACACATTTGATCACATCACACCTGTTCTGAGATCTCTGCACTGGCTTCCGGTTAGGTTCAGATGTGATTAGAAAACTTCTTCTCTGTAAAGCCCGGCGCGGCGTTGCTCCTCTGTACCTCTCTGACCTGCTTATCAAATATGAACCCACCCTATAACGTCATCTGGCTCGGGCCTTGTGGTTGTTCCGAGGGCCAAATCAAACGTCGCTGAAGCAGCTTTTGGTCTTTATGGTCTTAGCCGCTTGAATACTTTGCCAGATTATAGATGTGCTCAAAAGCAGACTGAAAAAATTCAATTCCCCCAGTGCATTTTGGTTTTTAGAAAAAAAGTTTCCTTTATTCAAAAGCTGAGGGTAGAGACAGACAGGAAGCGTGGGGAAAGAGAGAGGAGTATGACATGAAAGGTCCTCGGCCGTAATCAGACCAGGACGTTGTAGTTTGTTAGTACATGTATATGTGTATATATAAGGATAGGTTCACATTTTTTCTATCTATCTTAAAACACCACTAATAGGCCCATATGCACATTGAAAGAGTAATTGGTTGCTGTAATTCGTCCTCCTGTCCATACTGGCTGTGATGTGATCCCTTCGTAAAGCGAGTTCAGACTTGAACAAGTCTTTCTATCCTTTAATGTTCTTGTTCTCCTTGAATGAAATGAGCTCTAAAAATAAAGTTTTGTTTGCGTGCTTGTGTATAATGGGAGAGCCTTCTGGCCTGAAATATTTCAGTGAACACATCTCACTCACAAAAAAAGTTTTAGAATGATGCTATTTTGCTCTCAACAGGAAACGTGCTGAATCATGCTCACGAATGTACACATACAACTTGGCATCGCTTTTAAAATGCACAACAATGCAACTCTGTGTGAAGAAACGGCCTTGGGTTCATGCACTTGCATCGGACGCTCTGTTTGCATCCGGCCAGACAAGGAATGTAGATTTACAAGCCTGTGCAGCCATGCAGATGTGGAACCAAAGAGCAAGTGTTATGGTGTATCCCCTGGTGTGTGAGTCCACCGTCCTCTCCCCCATCCACACCCCTTCTGGCCTTCCACCTACCCCACCACACCTCCTCCTTCCCTTCCACGCAGTCCACCTCTCCTCTCCTCTGTCCCTTCCCCCCCATCAGCAGCAGGAGCTGCAGCATCCCTGCTGGGCCTTGCCTGTTTATCTCTTCCGAAGCAGCCATGATTAATGAGGCTCTGAACACATCCTCTCTTTCCCCTGGACCTGGGGAGCCCCACAGCTGAGTAAACAGGCCCAGACGCTGTTCCACCCCGCTGCCACAATCCTGGGCCTGAGGTGGGTCGACAGGGAACCCCCCTATTACAGGTAGCAACTCACGAGATCTGTCAGAACTTTGCTGTGCTGCCCGTATCACTGGAAGTCTAGATATATCATGATGGCCGACTTGTGTAAGAGATCCAACAAAAAGTCATCTGGGTGTCAGTGGGTGAAGAAGAAACATCCTCACGTCCTCACATAGAAACACTCTCTTTAAACATGTGTGGCACACACGCACACACATTGCCTCCTTATGGTCAAGCAGTTCATGAGAGAAACCTGCTGTGGCTGCAGATTTATTACTTTCTTACATGTTCTTTAAAATGTATGTGATGAGAAAGTATTGTGGGCCCTGAAACCTGCAGAGAGCATTCTGCATTGTTGAAAGAAATATGAACGCTTTTGTCTGATGACAGCGTAATGTGTGAGGTGAGTGAATATATAAGATAAAATGAAGCTGTACAGTGCCATGTAAGCAAAGATGTCAAATCATTAGTTCAGTATAAGTAACAGTTGCAAGTTAGTTAAATAAACACGCTTTGTTTCAACAAGTTTAGTGCAATCAAAAGTATATTTCCTATTCAAACAAAATGATTTTGTAATTACAGCTTATAAGGAATAGCCATAAATAACCAGTACTTTCTCTTCAAAATATTCTATGAATCTCATAAAATTCATGTGGAGGTTTATATAAACCATATGAATTTTTGGGGGATGAATATTGTCTGCTCATTTGCAAAGATATCCACCATGAGTAATACCAGATTCTCGCAAAGATTTTCTTTTGGCAGCAGGTTTCAAGATTGATTTGTTGATCCCTGTGCTCTGACAGGATGGCTAATCAAAACAGATACCTAGACGACAAAGGCATTACTTGTGGGTAGAAAACAACATAATTGCCAGCAGCATATGGAATTGAGAACAGCTTTATTTTGCGGTAGTTGCTCCCAGAACCACCAGAACACAAGAACACAAAATACTTTCCACGTCTAGGGATACCATGTGTCAAATGCAATCTGTAATCATGACAAATTTCTCCTGACTTGTATACTGTTTCTATTACTTATCAAGATTTGCCTCCACGTGTGTGCAGCAGAGCTCCCAGTTTGTTTAGGACAGACCCTGGTGCCAAAAGTTTGTTTCTCATGTCAAGCTGCAGTGTCAAATGCTATGTTCCAGACCCAACAGGGGAGCTTTCTCCTCTAACAGCCCTAAACTGGATTTAACAACTCCAACTCCAACCACCATCGTCCACCTCTTCACAGGTGATGTGACAGGGGCACACTATATAGCGGTCACTTCACTTTTGGGGCCATTTGTTGATAGGCATTTCCTCTTTTGGATGTGTTTGTCTTTGAAAGTGTTGAACGTAACACCCTGCACCCCCACAACAGCGCTACAGTTGGATAGTGGTGTAACAAACAACTTTATTACACCATTTTGACACCATTTAATTATGTAATTTGTTTAATTCCTTTATAGAAAACTGTCTTTGTTTTTGAATATTTACTTAACTGTGGATTTCTTCTATAAAATGAGAGAGTGTGAAACTTTCTTGTATAAAAGGATAATTCCAGTTTATTAGAACTTGGGTCTTATTTACATATCTTTGGCCATATCTTTTAGTTATGATTAAATTGTACTCACTAAGGTAAGTGTTAAGATCTGGGAAGATGGCAACTTCACTACAACGAAATCTTAGAGGGCAAGAAACAGGCGGGTTGTAAACAAGCCAACAGTTTCACCAGATTATTTAAACCATTTTATTTGGAGGTGAAACTGAAAGTGAGCAGACCTGAAATGTTGTTAATAATCCCTCATTGCACAGGAAAAAAAAGAAATGGTGGCATAGGCTATTTTTTCCTGCTTGTTGTGGGTAATTACTTATATGGCGGGGCTATGGAATTTGTAGTAAATACATGAATAAACAAAGCAAGTGTGGTATTTGAAAGTCAATTTCAAGTATCATATGCCAGCTACAAACACTTCTGATTATTCAAAGGTACTATACACTAACAATAACAATCACAGTTTAATAAAAATAATATTCAGCACTATGATCCCAAAGTGCAGACAGAAGGCAGGAAAATGCAGAAACAGACAACAGCCATCTTTGGAAAACTCAGAATAACAGACACACTCACATTTCAACAGAGACAGGGTCCATAGAAAATGTTTACAAAAAGTTTCATCTTCAGCGACAGAATATTCCAGCCAGGAGTACTGCTACTATCAGCTCCCAGCGAAGCTCCTTTGCTGGTTGTGATTTTTTTGTCTTCCAACTAACATCGCTAACAGCATTGACAGGAGTGAGCAGCCCCGGAGGAGCTACTGTGGCATGTCACAGGTGGTCTCCCCCTGCAGTTCTAACGCTCTCTTTCTTGATGCCTGCCTTCACTTTTCATTTTCATTTTCACTAGTTTCTGGTTCCTCTTGACGACGTTGTTTAATGATTCCATTATCATCGCGCTGCTAGCATGCCAAAACAAACTGAATAACAGTAGCTAATACATCTCGCATGATGTCAGCAAAGTGTACTTGCCAAGGTGATACCAGCGCATAGAAGGTTGCTATGGCAACTGGGGGCACTATCAAATCAGACAGAATTTGTCAAACATCTGGTAATCTCTTGGTGGGGCTATGGCCCCATCTAGCCCCACCCTAGCACCAGCTATCAATGATGGCTTGTACAGAAGTCTGTCTGTAAACTGTGGTGGATGTTTACAACAGACAGTTTGGCTAATATTTTCATGGTTTACCTTTATTTTCTCTTCTAAATAAGTTTGACTACCTAGTGTTTGTTTAAGACCTGTCTGATCGTCTCACTGCTCATGCTTCTCAATGTTGCCCTGTTCCCAGATCTCAGTAATTAACTTGGTATGTGCAATATTATAGATACTGAGAGGAATGATGGGCCAGAACTGTGAAAATAAGACTTTAACGAATTATCCTTTAAAGTGGTGGTCCAGTGATTTAGCACTTACAGAAAGTTGGAAGACTTGGCACACATTAACTTTTGAAATCTATACCACTGAGTGCAAGATATATTTACTTTTAGTGCCTAGTATGGGTCATTCTTCAAAAATAATGGATGCTTCATTTCCCACAATGCAACTCAATACCATGTTTTGTTAGACTTTCCCTTTCTGATAAATTCCCACATCTTTCAAACTCCAGGCCCCAGTTTGTTACGCAGGCTTTCTGTTATTTTAAGTGCCAAGCCCAGTTCCAGGTAACCCTGATGACATCAACAGGGTTACCCTTCATAAAGTTCCCTTTGGAGACACAGAAGACATTATACAACTGTTTTCTCAGGCTCCATGGTACTCTCCGTGATGGGTAAACTGAACTTCATGTGTAAAATTGGTGGAGAGCCCTTTCAAATACAGATCTTTATTGGATGAAAACATAGGGCCTTTCATCGCAGTCATTAAACCACCTTTATGACCCACATGTGCTGCAGTTTATCCACTGATAAAAGGTCTTTATATGCACCGCCTGGTGGCTTTTTGAAAACATCTCAGAGTGATGAGAGGTGGATGTGTCCCCATCAATTCTTACACTGTTTCATGGGTGTTTGGAGGATGTGAGTATACTGGATGCACATGTGTGAGTATGTGTTTGTGTGCGTGTCTGTGCATCCACGTGAGTGTTAAGGAATCCCCTGGTAGCTAATGCCACGGTGCGGGCTCAACGAGCCCATGAGTGTTTTTTATGTATGCACGTGTGTGTAATGGATACAGTGGTCTCCAGCATCAGGGTCTTCTTTCCAGGACCGAATGACTGACTGACTGGCTGGTAGGCTGGCTAGCTGGCTGGCTGGGGGCGCCTGGCCTGTCTGTCCCCATGTCTACCCATCTGTCTCTGGGCTCAGCTTGGAGAGGTGTGGGGTGAAGGATGGGGAGCCAAGCAGATGTACAGCCATTAAGTGGTGACATGGGTGAGAGTCTTGGGTCTGAGAACCTGTGGGAAGGCAGAACCATGGATTACACAGAGTTAGTAAACCTGGTGGGCAGTAGCATTCAAACAGACAAGACCCAAAATGTTTATTTATGTATTTATTCTATATGTATATACATATATTTTAATGTATCTATATGTTTGTGGTCCTCAAAAAATGTTGAGGTCATTCCATCTTTATTTTAACATAATGCTGGCAGGTAGTTTAAAGGGTCGGTTCACCCAAATTCAGACAACACACTGTCAATAGTTTTCACAGGTTTTTCTTCGGTAGAAAGTAGATCCAATGAAAACTGTTCACAGCAAAGTTCGTGGATCATCCAGAGGAGACTGCACATTGTTTCTGGAAAAAGATGTTTCTGGTGAAATCTCAGAGACATACTATATATTTCAAAACCTGGGCAATTAAAAAATAGTACTTGTGCATGGCTAGAAAATATGTTTTTTGGGTGAACTGACCCTTTAGACTTCCAATTTTATCATTTCCCTAAAAACAGGGAAACACATTTTCAAACAATTCAAACAAACTCTTGCTGTTGTTCGTTTGTAAATCTAAATATCTTGAAACTGTGGGTGCAGCATCTGTCTACTACTGTCTGAAGTGGCAGTGAGAAACAGCTGGGCTGAGGTTAGATGTGAGTGTGTGTTGAACTGCAGATCTTGTTTCAATTCAGGAGAAGATGTAAATGGTGTGTGATGGTATATGTGGCCATGTGTAACGTGTATGTTTGCGGTTGTACTGGTGTGTGTGTGTGTGTGTGTGTGTTAAGTTTGCATTTTATATGTGCATGTGTTTGTATTCAGCATCTTGGTTTGTGAAAATATTTGTGTGTGCATGGCTTGGTGTGTGGGGTGTGTGTGTCTGGCAGTCTGTCTCTGTATTGTTCTATGCATGGTCATGTATATGTGAGGTTAAATGATCATGGCCTGTCTGAGGTCTGCCTCCCCAAGAGGCCTGTGCTGTTCATTGGAAACGCTCTCTGACGCTCTTCCTCTGTCTTTCATTCTCTCTGTCTGTCTGTCTCTCAGGCTGGGAGAACACAAACAGAGGTGCTGCCTTCGTGAGGCACAAATCCCCACTTCCTCTGAAACTTCCAGCGCCGCTTTTTTCCTGTCCAAATTCCACAGCCATTAAACTTTCCTGGCAGGCATTCAGAAAACAACTCAGAGGAGAGAAGGATGGAGGAGGAGGAGGGTGTGGGGGTGGTGGGGGGGCACTCCACCCTCCCACACCCCCTTCACCCCCCTCTTGTCTCCTCTCCTCTGAATATCACAGATCTGTGCTCCTGCTGACTACCTTAAATAAAGATCTGACTTCATACTTGTTTTCGTTGCTGATCAGGTTTCCTCAAAAGTGTCTACTGGTTTTCGCAAAGGGTCAAGACGAGGTGCCTGGGCGCAGCGGTCCCCCCCACCCCCTCCTCTTTAGACATGTCTGTTTCCATCCACTCACAGAGCTCGGATGATATAAACCATGGTCAGATTAGTCTAAGGTAAATACTCAACTAGAGGCTGTGATTTTTGGGCTTTATTACTGCTGGTGCTTTGGTTCACCGGTGGTAGTTACACAACACAAAGAACATGGCCTCCCACTCAGTGGGACAGCTGAGGGAGAGGTGGTGCTACCGTGTTGGACAGCTTCTCACTTTCTCACTTTCTGTGGATTGTGTCGGAGGGAAATTACACAGAGCTTAAGTGACTTTATGGCCATTTGCAGTGCCACAGCTGGTGTTTAGGAAATAAAAAAGAAACTGGCATTAAAACTCCACACACATAAAAATAATTTGACATTTTAAGGTATTTTATTGACCTGTCTGTTACTCTTTCGTATTGCAATATGGCATATCCTGCAAACCACAACTCTGAAAAAAGACCTTTGCTGTCAAGCTGAGAGTACGTCCTAACCCAAAAGGCAAAAGGTTGATATTGGTCAATTTTGCAAAACCGCATTTTACGTTTAAAATATTTCTTTAACGTTCAATCAAGTTTAAAAAATGATTCCTTTCTACAATATCTGCACATGGTAACTGCAGTATCTTTAAGGTTAGGCAACTAAAACTCTGTTGAAGTTTGGAAAAGATTGTGGTTACAGTAAAAAAAAAAAAAAAAGAACATTAATTGTTAGTTTGTGACCAGACATACTCTAGTCGTCTAGTCGCCCGCATGAAAGTCAACTGCACCACCCACCCCTACCTTCACCTCCACACCCTTACTTCCCTTCTTGCTACATCAGGGCACACAACTTGGGTTGCTTAACACAGCTCTGATATGGTGTAAAGAGAGTGAACAGGCTGTTATCAATGAGGTAATTTTGCACTGATTACATGCAAGCATAATTTCCTGTGAATCCCTCATGTTGAAAAATGGTGGTATGACTTCAACAGCTAGCATCTATAAGCCACGATCAACTCACTATTTTATGCTTGTTCAATTGTTTGACAACAGAAATGGAAAAACATGTAAATGAGAACAACTTAATCATAAGTTTGGCTGTATTAAAACACAGTATAGGAGCTAACAGAGAGCAGGAAGAAACAGAACAGGGGTTTACTGGGCGTTCAGACCAAAAACAGCACTGCATGGACGCATGTAGTTTTCACACGTAAACAGCGTTGTCAAACTTAGCTGGCTTAGTGTGGACACTGACTTAGTGTTAAAGGAGGAGAGGGTCACTTAGGGCAGAGAAGGTGGGAACAAGTCTCACTTTCCTTCAAACCTCCACCCAACACCACACATACACACCAAAACCAACCTTTGTAATGTGCCTTTGGTGTTGAGCCTTGAACTTTCCCTCTGTCACCTTCCTCAAGCTTTATCTTTTTAACTGTCCCAAATCTCCAGAGATTTAGTAGCCAAACCAGCTGCTCAGACTTGTAAAACCAAGAGAAGGATTGATGAAGAAAGGAGAGTGTGTGTGTGTGTGTGTGTGTGTGTGTGTGTGAGAGAGAGAGAGAGAGAGAGATGGACAGCATGCAAGCTCTGGGGTCTGCAGTGAGATAGTGAGCCCTGAACTCACCAGACTAAATGAGAACAATCTGGACTGCCTGTGTGAGCTGACTAACCCAGAGAGAAAGAGAGAGTGAGGGAAGGAGCGTGGGAGGGAGTGAAGCAGAGAGAGGACAGGGAATTAAAGCTCTTGTCAAAGCGGAGAGGGATTGACAGGAGGAGGAGAAGAAAGTTTCAGACACCTGCGGCGGAAGCCCGCAACACACTGTTTGGTTGGAGACAAGGGGGGGGAGGCTGAGGGTGAGGCGGCTGACTGCAGAGCTCAGCGCCGGGCCAGACCGGACCAGGCCGCGCTGGGCTAGCAAACAGCCGCACTGTAATAACTCAGGGACTGGGGGGCTGAAAGGTGATAGCCTGGCAGGAATTGGTTTACAGCCAAGGCAGCCGACACTTGTGGATGCTGAGACTTCCCCCTCAGACAGAGGCAAACTTGAATGTAATCGGTGTAAGGCTAGCTTTCCTGTCTACGAATGTTTGTGTGTACAGACCTGTGGCGAGTCAGGCAATGGAAACGAGATGATGGAAGAGGACGGCGTGATGAAGACTAACTATAGGGATATGAAAGCTGGTGATGATGATGTATAGCAGGGAGGTGGCATTTTTGGCCATTGGTTTAACCAGGTGTTTTGCCGAAAGGGGACCTTTTGGACAGGCTCTGTGAGAGTTCCTGTCCTCTATGGGATGGGATTAAGGAATAGGATACAGGCCGTTGGTTTCACACCAGCTGGTGCCCGAGCTTCTAGCGTGTATTTGGTTTGTATACCCCTCTTTTTGATGTGGTGTTAAATGGCCGTAATAATCGTGCAGTCTGACAGTAGGAAGTGTTGAGACCTAAAGAGATTAATTCCAAGCTGTAACTACAAAATCAACATACTTTCCTGAAGACTTCCTCAGATACATTTCTTATTTTACAGTGCTCACATCCCCAACAGATTTTCTTCAAAGCTATGATTGTGTAGTGCCTGGTTTCTTAAAAAAAATGGATCCTCTAGGCCTGGGAATCTCAGTGGACTTCGTTCAGACAGACACCAGCACTGTGTGAAAAAACGCAGCCCCCTCATTCATTTGAATGGAACCACTGCATTGACTCAAAAGGATTAGCCAAAAAAATGCAGGGTTGACCAGCAAAAATGTTGAATCTGGCTCAACTTCTGCCACAACGCAATGCAATCCACAGGTGCTTCGTTGTCCAATCAAATATGTGCAAATGCACATTCTTAGCAGGTTACTTTGTAACATGAATGCCGTGTTACTGTTTACCTGGGAATCATTGCGACAAAAGATAAATGATTGCCGCTGCTGTGATAACTTTCCAGAGTGGAAAAATCCTAGAGTATTATAAACTGCTGTGTAGGGTTTTGGCGTCTGATGAGCCAAAACACTGGATCTATTACTCAAACTGGACTTCCTGGATCATATTTCATCATCTTGCCAGTACATTAAAAAACATGCCCCCACCAACGCAGCCCCTTGCATTTTTTTAATGTGGGGCATTTTTTTAATGTGGGGCTGTTTTCAGTCTGAGCACCCACTTATTGTCCCTTTGAGACCGCTCATTGTAATGTGTATTGATACCTAGTCTAGTTGAGAGGTATATCATTTTTTGAAGTGTTTGCAGAATGCAGAAGAAGTTTATTTAACCAACCAGTGATGCAACTTAAAAACTGCCTGAAAATGACAGGTTGCTTTCTGGTAGACAGAGCAGACAGATAGACTGATTAAAGAAGCATAATCTTTTTACGATTTGATGTGCATAGTTTAAATTCTCAACAAAACAGTGACAAGCTATTCTTACACCATCTAGAGCATTACTTATAGTTATTTATGTTGCGGTTTGCCATTTAGGCAGCAGGGGAAGGACCCAAATGCAGACTGATGCAGGCAGGGAGGCGGAATAAATCCAAAGGTTTATTAATAACTTAAACTTACAAAGTCCAGATTCTGATACGACAAGAAGAGACAACTAGAAAACACAGGAACATGACATCAAGGTACCACAAGGAATAACAATTCACAAGGGACCAAACGCAGGAAACACAAGTCAATGACACGACAGAGAACGAAACGAGACGACCGGTATATATAGGGATAGAGACAACGAGGGTAACGAGACACAGGTGAACCTAATAAAAACTGGAGGGAAACAGAACAATGACAGGAAGTACATAAGGCACACAAAGAAACAGGGATTTCAAAATAAAACAGGAAACACGAAAGACACATGATCCCTGGGATCATGACAATTTACTGTTAATGCAAATCGAAAAATTTAGCTTTTTAGCTTAGGATTTAGGACTAATCACATCTTTTATTTTTTAATGAATTAATTTGATTTTAATTGTTATTTCCTGATGATTTTATATTTTGTGCATGGAACAATTTCTTAGATTAATAAATGTTTTCTGAGAGGTTATCGATTAAAATCATGGTATCTTGATCTATCAATCTATTAAATAGTTAGAGTTAGAGTTACTCAAATAAGAATATGCTTGGTAGAACCACAAACCTAGAGGGCACTCAAGTTTAAACAGTAGAGACAGGCACCATATTTCCTTAGTGACCATATTTGTGTTGCTGCTGGTCAGACTGATTCCCTCTGGATGGAGCTGAATGGTGTTTGGAGAGCGGTAGGTCAACATTGACCCGTGTCCACAGATGGTCTGCAGTAATGGCTCGTGTTGCTGTCAGTGGGGAGGGAGCTAACCTGGCCCAGAGTAAACAGTCAAACAAACACAGAGGTAATCCCAGGGTTGTTTAGGTTAGGCCCACATAGCCTGCAGGCTGGCATAACAACCTGTCAGATCACCAAGACAAGAATCACATGATGTGTCAGAGATTGTTGTTACTATTCAACTCACCTTCTGTAGCTTTACTTGATTGATCCAGTTCTAATAATATTAATCATCATCATTATCATCATTATTTTTGTTAATATAGTATTTTCTATGCAAAGAAATCAAATGAAACTTTTATGACTGCTTCAATCAGAAAATTAAATACATAAAATGTATATCTTCAAAACAAATCAGTCAAACATAAAACAAAACAATTAAATTAAATAAAGACTATTGTGAGGGTAGGATTGGATGTAAAACTGTTGGATTAATACATAGTAATCAATATATCAGTCAATATATATCTGTTAAAGTATATGAGGGAAAGAGGAGGGGGCCCAGGATGCTGCCTTGAGGAACTCCAAAATGTGATTATCACAAGAAAATTAATTAATGACAGTACTTACACACAGAGGCCTACACACTTTTCAAGATGGCGGATTGCAATTTTGTTGTCAGTGCGGTTAGAGGCAGCAATTCCTTCTAAAAAACAAAGAAAGGAAACGCTAGGCATCAGTAGTAGGCTTAAGATTATTTACAACTGTAACAGTGTGTAAATAATATTTAGAGCTGCTCCCACTTTGATAAAAAGTCAAGTATAAGAATCCCTACTACCACATTGTTTCCCTTTCACTTTAAATAGGGCATTCCCATGGCTTGGAATGTTTGGCAGAATGGAAAGGTTTCTCTTCTGTACATTCCCACAGGGCCCCCCTGCAGCCCCCCTCTTGGGAGTATCTGAAGGTATTGACTCCCACTGAAATCAGAGGGTGTGGAGGCTACCAGCAACACACAATGACCCTGGACAGCTAACAATGGCCACACACACATATTGTTATGGTTTGGCCCAGTGTTGCCCCCCCACCTTCTCTTCCTCCTGTGGACCTCCACTGATGGATTGCTTTCCTCACTCTCGGTGCTTGGCGTGTGCTGCAGCCTCGCTGGACTCCAGCAGACCATTGGGAACTGCCCTGTTTTCCCTCTCCCTGACTCTAAACCTCCAAACAGTCAGCAACTCCACTCATTACCCACCTTCCCTCCTTGCCTTTCTACCATATTGTGTTGCCTGTTTTTTTTTCAACATTGGCAGATGTGCAGCGTGGATTCTGCGGTTGTTTCTGTTTGTATCTGCTTCCAGACAATAAAGAGAAATTAAGCCAATGTCTGTCCTTTGGTTCCTGTTCAAGAGGTGGAGCAAGAAGCAGAAAGATGTAACAAGAGGGGTATACAGTAACTGGCTATTGTCTTGCTCTTTATCCAACAAAAACCTTCTCATGTTCTGCGGATACGCCGCTTGACAAATAATGTTCAAGATAAAGCCAACATAATCCTGTGGACATTTGCCAGCCTGGTGGAGCTCATCCTGCCAACTTGCTAACATGCAGACTATCCACTGCCCACATGTGGCTGGAGTGCTGGTTCTCACTTTCAGGGGAGGCGGAGGTGTCACAGGAAGTCAGATTGCTATCCACTGGGCGTGCAAGAGGTCTGCAGCTGGAGAACGGCTGCTCTGAGAAGGCTAATCCTCAGGGCTTTGAGTGGGATTTTGTACATACATGATGCACACACATACCCACACACAAACATACACGCATACACTTTGGCCTGTATACAGACATAAACACAAATCATTCTGGCAGACTCGGAAGACCCTGAAAATTGGATCTGAAGGGAAATTCTGACATCTTAACATTCTTAATTGCTGAGATCTGTGACACCACTAAAAAGAAGTGTGATGGGACAGCAAACATAGACAATCAAACAGGATTACTTGTCCAAAAGAGAAAACAATAGGAGAACTCTAAAATTATTACCCAAACTGTCTGTTGTAAACATCCACCACAGTTTATAGACCGACTTCCTGGTTCAACTTTGACCAACTGTACTTGCCGTAGTTGAGCACATACAGTTTTCCTGTGCAATGAGGGATTATTACTGACATTTCTGGTGCACTCACTTTCTGTTTTGCCTCCAAATAAGGTAATTTAGATTATCTGGCTAAACTGTTGGCTTGTTAACAACCTGTATAAAGAGACGCATTGCAAACATACTCAACAGTATGTTGTTAGGTTCACTCCATTTGTCTAGATAAGAATGGCAATTTTTTTAAATACAATCTCATATTGTTTTTAATGGTCTTAAACAAACACCATCACAGGTGAAAAGTGACTACTCATATTTATTTCCCCATGGGACTTTGCTGAAGCAATGTTTTCCCAGATATCAGCAATTACTTTGGTGAGCGCAGCGTTATCATAACAGATAGAAAGGATGGCTGAAACTACAACAAGTCTAAGAGTCGACAGCCACGCTAGCGGCTCTGTGAACTGAATCCTCAAATTTGCATGCTAACATGCTCAGCTAAGGTTAAAGCTAAGGTTAGCTAATCAGCACTAAACACAAAGTACAGCTGAAGCTGACGGGAATGTCTTTAGTTGCGAATGTTAAAAAGTTGATCACTAAAGTTGTCTCAGTTCATTCAAATTTCATGCCAATCCATCTGATAGTTACAGATAGAGACATTTCACTGAAAACCACTAATGTCAACCTCATGGTGGTGCTAAATGTAAGTCAAGGAATCACCAAAGTCGTTAGGATACATTTTCTGGGAAGCGTGTATGTGTATACCAAATTTTGTGCCCATCCATCCAATAGTTGTTGAGATATTTCAGTCTGGACCAAAGTGGTAGACTTACCGACCGACATCGCCATCCCTAGAGCCATGTGTGGCTAAAAATAAGACCCAAGTTTTAATAAAGCTGGAATTTTCTTTTAATTGGGACTTGGGATGAGGTTCACAGTTCTTTTTCTGTATTTGTATGCATAAGGGAGATTTGTATGTCCTATCATGCAACACGTTTTTTGTTTTTTTTTTGCACTTGTGGATTCTTCAGTATAGTGTGCATGTGTCCCTGTGACTGAGAGCCAAAAAGGGCGGATGGAGCGTGGGTGGGTGTGAATGATTCTGACATCATCACCGCCTGCCGTCTCGTCCTCTTCCAGTGCCCTGATACTGACAGGTCCTCTATTGTTCCAGCATTGCGTGGGCTCCCAAGGTTCCCATGTGTTAGAAATCATCCACCCACGTGCTACAGCAGACAGGGGCCCTAGACTATGAAACTGTATACTGAGAGTCTGTGGGCTGCAGGACGGGCCCTGATGAAAGACAGTGTGACTGTAGAGAGAATAACAAACGCCAGGCTCCTAGACACCGTGCACTACACACACACACACACGTACCTGCAGAGAGGCAATGCAGGCACACACACCCACACCCACACACAGACATCCATGCAGGTACATACACACAAGGTAGACAAACACATACCCACATTGTCACGCTACAGGCTCGTACAGCCCAGACTTAAGGGCCAATGGGAGTTGGAGTGTGGGGGTGGGTGGAGAGATGGGTAGCAGGATAGATGGATGGGTGGTGGTGGATTGGGTGGATGAGGAGATTTAAAGAATCCTGGTTCACGATGGCTGAGCCCATTTCTGGTTTTGCTCAAAGCTGGTTTGGATGCAGGCCAGGATAAGTGTGCTGGCACAGGTGAACACAGTCACACTCTTGGCTCGCAGTCCCCCCACAGATCATTAAAATACAGGGAGGACAGAACTGGGGAGTCTGTATATTTTCAAGTGGAGCTGGGCTCATTGTGTGGCTACATCTGCATTTATTGAAATCTTCTGCAGACCTGGATGAAATACTATTTGCAAATATTTGTGTAGATTTTTTTCTTACTCTGCTTGAGAACCAGATGGTTGGGAAATTTTACACTATTTGAAAATGGATTTAGCATTAACATGTGGTCACAAACGTAACTGATGCTAACAGATGTTTTCTGCAACTTTAGACCAAGTTTAGCTTTAACATTTATTTACATTAAAATTTTTCACAGCGCTGGGATTTATTAAGAAACAGGCCACAATGTGAATATCGTTTACTACATTATAAAGCAGTCATGTGTGAAACTGGTACCCTTTTTTCAAAATTGTTCCCATGACTAAACTGTGTTTACTATACATGGAAACTCAGAAGCACAGCCTAACATTTTACCTCAAACACTTCAAAATAACACCTTCTTCAAGCACAAACTGTGACCTGCTGGTGTTGCTGCTACCATGCCCTTTTTGATGGCATTACCTCATACAGGCTCCCCATTGTTGGATCTTGGTCATCTTTTTTATGACAACACCTGTACTGTGAAAACCTCTGCCATCTCGCGTCTAAAACTTTGTATGGAAACCCAAATCCCTGGAATTTACTGGGGGCAGTAAACATGCGACTGATGGTCAGTAACCCTGCTATTTATTGATCAGCCTGTGAGTGTTAAACTTCTACCCTTTCATGCTAACACAAAAGGCTCTGTGGATATCAAGTCCTTCTTCTGACATAATATATGAACAATGTGAAAAATCACATATTTCATTATTACAATAACAGTGTAAAAGCCCTACAGTCTCTTGTTGTTCATCTGCATGCATAGGTTCAGTATATATTGTAACATTAGAGAAGTCATTTTAAAACTTTTTCACAGTATCATAGATACTCTTCCCGTGAAGTGAAACAAATTCACAGTCTAAACTCTACAAACTTTTCAGGGAAAAAAAGTAACAAACTCTATCTTAGGCTTATCTGTTATTATGTTCAGTTCATCTAATATAACAGATACTTTTGAAGACCATAGCAACAATTAAATAGCATTTTTTGCACAAAACCACCATAACCTTGTGTTTCACAAGCCATTGGCATAGTTCCCAAAATATACCGACATTAAAGCTGCCATTCATTTGGAGTCGTGTTTCTGTCCAACCCACAAATGTAAGTCCAATATTCACTTTCCTTTTAGCTCTGCTTTTGGTCCTCACCAACTCCTGAGGGAAATATCTGGCTCTTTAACTGCTCGATATTTGACTTTCTTTACCAGCTAGTCGCTAAATTTGTCTCTCTGCTGTTTAGTGCTGGTGGTGTACAGTAGGTCTTTTTTAGAGCTTTTTGTCTGAGGTTGACGAGAGCTGTAAGACTAAACCACAACAATAAAGCTGCAGGCCAGAAAACCAAAACAATGAGCTGAAAGGTGCTAAAACGCTCTTTCACATTACACATAGTTTGATCCATTGTAAGTATTAAAATATTGATTAGTGCAGCTTTAAAGTTCTCTTATTTCCCTCTTTATAATTTATGAAGAGAGAAAAAGATTCTGCACTCTGTGTTCTATGCACGTTTTCTCTGTGTCACAAAGACTGTAGGGAGTTACTGTAAGTTCTACATGAGTTTAATCTTATCAAAACAAATGGATCAAAGTGCTTGGAAATTAGATTTTGTTTGATCTACAGTCACTTGGAAAACCTTGCCTGGGTCTTCCATCTGCATTTTCCAGTGGCCTTAATCTTCAGATGCTTCTGTGAAACCAGACTCCAGAAGCCAAGCTCAAATTGGATCCTTATAGTCAATAGACATGGGTGTCTTTGTTGCCCTAGGTTCGGCTGTCTGGCAGCCATGACACCTTTATGACAGCAGCCTGATCCCAGTGTACTCTGGTAGCCCTTGTGTTGATGGACGATTTCTCTGCTGCCTGATGCCATTGCCTGCAGGACCATTTCCCCAGCGCTCCTCAAACTGGGGCTGTTTGGACAGGGGAGTGGAGAGGAATGGAGACCTGGTCACAATGGCTGAATGAGCTTTTGTGTATGATGGAGAGGTTTGCTGGTTGCACCAGAGGGTTAGAGGTTCTAGATGTGGGATTGGCTTACCATGAGGACAAAGTCTACTGTTCAACAGAGAGAGTGAGAAGCTGCTGATTTATTTGATTGATATGTTTTTCTATAGACATGTTTTACTGTTATACAGTTGTCCTGACATGTAGATTCAGGTAAGGCTGTGACATAAATAAGACTAAATTGGAGATCAGGATTATGATCCTTCTATGTCACACTGATACAAGCAGCAGTTCTGAAACTTAACCTTCACAAAATGTCCCAGGTTTTGGGAAGCTAGTTTCCCTTAGAAATTAGAATCCTTTATATATAAACCTCACACACTATTGACTTTTGGGAACATTTCAGATGGGTGGATGAGTTGAAAAAGTATCCAGACCAAAGTTTGTAATGATGAAGATGACAACGGGTAAAACAAGTCTTTAAAAATGTGAAACCAGTTGTGCAAAAGGGGTGTACTTTACTATGAGGGTGGCCGTGATAGAAAGATTCCTCAAATAGCACAGGCACTATTATCTTGTCCTATTGACAGTATTGGTCATTTGTTCAAACCCTGAAAACAACCCTGACAAGTGCCCTCTCATGGTGAATAATGACTGTGCTCTCTCAGTAGCAAAGGCAGAAGTAGTGTAACATTGATGAACTTAGCTAATGTCTCATGTTACTCACACAAATTTGACTGTTGGGAGTGCTTTTGCAGTCCATGTTTATTTGCCCAAAACCAAGCCCCCTGGAACAGCTCTGGGCTGTGAGACGATTTTGGCATAGTGGCCACTCTTGGTATTGCATGATCACATGACACACACCGGCCCACAATTATTACAAAAGGAATGGCTGTAAAACAAGGAATACATTTTTTGGAGCATCACAAACACCCATAAACCACCATTTATATTATTAGAATTTAATCCATTCCAATAAAACTGGATCGTCTAGAAGATCAGTACATTACCTCATGCCATTTATATACGCAGGGAGCCAGCATGAGGAGTCTCCAACATATATGTGCTCTGGCACATTAATTCCTATGAAAGTGCGCGTAGTGAGCAACTTTTATGGGAATGAATTGGGCGCCATCTTGGAATGCGGCAACCAGTTTTCTTAATACATCCATGCCTCAAACAGCCATTGTGCTGACTTTACAGACGTTAGCTGTAGCTAGCTAGCTACATATGCACCGACCGTTAGAGTAGAGTGTGCCTGTGTGTGTGAAGAGGAATCATAGAGCCTCGAGATACATGCAAAGTTTTCACTTCAGTTAAAAAAAGGTCATCTAACATGGACATGTCTTTGCTTTAATTTACATCACCCACCACAAATTTGTGTCTTAGTCCCCACATGCATCCTTGCATTGAAATCCAGTGCATTCAGTCTGAACACAAGTTGGTAGGGGGGTCACAGGTCATACAAAGCATGTGACTTCAAAACTGAAGACCTCAGAGCGGGTCCTGTGTCCTATCAGCAGTCAATGTTGTTTTATTAAACAATGAACACCATCTTTCTCTAAACTTAACCAAATAGTTTTAGTTGCGGAAATTTAACTAAAGAAGTGGCAGATCAGAAAACACTCTTATAAATAGCTTTTGTAAAGGTCTAATGGGTCTAATTGGAAGGCACTGTCTCTGACAAATTACCTATTTTTGTTTTGAGGACTTCTTGCTAAAAGACTGAAGGTGTCCTGCAGTGTAAGAGACACTAATGTGGACTTTGTGATGTATGATTGTTTTTCACCGGTTTTGTTGATGTCTTTAAGCCGGACAGTGAAGCCTCACTCTCCAACTTTCATGCTGTGTGTACTTGCTGTGTGCTTTCTGGTGAACAAGGCCCGCTATGTTCACTTTGCTCAGCAAACAGTGTGATTGAGTGGTCCTCTGTGTGATGATTTCCAGAGTCAAACTGCTGCTGGATTTCCTGGCTCCACACCAGGCAGGACACAGCAGGTCAGAAGTACCAACCAGAGGGAGCCATAGACCAGAGTCCCATGGCCTGAGGTTCTGGTATCCACTTCGCTTAAAACGCAACATCCAAAGGAGCCTTTGTAGGAAGTCTCAGATAATTTAATGTTGTGCAGCTCCTCAACTTTGGCCCGTCTTGACTGATTGTGCAATGGAAATTGAAGATTTATAACTCCTGCTGGAGTCGCTAATCACCGGAGACGAGAGGCTTGGGGGGGAAGGATGAGCAGAGGCGGGCTGCATGAGTGTCCAGCGCTGACTACCTCTGACTGACTACACACAGGCTTACCCGCCAGACTTGTTCACTTCCCCACAGGTACACAGACTGACACGCAAGCTCACACACATGCAAACATGCTCACTCTGACATGACACACATGCAAACACACGTATGCCTCCTTCAACACAACAGTCGTCTTGGGAGGATGTGCGGAAGAGATCGCATATTTCCACCTCCCTTTCTTGCTCTTTTGCGGTTTCTGACTTGCATGTGCGAGAGGCTGAAGACAGACACACAAAGCAGAGAGGCTAAAACAGAGAAATAGATTTGCAGGTGGCCTAAAATAACAATAAGGATGAAAAGAAAGAGAGGATGTGCGCCCATGACTCCCAGCCGCTTTGCAGCTGAATGAAGAATCACAGAGAGGAGGGCAGAGCAGAGGGCCAGGGAGACAGGAGAACAGTCTTGTTACATTAAGTTTCTCCTGGGTCCATTTCATTTGACAAAACCCAGTGTACTTTGGTCTTTTGCAGCCACTGGCAAGGTGAGACGGACATGTTTATGACAGACTCTTACTGTGAGATTTAAAAACATGACAATTAAAAAGAGGCAGACACTAAAGGCTTTTCTGTTGAGCATTCCCAAAGTCATGTCGGATGAGTCTGTCAAAGACAATAAAGCACCAATCATCAGTGCCCAAAATATAAATGTAAAAACATTGTTTTATTTAATTTTCATTTTAAATATGAATTATTTTATTTTGTGAGCCACCTGTAGGCAAAGTACAACACACACTGACTCACACGCAACAGCCCTCCCCTTCCTCCTTCAGACACACACCCCTACAATATTATCCCATTATAATGTTATCTTAACTCTCACTATCTCACGTTTTCACAGCGGTGTCCTTCCATATCAGCCTGTCAGGTTTTGTAGAAAGAGTCTTTGATGTGACCAACGAGCTGCCGTCTCAGTACACAATAACAATGTGCAGATGGAGCCCACGGAGCAGAGCGCAGGGCCCATTAGGAGAAGGACATGCTTTAATTTCTACGGTCGCCTCTTGTAGGGCTGACCTTCACACCTCCGGCGATCCATCAAGATCTTTCCCGCCAAGAGCTGCTGGAACCGAAAGCAGAGTGCTGGGTTTTTCAAAATAAATGTAGACTGAGGTGGGCTGTGTTGGTGGGGGAGCAGGTGAAGGTACACAACACGTGCTTCAGACATGAAAGGATCAAGTAAAGCTGATGTTACTGCATGTCACCTCTTCATTTTCTCTTTCCAGTTTTCCTTTCAGTCATCACTCTTAAAACAAGACAACACAACATTTCAAGGCAACTTACTTCAATACATTCTTGAGTTTTGGGTCTGAAGAATTTTGAAGTGTTCTGTCAACTAATAATCTTTTGTTCAAATAATGTATTTCTCTTCATTAAGAAAACTTGAAAGTTTGAAATGCACAAACTAAGGTTTCTATATTTCTAAGACTCTTGAGTAAACTCATAAAAAATAAAGTACATTACAATTTGAACTAATGATTACAAACTCAGAAATGGTTCTGAATGTGACAATAGAGTGTAACTGATGCACTTAGAGGGCTCAGGTGTTCCCTCAGCTAAGTCACATACTCACACTGCAACATTATTCTCACTTGTTATCATGGGGAGAATAATGTTGCAATTAATAACTCAAGGCATGATGGGAACCCTGATGGGAAAAACTCAAATATCCCAAATGGAAATAAAAAAAAAAAAGAAAAGTAAAATACAAAATACATTCAACTTAGCTTTTTTTCTTATTGTTGTTAACTGTATCCCATCAACACAGTTCATATAGCCCTTAAACACTGATATTCCATTAATGTATATGTTTTGGAAACCTGTAGATATACAGGCAGAAAAACAATTTCAAACTGGATAGATAACTGACCTAGAATATGTATAGTATCACACACATGCAAAATGATAGCATTTCAGAGTGTTTCTAAGTGTCTAATGAAGTTACTGTGTTACAAATATGTTAAAAATACAGTGTTACATTGAATGTTTAAAAACTCACTTAACCTTTTTTGCTAATGATGCATTTGGAAGATGTAGGATTATATATAGTGAAATGAATCATAGTTCACTCCAGTAACTACCTGTATATAGACCATGGTGTCAACTACAATATTTTTGATATATTTGCAGGCATACCACATTTTTCATTAATACTGTTCTTTCCAGATGAATGATTCACAACTGGAAATGTTTTTAAAAATGGAAACGGTGTAGTGCAGCTGCTCATGTAACCGCAACATTTTTAGCATTGTGCTGGTGACGTGGTCTACTTGAGAGCCTGCTCACTTAAAATCGAGCTTTTGGCGGAATTCTCTGGTAATCTGTGCTTTTAGTGGCAATACCTTCCGTATGTTGAAAGCCTGTTTACAGAATATTCCTGCTGAGTGCTGAGGGTGAAGTCACTGGCTGCCTCAAACTCTGACGAGTGTTTTCTTATTGCTCTTTGCCCACAGAGATGGTTGCATTCAAAGAAGAGGCGCTATTTCAAGAATGTTTCCTGCAGCTGAATCTGCTTTTATAATCACAGCTGGGACTGAATTCATCCTTATTTCTGGTGGCTGCCACAGCCTAAAATTCTGTGCGACTGTCAATTTAGATTCAGCGATGGAGAGCGATATTCTTGGAGAATATCGTGTTGCCTCAACTTGTACTTCTACAGCATTTCAATTTATCCTAAATCAATAAAAATAGAACAAGGTGTTCAAAGGCATTGGTGGAATAAGAAAAGTGAAAGGGAAACCTACATTTTCTTCCTTCTTGGGTGTTTTGGCATGGTTGAACATCCCACAATCACAATACCACCAATTAAATCTAATCCATAAATTTGGCCACCCCTATGCCTTTAAAAGGAACCTCTATGGTGAAAGAACAACATTCCAGTTTCATTAGTTTACACTGCTGATATTAATACTATCATTACAATTGGACATGGTTTATTTTGACTACTATTACCACTAATACAATAATAGACCCTAATAGAGGCTGAGTGAGGGGGGAAACGGGCACAGGATCGACTTGGAGTTATTCCAACCCCCAGCAGCTGCAGCAGGGGCCCGGAGAGGTCAGACGTACAGTAACACTTGACCCCGACTCTGTGTGTGTGTGTGTGTGTGTGTGTGTGTGTGTGTGGAACAACCATCCCACCCTCCCGCCAACTTCAGTCCCTGCAGACCAGCAGAAAGGGCAGTAACCTCTGAAGGCTTTGTTTGGTTGGCCGGAGTCTGAGCATAGGCCCACCATTGTAAGTCTGGGGACTCCTATGCTCAAGCTCTTGTTTTCTTTGGGAAGCAGGAAATTGGATGACTGGCTACCTGCTACAACAACATCCTGTACTTGAGAAGCCGTCTTTTCACCCATACCCACCTATTATTTCCCTTTTCCATCATACGCAAGTGGTCAGCCAGCAAGCGTTTTTCTTTTTTTTTTTTTTTCCTCTGGTCCTGGGGGCCCCGTGCGTGGGTTTGTCTAGGTTCCACTCAGGTTGAGATCAAATTGGCCCCATCCAGATGCTTCCGTTGAAAATAGTGTGCGGGGGCCAAATACTTTAGCTTTTGGAGCCCAACTCCACCTTGTCAGGTTAATGGCCCTTTGTGAGCTGACTGAAGTGACAGTGATGGTGTGCAAAAATGAATGTTCCTATTCAAACACACACATACACACACACTCAGATCTACTTATAGCTCTGTCAGTGCTTGTCAGGTCACTTCAGACCAATCAGAGTGATCTGCATTGGGTCTGAAGGAGACCACTTGCCACTAGGAAAACATTCTTAAGGATTATGGTGCTATAGACAAGATCTAGGTAGGCGTTGATGAGAGCTGATTCCGATCTGACCTCAGGGATATCCGACCTCCATGTGAGATCATCATCATCGGAAGGGATTTTGTGTAAAGCTTGCTCTGTCGCAGGGGCTCTCACTGAACACCCATATTACACATTATGGCTGCATAATCCCTCCTGATAAGATTTTGTCGCTGCGACCCCCATACAGGAAGATTTCACTGAAGTGTGTGACCTGGGACAATGTAACTGATATAGCACACAGATATGCACATGAGCATAAATGCTTTTAGCCTAACCAGACAGAATAGCCATTTTGTTTTCACGTTGTTATTCAGTCTGACATCATGTTCATGTTTATGTCTGATATTTGCTTGGAGGGGCACTTAACTTAAAGAAATATACATTTATTTTTTGGCCATTTGGGGGCAGCGGAACAAGCTGTAAACACAACATTAACATATTATCACCTTGACCTGATATTGCAAACATGTTAGGAAACAGTTTTAAGTTGTGTCTCTGGTGACCTGATGAATTTAAGTCCAATATTCCCTCCCCTTTTATCTGGCTCTTAAGCTGCTAACTGCTAGCTGCCTATGTTCACTAGCTAGTTGCTAACTTTATCTGTGTGCTGTTTGTTGCTGGCCAGGTAGCGTACAGTAGGTTTATCAGAACCACTGCCTGCTTCTGCTAAAAACAAGGTGGATGAGAGCAGTGAGACTGGACCAAAACATTAAAGTTGCAGGTTGCAAAACCAAAACAATGAGCTGAAAGATGCTAAAACACTCCATACAGCTGAGGGGAACTGCAGAGTCAGGTGATAATTCTCTGTGGGTTCGTCACTGCGAGCAACCCCTTTCACATTCCACATAGTCATTGGATCCATTGTTGATATAAAAATCTTGTTTAGTGCAGCTTTAATATCAAAATCAAAGGAATGTGGCAGTTTAGGGGTTGTTATTTCTGTATGTTAACTTTACCTGTATAACTGCATCAATCTCATCCTCTCTTGTTGCCTTTTTCTTTCTGGCTCTGTCACAGAAAGATGACGTCACCATTATTAATCACGCCTACATAGCTCTGATTGGTTGGTTGTTTTCCCAAACAGGGAAACAGCTATCAATGAGCACAACACCAGACCTGTTTGAAATACTCTAAACAAAAATCTGAGATATGGGCGGCACATTTCTGGAACCAGGTGAAAATACTTTTGCATGCTTAACGGGACATGCAAGTACACACACACGCACATATGATTTATTACTTTTGATGTCAGCTGCCAACATCAAAAGCAAATGGAGGCAAACTTCTCCTCAGTTATCATTTTGTTCTCAAGTCTTAGCAATTGTCGTGTCTGACCAAAAGCTGTACACGTGATGAAACCATCAGCCAAGAATACAGATCTACCTACTGTCCAATCATAACTCAATTGTTGCGGGTGGAAGAAATTATCAAGATATTTTCCCCATTTTGCAGTAGATGATTTATTCTATTTGCAGAAACAGGCAACATCTGTGTTTTATCAATAACATTCAACATGTATAAAAAGGAATAGTAAAAAAAATGCTTGACAGAAAAAAAAACTATATTCTAGGAAAAAGAAACTGACAAAATGAAAAAAAACCTATCTGATTCGGAGGCACTTATGGCTTGGCAACACTTGTGCAGTCTGAGTTTTCCCAGGTGGTTGTAGTCAAGCGTCAAAGGCCATGATTACAATATTGGAACCAAAGGGGATGCACTCAAACACAATCACATCACGGTCTGATCACTGGCCTTAAAGCTGCTGTCTGGACTTTGTCACTGATCTACAATGACCATAAGTATCATCTCTAATATTCAAACACTGTCAATGCAACAAGAGGTGGCCTCTTGAACAGAGTTTTTATCAATAGTGTATCAAAATGCAGTTCATTATGGACATAAATCAACTATTTACAACAGAAAACAACAAAGGTGATGCTCAGTGATTTCTTCCTGGGAATTAAAGAAGAGTCTCTAATTTTGTTCCTGCAGCTTTCCAAAGAAATGAGTGAAGGTTGCATTCTGCTGCATTGGTGTCCAGTTGACCCCAGTCTCTCTGTGTCACAAGGTTATTTGCATCTCCTTTTCATAATGCCGACCCCTTTATTCATTCAGAGCTGGGCGAGGCAGCGGAGTCTATGTCGTCATTTTCCGGGTCATTGGGCGAAGACGACTGTCCTCCCTTCACTCGTTTCCACTTCATCCTCCTGTTCTGAAACCACACTTTCACCTGTTGTAGAGAAACAAAGGAAATGTTATACTAGAATATGCATTAATGCAGATAGAGCCAAATTAAAAGTGCATTCTTGATTTTGATTTTAAAAAAATTGCATTTAAAAAGTCTGATGCAATGTCATCAGCATACATGGACAAAAATGTTGAGGAAAATTTGAGCTAATTTTGCCTCAGACACATTTGACATTATTTAAGATTAAAGTTGTCAATTAATTTATTAGTGGATCAACAGTAACTGTATCTGCTATTTCACTATTTCACTAATCTATAACTATCTATAATCTATTGTAGCTTAACAAATACAAATATTTGCTGGTTTACTATGATAGTAAATTGAACATCTTTGGGTTTGGGACTGTTGGTTGGACAAAACAAGCAATTTGAGGACATAACTTTGGATATGGAAAAACTATTTTTCACAATTTTCTGACATTATTAGACCAAATCATAGAGCACGTAATTGAGAAAATAATCTACTAGTTTATAACAATTAATACTACAAATTGAGTACTCAGAATAAGGACATAAAACAATAAGTATCTATACTAGATAACACTCAGACACAGTGCAGAATTATTTTATTTCACCGAATTTGAACTTGTAACAGGATCACTGTGGCTTTTCTCTCTGTTTTGCAATTTTTAGCAAAATTTACAACATGGTCAGCAGGAAAATAGACAAATAATCCCCCACAAATCTCCCAGGGCAGTGTATAAATTGGCTCGGTTTGCGTTGGCCTTGCAAGGAGCATGAATTGTCAGTACAAAGCTCTCGGTTCTGGCTCAAAAATCTCTGCAAATGCAGGCAGAGAGTATCGTATAGACAGTAGGTCAAAAGAGTCAACCATCAGGATGTCAGCCTACACAGGATGTGAGTTTACTCGCAGTGTGGATAGTGCTCATCTGTACCATTGCACCGTTCTGAAATGAGAATGATATCATGCTTTAACTGTCCGGCTGAGAATAGAAGCAAAAACAATACACTTCCTGTGACTCAAGAAAATCACAAGGAAAATGCGTCAGAAAACAACTGAGGGGTGAACATTTGTTAAGACTGTGACTGAGAACATTCACTCAAGATTTTATAAACTCATAAAATATAGTGACAGGTGCATGGACTGTAGTTTATAACTCCTATATATATGGTTTATTTTTAAAAAGGCTCAGTCATTTCCTAAAACAGCTGGGCACTGTAGTTTTTAACAAACGTTACTCAAACAGGAGTGAATAGCGCATTTGTTGGGGACTATTTTCAGCTGCAGATTAATACACATTTGATGCTCTGTTGAGTATTTACAGCAGCAGGACAGTGTATGTGGGATTGACTCAAAATAACCTACGGTACCAGTGTCATCATGGTGAAGGAACATGTCACCCAGTGCAACAGATGGGCTGGTTTATGTGTTTTGAATAGTTTTTTGGACAACAATGGAGCTCAGTGGCACAGAGGAATATCAGGCTGTGGATACACAGGTTGTTAATAGGTTGTTAGCATGATGTTGGTTTTGGACTTTTGATGGGATTTGTTGACAGAAGGAAAAATATAGAATATCTCCAGCCTTATACTTTGAGCTAATACAACCCATTCAAACCTGCTGAATTATGTCAAAATGCAATGACACTAAACCCCATGCTCATTTTCTTAGTTCATGAAAAGTTGACATTTTGGAGAGTCATGATTTTCACAGGACAGCGATGAAGTGTCGTTAAGTGTTAAACTAAATTCAAATTTTGAGATCACTGTAGCAGCTCCAGGCTCTATTTCTTTTTTTCAGTTGATCTCAGGTCAAGGATGTTTTAAAGTGACCTCTGCACATCCCACCAAGCATTCCCGCCTGCAACTCCCGGATTCAGATGAATCTGTTCCCACATACTGCAGCCTCTTCGTCTCCCGAGTTTTTCTGCTCATCGTGACTGATTGAAAGGACGGCAAAACGCCAGAGCATGTAGGATGAGTTGGAAAAAGCAGACGAGTTGCAGTGGGAGCTCTGAGTGAAGATGGAACCTGGCTGCGTGAGCGTGTCTGTCTGTACAAGTGTGTGTATGTGTGTGTGTTCCAGTGGTCTGGGAAATAGATTTGGGAGCAGACGGCAGTATGTGTGGTCACTGTGGCACAGTGGCCTCATTAGGAGGAGCTGGGACACTTGGCCTGACAGGCAGACTGGGGTTTTTATCCAGCAGCATCGACACATGTTCGGCCGATTTCATCAAGTCTGGAGCTGCCGCCCACTCATTAAAGCTGCATGTCATTCTGCTAGAACCACAGGATGAAAAATAGTGTGGAAAAAAATGGTTCATTATAATTAAATGCAACTATGTGTATGCATTATTATTATTATATAGTGGAAGGAGAGAGATTTAGAATACTGAGGATACTGTCCACTTTAAATATGTGATGATAACCTTGTTGGAAGGTATATTTGTTTTATTTATTTTGTTAAATCTTTTTATTTTATTTTTATTTTTCGTTTTTTTCGTTTTTTTTGTTTTGTTTTTTTGGTAACATTTTGAATTTTGAAAAATGACAGTAGGAATAGAAAAAAATCATTGGTATCTGATCATTTTGCACTCAAGCAAAACAAAGTAAAAACAAAATATTTAATTTTGGAAACATATTTCTTTCCATATCCTTAGTATCTGTAATGTAAACCTTTCTACTAGATTTTGTATTTTGTTTTCTTGAATTAAACAAAAAGTCTGTTGAAAAATCAGATTTGTCTTTACTTAAGTGAGTCACACTGGTTTTTTTTTTACTCTAAAGAAATAAGAATAAAAACAAAACTTACTTCTTTCATATTTAGGATATTTGAAAAATGAATAGATGAGTGGTTAATATGGAGTGATAGTAATATAAGTATTATATTTGTCTTCCCTACTGGAACTCATATGTGAGGGAAAGGTGGTGTACCTGTCTCTCTGTGAGGTCCAGGTTGACGGCGATCTCGTAGCGGCGGAGCCTGGTCAGGTAGTTATGGTGGGTGAACTCAGCTTCCAGCTCTCTCAGCTGCTCCTTGGTGAACGCTGTGCGCTCCTTCCGGGCCTTGCAGCTGGAGTCCACCTTAAAACTGGACTCCTGGATATCTGGAGAGAAACAGAAAGGAAATGTATTTTGTGCAAATTCTCAACTACTTTACTCAAAATGAACAAATGAACATATTCTTAGCATTATTTTAGAGGAAGGTATGCATATATTTTGTGCACTTTTCTCATCACATTTGTTTTAAATAGGGGGAAAAAATAAAATGTAGATGACACATTTTCATCCAAGTCAACAGGTTCTCATCTATTCTTTCTATATAAGGGGTTAGGGGCCCAGGTTGTCTTACATGGTGATTCAACACTTGACCAACAGACTCTTCTACAGTACTTTCATTTTATTCACAGCTAATCTGATTTGAATTAGCTCTCCAGCCATTTTGTGACCAGCCTCTAGTTGACTATTAAAGAGACCTTAAGGACCTTTCCAACCAACAAACCACAACTCCAAAGACTCTTTAGTGAGAGGCCCCTCATATAGTAAACACCAAAACCAGCACTTTAAAAGGAGACCACCCTGACCTGAGCTCATGAGTCCTGTTCACCTGCAGCGTGTGTGCAGTGAGTATGCATGTACATTTCTCTGAGGGTGCATGTATTTCTGCCCGCCTTCTGCCTTTATTTGTCTGTTCATGTGTGTGCACATTTAAGTACAAATTCATGCATTTTAACATTCATTCATGGTGTGTGTGAGAGCATATCGGCACAGGGCAGGGGCCACCAAACCAGCCGCAGAGGGACTGAGTTAGGAGAGGAATGCAGCGGAACATCGTTAAAGCATCTAACAAAAGAACAAAGGTGCGGATGTGTCCAGGTCTGAGTGCTACGTGGGTGTGTGTGTGTGTCTCAGAAGATTTCCCTCCGGAGCACTTGGGGGAGATTCACATTAACTCATCTCTACATGACAGCAAATACATCACAAATCCTGGGAGATCTCTATGAATGTGGCGGTCAGTTGTTAGCAGCGAATGTGGTTTGAGCTACACTGACACCAGTCTTAGTATTAAAACTGTGAACACACACAGCATCATTATCCAAGCTCTCATAAGACAAGAGTTGTGTAGTTTATTGCTAAGATTTATAGATTCCTCTGCCTTCATATTTCCTAGGAAATTGTAGAATTTTAAACCTCATTTACCAGGATAAATATTAATGAAGGCTAGTTGATTTAACTTTCAGTAAAACCTCTCTTGCGTATTAAAGGGAAAGAGTTTGGGTTATAATTGTGCATTGGTAGCGACACTAGCAGCTGATGTAATTTCTAGAAAATGGTTCTAATTTGTCAAAGTGAGAAGTTTTGCTCGGTGCTTGCCAGAGCAGCCGGCCAGAATGTGAAATGGACTGCAGTACCTGGGCCAGAAGGGACTGAGCAGACCAGGACTTGTGTGTGTTTGTGCACACGTGTAGCTTGTGCATACCTGCTAATGTGTGCAGACGCCTGATGTGTGTGCTGGAGTACCCATGTGTCGTGCCAAAAAACCTTCTTGTTGTTGTTTAAGTGTCATTAACAGCGCTGCCCTGAGTGTGCCGGCACTGCCTGGCCTCGTCAGGTCTGTTCTGGAGCTGTGTCAAGCAGGTTTAGTTAGACTGAACACCTGGCAGGGCACATACTGGTTCTCACTAAACAGGCCCCCAATAAATATCCAGCACAGTCAGAGACCGTAAACTTGCAGGGAGAAGGCTTCTGCACCCAGCAGGGTCCCAAAGACAAACAGCATTTGGTGCCTTTTTGGGTGGATGCTGCAAAAGTAGTTTGTCTTCATCAGGACTGAATTAAAGCTGTTGTAAATTAGTGATTGTTTTAAAGCAAAAACCCCAGGCGAAAATTACATGTGTGACTGATCACGTAATTTGTGTGTGTATGTCACAATGAGTTCGGATGTTTTATTGGTAGCACTTTATTTAAACCTCCTTACTTATCATTTGTAAGCAGTAATCAATTAAGAAATGATTTATAACACACTATAACACTTTATAATGTATTTGTAAGCAGACATGAGGATATTTTTAAGTGTTTATTATTGTGTATAGACAGGTAATGTATGCTTGATAAGATAAATTATATATAATGAATTGTCTTCATGAGTTTTGAACACATTTAAACCCACCTGTGAATGATTTGTTCATGTGTACAAACAGTTAATAAATGCTTTATAACACACTGTAAGGATTTGTTCATATGTGGAATCATGCAGCTATGTTATTATGCACTCATTAGCTGTTTATATAGTTACACATGCTTCATAAGAGGAGTTATAATTAGTGACAAATACATTAATAAACACTTCAAAAAGTATGAAGCAAAATAATTTAAAAAAGTCCTTATATTTGTTATATTTATTATAGTGTATTACAAACCAAGTGTTTATATTCTGCTAATAAATGTTAAGTAGGGGGTAAAAACCTTTTTTCATAGTTGTTATTGTCCTCAATTTATCAGAAATTACAGAAGACAATTCGATACAATAATAATAATAATAGTATTGTCAGATTTGCTTATAGTAGCTTGTTTATTTGCTAATTGTAGGCTGTTTATTTCAACGTCCCTGTTACATATTGTGGTGTATTATTGACAGAATTATTGGTCAAACTTTGGATTAAAGTCAATCAGATACCGGCTGGAGTTTTCCAGTGCACCACTTTTCCATATCTGAATAAATACACACAGACACAAGCAGAGTGTATAGCAGCTCTGTCTGTAATGTGAATGCCTTCAGGGCATTTTCCTAATATATGCTTTTCTACCAGCTAGTCAATACAAGACTGAAAGGCTCTTTTCTGAAACCAAGAACTGATGTAGTGGTCAGACATGTTGCATGCACTCAGTGGGAGATTGTGTTACGGCTTAACGACAGGAAAATGTCAATGGATAAGAATGTAAAAAGTGGGCTCACAGGCAAAGTGATTTTACCAGACGTGGTCTGGCATGTTTTCAGTGTAGTGAGTGGAGGTTACAATAAGGTAAGAAAGGGAGGGAGGGGGAGTCTGTACTCCCCCACCACCATCTTCAGTTGGTCATGTAGTTTTTCCAAATAATTATTTGTGCTCTTTATAATTGATATGGTTTGTTACGCTTGGACAAAACTATAATCACAATGAAGCACAGAAGAATACTTAATTCTACTGTATAACTTAGATGGCAATATCTGAAGCGTTACTGTATCAAGGAGCAAACTCCACACATCTAGTACTCTAAGTGGATTAAAGTAAACATTACAATTTGTCAATACGGAGCCACAGTGTTTTCTCCCTATAACCAAATCTCATTTAAAATGTGCACAAGAAACTTTCTTCTAGCCTTACAAAGTTTTAGTAAAAGCTACATGAAAGTCTCCAAAGTAGAAATGCCCAGTATTTATTGCAAACCTTTTCTTTCTTTTTAGGTGTTGAAGTGCAAATGCCAGTCTCATTGCATAAATCATCATCTTTGTGAGGGGAACAAAGTCAACAGGCTGAAATTTTCCTTCAGAAAACAGTTTTCACAGATGAAATGTGAATGCTCCAGATGTGTTGGACGTGGTTTTATTTTCACTCTGCCAGGGTGAAATTCTGCACATTAAATCTTTTACACCTTTAGATTCAGTTTAAATGTAAACATTTCCTTTAGTCTGTTGCTCTCCTTAATTAACGTTAATGCTACGTGTGAAACGTTTAGAAATGACTTCGTCATGGATATCAGTTACTTTTGCTTCCTATTAGCAAGTGAGAAATATGATCGGGGGAATAGATTGCACTATAATCCAAAAGCATACAATGGTACTATTTCAATGCTTACAACACAACTCTAAGCATATAAGGATATGTAAGGACACATGAACTCCTCCTTTTGTGGCAAAAAGTTCTTTTAGCAGAGAATACTGCTGGGAATAGCGTTTAATATGAATATTATCATCATATTTTGGCTCACTGGTGTTTGGTGAAGCAGCTGAAAAAAATCGCTGAAAAGTATTTTTACATGAGTTTTTGGTAAAAAAGCTATGAAAATAACAATTATTTGCTGATTCACAAATAACTATAGGAGGACTGTGTATTAATTCATTTCACTAATTCACTTTTGAGGCATATAAATGTAGAATGAATAATAATAAATACAGTCTGAAGCACCTGTGATGCCTTAAACCACTTTTCCCCACAGAAGCCTGATGTCATTGTTTTACCATCATCCTGAATGTGGCCATACTGTTATAAAACAATAGTCTTTCCAACGGATACAGGAGCGCAATGAAACGTTCACATGTCCCATTAATCATTTCAGCCTTTTGAAAGCCCTTGAACAATAAGAGGATGCAACTGCTACTTAAAGTGTGTGTCTTGAACACAAAAGTCTTGTCACCTACTCACCTTTCACATAGCTATCTGGTGAGAGTGCTGCTTTAAAACCAATTTGGTGAGGAAATCGAGAGAGGATTTGTGTCATTGCCAGCTGTGATACAGGGCACGGAAGAAATCCTTAACCTTGACATACTCAACATTTGCTGAACTTTAAATGGAGCAACAATGGCATAACATTTGTTTTTACACCTGTGTGCAGAGGTTTGGCAAAGAAATAAAATCATGGCATTACTATCAATTTTTCATTTTTATTCTTTGCCAGATCAAGAGTTGGGCACATTTCCATGTTTCCTTCTCATCTTTTCTTTATATTTCCACCACCATATACACCAGTGTACAGTATAAAAATAGGAATGTCCACTATCATATTTAATACTCCCAAATGTGCATTTTATTACTGTATGTTTTCCTTTTCCACCTGTGGTGAGTTTTTGGATGCTCCTCTTTCCCTATAAACCATCACACTCCAGTTGACTCCCATCTATCCCAGTGCACCCTGACTCACCTGTGACATCTCTCTTCCTCTTATTGGAGCTCTTCTTGTCTGAGTCGGCCGACGCCACGCTCTGCGGTGAGTATTCTCCCTCCAGGCACCCGGGCACGGCCCCTGGCAGCCTGTCTCCCCCTACACTGTCCAGCTCAGGCCCTCCACCTCCACCGCCACCTACCACTACAGGGGCGACAACGGGCGGGCAGGCCTCCGGCGCTCTCACCCGTGTCTCACAGGGGTTGAACTGCCAGTCAGCTCTCTGGTAACCACCCTGGCTCTCCTGGTACAGTCTGTCGTCGCGAGGGTAGGCTGCGTGCGGCGCAGTCGGCACCAGGCAGGAGCTGGTGAAGTCTGTGTAGGCCAGGAACTCGGGCTTCTGGTGGAGGGAGAAAGGGGCCTGCTGGTAGGGCGACTGCAGATTGGCTCCTGGGACCCCTGAGTGAGGGTTCCTCATGCAACCCCAGATTGGGCTGCTGGGGTGGGCGCTCCGCATGCAGCTGCTGGCTGGCTGATCCATGGTGATGCAATAACACTTCACACAATCTTGATTAATGTCTTATTACAAGTATTTTCCTTTTGAGGAGTTGAAACCCCCCCTCAGAAAGTTAGTTAGAACTGGAACTCTGTATCTTTGTCAGTCTTGAGAAAAATCCACTTCAGCAGACTACATGCACATCATCGTCTCACTGCATCCACCTCAGGAATACTCACTTCTGTCAGAGGCTGTTGACTCTTCCACAGCCCAGAATGCGTGAGGATAGACGCCTTCCTGTGACAGCGTGTTTCCCTCTCTCTCTGGGATCATGTGTGACGTCCTTTGGAGCCTCTGGTCCTGACACACTCTCACACACTTTCCCTCGGTCTTGCTCTCACACACCCTCTCTCCCTGACTGATCTGACTGGATTGTGGCTCGGCGGGAGAGCTGCATCCGCAACTGCATGACTCCCCTTCTCGGGCTGGCTGTTTTCACAACTCTTCTAAGGCATTCTTGACAAGTGAGCCCTCCTCCTTTTTAAACATATAGGTGGGAAAGAGTGGCAAGTTTATGGAGTGTAACGTGAGATTGCAGAGGAGGAGCTCTGCAGGCCACATGTTGGTAGTACCCTCCAACCAACCCTGCCTCATCAACTATTAATCACGGGGGAAATTTTATATGCACATCTAATGGGCTTTCCAGACGTGGGGCTTTTTAAAGGGACATTGTCTGTAAAATATAAAGCAAGCACCCACCCACATGAGAGCTGGGGACCCCAACTTATTTCAGCTCCTTAGTGCTTTCTGACACCCAATTTAGTTCCTTTTTGACACCCTTTAGAGGAAAGTTAACCCTAACCCTTTCCCTCTGCACCCCTGATCCCTGCCTGTCCTCTCCAATCTGAAAAGTCCTTTTTTCTTTCTCTGTTTCTATGACTGTGCATGTGCGTGTGTGTGTGTGTGTGTGACTGACTGTGCACATTAATGCTACACACCAAAATCCACCTGGCTGGACTTTCTTTAACTCTGAGGTGATAGAAGGACTGGATTTGATATTGGCTATGCAGACTCTCACACCTCTTAAGGTTTTCTCACTTCAGTGAAACCCAATATGAAATTTCAGAGCCATATTTCACCAACACAAGCTAATATTTTCTCTACGCAAACACTGTGACTGAGGGATTGTGTGTGTTGTGTTTCTGTGTGGAGCCCTTCTTGCTTATTACGTCAGAGATATTAAGCAGCAGTAGCAATTGTGTGTGACAGTAGTCACATGTAGATTAACTGCATTTGGATGAACAGAGATGCAATTATTCAATTTTCTGATCACCGATTTTTAATCTTTGCAGGCTACTCACGGTAGAAGCCACTTCCCCATGAAGTAATGTCTCTAATATCATTAAAACCTTTTTGGCTAAACCAAAAATTGGACTCAATTTCAGCATATCCGTTACCCAATAAACCCACTGAACCACACTTTACAGAAATGCACAGTTTTTCTTCATACTCCTCATATTTGTGAGCTGAGGTTTGCCTTCCTCGTGTGTCCTCACTTTGCTCCTGACCTCTCAGACAGGAGGGGAGGTGGATCACACCTCCATCGAGGGGAGAGAGAAAGAGAGAAAACAAGATTTTGAGATAGAGGCTATTAGAGAAGAAAGAAGCAGGAAAAGGGAATATGAAAAAACAGAGATACAAAAGTGCACCTTAGAGAAAAGGAGATCTTGTTTTGTACCTCTTCTGGTGACTATTTAATAGCCAGAAAGAAAGAGAAGAAGAAAAATGGGCTAAAAAGAAACTAAAATTACCCTGTATTGCTCTCTGGATGCCACAATATACTTTAACCCTCTTTTGAACACACTGCATTCAGTTGCCACAAAATCATTTAAGAAAAAGAGAGGAGGAAAAAACTCAGAGAGACAGAGAGAAATAAGTAAAAAAGATCTAAACCTCTAGTGCCGCAAAGGTGAATGAAAGAAAGAAAGTATCACAAGACATAAAAAGAGGCCAAGAGAAAAATCAGATTAAGTGAAAGCCAACAAACCTATGAGTGGACGGAAAGTCAGATAGAGAAAGAGAGACAGAAAGGAGAGTGTTTGAGGTCACACACCAAACCCTTTCCATTTACCCAGCGAATTGTTGAGCCATGAAGCATCCCTCGCTTTTACTGGCAGTCTGAGCCCTGGCCGCACCGCAGGGAGCAGGGGTTACACTGCATTTCACTGCATTTGTGGTCAGAGCAGGGGCCATCTGTGTGTCAGTATAAATTAGAGTGTGTGTCTGTGTGTGCTGTGAAAATATATGTCAGTGAGAGTGTGTACGTGTCTCAATGAAAGAGATAAAGGGGGGTTATGTGTATTTCTGTGAATGTGAAAGACAGTCCCAAACAAGTTTTTTTTTTCTTTAAAGATTCTTTTTTATGCCTCCATCTGATAGTTATAGTGGAGAGAGACAGGAAAAGTGAGGAAAGAGAGTAGGGGGAACTACATCTAGCAAATGGTCCAGGTATCAAACCGTGGACTCGCTGCTCAGGACATTTGTGCATGTGATATGTGCCCCAGTCACTCTGCCATCGGATCGCCCTGATCCCAAACAAGTTTTTGATATTATTTAATGGCCTGCTGACACCAGAAAGTGGCGCTAAAAAATATTAATCTGCTGGTCTTTGCGCAATATTTGGTTCTAGAGTTCTGGAGATGTAGTGACTACTTGCAGGGCTGGTTGGTAAACTACAGTAGCTGGCAGGATAACTGATAACACGCTAGCCAGCCGGGAACATGCTAGCACTCCTCACAATAGCTCTCTGACCTTCTTTCTGTTTTCTCTGTACTGTGTGTTGTACTCTGCCCTGGCATTTTGTCCTCAGGATTGTACATTATTCCATTCGATAAAGAGTTTTATTGAAGACGCAAAAAAGTTCTCCGAGCTAACAAGCTGGCTAACAGACAGTTAGCAAACTAGTCACTCAGTTAATTCAAAAGATGTATTTGTACGACTCCTATCTTATACCTTTCTGCAAACCTTTCCTCTTTTGTGGAACAGTTTATACTCCAATAGAGGAGGTTAAATAAAAGTTGATGGTGCAACACAGCTAACAAGCTATGATAGCTTCCTCCATTTAGGACTCCCTGGTTCGCCATTCTCCCAAAGGTCAGTACTGTCAGTGGTCAATGGTCAAAGTTGACCTTGACATGAAAAATGTACAAGGCCTTAAGGCCGTTGATATTCATTTTTTTTTTCATATTGTCAACAAATCTCATGAAAAGACCAAACCCAACAATGAATTGATTGTAAGTATTGTCTGTGTATCCAAAGCCTGATATGTCTTATTCCTCTGTGTCATAGTGCTCCATTGTTGTCCAAGAAACTGCAATGAGCCACACTGTTGCACTGGGTGACATGTTCCTTCATTGAATGTGTATTCATCCTCAGCTGAAAATAGTTCTCAACAAATGCACTATTTCCTCCTGTTTGAGTAACATTTGATAAAAAACTACAGTGCCCAGCTGTTTTAGGAAATTACTGAGCATTTTATAAAAAATGAAACTACATATTTGTGACCTATTTTAAAAAAATTATATTCTCAGTATAACAATTGGGCTTGAGTGCCACAAACAGGGTAGGGAAGTCATAAAGTATTGAGAGACAGACTAACACATTACTTGTTTTAGTCTCCTCGTGGGATTTGTTGACATTAAGAAAAATATAGAATAACACCAGCCTTATCCTTTAAGAAGCAATGATACTTAACTGTATTTTTTATGATCTCTTTCAGTATGTTGCAAAAATGTTCACACAGTAGTAATAATGTGTGTGTGTGTGTGTGTGTGAGCATTTGTGTGTGTTTGTTTGAGAAACTCGGGAGTATGTGGACTCAGTCATACACACCAGGGATTGCAGATAAATGAGCTGGACATGAGTCACATCTCCCCTCACCCTGCCGACAACCTGTTTCTGTCAGTCTAGCTGTGTGTGTGTGTGTGTGTGTGTGTGTGTGTGTGTGTGTGTGTGTGTGTGTGTGTAATTGTGTGTTTGTGTGTGAGAGAAAGTGAGAGTATGAAATAAAGAAAAGGAGAGTAAGAGAGTTTATGTATGCACACATACAGTATGTAAGTTTTCTAAACTGTTGCTCTGTTGTCATATGTGCATGTTCTCATACTTCCAAATATATTCGTGCATGAATGTGTGTGACCGTGTGTGAGTGTAAGTGTGTGTGTTTTCATCTGATCCATCTTCGTGACAGTGGCAGGATTAGGGTCCTCCATCAGTCTCTTGTGTCTGACAGCGTGACCCCCTGTGACCCCACGTTCACCTGGGTCTTACTGGACTGTGGGAGCCCCTTATCTCTGCTACTGTCCTGGGGAGGGGGATGAATATGAGAAGGAGGGATGGGGAAAAGAGAGCAGGAAAGGGGAAGAAGAAGGAGGATATAGAAGCAAAAAGGCTTATTTAATTAAATGCAACATAATAAGCAAATGTTAACATCCAAGATTCAGTGAAATCCTTCTAGGGTCTCTGTGGCCTCATGTCTAGTTAATTCACTCTACAATTGTGGAACCATCAGTGCCACTGAGATAGTATCTGCTGCCCAGCTGACAGACAGATAGGAGCCAATAAACAAGACTACTGGTTTCTTTCTCTCCTGCTGGCTAGTTTATACTCATTGCATCATATCTTATGAGGTCATTGTAGGCTTGGCATGTGGCATTTGAACCACAGAATATATTATTATGTATTATACAATGATACAGTGTAATGTTTTTAAGTTAAAGTTAACCATATTCCATTATTTTCTGCTCAAATAGTGGTTATTCATGCCCAACCTGTTTCAATAACAATTTATAATGCACAATAGACTGTATAAACAGCTTCAGGCATTGAGAGACGTGGGTTAGATAGATGGTGTGTTTTTTATTCTTGAGTTTGCCAGCAGTATTACCTAAAGTCATTAGCTGTGTTGGCTAAGTGATGACAAATGGACTGGATTTTGAGGTTGCTTAGCCAAAAGAGAAGGATGCTGCCAGCGCTTCTGACTGTGAAAACTTGAAAGTAGAATGGTGTTTAGATCCTCTGCATGAAAAAGTGGTATTTTTTTCTTACACAATTAAAGCCACATTAACTTGTTTTTTTTTGGCCACTTGGGGGCAGTGCAGCAAGCTGTATACACAACACTGACGTATCATCACCTTATAAAGTTGATACAGCGAACGTGTATTACACATCCAGCAGACACAGAGCAACATTAGCATTTATTTGAAGTAGTGTTTCTGGCCATTCAGTGAATGTAAGTACAGTATCCACTCTTATTTTAGCTCCGTTTTGGTCTCTACCCATTCCTGAGGGAAATATCTGGCTCTGTAGCTGCTAACTAGTTCACTAGCTAGTCACTAACTGCTGTTTGGTGCTGGACAGTTAGCATACAGCAGATTTATCTGAGCTTTTTCACTAAAAACAGCTGCCTGATGTGGTTGGAAACAACAGAGTGGTGAGACTGAATCAAAACAGTGAAGTTGGGGGTTATAAACCCAAAACAATTAGATAAAATATGCTAAATAGCTAATATGTTTCATCACAATGAGCAACTTGGTTTGTTGATTAACCTTAGCCTATGCCTTTTAACTTTAACTAAAGCTGTGAATATACCTTTTCACATGACATACAGGTTAATATGAAATTTTAATGCCACAGGATCCAATCTCTGTGGAACGTATATTGATGCCTTTGATAAGATGTGCTTGTCTATCTAATTTTCCCTTTAAAATACAAAATTATAACATGGGCTGCCATATATTGAAATGCATCATGTGAACAGTGTTGCCCATTTCATTGGGCAGGTAAAATGGTTAGCTGTAGCTTGTGATAATTGGGGCTACTTTTGGTACCATTTGGGCGGATTTCCCCAACTGAAAAAAACCCCCACTCAGTTGCCAGTTTATTAGGAACACCTAATACAATGGTAACACTTAATGATCATTTTTGAGGATGCAGTTTATGGTGCTGTTGAACTGATTGCATTATACAGAGAGGTGTTTATGTTATTTAGCCTCAACATTTAATGTAGTATACTGTTGCATTAGACTGCATTAGTTTTGGATAGGTGTACCTAATAAACTGGGGGGGCTCAGTTGGACTTACTGGCCCCAGGTCAGGACAACTCTTGGATAAACAACCTCAGGAGTTCATTAGAACCATTACATCACCACACAGCCATCATTATGGGCAAATAAGCAAATGCCATTGGTGTTAATTGATTAACAAATGGTGGAAATAAAAAAACAAGACAAAACAGCATCAAATAATGAACATTTTCTAAAGCAATGTAATGCCTGGCCACAATAGTACAGCTCTCAGCATTTTTACTAATGGCTCTGTTACAAAGACTTGGCTCAGGTATTAATATAAAATGTCTGGATGTCTGACTGACTGACTGATCCATCATAGAAACTATTTTTGTTCCAATCTTATACCAATACTAGGAATAATCTGCAAACTGTCTGACGATTGTTCTTGAAAACCTATTGTCTGCAAGTATTACAGCATTTACACATGTGTATGTGTGTGTGGGAGGGTGGAAGGGAGGGGGGGGGGCACCCACAGGTGCTAATAATCACATATGATCACATATGATTGGAATCAGGTGTTGGCAACAGTTTCTTACTATTGTGAGGGAATATTATAGCTCTCGAAGGCTTTGGCCTCTCATCATCTCCCATTGTGAAGTTGTTTACCATTTTTCCACAGTCAGATTTTCAGGGACTATCCTACAGGTTAAAGCCAGTTTATATCACAGTATATCTGTCTGAAATTCAAGGCTTTGGATCATTCTTAAAAGTAAATACTAGCGAGAGCGTAGAGGTATAAGAAAGGCTATGTCAGTCAGCTGGTCAGTTGAAACGACCTCAGTGTGTTTAGATGTAAGGGCAGTGGGGCTTTTAGACTAATGGCTCTCTTCTTATGAAAGTGAAGTAGTACATTTATTTTACCCAGAAACAGATTTACTTTAAACCTACAATAACTGACTTTTTGGATTAAGTAGAAACAAGCTGGAAACACAACATGAAATATTATCGCCTTTAAAGTTGATATTGTGAAGCTGCCTATTCACACATCTAGCACATAAGGTGCAACATTAGCATTTATTTGGAGTCAAGTTTGTGTCCACCTGATGAATGTAAGCCCAATATTCACTCTTCTTTCTCCTCTCCACCTACTCCTGAGGGGAATATCTGGCTCTTTAGCTGCTAAATGCTCCACTATGTTCACCAGCTGGCCGCTAACCTTGCCTGTTGCCTGCTGTTTGGTGCTGGTCAAGTCAGGTTTCCTGTGGCCGAAAATTACCCATTGAGAGTGATGAGAGTGAACCAGTTGAGGCCGTAAAATGAAAACAATGATCTGAAAGACACTAAAACGCTCCATAGAGATGAGAGAAACTGCAGAGTTGGGTGATAATTCTCTGTGGATTCATCACTATAAGCAACACCTATCACATAAAAGTAGTCATGTGATCCATTGGAAATATAAAAATATTGATTGTAGCCGCATGTAGCAGCCGCTGTGCAAATTTGTAGGGGGGAAAATGTATGAAAACTAGTGTCTTGTGGAGATTTTTTTCTTGTTCATAGTCCCACATAAACAACAAAAGCCACATAGACATAGTGAAGCCTGCTTTATTAGAGTGAAATTAAAATAATCAAATGCATTAGTGAAAAGTACTTTCACTGGCACACCAATGGTACAAAATGGATTCCATATCAAAAGATTTTTATGAGGGAAAAGAAAGTAAGAAACTGTCTTCTAGTGAAACTGTCACCTGAGTTAGTACAAAGAATGAATTAATAGTCCACTAAAACAACACATTTAAATCTTTCTCCTGATGTTTTTTATATAATAGCTGGGACGGCATTAACTTTTTTTTAATGGCAAAAGTTTCAAGTTTAGTTTGAAACAAAGACGTGAAATACTTGAATTGGGAATGAACTCTGACAAAATGTGGTGGTTTGAAGAATAAATTGTTCTTCTTGTAGTGCACTGAATGAGTGAAATTTCTCAATTCTCACTGAACTGACCCCAAACATGCTGTCTTGTCTTATATTATAGGTTTCCAGCTTCCATGTTGGGTCATGTTACAACAATGAAAACAGCTAATCTTTACCTCACCGACACTACACCACAAAAACTAATTTCCCTCTTACCACAATATTACCACATACTGTATAATGAGCAGGGCCAGGCTGGGTCTGAGGAAACCAGGCTACTGATTTCATTGGCAACAACATCAGACTTTTGTTCCAGCCACATTCTCACTCAGCTGTGGGCCACAGCATGAGTTAATACTTCCTTCATGGAAAATCAATTGAAGACTGCTCTCTAGTGGTTTTCAGCTGGAACAGCTAAAAATAAGCCCAAACCTTCACTCACTGAGGAGTCAGTTCATCTTCTTATGTCAGTGGTATTTTTATTATTTCTGACAGTGATTGGATTAGTGGCTTTCATTATTACCATATACATGTACTTTTAAACCTTAAATCCTGGTTGTTTGTCTTATTCAAGAAGTCCATAAAATGCTAGTCATCAATCTTTTTCTGAAAGGTAGGTATTGTGCGGAACAGCTTAGTGGCATGATGCAGCATTATTGCCATGAAGAACAATCAGATGCTTTCACTTGCTTCCATTGTTGTGCAACTAATGTGCTTTTGTACTTTTCCCAGAGACAAATAAATCAATATAGCTCCAAATAGTAACCTTCCATCCATCATATATGATAGTGCATACCAAATTTCATTCAAATTTCAGGTTATTTTAGAAGGTAAGAATCTGGCCACAGGGCTGCGTGCTGCTATTGTGGCGAAGCTGCTTTCTGCTGTGACCTTTAGAATATTTGCACACACACACACACACACACGCAAAAAGCTGCACTACAGGAAACCAGAATCTTCCACACCAAGCTGCTTGTGATCACCGTGGCTATTTAACAGCACAAAACACAAGATAAATCAAGTTAAATGTCTGTGGGGTCCAAGGAATACCCCTTTTTTGTGGGTGTCAGGAGGGACTGATCGGATATGCCTGTACGTATGTGTGTGTGTGTGTGTGTGTGTGTGTTGCTGTGTGGACAGTAGCACTATTGCGTGTTCATGGATTACCTTCCTTCCTGTCTGCCTCATCTTGTTTCCAAGCAGCGCAGGGCTGGACTTCCTGCTTTGGGAGCTGGGACTCTTTGAAGAGGCCTACTGAGCGCGCTCCCTGGAGGGTTGTCAGGATCAGCCTTGGCCAACAAACACCTCAAAAGGGAGCAAACTCACTGGGCCAAACATTTCCTCAATCACTGAACAGACTCTTTGGGGTTTGCACTCCCAAGGCACAGGGGCACCAACACATTAATGCTCAATGTGGAGAGTTTGAGCTGTGCAGAGGAATGGAGTTGTTCACACGCAAGAACATATGTGAGCACATACGCACCACACCCTGTAGCATGGACATTAAAGGGAAACTCCAGTATTTTTAACCCAGGCCCTATTTTTACAGATTCTGGGGTCAAAATGACCAATACTAATGCTTATTTTTGCCACTGACAGGCATTATGGAAAGGATCCCTACAGAGACAGACCGTTTGTTTAAGAATAAGATCCTTTCATCTTCCTGCAACAACTCAACCTCTCGCGAGATTTCAGAGCGAGACTTTCTGTTTCCGCTTTAACAAATGGTCTGTCTCTGTAGGGATTCTTTCCATAATGTTGTCAGACAGAATAACAATCTGAGCCAGTGGCAAAAACAAGCCCTTTTAGTGGACAGACTTTTCACAGGCGCAATTGCCCCAAAGGATTATGTTGCAGCCATTGCAGCCCGTTTGCGGATGCCGGCGGAGGCGATCTACTCCAAAACTTTTGGCAAGTATTAGTCATTTGGACCCCAAAATCAGTAAAAATAGGGCTCAGGTTTAAAAATACACACATTCACACAAAGGAACCACCCTCCAACACACCCGCATGCAGGTAAAACAATCCCCAGACATAAACACAAAAAAGGGAAGGAACATCACCATAATGGGTGTACAGACAGCCTCACACACATCGTTGCCCTGCAGTGTTTGCGGAAGTTATGTATTTTAACACCAGTGGTGTTGGTAAAGATGTTCTGATTTGTTTACATTTTTTTAAATCTTTCCCCATGTGATTCCTGTAAATGGAGGGATGCAGGGAGGGAGGCAGAAGAATGAAAAAGGGGAAGTCCTGTCTGAACGACAGCATCCTGTTTGACTTTCTGTGGAGTATGTGACTGTTTGTGTGTGTGCATGCAAATGATTGACGCTGCAGGTAAAGTACTGTACACGTGCAATATTGTCAAGTAAGTCTATGTTATATGTGCAAAATAATGTCAAGTTGTATTATTTTTTATAAATTGCTTCTAACTGGGATTATCTTTAGAGATTTGACAAACCAACCCCAAATCAGGGGTACACTTGAGCTTTCAACCATATCAAGCAGTCTTCATCAGCCGATGGGAGTTTGCTCTGTTGTCATGGAGATGGTTCCGTTGGCATGTAAGCTCAGTAGTTGGCTTCACATTTAACAATTAACAGTCATTGACCTTGGAAACTGAGCTTGAATGTCAACAGACCCATCTCTAATCTGTATTACTGTGTTACACTGTCTCTAACATTTGTCTAGCCTTGAACATTACTCAGGTAACCTTATCTTTAATCACACCCTCGTCATATATTTTGATAAGCTGGAGGCCTTTGGCTCCTCATCTTCTCACTGGAAGTGTGTAGAAATGTTTGAGGAAAACATCTTTGACATTGCTGGTGCCATTATTTTTGACATACAAACAGTATACAGAAACAGTAAACAGTAGGACTGTCAAACTCCAACCCACAACAGCAGGATACACAACTTTACATGATTTCAGCTGAAAACTACCTTCATTTTCTGAGATGTGAGACGTATTTCAGTACTGAATTATAGGCAGGATCTCTGCAGTGGAAATAAAAAGAGCAGCATATTCAGCTGAGACAAGCCAAAGCATGTTATGAATTGCCAATGACATTATCCACTGTAATGACAATGTGTGAGCACAACATTTTTGGGGTTTCAGTCAGAGTAATGTTAGGGTTTTTGTACTGCCCTGTCTAACCAACAGCAGACGAGGGTATGATAAGACACAAAGTATCTGTGATGTGTGACAGCCTCCATTATGATAATTACCCTGTGTGTACATATTCCAGTGAAACCGTATAAGGGTTCAGTGTGCGGTCAAGCCAACAGCAGTGGAGGCCATGATATCATGTGTGGTAAAATATGCAGTGCCGGAACAGGCACAAGAAAACAAATGTCTATATTTAGCTGGCTGACGCTTTTACGATGATGGATACTGTACCGAGCGAGTCAGCCCTCAATCAAAAAGGGGAAAAAAAGGAAGAAGAGGAGGAAGAAAATAAAAAGGAAAGGGAGGAAAGAAATTCCAGATGTCAACAGTAAAGTTTGTCCAGCTCCGGTTTGTGGCCACTGGAGCTTTGTGTACCTGCCCCTGCTAAAGCCATTACCTCTGGCTGCTGCGCTGGGGAAGCTGCACAACAAAGCCAGAGAATTCTCGGAAGCCCTTCAATCAAGCTCTCCAACACTGCTGCTGCTCCATCTCCTAAGAACACACTGTTAATTTGACAGGGTGGAAGTGAGGAAGAAGATGAAGGTGCGTGCCCTGATCCTGTTGCATTGTGTAATGTTTGAACGTGTCCCTACCTCCTCGGATAAGTAGAATGTGTGTGTTTCTTGCATGTGTGTACGTGACTGCATAAGGTGCAGCGGTGGAAAGTACATTTACTTGCAGTACAAACTTCAGGTACTTGAGTATTTCCATTTTATGCAACTTTAACCTCTACTCCACTACATTTCAGAGACAATATTATAGTTTTTACTTAACTACAATCATTTGACAGTTCTAGCTAGTAGTTATTTGAAAATTAAGATTTTACCCAGAAAACATATGAGCTTATAAAATACATCATATGGACAAAAGTACGTGGACACCCGGACATTACACATACACTTAATCCAAAACAATATGCATTAATCTGCTGTTATAAAAGCCTCCACCCTGACTGCAGGGATTTGCTCCCATTCAGCCACAACAGCATTAGTGAGGTCCAACACTGATGTTGGGCGATAAGGTCTGGCTCACAGTCGGCGTTCCAGATTGTGGTTTCCAAAATCATCATCCTGTCCTCCAAAGTCCTGTTTAGTTTGCTTGTCACCTCTGTGGATGGACATGCTTCATTTCCAAGATTTTTCCATGTTCTTCTTCCCATGGCCGTGCTTTAACCACAATCAACCGCCCCCCTCCCCCCTACCACCACCACCATCACCGCCACCCCTACTCCTACATGCACCATCCCTCCTGGACGGGGGTAAATGGTCTCCATCACTTTCACTTTGAATTGAGCTGAACCAGACATTGCTCGCTGAGTGTTGTATAATGTGATGATGAAGCCTGGGTGGCTCTCTCATGTATCTAATCCAACTGTGGGCTCCCTCGGGGGCTCTCTCTGAGATGTTTTGCAACCACGAAATGAGAGACAACTGCCAAACAAGTCCGAGGAAATACGATGCTGCGTACATGGCGTGTTACAGCACTGACTGCCAAAAACATTAGCGGTAATCATCTTTCCTATATTTGTTTCTTTAAACGCATCCTTGAGCATGGCATTCAAAATGTTAGTTAATGACATACCATGAAGGTTTAAATACATTTTTTTCACATTTTTGGAGTGGAAATGTGAGAAAGACATTAATTTAAATCACTTCTGCTTTTAAATAAAAAAAAACACTAAATACTGCAATAAAATATAAACTTTTATGACCTTCTAATGATGCCTCTTAAATAAAACCTCACATTTACACAAGTGCTAGCATTATAATATATGTGTATAATAAAAAATAAGCTAATGTTGCCACATTTCAAACTGATGAATGATGGCCATGAAATTAAACTGTTTTCACCTTTCGTAAAAATGTATTTTAAAGGGTGGGCCTATGTAACAAAAAAGACATTAAACATAATGATATATTCTGTTGTCCTTTGTCTGTGAAGCTTTTTGTAGTTTCTGCTAAAATCAGGGCGGGTCACTCCCTTCTGTGTTACAGTTATTTAGGGAGAGAAAGCAATCAAGCCACCTTGGGAATTTCATCTTTTTAGGTGTAGAACATGCTGTAAAGTAAAAAGAGAGAAATGCAACAGGTTGTCTGTAGTCACTGTTCAGACTTCAAGTCAGATTATTTTCTGGTACACATTTAACTTCTAATCAAGTTTACCCTGACAAATACGCTGGATGTAATTTGTTTTTCCCCTTTTCTCTCTCAAGGTTACACTTAAAGACAGATTCCCTCACTTTCACATCAAATTTCTGATTATTTGTTGCAGATTTACAAATTTATAACAATTGTTGTCATGGAACTTTAGTTTCACAGCCATGTTTTCTCCATGTGATCTTCCTCACCAGCATCTGTGGACTAATTGGTCTAATGGCTAATTCTATAGTCCAGGAATATTCCTGTTGTATATAAATCTAAAGCTGCTTAAGGCCTGTTTGAACTTGATGACAGCTCAAGGATCAGTGAACAAGAATACCAATACACAGACAGACGAGCACCTCATCATGTGTGTTATACAAGATTTTATACAACACTGCCCTCTGTCTACTGTTGAAAGAGCTTCAGTGATATTTGGGAGAGCATCTTTGGCTTTGCCCTCACTCAGCACATTATGGTATTTATTTAACTTTGACAATGACTGAGTTGAAATAGGAAAACCGGTGATGAAATGCAGTCTTGTAATAATAAAGAATTTCCCAACTTTATTCTATTTGTGGCATGGGTTAGATGTAACCTACTTTACAAACCACAGTGTATTTGGACATCATTGTAGATTCATTTACAGGTGGAAGCATTGGACACATTTGTGTGACTGCTGAGAGATAATTTAGGCACAAAGCATTTCTTTATACACTATTAGAAGCATATTATGATCTTAAATAGTATACAGTCGTTGAAATCCACCAGATCAAATGGAATGTACAAGTCACAGATAAGTTTGCTTTATGTAAAATCTGCTGCTTAAAGTGGCTTTAAGATATATTTTATAATAACAATGTATTAAATGACAATGTGAAAACAATGTAACATTGTGAAAGGGGTCGCTCATAGTGAAGAACCTACACATAATTATCACCCGAATCAGCAGCTCATCTCGGCTTTATGGAGCTTTACTGCAAGTTTCAGCTCATTCCTGCAACTTTACTGTTTTGCTTCAGTCTCACCGCTCTCACAGCATTGTCTTTGGCCACAGCAGGCAGCTGTTATTTAGCAAAAAAGCCCTAAAAACCCACTGTACACTACCTGCTCAGTACAAAACGGCAGACAGACAGACACAGTTATAGTGGAGCATTTAGCAGCTAAAGATCCAGATATTTCCCTCAGGGGTTGTTAAAGACCAAAAACAGAGCTAAAAGAGAGGGAACATCATCTTAAAAGGTGATATGTCAATGTTGTGTTCACAACTTATTCCGTTGCCCCCAAGTGTAGCGCTAATGTATTTACATTAGCAAGCAGATTAAATCTTCTGATAACCCAATAACTACAGCTAACTTCAACATGTGTGTAAAAGAATTAAAAATGTTATTTGAACAAAGGTGTATTATAACAATCTGTCATCCGTGATGATGTGAATGGTTCTGAAGAAAGACACTGCATGAATGTTAGCAGTAGGCCTTTGATGGTCATCACATAAAACAATCTTTTTCTGTGTGTTCACTGTAATGAAATATATGCAGTGTATACAGAGTATTGTACTGTACACCGAGATTGCATATATTGCAGACTCATTTCAGTCACGCTAACTGCTAGAACTGTTACCTAGAAGCACCAGCCACTGATTGTCCTTTTGTGTCTTCACAAGTTGTCCTGCCAGGGAACATGGTGAAAACAATTACCCAAACAGTGCAAACCTTGTGTTTTTTTTGTCAGAATCCAAGCATGAAGCAGCAATCCTGTCCAAGAACAGGAAATAAAAATGCACACCCATTGGGCCACAATGGCTTCAACATGTTTAGTAAATTAAAGTTAATACACATTGTTCAGAAAAGTTTGGAATGGGATAAATTTATATTAAATCACCTTGCAACTTTGCAGCAAATTCAGTAATAACTGACCCTTTGGCACAAAAAAGTGGACCTCTTTTCAGTGACCTCTTCATTTTAATGAAACAAAAAAGTTTGTAAAAGTTTGTGGGACACTGGGGACATTGGTCCTGTCCAGTGCTTTGAGTTGTTCTTGCCAGGTAATTTTACAAGCCTCTGTGAAGACAGATCTGACAGGAGAGAATGGGGAAGAGAGAGCATAAGAGAGTATAAGAAAGAGAGAGATGATAGAGCGCCTTAACATGTGCCAGAGAGAATAGGAGTTCTTCTGGAGGCCAGAACCGCGTGTTGCAAAACCTGAGCCAGAAGAAAGGCTTCGCTGTGACCTTTCCGCTCCACGCAGGGAGCGAGAGTGATGGCTGGATGTCAAAAAGAGAAAAAAAAACGAGCAGTTAAACGTAGAACTCCTTCTCCTCCTCCGTGTCCAACTCCTGCAGGTCAGGTGCACCGTGGAGCCTGGGGTATGTAGATTCATAGGTTGAGCCTGAATTGTGCAGTCTTCTTGTTCTGCCAAACTCCTGTTGACATGCTTGTCCATGCCAATAGAAACATTTAAGGCTCCTTTTACTGACCCCCTGAACAGTGACCCGTGAACATTTTTCCAAAAAAGCATTTCAAGCAAAGCAGAGAGCAAACAGAAACAAGAAAAGCAACCGACAATTCTTTCCGGCCAAATGAAATGAGCTCTGTTGTGGATCTCCAACCCTCACTCCGCAGCTGGATGCTGAAACTTCCTTCTGATTGTAATTGAAACTGGCAGAGGTAATCATGCATCACAATTTGGGAAACTCTTCAGTATGAATGGAGCTTGAAGCTTTTTGGGAAGAAAATAATACATTCTTGCAGTATGCAATAGAGATGATAGATTAATAAGACTGAATGGATTACAGTTTATAGTACTGTGAATCATACCCTCATAAAAGCTGATAACCACCATTAACCTTTGTCCTATAAGAGCATAAAAACATTAGAAACTGCAGCAACACCTTCACAAGCCAAATACCTCACACCAGATTTGGATAAAATAGATTTTGGCCACTTGGGGGCCTCAGAACAAGCTGTAAACACAACAGTGCCATACATATTATTGCCTTATAAAGTTGTTATGGCGGATGTGTTAGCAAACAGTTGCCTATTTATACAGCCAGCAGACACCAAGCTACACTAGCGTTCATCTGGAGTTGTGTTTCTGGCCATCTGGCAAATGCAAGTCCAATATTCACTGGCTTGTTAGCTCTAGTTTGTTCTCTAGCAACTCCTGAGAAACATATCTGGCTCTTAAGCTGCTAAATGCTCAGCTAGTTACTAACTTTATCTGTCTGCTGTTTGCTGCTGGACAGGTCGTGTAGAGTGGGTTTATATGTCTTTTGTTTCACTAAAAACAGCCTGAAAGAGAACTGAAAGAAGCTAAAACACTCAGAACTCAGAACTCAGAGCTCAGAGCTCAGGGAAACTGCTGATAATTCTCCGTGGGTTTTTCACTACAAGCGACACCTTTCTCATTACGTGTAGTCACATTGTTAACATAAAAATACCGATTCCTGCAGCTTTAAGTACAGTGAATCATACCCACATATAGGCTAAACCTTGTTTCTGCGTTTTAAAGTGTAAAAAAACTGCTAATGTTCTCCCTACAAATCACTGTCTCTCAGACTGATAACACAGTGCATCCTCAGACCATTTAAACACAGTTAATGGTTCTACACATTTAAAACTGCAGCAACATCTTCTATCTATTGAATCTTTTGTGATGGAGCCCAAATTGGGCTTCAATTCAGATTTGGATAAAATAAAACTATTTTTAACAATCTTTACGAGTTTTAAATGGCTGACATTGTTCATCAACTCTAAACTGCTCTAAACTTTCAAATAATTTGCTCTGGTGATAATGTCCAACTAACGACACACATTGTTCCAAACATGGTACGAACCAGACAAGATTGTAATGAAGAACATGAAGTCATGCTGTGACATTCTGACAGTCTAACAAACACAGGTGAGGTGGTAAAGAGGGGTTATGGTGTAGAGATATAATTTACCATCTATCATTATCATTCCATCTGTTTACACTCACCAGTTTACAGTTTCATTAACCACACCCACATCTGTTAGGCAGGTGCTGGCATATTAGAAAAAATGATTAGTACAACAACTGCTTGGTGTACTGCTTGAGTACAAGCAGTGATTTTGAACAGGCTGAAGTCATGGTGAAGCTTTATCACTCTGTCAGTGACCCTTGGTCAGCATATTAAGCATGAAATCTTAGAAACTGTCTGAAAAACAAAGTCCTTATTATTTATGATCTGATTTATGATGGTATGGTTTCAGCAAAGGTGAGCTTGTAATGGCTTATTTTATTTCATACTTTCATTTTCTCCATAAAAGAAGTCCCGAGGATACACGTGGAGCTGTTTTAGGGTACAACAAATATCTGTATAGGATGGAGTCAAGTGCAGAGTTACATACATTTTCTTTCTTCCTTTCATCTTCATTTTTTCCTTTCCATACCTTTAATTTTTAATTTGATGTCCATGCTTTATGTTTTTATACAGTGGTATAGTATCTATTAACATCAGACACTTTCTATGTATATAAATCAAAAGAGCACACCATAGAAATGAGTATTAACCTAAAAATGTCTACCTTTCTGAAGATATAATAGAGTTTAACTCAAAGTAAAGAAACAGTCTAAATATAGTCTCAGTCTTGACCTCGATGTGTTCCTTACGACACCCAGTATTCTTCGTTGATGCCGTTGGGAGCAGCCACAGTGATGAACTATGACTCAATGGCCACCAGAACAAGGTCACGCGATGCTCGGAGAGGACCCCTCTGTTTGGATTTGCTTGTCTCTCCCCATGTGAGGTTGACCCAGATTACGCCACCCATGTGTTGCTTTCTCTCCCACATCTGCCTCCAATTGACGGCAAACCAACTGAGACCATGACCACTCATTATTCATAGACGAGTTACTTTCGTGCTTTACACCAGTCCAGTTACGTCATATTTGTTTATGCTGTTTGACAACGAGCCCCTGCCGACTGAAAAGGCCACATTGTGAAACATTTATTGAGGTTTATTTCCCAAAATGGGCTCCCTCTTGACTTAGGTTGTCCTGATTTACAAAGAGTAATGGCAAGTGTGATTATGTTAGATCGCTGTCATTTGTTTTGGAGTTTGTTGTGCTGAGGGGCAACAGAGTTTTTATTGCATCTCGAGTGAAGGCCTGTGTGATCTGGACAGGGAAGGTTGTATTTTGTCCACAAGTGGGAGCTGTGTGACTGTGTACTCCACCTCATGATCAGCCATCTAACCTGAACCACCATCACTCCTGCCTACAGAGGAAATAGAAATGATACTTTCTGCTGAAATCCAGCTCATCAATCATGCATTTCCACAGATGCCAAAAATAACTAAGCGTATTTACAGAATCCAGCCATGTTAAAGACACAGAATAAATATATTTTAGTATTTGGGAGACAAACCTGCTCCACAGGTGCCTCTTGGACTTCTGTACAAATAGAAATCCACTGAATTTGATAGAGGATTTCAGTGGGCCAGTGCCTTTTTTCACATCACACAGTATACAGATGGATTGTTGTAGCTCTTGGACAAGAAGAAGCTTGAATTGATCCAGAAAAAGGACTCTGATGTGGCCTGGTCCAGCTCTTACAGGACAGTCTCCGGAGCGAACTTGGACGTGTGTTTGGATCTCTTTCACACAAGGCACAGTCTGTTTCATCACTTGGGAACCTCTGCGCTCCTCGTTGGAGGACAATTTAACATCCGACTCAATAAACAGGAGTCGCTGGTGTGTTTGCACGTGTGTGTAGCAGTGCATATGTAATTGAGGCTCGGGAAGTGTGCGTTATGTGTGTGTCTGACAGCTTTGTGCACTTGTGTTTCAGATAAGGGACGGTGCACAGTTCAAGCCCTAAAGCACATCTTGTTTAGTTAAGCATCACAGTCTTTCTGTGCTGCTGTCTTGACCCCCCCCCTGCTCATCACTCTGCCGCTGCTAACAGGGGAGAAATAAAACTGACTGAGACACCCACACCCACACATGCATGTGCACACGCAGGCACACGCACAAACACAACAGGATGTGCTCACAGTCGATCATAAATGACAGCTCCTCCAGCTAAATCACCATCATCTACGCCATTGAATTTGAATGCACACGACAGTCAGAGTAACCAAACAATTCTCAGTGAAGCGTATCCACTGTTTGTCCTGAATTTGACAAATTGTGCAGACACTCCGCCCTGATATGACTGATTGAAAAGGAGCAATTGCATTTGTCTTAGAATCACAATTAAGAGAACTACTAAGAGATTGACATAAACTTTTTTTCTGAGCCTTAAACTTGCATGTGCATTGTTATGATCTACAGCTTAGCTCCGACAAACAGAAAAGGGCAGAGTTAAGAAAATAGTGGCAATTACAGTGCAAGCATTCATGCAGTAGGTGAGTCTAGCTATGCCCTTGCCTTCTCTCTACCCTACCAATTTTCCATTACTTGTTTGCAAAATAAACACACTGCGCCACAGGAATGTTATCCCAAACCTACTAATTTGCCCTGATTACATTAATATTTTTTTTGGTTGAAATTGCCCTTTTCCCCTTCCTATTGCTGTTGTTTATTTTCTTTTTTCCCCTCCCGCTGTGCTCCTCCTTTCCCCTCCACATGCATCGCTTTCACTATTAGCACACAATTAAGGGCGATTAGTTGTCAGGCGGATGCCCTCTATTTCCTGTGTGTTATGGGGTGTATATATTGTTGTCTGTTTATGTAATCATGCAAAGAAAGAGAGGAGTCAAGTATGGGGTGATCATACAGGATCCACTAATTGGGTTGAGGAATGGAGCAAGCAGGGGGAAATGGAGCTGGTGATTTCTTGCATGAGTTATAATTTTAGTATGTGATTTATTGAACATACTGTACATGAACTGTACACAATAGATAAAGGTCTTCTGTTACTCTACAACTAGCTGCATCTATGTATGGATCTTTTCTGGATATAACAGTTGACAGTTGTTTTGATGCGGAAACTTGTTTCTCTTAGTTGCTATTTTGGAGCTATGATGTGTTTGTTTGGTTTTGGAAAGATTGGAGCTTCTGATCCCTCCTTGTTAATCCTCATATAACCCATTGCTCATAGATGTAAAGACAAAGATAAGATGGAAAAAGAAATATCAGCTGGGAACACGCCACGTTTTAAACATATCTGATCTAAATGTCTCACTGGCTGTAAAGAAATTATGGCCCAATCATGTTTCAGATACTCAGATGTCAGCTTGACATGTGTCATGATTTTGCAAGGCAGTGAATCCCTTTATTGCTATTTGTGTGCAATGAAAAGCCTCCGCTGGCTTGCGGAAGATATTAACAGGTGTTTGTCTGTTTTGTGAATCTGTTGCAGCTGTGTCATGTCAAAAGAACACTTCTTTACATTTTGACTCGGGTCATAACACCGCTGCTATTCAGCATCGCTTGAAAACATATGGTGCTCACAGCCTTGACCGATACCTTATATGCTGAAGTAGTCCTAATTTTCCCGATGATTATTTATACAGATTCAGGATCGAGACCGTTGCTCTTGGTGAAACTAGACAGTCCATAACTCACCGGGCCTGAGAATCAAGCTTTTAGTCTTTTTTTTCCTCTTATCGTAATCCCATTGAAATCTGCATTGATTTATTGTGTTTTGAATTGTGCTTTGCTTGTCGACTATGTCATTGCTTGGAGGAAAATGGCAAACTGTTTCAAAGCTTGTCTGCGTTCCTCACTAGCACACTTGCTGGCCAAAATGCAAGGACAGAGCTCCTCATAAAAAGCCGATCAGAACCTTCACCCGAAGCTTGACCTCAGTGAAGACGTAAACACGGAGAGAAACAATAAAATCCTGGATTAGTAAAGAAGCAACTTTGTGACTTTGGGGCCAGGACAGTGAATATAATGACAACAACTCCTGTTTGTTTATCTGCTGTCTTCTTCTACATAGGGCTTGGAGACGTTCTTGTTTTTGATGAAGGGGCTGGCATTCAAGGCAGAGAGACAAAAAGAAGAAAGGAGAGAGGGAGCGCAGAAGAAGACGAGACATTAAGACAAGAGATTAAGTGTGTGGTTATTCTGGCAGAGAGCAGATGCAGGATGCCAACAGAAACTCTGTTTTTGTGACACAGATACACAAAGCTCTGCGCAACTGTGTTCATGTTCACGTGCACACACACATGCAAAAGAAAAACAGCATACACAGATGTATGTAAAGACACTGACACCTACAAACAGATACACAGCTAAAGATTATATTCATAAATACACAATAGACACACACACACACACACACATATGCTTTGCTCTCTAATTGGATAACTGGGCTTGTGTTTGTTCATAGAAATGTTTTATTGAATAATACACAATGTAATACAAACAATTTAATACACAAGCCTAAATATTTGGAAAAATCAATATGGCACCTTTTCAGAACTAACACTGTTGCACAATAGGTGAGGTACTTTCACCAGGCTTGACAATATTATGTTATGAAGTGATTAATATCAAAAATAATGTTTGAACAATTGAGGAGACATTTAAAACAAGCTTCAAGATTAAAATCAGATTTCACAGTAGAGTTCAGTCTGCTATTGAAACACCCATAAACAGCCCTTCCTGAGTATGTCTGTATTTGTACAGCAAACACAATTACGGAGAAAAATGGCACTTCACAGAAAACTTACTTTCTGACCCACTACAGCATCATTATGTCAGGGTTTTCATGACTTCACTGTAGCCCACATGATATATTTTATTTGTAAAAATCAATCAGGGCTACTTTAATAGCTGGCAAACAAATTAATAAGATACACTAATTAGACACTAATAATAATAATTTCTAAAAGGTTCATCAAAAATAGTTATGTGATAAAAGATGATTTAATCATTTATGTATGGATGTCCATCAACTCTCCAGAAAAGTAACTATCACATTTAACTTTAAAAGGCAAGGCAATTGTGCCCGTGAAAGGTCCGTCTGTTTCCCTTTAACTACTTCTGTCTGGATGACACGTGGGGTGTGTGCACTATGGCTGTCAATTAATGCCCATCAAAACTTGATGCCCATCATGGTAGCCAATAAAATCTCATGCTTGTCTCATGCTAGCTTTGAAAGGGAAACTGAGACACTTAGCTTGCACAGTGTTTTAAGAGAGACGAGTTTATACACCTGTGTACTACTGTAAGTCACTGTGACAAATGTTGGCAGTTGACCAAGATGATATTGCAATTTATTGTATTCTATAAACAAATTTCACAGCTGAGAATATATATTAGATAATTTATATTAACTGAATACAAGCGTACTTATAGTATATACTGTATAGTATATTTCTACCAGTGTGGCTAGAGCACACTGTCACTGAGTCAATGACACATGACAGTGTCGCCAGTCACTTCTACTCATGCTGTCGCCTGCTCTCCCCTCAAATCCCAATCTCCTTCATGCGCCCCGACCAACCAGTAGGAATCAGCAGTGCAGCGAAGAGGACATGATCCCTCACCGGCTTCCCAGCCACAGACTAATTCTGTTTGTTGGACCACATGACCAAATTGGAAGCTGCCATTTTTGAACAAAGATTTTCTTCTTTAGTCTGAGGTCATGTTAACATGAGTTCCTGCTGAATAAGGCATGCTAATTCATCAGCACGATATCTCTCTGAGTGAAACAATGTTGGAGGAAGGACTCGTGGTCTCTATGTAGTCTGCGTGTGCTGTGCGTGTGGAGCTGCATTCATAGAAGCCTACGGGGGATTTGCCTATTGAGCTAAATTGTGCAACTCTTATCTCTCCCATTTCGTTATCTCCAACACGGTAATTGCTGACTTCCAATCACGCTTGTTTTCCTCTGATAGGGAGACTTTTCCTTCTTAGCAGTGAGTTTGCTCTGACTTCCCTGCCGAACTTAGAACGGCCCCACCTCCACATTGACACACCAGAAAAACCCAAAGGAATACATGAACACGCATAGAGAGAGACAGGCAGACACATTCCCGTATGCCCTCTGTTCATGCCAAGACCAAGGGGGAAATCATTGACTTCTACTGAACCCATTACAGGACACAGTATGTCCCACGGGGACTGCAGAGTGCTCATTATACTCTGTACTGTATGTGAAAAATATTGTATCCTTCACAGTATCAGCAGGAGGCTTGCTCCATTAAGTTTCTTACATAAAAAGCATCATTAAGGTGATGTAATCTGGAATAGTGGAATAGTTCAGCTTCATCTTTGGTTAAAGCTTTAATAGTGATACAACCAAATAGCAGTGATGTGTTCTTGAGAGACACATGTTTGATGCTGTAATTCAGAGCTGCAAACACTTTTGGAACTGAAATACAAGTGTATATTTATATGTGGCTCTCTGTCAGCATCTTTAAAGGAATTCCTCATTCTTAGCACATCACATTGTTTGCTTACCATGACCTTGATACAGAAAACACCACATACACACCCTCTGTGAAACATCAGCCAATATGTCAGAATTTTGTTTCTCCTCTTTCTCCGAGGAACACACAGCCACAGCCCTGCGGTCCTTGGCTTCCCTGTGTTGAAGGGGGACTGCACCACATGTTGTGTCGCGGTTAACCAAGGCCCGACCACTTTAAAAGAGCCTAAATTGATGCAACCCATCTTGAACTAATCCTCTGGTAGAGGATGAAAGAGGGGGGATAACCTGGTGGATTGATTACTTGACCACAGATATGATCTGTGTAACCTGGGCTGGTTACATGGCGGTAGACCACAATGACCAGATGCCACTCGCGTATCTGTTGGTATCTGTTGGAAGTGGTTGGTTTCTCACAACTTTGCTCTGTTAGAAAAGGCATACTTGATAATGAAGGCCAAACAAATGTACTTAAAAAATCTGACACTTAACCACACTGCCCACTGTTAAATTGTTTGAGTTATCACACACCGGTTTTTACAAAATTTATAAAAATAGGGCCCAGGTTTAAAAATACAGGAGTTTCCCTTTAATGTATCTGGCTTCTATGGCAATTAAACTTCCCTTTGGGGATTAATAAAGTCAACTATCTATCTATCTTGCTAGAGGTGACACCATTACTCCCTGCTGGCATTTTATTCCTGCTTTGCCTCAACCCTTGGTATCGATGGCAGGGCATTTTTTTTGCGTGACGTGGAAGGAGAAAGAAGGTGGCGATGGAGATGGGAGTTTGGCCACACCACTGGAACAGTTGAGTTCACAGAGAACGGTGCCTGAGCGTGATTAGCTGAGCTGCAGTGGTGCTTCGCCAGCTCCAGCGAAGCCAGTTCTCATCTGTCAGTGTGTGTGTGTTTGTATATGTGGGTGGGAGGGAGTGAAAGAGAGGAAAAGAGCAACAGACTCGGAGACAATAAGAACAGAGAAAAAGAGGAGGGAGATACTGTAAGACAACTATACCGGATTGGTATGTCTGACTGCCATTTGAAACTGAAGCGATGTGTGGCCCGGCACCATGGTTTCAGAGTTACACCCAAAACAAATAAACAAAAGGAGTTTGGGCAGCTCGTGTGTGTGCGAGAAAGAGAGAGTGAGAGATCCGAAACCACCGTGAATCTCACTGTGGCACACGTGTGCACACACACACACACACAAACCCACGCGCATATGTGTAATGACACATACTTCTCAGGGATGGATTTCCCTCCTAAGGTAACAATGACACAGGGCTTAGAGAAATCTTGCAGCGTTTCAGTTCATTGGGAGTCTCATGGAAACCCGTTCATCACATTCCTAACACTCAACATAACGTGTCACTGCTTCCACTGGCTGCGATGCAAATATAGCATCTGATGTGTGTCTGTGATGTTTTGGAAACCCAGGTACAAAGGGAAGGGTGTGTCATTGTGACAGTACACAAGGATGTAAAATTGATACCAGAGTCTGTTAGCAATGTCACTTTGATCAGATTTCTCTGTAATCAACTTTGTGTCAAGTGTGTATAGTTTGTGTATTGGCACCTGTGTTCAGTATACAAGCAAATGTACTCCAGCAGTGTACGTATAGGGTTATTGTTTTTCTTTTTCTGTTTGTGTCTCTATTTATGCTCAGGCGGGGCACTGAGACCTCTTCATCCTCTCCAGATTTTTGTCAGCTAAGGTTTCGGGGGTTAGCTCATATGGAAAGTTGATTCCAGACCTTGCTTCAACTCACATGGTTTCAATCACCTTTTCCTGCAGACCTTGCAGGTTCTGAGGCAGACCTTCGCTCCAGGACTCCTCAACCTGGACCAGGCCGGGGCACTGGGGAGCAAGGAAATGACGGGTAATGAAGAAAAGAATGCAAAGGAGGAAGCAAGGAGGGAGCAAGAGGATGAAAATTTGTTTTCACACCCCTTTCCTCTCCTCTCATCTAGTCTCCTTCTGTCTCATCTCGTCTCCTATCCTTTCCTCTTATCCATGCTCCTCCCGTAGAATCTCCTCGTCTCCTCATGTCTATTCTCCTCACATCTCCTTTTTCCTCCTCTCATCTCTTCTCTTCTTGTCTCTTCTAGTCTTGTCTCCTTTTGTCTTGTGTCATATCCTTTTCTAGTCTTGTCTAGTCTCGTCTCTTCTTGTCTCTTCTCTTGTTGTCTTGTCTCCTCTGCTCTTTTATTGTCTCATCTCGTCTCCCCTCCTATCCTCATCATCTCTTCTTCTCTCTCATTTTGTCTCATCTTGTCCTGTCTTTTTGTCTCCTCCCACCTTGTCTCCTCTCCTGTCTTTTCATCTCCTGTCATCTTGTCTCCTCTTGTCTCCTTTTCTGTAGTCTTGTCTTGTCTCTCATGTAGTCTTCTTGTTCTCTCATCTTCACTTCTCTCCTCCTCCTCCTCATTTGCTCTCATCTCTGCTCTACTCCGATCCTCTCATCTCCTATCCTCTTGTCTTGTTTTGTCTCATTTCCTTTCGTTTTCTCTTATTCTGTTTTCCTCTCCTCTCATCATCTCTCCTTTTGTCTCATCTTTTCTCTGGTCTCGTTTCCTATTCTCTTGTCTCCTCTCATCTTGTCTTGTCTCCTCTCCTCTCATCTCGTGTCCTCTTGTCTCCTTTTCTCAAGTCTTGTTTTGTCTCCTTTTGTCTCATTTCGTCTTCAATGCACTTGTTTCCTTTTGTCCTCTCCTGTCTCCTCTTCTTTCCTCTCATCTCGTCTTGTCTCTTCTTCCGCCATGTCTTCTCCTTTCGTCCCCTCTCATCTTGTCTCATCTTTTTATCACTTCTCCTTGCATCTTGTCTCCTCTCATCTCCCTTGCTCTCGTCTCCTTTCCCTTTGTCTCGTCTTGTCTTTCTTCTCCACTCCTCTTCTCTCCTCTCTCCTATCCTCTCGTCTTGTCTCCTGCTGTCTTATCTCCTTTTGTCTCATCTTGTTCCCTCTCCTCTTCATCAGGTTATAATGACATGCTGAATCATCTGTTGAAATATCCGCTTTCACTCTTTCATTGTTGTAGAGGATTGCAGAGCAAAATCTCATGCATTTTCCAAGAGGCGTTCACTGTCACGTTGAATCTGTATTGTTTAGAGCAGACAGTTTCAAACTCACTAGATAGACACTAGGACAAGGGCAGGAAAAGGGACGCCAACCCTCATATGTTTTCTTTCTCTTCCCAAAGTAGCAGCAACAGAGGAAGTAGGGTTGTGCTGGTGAAAAAAAGCACTGAATGCAACAGAGACAAAATGAAACAAAAAGGCCTTTTCTTCTCTCTTAATTTGCTGGAGCATGCTCTATTCCAAAGGATTTCCCTCAACACCACTCTTGGTGTCAACAGCAGGATTCATGGAGGCAGAGTGTGTTCACATGGATCCTGTGGAGAGGAGGGGCAGCCAGGGGTCACCTCAGGTCACCGGCAGGCACTGCAGGAGGATGTGACTCTGCAGCCTAACAAGGGTCTGCTGATGCGGGCCTACACATCCCATCTGTCAGTGCAACTACTCCTCCTCACTGGCAGGAGTAAGCTACATGCAACAGTGAAGTTATAAGGGAGAAGCAGTGGTGGCCGTAACCTGAGGGAAGAAAATGGCGTGATGGCAAGCGAGGAACCGGGCTGTGATTCCTTCTAGTTTTGTTTTCATTCTCGTTGGGGTCAGAAGTGTTATTTGGGTTAGTTTTTAGAGTGGGTTTATAAACATGACTTCTGTTCGATGGGAACTAGGAGTCTGGTAGACACATTTTTGCCCTTTCGCTGTTTTTTTCTGCTTAATTCACTGTGGAAGATAACAATAACAATGTCATGAAATGTACTGTGGATGTCAGAGTAGATAAATACTGTACCATGACTGCCTGAACTGCCTGTTTTTCAAAAAGATCTTGGCACTCAGTTCGTCTTTGTCATTTGGCTTTCAGTTTAACAAATATGATCTAATCACACTTGGGAAAAGCAGCTCTGCATAAAAGAAATAATACATCACATAAACTCATGACATTCATTCTTGCCAGGTGTCACATTTTTTTTTTTTTTTTTTATAAATTTGCCTCAAGACAAAGAACCATGTAAGTTCATTTTAAAGGAATATTCAAGTTTATTACAATTTGTATCTTATTTTCATATAGTTTGGGCCATTGTTTCTGTTGGTAATAATAATTCCGTAGTCAAGTTAATTGCTGTGATCTGGGAACGCACCAAGAATGCTAAAAAAAGTTTGAGCTAAATGTGTCTAAGGACACAAACATGGTCCACGTGACTATGTCAACGTGAATGACAACGCCTGGCCTAGCTGGCACAAATGTGCGATCCCGGTGAACATACTCAATGTGTGCTCAACATGCGGTGGCAGTAACAAACGCCAGTCCTCAAGGGGGCGATATGAAGCTAAACCAGATCTTTTCCATGACCACAGTATATAAGGAAGTGAACTCAAACAGAAGGGGTCAACTTTCTCTTGTTGTTTCCTGCTATAGCGCCCCTAGCTGCAGCGTTCAGACAGCAGGTTGAGCATGCATTGCATTAAGATTTTGAAGTGACACACTCCAGAACACAAGGACGTGTGAAATCAATCTTGCATGGCTCAAAGCTTCTGCGTTGGCATACTTGCGTGGACCATGTTTGAGCCCTAAGTGGCAACATGCTCATGACTGATGATTAGCAGGCTTCGTGTTTATCATATTCCAAGTTATTACAATTCCTCCTTAAGGGAATGTTAATGTCTGAACTAAATTTCACGGTAATCCATCCAGTTGTCAGATATTTCACTAAAAGCCAAAAATGTCAACCTGCTGGCGGTAATGGAAAAAGTCAGGGGATCACTAAAGTCAGTAGGATTCATTGTCTGGGGACCATGAATGCCTGTACAAAATTGCATGGCAATACATCAAATAGTTGTTGAGATATTTCAGTTTGAACCAAAGTGGTGGACCGACCGACCAAGCAACATGGCCATCCATAGAGCTATGCTGCTAGCATGGCTAAAAAATGGCAATTTGTTGTTTTGGGGGGAGTTACTCTGTAACTATTTCTAAACAAGACAAGTTGGAATGTGGATTTTTTAACTTTGGAGTGAGTCAGGCTAGCAGTTTCTCCCTGCTTCCTGTCTTTATGCTAAACTAAGCTAATCGCTTGTCCTGTCGGCTCCATAAATGTACAGACATGAAATTGGTATCGATCTTGTCTCACTCTCAGAAAGAAATGTGCGAGTTTCCCACAATGTCTAACTATTTCACTACTACTTCATTTATGTTTGCAGGTTCTGTATTTATTTTCATAGTTAAACATCTACAGTCTAAACAATGTTAAATGACTGTACATTTTTAATTATATTAGCTATTTCAGACCTTTCAAAACATACCTTTTCAGGGAAAGACGCCTCCGGTTAAACAGCCGTTACAAAATACAGGCTTAAAAAAAAAGTCAGTACTCTGTTTTACCGTCTGCGTGGGCCAGACAGGTCAGTTGGCCAAGCTGATAAAAATCTGCTGTTGAGCTGCATTCTACAACAAACAAGTGCCCCGATAAATGACAGGACAGGGTGGGGTTTTACCCAAGGCAGCAGACATAAACACAGCAACCCTCATGGATGGAGGGAGGTAATTTAGATATACCACCGCCATTAGCCCAATTAGGGTTCAATGCCTATGAATCCACAGGGCTTTCCCTGTTCGCCAGAGAAGGAAAAGGGGAAAAGTACACCGCAATTACATGTGTTCAACAAAAATGGCAACAGAGGAAGAAATGAGAGAGGAAGCCAAGGTGAAGTCTGAGCGGCGGAGCTTCTCCTCAGCTGTTTGTAAGTCGGCCATCGAGGTAGGGTTGCATCGGGAATCGCCAGGGGGCTTTGGTGGAGTGTGCTGGCATTTCTGACACTGATCCCCAACTGACTTAACAGAGATAAGACATCTGGTCGACTCCCTCTCTGGGTCAGATGAGCAAACTTTATCCAAGTTCAGTCTGATTGAATATCACTTTGTCTTTGACGGGGAATGACGGCTCGTATGCTTTTACAAGCCTTGATATGCCGGTTTAGTTTGCACAGATTTGAGGTCTGCAGGCTCTTTTTTTCCCCCCTTTAATATCAGATATTCTAGATCTTGTATGAACTTTCTGTCAGACACTTTGTGCAAGTTGATACCAAGTGTCGCAGCAGCTTGGAATATTAATCACACCTTCAAGATATTCAGGTATTCAGATAACATTTTGTGTCAGACGAAACCAGGTCCACTGGATTTTATCAGTTATTTTACAGTAATCAGACAACTGGGTTAAACTGGTCTCCATGTTCAAATGTTGTGGCAGTGAACCAGTAAGTCCTCAGGCTGCTTTGGCGTCCGATGGAGTTGATCCTTGAAGGAGCCAGCCTCTATTTAAGTACTGCCCGGCCCCAAATTTGCCATGACTCGACGCACCAATACAATGGGAACAATTGCAGGAGGGGGGGGGGGGGATTTTAGAGACCATGCCATCGTGCAGCAGGGTGAATTTCCTCCAAGCACAGTGGAGTGGAGCTCAGCAAGAGTGCAAAAGAGCAACAGTTTGAAATAATTTTGATAAATAACATCCCGGTTAAAGGTGGCAATTGGGATAATTCAGGACCAACATATTGAATCGCTCACCACAATGATGCTTATGGTGTATGTCATGCATTGTAATTACATGCACTGAGTTGTAATATAAATGTTTAGCAAAAAAGTGACATCTTATTAATTCATCTGCGTGAAACAAAGCTGAACTTCAATGAGGCTCTCTTCTTTCTCCTCCTCTCCCTGTGAAGATGCTTATCCCGTGGCCTCATTATGTGAGCAGAGAAAGGCCGTGGCCCTGTTCTTTGTATCACATTTTCGGGGGGTTTTAAGGGGTTGTTATGGTTTGCAGATGTCACCCTGCATAGCATTTGGAGGGAGTCATTCCCTGGTGCTGTCAGGCAGGGACCCTCCTTTGCTCTCTTGTCTTCTCTCCCGGTGCGGCGTCAGGGAGGGGTCCATGCAGGAAAACCCCACAGGGTGGATACGAACATGGCCTCGAAGTGGGGTAGAAACACTCAAACACACAGTACGTGCATAAGCTTATTCTTGCGTATGCATACTCGAATGCAAAAAACATGACGACAGCCTTTCTTGTTGCATATGTATATATGTGATAAACGCACCCCTGGCAGGCTTTCAAATTAATGATTACACTGATTGTCTGATTTCCATCAAATTCTTCTCTTCTATTCTGCCTTCTTTCTTTCATTTTTGTTCACTGCTATGTGCACTGTACTATATGCAGGGAAATCATGGTACCATAGGGAATGTAGTGGTCTCTAACTCATCTAATCTACCTAAAAAAAACTTGTTAAAAAAACTTGTTATACACCAAAACAGCTGCTAGAGCATGTGTTAACGATGTAGACATCCAGCTAAATAATGCAAATTTGAGGGAAAAGTCTCCCTCCTGTCAGCCCAGTCGACCACAACTTCACACCCAGCGGAGGCACTCATGTCTCCCACACCTTCTCCCTCATCACTGTCACAATTTCTGGATTTTGGTTTGAGGGAAGGAAGCACTGGTCCCTCCACGGCGTTGAATCAAAAAGATGAAGGGAGGGGTGAGAAAAAGACATTGCATCTTCATAGAAATATTTCTTGCATTAAAAGCCCCAGTTGGGTTTTATTTTATTTTCTGTCAAAGAAATGCACAAACATTTTATGATGGATGATTTTATGGTGGAAAATGAGCTCGCTGCAACTTTCAGCTTCCAGTGGTAACTGAAAACAAAAGATATATGTTTATTCCTGTATTAGTAAACAGCTCCAAAATGCATGTTAAACCCAAAGTCTGGGTCAGTCAGTCAAAGAATGTCTTCAGCACAATGACGCATGCTATAACAAAGCCGGCAGGGTGATTTTAATGATGCTGTTTCGATTCCGGCTTGGGCCTTTAAGGGAAAGCAAATGTTCATGCACCACTGCATTATAAATGGATTTGATTTTGAGAAGTACTTAGGCACAGGACCAAACTAGGCTGAAAGGCCCAGGGACTGTAAACTAATATTGGTTTACAACACATGGTCCAGATTTCATAACAGACATTAAGACTCAATCCTGGAGGACACTCCTGTGGAAAAAGGATGATTGATGAGCGTAAAGTAAGGTGTGCGTGCGTGTGTGTGTGTGTACGATGTGTGTGTCACTGTGTGAGCACAGTTGGATGCTATTTTTAAGGAGTGAGTTAGGAAGACTTGATCTAAAAGCTCCTTCTGTGCACTGTAAAGTGCTGTGGTTGCACATTGTTGCTTCAAGAAGTGCCAAAGAAAAATTATTTGTGGGTTGACCAAGCAGTAAAGGAATAGTTTGACATTTTAGGAAATACACTTATTCACTTTCTTGCTGAGAGTTAGATGAGAAGATGAGAAGATCGATACCACTCAGCAACCAGTTAGCTTAGCATTAAGACTGGAAACAAGGGGAAACAGTTAGCCCGGCTCTGTCCAAAAGTAACCAAATCCCCCTACCAGCACCTCTAAAGCTCCACTGATTGCCTGGCAACCTCACCGTGACAACAAGACTCCAGGAAAGTCACTGCTCCCGGCCAAGAAATAGTCCAGCACATAACCCCCATAAAATCACACCTTCTCGTCTTTACACCTTGGGTTGTGCACAGATTAAACAAATAAGATAACGTGTTAATTAGTGAGCTTTAGAGGTGCTAGTAGGCGGATTTTGTAGTCTTTATGCTAAGCCAAGCTAACCAGCTGCAGCTTCATATTTATCGTACAGATGTGAGAGTGGTGTCGATCTACTCATCTACCTCTCAGCAAGAGAGCGAATAAGTGTTTTCCAAAATGTTGAACTATTCCTTTAAGTATGAAAATAAACCAGCAGCTACCCATCTTTAATTGTACAACCTGTCCCTTATGCAGGGCTGCTGCATGTCCTCTTGGCCTAGCACATACGCATAATTCACCTAAGCATTGTACACTGCAAAAGGTACTAAAACACAAACAAACACATGCTCATTGTGTTCCTCCCTACTGCCTTGTAATCCAGAAAATCATACTGTTATTTGGAGGTCACGCTGCATGTCTGTGCACCCAGTCAAACACTCAGACTTGGCCCTGTGCCAGGCTCTGGCGATGGGTATCGGCACGCTTGCTTTGCACTCTGAGTCATTACAGTAGTTCTGTAAATAGCAACCCAGCTAAAGGAAATATCTCAGATCAAATCAGAACATGACTATTTTTCCCTAACAGCTTCCTAAATCAGAGCACACACACACACACACACAGAAACAACTACAGGAATACTGTACATGCACGCACACATCAGAGTTTTTTGATGCACTCTTGTGTTCTGGGGATTAAAGGGCTGCTGAGATGATGACTCGACCACACCTTTGTTAGGCTCATGTTAACAAGCGACTACGTACATCTTATCAAATTGTTGCCACACTGCTTTATTGTCAGTTGAAGGAGAATCACAGCGGTCTCTCTTGACGTGTCCCATTCACACTTTTGATTTAGATTCTGCACCGGATGACCAGTGCTGTGGCACTGCTCAGTATTCCCCGCGGTTGATATGTTTCGCTCAGATTACAGATTTTCCTCCATGCAAGCGCAGCATGTCAGAACATAAGAATGAAGAAGTGACCAGCGGGGTCTCGCTGCAGTCTCTGCACTCTGGAAAGGCTCCCACAAAATGAATTGAGATAGTACAATAACTTCACAACACACTTCCCCCGGTCCCAGAGGCTACATCCAGACTACAGTGTAGCTGTTAATCTTGATGACACATGATACAATGGCTCCGCTATGGCTGCATTGCTGACTCAAATCTCTTTTTTCCCTTCCATTTAGGTGACACGCATCTGATATTTTATTTGTTGTCTTAACTAGGGTTTATTTACGCAGCCAAACTTTCAGATTTTTAACTCTTTGTGGTACAGAGGAGGAATTGTCACATTCCTTGTGGTTTTATTCTAAAAATTAGGTTGTCTAAATGGCTAAACATCAAATTTCATGTGTTTCTTTGCTAGATCAGACGTGCAGCCATACTGAAAGATTTTTTATTATTATTATTTGACATAAAATGTAAAGATATGGCATGAATATGAACTTCTCCTTACTGAAAGAATGAATGGGAAACCACATGAAAATGATTTTTTTTCCTAGTTTAGGATATTATTAAGAGACCACATTTGTGCCACAAAATGCTTAAAAACAGATGTGTGTTACCGTGTCAATGCAGCCTGAGTCCTATGGGTAACATGTCAGGTTTATGCTGCGTGTGTAAATGTAGCCAGTGACATTTGCGTGCATTGAGAGTGCAGTCGTATGTCATTTTGCTTTCCTGGAGGTTTTGGTCTGATCCAGGAATGTGTAGGAGGCCCCATATGGTGACATCACCATCCCCCGTACGACTCCCTGGAGCTGTAATGATGACCAAGTTAGAGCATTCTGGTCATGACCTTTTGGTCTGTCAATGAAGAGCTCGAAGTTTTAGTTTTAGTAGTTAAATAAATAAGACAGCCATGCTAGCGGCTGTGTGAGGTTGCAGTTAGGCACAGCGATGCATTTGAGCTAAATGCTAATATTAGCATGCTAACATGCTTACGTTTAGGAGGTATAATGTTTATCATGAATAGGAGCATGCGCACACATCCAGACCAAAGAAAGGGCAGGTGCTGAGCCAAAATAGAGCAAATCACAAACAAATAAACAAATGTGCAAGCTGTGCCTTTGTTTATTTTATAATGTTTGTCATGGTCACCATCTTAGTTTACTTACTAATTAGGACTGATAGGAATGTAATTACTTTTGCAAGAATGTATTCATAAACCAAAGTATTGGACATATTTAAATTTCGACCTGATGACGGTGCAAGATGGAAAGTTAGAGGATCACCAAAGTTATCACAATTCATCATGAGGGGAACATGAATGTCTGAACCAGATTTCATGGCAATCCATCAAACAGTTGTCGAGATATTTCACTCAAAATCACAAATGTCGACCTCATGGTGGCGATAAAGTCACCAAAGTCATTGGAATAAATCTTCTGGGAATCATGTTGTGCCTATACATCTTGTAGATGTTGGGATATTTTACTGGATAATTGAAAACTAAATGCTAAATGAAAAGTCAGGGGATCACCAAAGGCAGTAGGATCCATCCTCTTAGGACCGTGAATGTCTGTTCAAAGTGTCATGGCAATCCATCCCCTAGTTGTTGAGATATTTCAGTCTGGACCAAAGTGGTGGACCGACCCACTGACCAACGTTGCCATGCACAGCCACACCATGCTAGCATGTCTACAAAGCAATATCATTGTTGTCATCACACAATTTAAACTATTACTTCTTTAGGTCATTACTATCTCTTCTACAAATAAACATGAGGCGGATCAGATATTAAAAACTCATTTCCATTTAATGCAGTCCAATGCAACACTGCCACAAAGTACAGCCTCAAAACATACCACAGAACTGAAGCATCTGAAGTAGTAATCTCAGCTACTCAACAGGTAGCATACTGTGTATTGCAGAGCATTACATCATACAGATGTTTCTATTTTTCTAGTCACTTTTTTGGTCACTAAATTAGCTCTTTACTGCACGTACCCAAAAGTACGTGCAGTAAAGAGCTAATGTTATTGTGAAAATGTAATAGGTTTTAGATTACTGGAGGTGTGGGGTAAGCTCTGCCAGATAATTGTGCCAGAGGAGATGAGCTTCATCATTGTGTTGTGAGTCCTACTGGTTGTTGTTAGAGATTGATAAGGTAATAAAGTATTTAATGGCCCAAACATTACACTTAGCCTAGTCCACATGCTGCATGCCTAAATTCATAGTTGTAGTTTTTGTAATATAAAAGGTACATTTGAAAGTTAAATTTTAATATACCTCATGTTCTAGTAATTGTGAAAATGTAGTAAACTTGTTGTCACTTCTTTTAGTGTTCTGTTTGCATCTACTCAGACAAAAAGCAATTTCAACAGTGTAAAGCACACTAAGTTCTAAGTGAAAAACAGATTTATTGTTTAGCTACCAAAGAACAAATACTGATGGTATCAACAGCCTGTGCCCATGATGCAAAGCAGTGGTGGTATGTGTGTCTTCAGTGACCACAGATGTATTGCTGTGTGCATGTGTATTGTAGTGCAGAGTATGACTCTGCAGTGGTGGTCTGCGTGTGTTAGTGCTGTGGTGGTCTGAACCCGGAGCTGGCTCCGTCCCAGCAGCTCCGAGGCAGAGGCAAGCCCCGCTGCCAGGCCTGGCCCCACTGTGGGAAACGGCCTCTGTGTTATTGTACGCGCAATGAATCGCTGATGACGCATTTGTTTATGGGCTTGCTCAAATAATGGGAACGTTAAATATTTGGCCCGAATAATAATAATCCATTTCCTTGCCACCACAGAAATATGACTAATCACATGAAAATTAAAAATAAGCAAACAGGCGGCCAAACGATTGTATTTTGTGGATATGATGAAGATTTGTCTGCACACACCCATCATGGTGAACATTACCTCAGATTTATGTGCACCATTAAGGGGATCCGCCCTCTACATAAATGCAGCCGCACATTCCTTTGGAACATCATTACATTGTGAGAATGATTGGAAATGCTGTTTTGCATCTAAAATAATTTATTGAAGACTCGGTCCATGTTTGTTGCGTCTTCAGTAGAAGTATGGAAATTCTGATCAAAATTATGAATCTTTGTTTGGCCACAGTGTTTGGCAGTGAAAATAATGCCTGGAATTAAAGGATGAATCAAACTGTGCTGCATGTGTACCCTCAAAGTCAGCATCTTCAGTGGAAACTCCAAAGTCCCATGCAAATCCTTCCATCTAAGACAGAGAACTTTCCTCTCACTGTGAATCTGACCACAGAGCTGTTATTCCCTTGTGACAGATATTCCTCTGTCAAGAGCTATTACGCTCTCCCACAGTCATTCTCACACGCTCCTCACCTCGCAAATGCAGCGGGAGAAAATTCTCTGCAAAAAAAAAAAAAAAAAGTAAAAGCCAGGACATGTGAGGATCAAACACAGGAATATAACACTATAAACATCACACGCATACGGAGGGCTCTTTATGGGCCAGCAGCTCTTGACTGACAGACAGCATGCTGGTTGGCATGTAAAACGGAGGGAGGTCAGGTCTATTCACTGACTTTCCTGTTTACATGTGGCATGATTTGTCTTGGGCTGCGTTCGTCGGCTGAACAGGAGGACTGTTTATAAATGGCTGACTGGCAGAGAGGAGAGGGAAGGGTGTGAGAAGTCTGGAGGAGAGGAGGAGGAGGGGAGACAAACTTGGCGAGGTCATCTGAATTAGTGAGGTTTGCCTGTGAGGGTAATGGGTGTCTGTGTGCTGTGACAGCAGTACAGACATGAGAAGAATAACAGGTTGACAGGCATGGTGTAAGGTTTACAAACAGCGAAGCAGATTGGGAGGTGGAAAAGCCTGCAAGCAGGTAGGCCACCTCAGCACACAAAAGGTGTGTTCCTATTAAAATGTTGCACAAGTTTTAAGCAAAATAAAATGTAAATCAATGCATGTTTCCATCAACAACCTGCATTATTATTTGGATTTTTCATTATTTTATTTACAAGATTTTTCAAATTTAAATTGCTTTCTTAAAACTCTCATTGGTCTCTTTGTGGGCTATTGATTAAATAAGATATATTTTAAGATACCTTTTTACCAAACATAATTACCAACTTAATTCTACATGAAAAAAATCTGATAAAATGATGCACTTGCTTGTTGTTGGTCCTCCCAGGGTCAGTGAAAAGTCACGTAGCAGTCGAAATTATTAGTAAACTTTTCTGCAGGAAAAAGATTCCAATTTAGTTCAGGTTTTGTAAGATTACACCAGCAGAATAACTATTTGACAAATAATGTTCAAAAATAATCATGAGATTCAAAAGTGGCGATATGTTCATTGGTAACAGCTGCGTGGTTGCTTTTGTTGGCCTAAAAGTAGTCACATTTAAATATATTGTGTGTAAAACATGGAATCAGCCAACAAAATACTCACTGCATGTAAGTTGTAATGCATTCACAGTCAAACTATTTCCCACAAACTTTCTTAAAAAAGCAGAAAATGCTTGAAGAAACTCCTTAACAGATGTACAGTATTTGTTTTTCTCTGCAGCTGTTATTTATCAGTAGATGGGAGTAAAACAAGTCATCTTGCCTGCGTATCTTTCTCATACATCACTACTGATCAGCCTCCATCATTTCGCAGACCAGACTGTGATGAAATACTGTAAGTCCCATACAATGTCCGCAGGGACAAGATCATATTCATAGTTCAGACAGCTTGGAGAAATAACCAACTTGATGCATAGCGAACCAAAAACTGCTTGATTCATCAAGCTTGGCCCTCTTTCCCCAATTTATTTTCTTGGCTTTTACTTTTAGGTGATAAATGCGTTGGAATTTGTACTCTTCTGCCCCAGAGACAGAAAGAAAGGGGACTTTAAGAGAAGAGGACTCAGGTTAAGACCTATCTCGCCAGACATAACTAATGAAATCAGTTGTCTGGAGACTTGCAATGTCAGCCTGCCTTCCGGCATTCTTATCATCACCCACACAAAACCTCCCCACCAATCAAACTGGATTCTGGAAAGGAAGTTGAAAGTGTCTTAGGCTATTAATTCTGTTGCAGCCTTTGTCTGCCTCTCAGAATACTAATCGAGGAGTAAGAGAGTGCCAACCCTCTTTTTTATATCTTTTATTTAGGGGTTTCTGTGAGGAAGCATGTGAATGAGGGCGTCGATTACACGGAAAGTGAAAATCTTTGAAAAACAAATGTGGCTACAACTCACTGCCTAGGGGAGTGAGAACCATGTAAAACCCTGTTATTTTAAGATTCAGCCTTAGACCACCAACACAATAAAGGTATTCACATTTTTAATAGCAGGTTGTTGGCATTGGTTAAGCCTTGTTTCCTCTTTAATAGTAATGATATCCTGTTCTGCACACTTTCTTTCAATGGGACTCAGGTAAAGCATGGGTGGGACCTTCCGTTTAATGACATATTTTGTCGAAGTGATGGCTTTTCTTTGTGCTTGTGCATAGAAAGGAGCTAAAGTATACTCTTTCATGCACTTTCTACAGACACAGAACCCTTTAAAGAAACTCTATATATGTTTTACTTGAAGTAGTCACACTGTGTCTAAACAGTTACCCTTGCCTGAAGCTATAGTATTTTAACAGCACATGTGCTCTGCTATTATCATATTACTTTGGTTTGTCATTTGCTCCAAGAAACTAAAACCTTACATGCTGGAGTTAGAGTCATTTAGGGCATTTCGTTATCTCAATGTAGCTTGCCTCACATGATAGTAAGCATATTGCAGGGCTTTTCTCAGAACAATTGTTCCCATACCACTCACTCACTCACACACACACTGCAAGCAAACATATTTGTTAGATATAGCATGTTTTGAAAGCACTCCAAAGTGGGCCCTATCTATGTCAAGAGCAATTTTGCTTTGTTACTTCTACAAAGCCAATGAGGGACTCTGCAAAACATATGTGATGAACAGCCTGCTATACTTTCTCAACCACACTCCTTTTCCTATGAGTTCTATCTACATCATGCAGTGCATCTGCATTACATCTACATCAATCATTTTTAAACATTTTCATCGATTGTGTGTATTCTTTAAAACTAATATTTCTAAATCAAATTAGTCCCTGTAATGTGAATGGATTTCTAGTACTGCCAGTCCCACTGAGAATGAACAGTCTGCAGCTTTTTACAGTTTTTAGCCACTTTCATTTTATTGTTTTAGTGGTTCCACTCGACCACCAGGGATACTTCTCTTACTACACTCTTCCCACTGCACTCACAAAATTAGAGTGTACACTACTTGCCCAGGGCAAAAAAGGCAGAGAGCAAAAATACATACATTAACAAATGTCAATATTGTAAGCCAAAAGGATCCAGACAAATCTTATTGGACCAAACCATAGCTAAAAGTCAAGTAATTATTGGACTCCAATTCATCATAGCCCCTGTTGTTCTGTGTCTGCTGATCATGTAAGTAATAGCAGCTAGTTAATTGCTAACACTCTCCCAATAAGAACTTGATAAACCGATTGTATATAAAGAATTATTCTGCCCCCTAGTGGTCAAATATTGCCCAATGTAGCTTTAAATAAGTGCAATATAATGAAATAAAAATATCAACAGCGATCAAAAATATTGTCGTTTTTTGTTTTTGATTAGTAAGGCTTCTTCAGAATGCCCATTAAGACCAAAAGATAAGTGACCCTTGCCCTTAAATGACGGACATTTGTGTATAACATTTTCCTTTCAGTGAGACAGTACAAACCACCAGCTTTCACTGCCAGTTCTAATTAAAGAATAAACATTTCTGTCTCCAAAATGTTTTCATTTCCATTGTAATTCCGCCTTACTCATCGCCAGATCATAATGCATATTGAAAAGAACTGGCAAAAACATCAAAGCCCAATGATAGTGAAAGAATACTGTTGATGCTGACTTGGAAAACAAACACACAAATAAATGATGAAACAGGAAATCCTTGTGTATGTGTGTTCTTTCAGCAGTTTTTGATCTGAAAGCTGACATCCTCATGCCATTTGAAAGTTGTTTTTTTTCCCCCTCCAGTTTCTGCGGTTGTGGTGAAAACAAAAATCATCTGTTTAAGTGGCTGTCCTCCTTTGGGCCATGTGGCCAAGTGTAGCCAAGACTGAAGGCTCAGGGGTTGGTGACTAAGGCAAGATGTAATGCTTGGCACGAAGACACAAGCTCTTTTTACCCTTCCTCCAAATTCCCTCACTTTGGGGTGTGCTGGATCAGCAGGCTAAGGTGCAAACTGTTTTTGTGTGATGTAAAATGTTGGACCTCGGTTCACGAGATTTCTTTCTTATTTTTCTCTTTCTCAATCATCTTCCCTGATGCTCTCCGCTGTATACTGAGTAATAAAAAAAACAAAGAGCATATAAACCTCACTTGGTCTTCTTTTCTCCCAGCCATGCTTCTATGCTGAGCTTGTTGTTTGGAAGCTGGACAGGACTGAGAATGATCTTAGAGCGTCTTAAAATGGACATATGTGTAGGAGCTTTGTTTGAGCATGAGACCTCTGGCGGGGTGCGTCCGTGGTGGCGTAGGAGTTCAAAGACAACCAGAAGGTATATCAATGAAGTCATCTCTAACAGTAAAAATTGAGTTCCAGTTGAAAGGAATAACAGGTCAAATGCAGAGGCGAAAGAGTTGGATCTGCACGGTTTACTTCATTTACTCCACACAATCTTTTCCAATGACCTAATTTCCTCCAGGGCATCCCGCTGGACGTACCCTCTTGGATGCTGATCAACCACTCAGAGCTGAATGATAGGGTGTGATTTGAATGGGCAGCTCCATGAATGTTTTGCACGTCATTGTCCGGAAGACAAGACTATTATCCATGTTACCTGCACCTACTTCTTTCCAGTCCAGTCCAGTCCAAGCCAGACCTGACCACACTGGACCAGACCAGCCTTTCTTCTGTCCCTGGGGGAGAGATCTGTTCTGGGCCAGGTGGTTTGGTGCAAGGTCCTTAGAGGTTGATATTGGCTCCATGCTGCTTGTGTGTAGACTTCTGAAGTTTCAGTTCATTCTCAAAGCTGAAATCTGCAAGTTATCCTTCTGATTGACAATGCCAATAAAGTATTTTCAAACCAATGTTGTCATTGCTGGTTGGTCGAGGACAGTTTCATTGAGCTAGAAAGATTTTTACTTACAACAATGTGAGACAACATTACAAGCATAACCCTGGATGATTTGCCATCTTTGCTGCAGTTGAAACATAATTTCATGTCTCGCCAATAACTTCCTGAACGTTATGGATCTCTGCCTAAAACTGTGGGGCAGCAGAAAGAGCTGAAAACACAATGTCTAACATGTCTTCACCTTATAAAGTTGATATGTTAGCAAACAACTGCCACATCTAGAGGATGCGGACCAATATTAGCATTCATTTGGAGTCGCGTTTCTGGCCACCAGATGAGTGTAAGTCCAGTATTTACTCTCCTTTTAGCTCTGTTTTTTCATCGCAACCAACTCCTGAGAAAAATATCTAGCTTTTTAGCAGCTAAATTTCCCACTCTCTTCATCAGCTAGTCGCTAACTTGACGTTTGGTGCTAGCCAGGTCATGTACAATGTGTTTATCAGAGCCAGCTGTGTCTGGAAACAAGGTTGATGACAGCTTAGTTTACGGGCCAAAATAAAGTTAAAAGTGACTAGAAATATTAATGCAGCTTTAATTTAGAAGAGTAGTGTGAATTTAACATTAAAGTTGCCATTCAAAGCTATATTCTTTATATGTAGTAAGGTTACCCAATTTATTTAGAGGGAGCTGAAGCAGACGAAGAGAGTGGTTGTTGTGATTATGTGCTGAGCCCATATGTGTGGTGTTGTTTCTGGGTATTGTGGGATTGTTTCCAGAGCTCTTGAATGCTTCATTGCAGCCCAGTGTATGGTGGTATCATACCACTGTGACAGCCCTTTTGTGAGCCAGTGGAACATATTAAACCCTGCTCTGCCCAAGTTGAAGAGCAATCAAAATAAATTTAAAAATAAGAAAGACAAAAAAAAAACAAAAAAAAAACAGGTTTACACCTCTGTCTCCTCCTCACTTTCTCTTTCTCTCTGTCTCTCTGTCTTTCATTCTCTATCGCTGTCTTTCTGTTTCTCATATCTCTGTATCTCCACTGATCTTCACCACCTGTTACCTGACACACAATGGCCCTCAGCCACAAAGCACTGCTTTTCGGGACCAGGACAATAGCTTGCCCTATGAAGAGCTGCTAAATCCATAGGGTGGTGTGGCTGTGGGTTTACAGTCAGCTATTGTTGGCCAACACAATACAGAAGCACATCCCCTCCTTTACACTATTATGGCAATTGTGCTCTAAACAGCCATTCTGGGGTTATTCCATGCGCCGAGGTGATTTCCGCTTGCAAAGTATCATTTTTCAGCTTATTGATGTCTTGTTTTGTTATTGGAGGCTTTCAAGCAGAAGGTCAATGGTTCTTTTGGAACAGGTTGTCCTGTGTGTGTGTGTGTGTGTGTGTGTGTGTGTGTGTCTGGGGAGGAAATTCTACAGAAACATAGGATGTAGTCAGCTTTTCGCCTTTATCCTTTTGTCCATTTCTCTTTTACCTCCTTTATTTTTCCTGTCTGCCTGTGGGAAGATAGTGTTTTTGTTTACAACGCAGACACTTTAATAGCTTATTTCAGCTGTAATTTTATTCACCAGTAAACAGAGCGTACACCCCTGGAGGATAAAAATAAACCTTTTCAGGAATAATTGAAATATAATGTGTTAGTTTTATTGTAAGAGTTGATGTGAAACAAACAGTTTTCCCCAAGTGTTTACTTGTTTTACTCCCTAGTTTTAACTACTTGTACCTCATTACATCGCAATCAATCAAGTTTCTATTGTGCGTGTATGTGAACTTTGTTTTAAGAAGGTTCATTAAGTGTCACCGTGTCATTAAATGTCTTTGACATAGCGCATGTTCGCCGGTGAGGAGGTGATTGATGGGTGGATTGTCAGGTCAAATAGCTGCATTGTCAATACGTTTGAACACTGAGACCCTTTGACCTCTGATCATCTGTTCCCACCAACCTACTGCTACGGGTGTCACTCATGCTAAGTTGTACTTAATTGGCCTCAAACGCACCAAGACATGTGTCTGAAAGGATGAACAAATCACACAAATTTAAAGGGTACCTTACAGAAGTTTGACAGTTAGTTATTCTGGTAAGGATTTTTATGCTTATATTAACAATGATTCAAATGACTACATGTAATGTGAAATGTGTTTGTAGTGACAAACCCACAGCGATTTATCACCAGACTTTGCAGTTTCCCCTCAACTCTAGCGACTGTTTTAGGGACTTTCAGCTCATGGTTTTGGTTTTACGGCCTGCAACTTTACTGATTTTCTCACTGCTCTCATCAAAACTGTTTCCAGAAGAAGAAACATGTCTGATACATCCACTGTACACTAGCTATCCAGCACCAAACAGCAGACAGGCAAAGGAAGTGGCTAGCTGGTGAACACAGTGGAGCATTTAGCAGCTATAGAGACAGATATTTCCCTCAGGAGTTGGTGGAGACCAAACCAGAACTGAAAGGAGAGTGAATATTAGATTTATATTCGTCCAGTGACCAATAAATGGTAATGTTGCTCCATATCTGCTGGATGTGTAAATAAGCAATCGTTAACACATGCTAACATATTAACTTTTTAAGGTGACGATATCTCAGATGTTGTGTTTTCAGCTTGTTCCGCTGCCCCCAAGTGGCCAAAAACATGTATATAAATTGCTCTACTTTGAATAATAATTTGTATCTGATCTGTTCTTTTACAAAAAGTTCAATTCTCTTGTTAAAATCTTTGAAATGTAATCTACTCCTTTTCCTTCATTAAAAATCCAGAATCTATAAATAGAAGCTGAACTGCTGGACAACAGCTGTTTCCTGCTTCACTGTAAAGGCCATTCTCAGTGTATGTGCGCTGGAGGCTTCAGGTTCCCACGTCACACTTTTGCAAGTTGAATATTGGATGCAAACTATTTGTGATGTCACAAATCATACTTGTAGGCCCGCCCCTGAAAAATGGCATTTTCAATGAGCACATAGAAACTTTCCACTTTCCACTTTAAGCAGATGAATGTGAAAACATCATTATATGAATACATCATTCTATACAGTGAAGCTCAAACACTCAACTGGAGGAACAAGAAGAAAAACATGTTTTTGAGTGGAGGGGAACTTTAAGAGCAGAGCAGTTTTATTCTATTTTCATTTCTTTGTAGATTTCTTTATAAGTCTGGGTATGTGTGTGTGTGTGTGTGTGTGCGTGTGTGTGTGGCTTAAGCTAGGACGCACACAACATGGCTGAGGTGAAGTGATTGCACCTGAGGGGGGCGGTTCCTTTCCAGGTAGGAGTGCTTGTGCCATCCTCCCTGCCTCAGGTGTTATCATGTGATCTCTTGATGGGGACGTCTGACACTGGTTGATTTGGTAACACCTGTGGTTACTGATGTTAACGGCATGTGGATTTTAATAATGCAGGTCCCACAGTTACCTTCGAAAAGACATGTTGACGTTTGAAGAAAACACGCCTTAAGTAGCTACTCAATTAGTTTCATTTATTTCTTTTTGAGCGCATATTAATCAACATTTCTGTTCAGTGTTTCAGTGTTTCAAATTTTCAACTGCAGTCCTTGGGCAAGAAATTCTAAAACCAGTGAAACTGTGTCAGAGATGCAACAGAAGAAGAGTAACTGAAAACTAATGTAAATCCACTGACTAGCTATTGTTGAGAAAAAGTGCCAATCGTAAGTAGTATAAAAATGGGGTTTGATATGATGAAAAGCTTACTGATTAAACATTTAAAGGATACAGTCATGTCCAGGCTCTCTTTACTGCAACCACAATTTTCTACAGATTGCCCCTGAGCAAAACATTTGGAGGGAATGGGGTTTATGTGCCTTGCTCTTAGGCAGGAAAGACAGATATTAATTCATGTGTACTTGATCAATATGTCCAGGGGTCCTAACCTGTGTCTTTCTGCTTACAAGCCTGCTTTTTAAGCTGCTGCAGTAGTGGTAGAAATAGGTAGAACATGCTTCTGATTGCACTTAATGTTGTGAAATGATCAATTTGTTTTTATTTTCCCACTTCAACATCATTATAAGTAACTAGTGGAGTCCATGTGTCAGCGACAAGCCAGCCCAGTGGGTTTTCTTGCACAATGGGCAGTTCCTTGCCATATGTGTTTGTGGTTATATCTGTTCTTGTAAAATAAGCCACTCATGTACATATAACTCTTGGATTACAGACCGCACTAAACCAAAGCCTTTCTCTTCAATTACATCAAAGTTAGTATTTGAATCCGAGGACTGACTTTTAATCTGTGACATGGCCAAATAGTTTCTGGTGTTTACTTGGGCGGTGGCATAAACATACAAGAGCTGGACCCTATTAGAAAAATACATTTGAAAATATTTGGAAATTCATGTGGAATCGCTCATTTAACTAATCTTGCAGGGGCTCACACAGCTTTTCGGCTCCTCGACTGGTTTGGTAGTCAACCTTTCATGTCTGGTTGTTCAAATATTTAAAGCCATTTAGGTTTACAAATATTTTGAAAATATGTTTTGAAGGCCTGTAGCATGCCATCCACTGAAAAGTCTTGACAGTGTAAGGAGAGTATTGGACTTGGCACACACACATGCACACACACACCCTGTCTGAGAACCAGCTGGCCCTGGTAACCTCTGGCAGCATGGCACTATGATTTGGACCTTGTAGCATTGACCCCCAACCAGCTAGAGACAGCCCAGGGAGCCATGGGGACCAGTAATTAAAAATGGGGGGCTTCCCATGAGCCCACTCATGGTCCCTAATTAAACAGAATCACATTCCTTTAGCTGGGATGGCGGTGGAATAGGGGGAGCATTTGGGAGAACCAAATCCATCCCTTTGAGTTTGTTTTCCCACAGAAAGTGTCCATAAGAAGCCGGAAGACGATTCCATCTTTGCCTCGGCAAACAAAATATAATAAAAATAAGTCTTTCAAAGCGTGGGCAAGACTATTATCTGCTGGGCTTGCAGTGTTGTTGAATCATTAATAATCTGAATTCCTTTATTTGGCCATTTATCTGAGAGCAGAGCAAGGCTGACTTAAGCCATGTGGTTTGTTTGGTTAATAAACACAATGGGAGAGGGGTTGGTTTTTCCCTTTAATCTTGCTTTAACAGGGGCTCAATGTCTTGACATTGCTGAGCTTCTGAGAGACGCAGCCATCAATTAAGATTTATGGACACAAAGCTTTGGATGACCTCTTAAGGGAGTCAACAGAGATATCTGTCAGTAGAAAATAAAGTGATGAGATACTTTCTCTTCTCAGACCAAGACATCTGTGATGTTGAGAATAAGGACTCCTCTGTGGCGCAGTATGAAAAAGTCTCTCTTCTTTTGGAATTCAGTCATTTCATCATTTCAGTGATATTTTGTTCTTGAGCTGATTTCAGCAGAGTGTGTGTGTGTTTGTGTGTGTGTAAAAATTCTGACATGATCATCAATTAAATCTACTTGCAAAAAAATCAAGAGCCAAAACCAGCCATGATTTGTGATCATTTGCATACAAATTAAAAAGCTTTTTCTTGGCATCTGCCATCATACAGATTTCATGGGAAATCACTTGAGAGGTCTAGTCCAAAGGTGAAACTGCAGGTGTGGAATATTTTTTGTACAAGATGGAAAGGGGATAAAGATTTAGTAATGCTCACATCTAGCATTTCAAATGAGGCGAAACATCACCAGGGATCTACTGAAAGACTGAAAAGGTAAGGTGAAAACGATTGTACCATTTACTCAATTAGAGGCTGGAGCTGCACCAACGTAAACACTGGCTTGATGAAAAAGTGATCACAGATTCTTGACAAAAGAACTTCCAGTGTGTGACCTGCATATGGGTTTGTTTTGGCTGATGCTCATGGCTAGCTGCCACTCAAAAGCACAGGGATCTCTAAATCCTCTTTCCTCATTACACTTACAGACATGTACACATAAAGCCCTTTTTGACTGCTGGGGAGAGGAGGCCTTTCAGAGAGAGCTGGAGTCAGCGGTCAAGACTAAGAGGTTACTAACATACTCACAATGACAACGCTCACATGCTGATGTTTACCTGTTTTACCATGTTCACCATCTTAATGAGCATGGTATCTTATCTTTAGTGTGTTAGCATGCTAACATGTGCCAAATTACAGCTGAGGCTGATGGGAATGACATTAGTTTTGCAGGTATTTTGGTGACCTGATGATGGCGCTAGAGGAAAAGTCAGATGATCACCAAAGTTAGTACTTTTCATCCTGTGGGGAACATGAATGTGTGAACCAAACTTCATGGCAATCCATCCAACAGTTGTCGAGACATTTCACTAAAAAACAAAAATGTCGACCTCATCGTGGCACTAGATGAAAAGCCAGGGGATCACGAAAGTCATTAAGCTTCCTCCTCTGGGGACCATCAATGTCTGTATTTCATGGCAATCCAACCAATAGTTGTTGAGATATTTCAGTCTGGATATAAGTGGTTGGCCTGTCAACTGACCAACAGACTGACAATGCCATCCTTAGAGCCATGGCGCTAGCGTGGTGTCAAGGAGCCTACTTTCTCCATTCCCAACATGTAATTTCTGGTGCCTTTTTAATGACATTTGATATATCCAAAACATCCCGGTTTGTAAAATACAATGGAAACAAAAGGAAGAACCTCCTATAAAAGCCTCACAAGGTTCCTAAAAGTTCAGATTCTGGGAAACTACACTACACTGATCATAACTCTTCTCAATCGCCCTGCAACTACTGAACTATCTCCACTCTTTTGTGCAGAGAGTTGAGAAAGCTCCCAGATTTTACAAAGTAAGGCGCATTTCCAAAGCCACTCAGCAAGGACAGAACAGCACACATGCAGCACACATATTCAAACATGTGTTCACACATAGGTGAAAGTAAACACATGCACACATGGATAAAGAAGCAGAGGAAATCATCCAGGCAAGGACGCCTAACCCAGGGCAGGGACGGTAGACTGTATTCATCACCGGGGCGGGTCAAGGGGAACAAACACAGCGTCAAACACAAGAAAATGTGATTCAGGTGTGCGGGAAGTGAAGGTATACAAAGTGCAACACAACAGGCACATGAACTGGGCTGTGGAAACATTTCTAATTCTATGAGTGGGTGAGAAAGACACAAAATCAGGCATCATGTCCTGGGTGGTGTCTTGGAGAATGAAGGGAAACAGAATAGAAGAGGATCAAATGGCATTTAAACATTCAATGGGCAGAAAGGTCGTCCTTCACGGTCAACAGATACTCAGAAATGGCTGCTGTTGTCTACTTCAATGAACTATAAAGTCAGTCAGAGTTTTTTTGCACAGACCAGAGGCGTTGTTAGGGTATTTATTTGACGTCAGTGAGTGTGAAGTGACATTGTTTATGTGCAATGTTGTGTGGCATGACATCAGCTGCGTCTGTAAGAGCTGGCTTTCTGCAGCCTTGATTACAAAAATTAATGCCGAGCATGAGCAGCGTCAACTGATGTGCCAGACTCCCACAGCGTGAAGCCATGTGCCATTTTCCTGGGAGGCCGTCTACCCCCCCCACTCCCCCACCCCACCCCACGAGTCCTTCTTCTAATGTTAAAGGGCCTCTTTAACCCTGGTAATCATTTTAAGATGTCAAGAAAGAGCACAGCCTTTCTGGGCAGAGTATCTATCACAACTGATGTCTGCGGCATTCTAATGGATGTTAAGCTGAAATGATAAAGGGGCTAGTTCAAAGCAAAACACCCCCTTGTACCTTGAAATCTTTAAAAGCCCTCCTCAAAGCCTGTGCAAGCATCTCAACTGGGCACCACCCTTAAGTAAATTTGGCTCCACTGCGGGCGACTGCCAAGAACGTAATTGATGGGGGCTGACCAGTAATACTTTGAATGCAAACACTTTGGGAGGATTGTGATGGTTCAACAGCATTTCTAGGAAGGGCCCTTGGTCTCTGGGCAGTTTACTGGCTCTCTGCGACCAATGGGAGAGGTGAAGCAGAAGGCTGACATGTAATGCACATTGACAATAGGCCCTGGTTTTCATTTGGACCTGCATTTATTACATTTTCTGCCATTAAGTCTCAGAACAACAGAGAATCAACCTAAAGCCCCTATACTGAAGCAGGGGACGGAGCATCACACTCATTCAAACATAAAGAACTGCATTTAGTTGATGCATAGATGAGATGTGTATACTGGCATGCACAAGGGACGGACGGTAAAGTTTCGTAATGCAGCTTGAATTTATTAACCTTAGAAACGGAACTAAAAGCTCCATCTGTCAGAATAGAATCATTCTCAACACACATAAACCCTGCAGGTACATTTAAACAGCCAGCGACCAATGTGACAGCCACTCCAAATATTTAGGCTAAATGTGTATATACTGTAATCTACTGTAGGTAGGTAGGTCCATCCATGCATGTGCATGCGTGTGTCTGTGAGTGTGTGTGTGCATCTGTGTTTTATGCATGTAGGTCTGTGTGGGTCACTCCCATGTTGCTATGCCAGTACAGGGTGGCAGCTGAAGAATTTGGGGAGAATTTGGCCACATTTCTCAGCCTCACTTGCTCTTTCATCTCGCTCTCCATCCATCAATCGACTGTCAAAACTACAAACCTCAAACCGCCACTCCCAAACTCTCCCCCACGCACACCTCCTGTGTTACTGTCCAGAATGCTGGATGATGGATGTGCACTATTGTTCCTCTTCTGCATATTGTTGAAAATTAAGAAAAGAACACTATCATAAGTTGGTGTTGCAAATAATAAGTGCTAACATAACTAATCGGTTTATTGATAAAACTGGAATTATATTTTCAGCAAAAATACACATAAACATCTCTGCAGAGAAGGGTGTTATGGGTAAGGTCAAGCAGGAGCCATGTCCACACTTTGCAAATCTCAACAATGCATTGTGCGGCCCTGTGTGTCACATAAGCTGATTGATTGATCCATCTTCCTGTCAGGAGGTGGGCTCAAAATGGCCACACAAGTATAAAAGAACAATGCGAATGTCTACGAACCACACCTGTGCACGTTCTCTTGCCTGCAGACGGAGAGGCATGTTTCAGCTCTTAGTCAATTGTCAGAAAATGTATAAAATGTTTTGTTAATCGTTTAAGTTATCGTGCAAATATTAGCTGCTTCGAGCGAGGTTTGCTTACTTACTCACGATTTTCTAATTGTAATTTGATATATATCTTTGGGCTCTGGGTACATGTGATGGGCATTTCTCACTGTTTTTATCTCATGGGCTAAAACATTAAGCGATTAATTGAAAAAGTAAGCAACAGATTAATAAGTGGTGGAAATAATTACAACAACTGGAAGGATTTTGTTAGTTAAAAATAGATCAGGCAATGCAGTTTGGTAACTGGAATATATGTAGGGAGCCACACTGATATAATGGTCACAGGAGTGGTTGACTATGAAAAGTAGGATTTTACCTTTATGGGTTTGTATGCACATGCATTCGTATTTTGAAAACAACTCTGACTGACACAAGAACTGCAAAATCAGCGAGGATCTCATGGTCTGCCAAGATAAATCTAAAAACAACCAATTCGAGGAATTTCTGCTACACTGTCCTTTAATCAGATAAAAGCGCAGTTGCAGAGAAAAGTTTCTTTTCCCTTAACTTAACCCCCTCCTGATTTGTAAGTAGAAGGTTTCCTCTATGCTCCCAAGTGCTAATAGACTCAACATGCCCTTATTTAGAGAGCCAGGGGATGATGAGTGCGTCAGACTGAGTGATGGAGGGATGGCGGGTGGTGGGACAGGGGTATGAGGGAGGTATAGATAGTGAAGGTTTATTGGTTCGGCCTTGACCCCAGGGCTTTCCCAGGTCGTAAGACTGTCCCAAGGGATGTCGGCGCTGCAAAACCCAGAGATGGAGCCCTGTGATAAGGCCTTTGAGACTCCGCCCGTTCCCGCTATCTTCATCTATAACCACCACGAGGGGGGTAAAAAAGGGCACATACTCTACACCCCCCCTTCCCTCCTCTCCATTCTACACCATCTGTATTCCTCTAATGCCCATGGGATATTTTATTCTTTTTCCTCACATGGTTGCGTATGTTTCGCACATGTATGCTACAGCGCTCAGTACACAGAGACACCTTGACACACGCACAAACACGGACGCACTCGAAGGCACAATCACACTCTGATCTTAGATTTGATAGATGTATGAGGCCCTCTGTAAGTGCATAACATGTGTGCCATATGAAGCTACGGCCCCAAAGAGAGATGACTCAATCACTTTTTGAGTGCATACTGACAATTCTAAAGTCGCTGTCCGTTTAAAAAAGCTATCCGACATCAGCTTTTTACTGCAGTGATGAGGTTAGGGCCCTCTGTGGACGGCCATGATGCATTTCCCCACATCTGACTTGCATTTGTTTACATTCATTTATCAAAGCATTTGATGTAGCCTGATTTATTTGCATGAGCATTTTTGTTTGTCTCAAAGGAGGTTTTGAACTGAAAGTTTGGAGTTCATCAAGAAATACTTAAGCCAAGCAACATTTATATGAGACGTCGACAGAGGCGGGTAGAAAACACGGTGTTGGCTTGTCAGTGACATTAATCTAAAAGGCTTTTAAAACTTTTCTGGGTAGTTTTTCTATATTTTTAAGTAATGACATTCCTACTCTGTTAAATATTGAAATAAAAAATATTATTTGTTGAATGTTGCAATAATGACTTTCAGATTACCACGGCCATGAACTTTCAATTCTCTGTAAATTTGACAAGTCACTGTTTCTTCTCTGTTACCCTAACAATGCTGCAAACAGACGTAAAGAGTAGCTAAGTAATGAGATGGTGTTTGACTGCAAAAGAAACTGTCTTCACCATAAAGAGACCACACACATACGAATTTCCTGTGCCTCATTGATGTTTTAATGAGGTAAATTGAGGACATTTTTAAATCAAGCTAATTAACAAAGCATTTTGTCATGTGTGGATTAGTCCTGGGATAATTTAGCCTGATCCTCACATACAGTAAAGGGAAGATTACTGACATTGTAAAAATCTGTTTCCCAGATCTCTGGCACTTTGACGTCTATATATCAGTTTTGTTATATAAGCTAAAATCTTTTCCCCTCCATAGAAAATGCATCCAAATAGCCAAATAGTGAATAGGTAAACCATTCACAAATATTTCAATGGTGTGTTTGGACAGAACGTAAAGTGAATTTTGCAATTATTCATGCAAATTTGACTGCTGGACTGTTTTTGCAGTCTGTGTTTATTCACTCCAAACAGCCAATTTACCCAGATGATGCTAGAGAGGTTAGCTCTAGGCTACCTAGCAACGTACGCACCGAACATGTGTGTGGTAGTGCGGTGGTCTAAGTCTAGTTCTTTGTTATTTTCCTCCAGCCTCTCGCCTTTTTACTCGAATCTCTGTACATTTTGTAAGTAGATTCATAGTGTCCCTCAATGAGCTCAAATTTTTCAAGTTGAAACAACTCAACTCATGTCTTTGCCTCAATTCGCACCACATGGTGTGGATTTGTGTCATGCCCACTCGCATCTTTCCACTGACTTTTTTTCTCATTTACTATATTTAAAAAAAAAAAAAAACACTTTGGGTTTTGAAGCATTTAAAATTGACTTTTTGGCCACATGGGGGCAGCACAGCAAGCTGTAAACACAACATTGACATGCTATCACTATCAAAGTTAAGGCAAGCGTGTTAGCAAGCAGTTGCCTATTTACACATCCAGCAGACATGGAGCAACATTAGCATATATTTGGAGTCATGTTTCTGTCCAATTGATGAAGGTAAGTAGGTAATGTTCACTCTCTATTTAGCTCTGTTTTACCAGCTCCTGAGAAAAATAGCTTGTTCTTTAGCTGCTAAATGCTCACTTTGTTCATAAGTTAGTCACTAACTTTGTCTGCTGTTTGGTGCTGGGCAGGTAGCGTTCAGCTGGTTTATCAGAGCTTTTTCACTGAAAACAGCTGCCTGCAGTGGCTAAAAACAAGGTTGATGGGAGTGGTGCGACTGAACCAAATCAGCAAAGTTATGGGCAGTAAAAAACAATGAGCTGAAAGACACTAAAAGACTTCTTAAAGCTGAGAGTCAGGTGATAATTTTCTGAGGGTTTGTCACTATGAGTGACCTCTTTTACATTATGTGTCGTCATTTGATCCATTTTTCATATAAAAATATTAGTTGGTGCAGCTTTAAGTCTCTCCAGGACAAAGACAATATCCCAGTGCTTCCAGCAAGCTGTACGAGAACAACAGCTTCACATGTTAATGGCACAGGTGCCTGAAGCAGATACCGCACAGACCAGTGGATCTGCTGTAGGCCATGCAGTGCTGGAGGGGGAGGGATGATGCTGGCGATGATAACTCAATTCTTCCATGGAAAAGCCTGAGTCACAGGGTGAACATCCTCTGCTACATGTGTCTGTTGGAGTTGGCCGCACGTTCATCATTATTAGATTACGGCTGTACCTGCTCGTCTTGCATCCCCCCAGATGAAAGTGGTTAAGACAGCCCAATTAGGAAATTATGCTTGATGTTTCTAATCAGGCACTCGGCAAGAACAAAGAGAAAGAGACTCACCCTGGCCCATGGGGCTAAAACGCACGGATGTGGCCACGGGTATGTGTGTGTGTTTATATGCACGTGAAATCTGGATGAGCCCCAGTCCCTTACCGAAATAAAGAACATTAGTTCAATCACTCTACTTGTGCAGATATACAACATTACTCCCCAGTGCGTCCCTATTTTTCCCAACAATAATTACAATTCTGAAGATAAATATGGTCTTTATTAACTATCTGCAGATTCCACATGAAGTATGACTAAATATCATGGTCACGGTTGTTGTTAAGTATCCATAAGGACCTCTCTGCAGGTTTACATTACTAAACTGCCCTAATGAAATAGAAAATATCATGTTCAACCACAACCATTTTGCATAAATTGCATTGCTTTGAGCTGAACTCCTTTTATGGACTCAAGTTCAACCATAGTGTGCCACGGTTTTCTTTTGACCGGAGTTCAAGCGAGAGAAAGGGGTGATTTAAAAAAACCCACAAAACCCAACTGTTGTTTTAACCATTTAAGAGATTCTGACCACAAGCCAGTGTGCTGTAACAGTATCCACTTTTATGTGCTCGTAAAGCCACTTTTTCACACCACCGCGCTGCCTGTTTGTGAAAACACTGGCAAAAGAAAATCTTTTGAAGTATTTTTATCAATAGATGCAGAATTTAATTAGTGGTACTTGCAGGAATGTATGTCTGGAAAAATAATCATTTATTTCGTGAATGATGGTTACTTTTTATGTGATCTGTTTAGACTGTTTTACAGAAGACAAATGCAGATTACAGTCAAAATCAAAAGTAATGGGCCATCAAGCTAAAAGTTTTTTTCTTACATTATGCTTTAAGTTAATGCAGAATCATGAGAATTATACCAATATTTCCACGGTGCATAGAAACACTAATAAACAGGATTAAACACTGACTTTAGCCTATGATTCCATGCTTTTGCTTACTCTTGCTCCCAGGCAGTTGGCCTGTAACAGTATCACAATGTAAATGTCTTTGTGGGGTTCATGTTATCGTAACCACATTGGGAAACCTTGAATAAATTGACAACAGTGTACAGAGTTGGAACAAACTGAGCAGATAGAGCAGCAAGGTTGTCCATGGGTCACATTATGAACATGAGGGGTCACTCTTAATATCCTCTGTGGGGGAGATCACATCACTTCAGAGGGGGGGAAAGCTTGGCAAAGATCCATGAGAAGTCAGTTTGTCATTGTTTCACCTCTCTGTTCACTTTTCGAAAGAAAGGAAGTGTGAGGAAAAATCTCAAAGCCAAGTTAAATGTACTCACTGCATTTAACACAACTGTGCTGTCAAGTTGGGTGAAATATCGGATCTTCACCTCCTTTTCTCCTTTCCTCCTCCTGGCTGCTTCTTCATCCTTTATCATCAGTTCCTGCTTTTTTCATCCCTGTCAGCGGTCTCCCAGGACGGCAAAGTGCTGTCGTAATGAAATTGTTCAACTTGACTTTGGAAGCACATTAAAGGAAGGGGTGGACAACTGTTAATGCTACTTCTGCCAAGACGAACAAAAATGGCCAAAATAAGTAGGCTGCCCCCTTGGAAGCTGAGCTCAGACACATTCACTTCAGGAAACACACAGTCCATCTCCTCTCTGCCGACACGTAGCATTTATCTTTCGTCTCTCGTATTCACACAGTTTCATTCCAGGATTTTTAGCCATGCTAGTGGCCTCGATCTAGGAATGTTGTCTGTTGGTCCACCACTTTGGTCGAGACTGAAATATCTCAAAGTATTGATTGGATTGCCATGTGTAAATGTTCATGGTTCCCAGATGATAAATCTTAATGAATTTGCTGATCTCCTGACTTTACCTCTAGCGCCACCATGAGGTTGACTTTGTGATTTTTAGATGAAACGTCTCAACAACTATCGGATGGATTGCCATGAAATTTGGTAGACATTCATTCCTAATGACTTTGGTAATGCCCTGATTTTTCATTTAGGGACATCATCAGGTCAACATTTTAATTTGTCCAATACTTTGATTTATGACCAAATACCTGCAAAACTAATGACATTCCCATCAGTATCAGCTGTACTTTGTGTTTAGTGCTAATTAGCAAATGTTAGCATGCTAACACACCGAACAAAGATGGTGAACATGGAAAACATTATACCTGCTTAGCATCAGCATGTTAGCATTGGCATCATGAACATGTTAGCATGGTGACATTAGCATTTAGCTCAAAGCACTGCTGTGTCTAAGCACAGCTTCACGGAGCCACATAGCTGTAGACTCTTAATCTTGATCATTTCTGTTTTAGGTGAAACATTCTCATAAATGTGGTCAGGCTGCAGCAACACATCTACATTTTTAGATTGTCAAAATAACCCAAGATGTGTGTTCCTTTTTATTACATTGCCTCTCTCTTCCTTGTTAAGTTTTCTTCACAAAGAATAGAGGAGGCCCTGTGAATGAAGTCTGAGTCATGAGTCTTAAAGGCCAGTCGACCTCTCCCAGATGCCTTGTATGAGCGCCGCGAGCTATGGGGTGAGTGTGATGATGTTATGGGATTATTTTTATAGAACTGCAGCATGAGGACACTTTGCCTGTGTTGCCATGAATTATTCAACTCCCATCTGCGTTGTTGGAGAATGCAGTGGGTTTTTTTGGGGGGGGGACTCAGCGAAAGAGGGAGCTGCTCTTTTTCAAGGAGAGGGAGATTAAACGCTCGTTGCCTTTTTTATATGACGCGTCACCTCAGATGTACGTTCGGCTGCCAGTGCCTCGTCCTCAGTGAGCTGTATAAATTCACGACAGAGCTGCCTGCTCCCACACTAGACACCCTTCCCTCCTCCACCACCACGCACACACTCACGTACCAGCGTGCAATGTGCCACACACACTCCTCTTTCTCTGCATGAAAAGCCACTTTGCCAGGTTTGCCTCCCTGCCAGGTCTTTCTCCGAGCACTTAGATGGCTGAATGCGTTGACTTGGTAGGTCGAAGACCACCAGGAAAGTGGATGATGAAAACCGACAAAAAACACAAAAGTTGCCAGATTTGCTGGCTTGTCAGTTCAGTGCCAAAGTACTAAAAACCCCATAGTGACACAGCACACCCACATGCAGGTATTTCAATGCCTCAGTTGAGACTGAAGTCATTTGTTTCCCAGTTTTCCACAACAAAGTCTGAAAACCCTAAAAGACATCAATGTCATGCTTCAACACAACATCATTTTGCCATCTGAGGCCAGCTGTAGACAGGTGAAATTGCTTGAAAAATAGGAATAGTCAAAAAGTAAGCTCAAGGGAAAGCCCTCGTTTTCCTTGCATCATTAAATTGAAATACGTCTTGGGAAACATAACGGCTTTCACTACCACAGAGCAGCACGTCTGCCATGTCTGGCACGGGCCTTCACTATTCAGTGCATCGCTATTTTCCAGCACATCAATAGTGAAAGTGGCCTGATTGGGTGAGATATAAAATGGCAGTCACAGCCAATAGTCAGTCTGCTTTAAGTAGAACAGATGAGGGCTTCTGTTATGACTACTTAGGCCCGTCTCCTCAGTCAGTCAAGTTCCCACAAGAAATGCTCAGAAGATATAAGGTTGCCTCCAACTAAATCTCTAAGAGATGGAACAAATTTGCTCCCATATGTATTCACTCACTGGTATTAGGTGCTCTTATGTCTCACTGCATTAGGAGAGATATTTGGTAGGAACACACATTTCTGTCCAATAAGTCCAGATAATTCAAAATATTAGATTTGTGGCAGTGGGACTTGATAAAATAAGCACTATGATAAATGTCCAATAATTTGATTTGAGAAGATTGAGGACTGCAGTGGTTGACCAAAAGCAAAAGTAGAAGTATAAAGTAGCATGAGATGAAAATACTAGTACTTTAGTACAGTACTTGAGTAAATGTACTAAGTGTTATATTCCAGCTCTGTAATTGAATACAAAATGTCAAACTTCCTGAATTACTTGCTTTGGCAAATCTTCACTTAAAACCTCAATAGAACATTTAAACAAAATTCCCTTATTCTTAAAGCTGATATACACAAAATATCTCAGTGCAATTACCTAACTGTTCTGCTGTTGTAAGTGTGCCCACACACAGTGTCTTTCTCTCTCTCTCTCTCTCTCACACACACACACACACACACACACTAAGTAAAGTATACTCATTCACTCAGATAAAGTAAAGAAATGAAATGTACAACTTACAGTTTTCTTTCAGTCCTGGACAAACAGGCTGAGTGTTGGAGAAAGGAGGTTATCCGGCTGCAGCGGAGGCTGAAATCTTCATCAGAGAAGGCCAAAAGTTAGGTCACCAAAGGCATCTGAACAGTCCAACACCGGCCTTCATCAGAGGACCAACACCGTTTTCCCGGTCACTGCGGGGTCTGTCTGACCTTGAAGTGTCGGCTCCAAGCTCACACTTGTCCGTGGTTTACTTATCTAGTAGTCACACAAGCTAACTTTACAGAACTAGCTAACGCCAGCTGTTACTACCAATATACTTAATTAGCACCCTTATGTCTGCTAGCGTAGCAGCTAACAACCACTGGTACACAAACCTGACTACTTCACACACAAAACTGAAATTAGTTTGGGAAAAGTGTGTGATAGCGTCTTAACTACTACTACTTTTTCCTCATTCACTCAGACAATATCCAACCTGCCTACTACTTGCCTTTTTCCTGGGTATCTCCTGCCATCTTTATCTCTTTTCCTCACCTGCTACCAATAACAGCAGGTATATCTGACTGACCACTAACAGTGACCAATAAACCCAAAAATAAAGGTGCAATCTGTATTCATTTTTTTAATTTAAAGTATTTAAGTTACTATATCCATTTTAGTCCCTTACTTAACTATTTACATTATACCTTATTTGGAAGTAAATTATTCTTAGTTTGTTAACACACTAACAAATCTACTGTAGGCCTACCTCCCACCGCAAAAAATCCTTTGGACTTAACTCTATTTCATCCCAAGTTGATACTATTAAATCAAATGTTTCATTATTGTGTAGGACTGAATCATAACTTCAGCACCTCAGTCTCTTAACTGACCTTTGTCTTTAAATGTCAACAAGTGTCATGAGCCTGTATTTAGCTACAGTAGTTGTCTCAATGCTCTAAACACCCTGTAAAACCATTATCAGCATGTTAACCACAGACACTGGTGGTTACAGAGAGTTTCCCCACATCTTGTTATCTGATGTTTTTCACAGGTTGTTGGTTGTAATTTATATATTTTTGTTTCATACACATCTTATTGAATTGTTCTTTATAATGTGTTATATGATGACCCTGATAAGCCTGATATGCTGGTCTCACAATAAAGTCGTCCTTTGCTACTAGTGTTGCTGGAGTTTTGACCTCTTCTACGGTTTTATAAACATGTTGCATGTTGCCATAGTCTCAGATTCTAAATGTTACACCTTCATTATATGCATGCTGCATATTTGATGTCTTTTTTCATTATTAATTCTTTAATGTTGTTGTAGAAAATGTAGATATTCAACTAAAATAATTATGAAAATGCCTGATGAAGGTCATTGTATCAAGATGTAGCTGTTTAATAAATTGACGGTAAGTGTTGACAGTGTGCAGGAGCTGACTTTTGTTACTTACTTTGTTACTTTTGTTTTACTGATTTATTATTTTTTTATTCTCCTGTGCAACTGTCTGTATACAAGTGTGCAAAGATGACTTTTCTTGTATGACAAATTTACAAAAAGGTACAATGTTGTTGGGTCACACATATGCAAATGTCCTGTAATAGCCTGATGTCAACACAGAGCTTAACCTAAGCTACACACATTCAACATGACATGCACTCTCAGGACTCAGCTGCAACGAAGCTACATGGACAAAAATCAGATTGAACTAATCACTGACTCATGCATGCAGACCAAAAACACCCAGTTCCCATAAACACAGTCAGGCATTGATTAGATATCATAAAATCTTTTAGTATTGCGTTTTGTATTGGCAATACTTTTGAGCATTTCTCATTTCTTGAAACTGTTCTGTAACGACAACAGTCTCTCTTCCTCTCTTTCTCATCCGGTTTGCATTTGTGCTCCACGACTGTTCCGAAATGCACAAAAGTTTGGCTGATTTACTGAGTGTCAGACAAGTCGTGATCTCTGGACTTTACAGACAGCCAGTGGCAGTAAAACACACTCCCCATATGTAACCCACCTCCTCCACTAATGAAGCCCGTAAACCAGACTGTTTGACAAGCGGCAAACACAGCTGAGAGAGCAGGCTGTTTTAATCGGGCCTCTGGAGGGAGACCCACACCTACGGGGAGAGGACCCCGGGACACTCCGACATACATCAGGCACGACAGGGAGGCCCGAGGCCCCATGCGTGGTTTGAATAGGGACCATCCCCGAGGTCCTCGCCTGCACAGGTGCATGATGGAGTCACAGGGAAAGAGGTCAGAGTCAGGCTTCACTGCAACTGACTGTGCAGGATTGGAAATGGTTTCAGTTCTTTTCTTTTTTTCTTCTGCGTCAGGTTGTGGAAGTGAAAAGAGTTATGTCATCCCCAGTTGTGATCACTGACCGACTGGTGCTGTTACCATGGCCTGGGAAGTTATGTCGTTGGTCCTTTTTTTCTGTTTGTCTTTTAGTTAGCAGGGTGGCTTTCTTTTGCTTTCTAACCAAATCTTGTTATTAAAATAACACATTTAGAGGATTGCACAGACTTGGTAGCGGTATTTGCACTAGTTTCAGATGGATCTAGAGGCCAGCTGTGATACATTAATGCCCTCAGTAAAATGTGTCTCTTCAGTTGGTATTTTATTACTGAGTTTTATCATTTTCTGTTTTACGACTCCTGTGTTTAATTGCCATGATACTAAACTAAACTTTACTACCAAAACATGGCAAGAACAGACCATTTCAGACCAGACCAGAACCCACCATTATCCATGTTTATTTAAACAAACTCATTCCATTCAATATGTTCTGACCTCTATTACACTGATAGCACCTCAGGGTTTGTTTGTTTTTTGACTGTTGCCAAAACATTTTATAAACTGGACTCAAGATGTGGGACATTTTCAAAATTAAGGCTATTATGAAAGATTAATCAATTTCACATGGTGCAAGAAGTCATTTAGGTAAAAAAAAAAAAAAGAAAAAGAGAGAGAAAGCCCAGAGTTCCATCGGAAAATAAAGCAACAGATGCTGAACCACTCCGAGACAGAGCCTGCCAACCGAGGGTTTAGCAGAATGATTCCCCGGCCGTTTTTTCCCCCCGATCTTGCAAGGAAAATAAAATCTCTCCTTGGCTGCAGATTAAGCATAGATGGAGGGGGGGTCAACCTTGCTGATGCCTTTTCATCATAATTTATACTCCATCTGCCGGCTCAATCAGCACCTCAGAGACACCCAGCTCTATTTGTCCACAGATCGGTTATTCCTAATGGATATTGCAGCACCTTTCGATGACCAGCATAACAACACAAACACTTATCTGACCCATCCTGAGTTCATCCTCCTTTGCTCTTTAACTGTTACTGTAGATACAAGAGGAGTCAGATGGCACTGTATTTCTCAAGACGCAGATACATGTGTGATAGTGGTTCCAAAAGGAAGACATTAACTTGCAAAAAAAGTTTTTCTTTCTCCCCTTGGTGATCTAAGGTTTCGACACTGCAGCCCATTTGGACGGTATGCTGTTGTTATTCACAAGAGGACGCATGTTTTTAATGGCGCAAACATCAGTGGAATCCTACGGCATTTTGCTTCCCCCTCACTTGTTGAACTTGTAACGTGAAGTCAAATGTTTGCTGTATATGCCAGATAGATTTGGCTGAACAATCCTATGTGTTATTTCAACTAGAACTATGGTTTTGTACCATTCAGGTCAATACGTAATGCAAAAACATGTAATTACAGCTAAGATTTTTTTAATTGTGCTAATTCAGTCCTTTGGGGTTTTGTGATTTAGCAGAAATATGCCCTGGGGCAATGAAATCTCTCAGAAAATATTTGGATTGCAGCTGGCTTTGAATGCAAAATATCCTCCCAACAGAGCAGAATAAGACATATTTCGAATGCAGACCAAGCTCATGAATAATCTGTGACCTGTTTCTGACAGTAGAATTGGATATCTATTATGTTTGATTGACTGAACAATCTGTATTTCGGTCTTTAAGTTAAAATAAAGAATAATAAAAACTGAAAACAGAATTGTACACGAATGCTTACACAGCCACAAAATAATAAATCAGTGTCAAAGTATAGCAATGACTGAAAAAGATCCAAATCAAAAATAAAAATATCAGTATCTACCCTTCTCACAATACTAACTTTAGAACATTTATGAACAAGCTACACAGTCCAGAGAATAACATACATTGTATCAGTATATTATATCAACAGTACCATGTTACAAACAGTGGTGCAAAGTGACGAAGTAGATTTACTCAAGTACTGCACTTAACTGCAACTTTATGGTGGGTAGAGTACTTCCATTTTATGTTACTTTTTGCTTCCCCTTCACAACATTTCAGAGGCAAATATTGTATTTTTTACTCCATTACATTTGTCTAACAGCTGTAGTTACTAGTTACTTTACACATTCATATTTTAAATACAAAACGTGATCGTCTTATAAAATCCAATCCATTGTTATTGATTAAACTGCCTAACACTATGTAAAAAACATTAAAATTAGCTCCAACTCGATCAGGCACAGCTTTAAAATACCACTTAAATGTTAATGCATCAGTAATAATTACTGATATGTACTTTTACACAAGTAACATTTTGATTGCAGTACTTGTACATGTATTTCTGTTGCTAGTAGCAACCACTACTGACACAGTTCTATGGCAGTTTAACTGACATTCCTCTGTTTTGTCAGATCTGTGACCAAAAAAAATATTGACAAGCATCTTTTATCTACTGCCCAAATGCCCTTGGACCATTATCTGGAAGTACTCTTTTTATTATAGCTGTTTTGTGATTGCAGAAAAACTAAATTAACAATCAGTTTAGTGCCAAGCTAGCCATTACACTAGCTATCTGAAGCTAACATGTTGCTAATACACCAGTCTAAGCAACTGTTAATTTACTGTTGGGCTAACTGTTGATGATTTTCTCTTTTTAGTTTTACTTTTGTGGGCTTGTGTATATGTTACTATATTAATTGCTGTGTTGTACTTCCTATGGGGAAGTATTTTTGATCTTCACTGATCATACTTAGTTTCTTCTTCTATCTTCTAGTTCTTTCTTCTTCTAGTCTATACGTTTGTGAATTCAGTTTTCTTGTTACTGTACTCATTTCTTTTTATCTTCAGTCTAACTGTTGTTTATGATAGCTTACCTCTCTGGTTTGTAATCACTACTATTGAATTTGTTTGTTTCACAATTGCTTCCAGTAAACCTCTTAAAGGCTACAATGAAAAATGAATATTAGACAGCAGAAATTAGGTCTTTTTTTTTTTAGCCTCTCTACACAGTTCTGTGTCAGGACATCGAAATTATGGGTTATGGCAATTAGCAGTGGTTGTTCTCTCATACCCCAGCTATGTAAGTACCCAGAACCCCTTTGTGTTTTTAGCATTTTTGGAAAAGCTGTGATTTTCTGTTAACATTCTAAGTAGGTCTTTACAGACTCAGTGGGACATTTGCCTTTTCGAGTGTTTGGTCTGTTTCCTAACAAACCAGATTTTACAACCTGAGCCCAATTGGCCCATACAGATACATGCCATGCCAGTGACTTTATAAGAGCTGTGTGTGTGCGTATGTCTGGTGTTTGGAAAGCCATGAAATGCACTAATTGTTTGTCGAGTTATTTACTTTTAATCGCAGCCCTCCTGTTTTTGACAAATCACAGCTGTGGAGGCATCAAGTGAAAGAGTAAGGATTTATTTCTTAGACAGCTGTTTGACTGCAATAAAGAGAGTACACCAAGTCCTCATCAGTACGCCTGTCCATGCCAGGTGATCAAATATCAATCAACTCATGGAAGAGGAGATGATGAATAGGTCACAGGCCACACACATAAAGGGAGAAGGAAAACAAAACATAAAAGAGACATATCCATGTATTTTGCCTTTTATATTTGATTTAATCACAGTCACAGTTTTTTTTTTCATTGTCATCTTTCGTCTGTATTTCTAAAACCAGTATTACCACTGTAGTTTTTGTTTTAAAGGAATAGTTTGACATTCACTTTCTTGCCAAGAGTTAGATGAGAAGATTGATACCACTCTCACGTCTGCGTGGTAAATATGAAGCATCAGCCAGCAGCCAGTTAGCTTAGCTTAGCAGTTGCCAGGCAACCAGTGGAAACTACAGGAAATCAATGCTCCCGCCAAGAAATTGTCCGACACATAACCCCCCCCCCCCCGTAAAACCACAACTTGTTTTTTTTACACTTTGGTTTTTGCACGAATTAAAGTGTTCTGTTTCCCTCTGCTTCCAGTCTTTATGCTAAGCTAAGCTAACCGGCTGCTGGCTCCAGCTACATATTTACCTTACAGATGTGAGAGTGCTATCAATCTTCTCATCTGACTGTGGGCAGGAAAGCGGATAAGCATATTTCCCAAAATGTCAAACTATTCCTTGAATTAGTTTCATGATAATAAGAGCTAAAGAACCTAACACGAGACCACCAACCAGTCAAATCTCGTGTATCTCTATTTTAGCAGCGGACTCTTGATGTTGTAATATCACCAGTGTAAGTTAACACAAGAATGCTTTTCTCTTTGATCCTTTACCCCTTCACTCACACACACATGCTGCTCCTCTCTCTAGTTGTTGTCAGATGTGATATCCGATACTGCGTACAGCCTGGCTCGCAAGATCTCCTGCTCACTAATGACTAAACATGGCGTCGTACACTAAGCCCCTCCATGGCTGTGGAACATCTTACTGAGTGACGTGATGGAGCTCAGCTTAACTCAGCTCCATCAGGATGCGAGACGAGACAGAGAAGGAGAAGGAGAGCCATTTAGGGGCTGACTGGCTGGCGACAGGAGGCACCTGCACAGAGTCATGAGACAGCCTGCCTGGGGCCCCGATGGAGACTTATGGGTGCTGTCACCGGTCCAGGGCCGTGTCCTTACTGTCACGCCGCATGATGGAGCCCAGAGAGATGCTTTATAATCATGCAGTCTATCCCACAGACAGGCACACTCCCTCACAGAGCAGGCAAAGTGTTTTCCTTTCCTCTCAGTCTCAGTGAAATGAGAGATTCTAAAGGAAGACGAGTTGAAAATATTGAACAGGACAGAATATAAGATTTATTAGTCATAACTATTGACTAATGACTTTATTAAAGGTTAATAAATAAACTATTAATGCTTTATAGATCAGTCATTAATCATTGACAGGGACAACGTTTGGGTTTCCAGGCTGGTGTTTATCCTCCTCCAGAATCACACTTGTCACGAAGGGCCCTCCATTGGACCGTTTGACCTCTGACCTTCTGGGAAAGAGCTGCAGAGCATCTGGACAAACTCATTTGTTAAGAACTTATTAACAATTACAAATGCAGAGTTGGATTATTGTAAGAACCCTTTATTAATGACTAACACATTTTTTGTTGGCTTATTAGAAAGTGAGAAGCTGGTTATCTTTATTAATAACTTTATCAACATTTATAAATGCAGACTTAATGATAATTACCCTTTGTCAGTAACTTATTAATATTCATGGCTGACGACTTGATTTTTTTAGTGATGACTTATTAACATTTGTAACTGCAGATTTTATGTTTATTATCCTTTATAAATGACTTGTTAATATTTACAACTGCAGATGTTTATTGCCCTTTATTAATGACATATTAACATTTATAACTGCAGACTTGATGGCTTGTTTGAAAGAGAAAAACTCTTGACCCTTTAACAGTGACATTAATTCCTTTATTTTCTGCTATTTTCTATATGAGTTTCTACTGTTTTATCACTGTAAAGCAATTTGAATTGCTTCTGTATGAGATTATGCATGATAGATAGATAGAAAGACAGAAAGATAAAAAAAAAATAGAAGAATAAGATAAGAGAGTTTGAGATAAACACAGTCCTTACGGGTGTAAATCTTAGCTTTTTACAAACTATACAACTTCATAGCCTGATGCTCTAGGGTAAAATCAGCATAATAAATGTCATGAAGTTCAAAGACACTGCAGTTGTTTGATGAAGAAAACACACTTAACGAAGCCTATATTCATCAATCAAGCATCTGCTTCTGCCCAGTTGTGCGGTCAGAAGGAATCCCTGGCATGTGGAGTGTGGTTTTAAGGAGTGCTGGAAGCAGCCACCTCTTCAGTCTTGCTCAACAACACAATGCTGTCGACTCCCTGAATGATCTAACTTGACTCTATGGGATGGCTATGTGAAACCCATGGAGACATTGAGAGTCCGTGGCATTCTCTTTTAATTAATCAGGGCGAGGTGATATCAAACGTCCTGCATCACTCCCACATCAGGGTGGGGAAAATACTGGAGCTGGGGAATTTAACTGGTTGTTAGGAGAGAAATGTTTGTCTCTCTTGCTTATGATTGTTTTTCATTTTGATTTTTAATAAAGTGATAAGTGATGATAACCAAAAACACACATATCTGGGTCCTGCCCTCTCTCTTTAAATGGAGGGCTTTATTAGTCCAGATGCATGCTTTTAAAAAGCTTGGGAATCTACGGCGCAGTCTGTCAATTTCAACACCTGCGTTTCACTCCCTCATAAAAACCACCTTGTTTCACTCCCAAGGGTGACTTAAGGGCATGTTAGAGGCTGTCACATCCCTTCAGACTCCAACTGCAGGTTTCTCCGGCATGCTGACATCCCAAAAGTCATCTGTGTTTATCGAAGGATCACCGTCGTCATGGATTCTGAGGACTCTGCGATTACCTCATGATTTTACCATCGAGATGAATGGTGAAAAGGCCCAAAGTACACATCCGCTGATTATGTAACACTTTATCAAGCAGATTTCGATTTAACGAGATAAATGTTTGATTGTCTGAAAACAATTCCACATTGATCTCAAACTTGTCAATTTGCATTCAGTGTGCAGTAAAATTAGTTTCAAACAGCCATCAGAGTTGATTTCAGATCATTTCGAACGCCTGCTCCAAAGTCATATCAGCTGTACTGTAATTCTCCAAAATAGCTTCATTATAATTCTCAGCTGTAATAATTGTCACTTACTGACAGTGTAAAGTTTGTTGTATTTCTGTTACTGTGAACAAATCAAAACTGCATTTTTAATGACCTCTCACTGTATTTCACATCCTACATTAACACCCGTGTGACTCTCTGTAAGACTGAGGATGTATGTGCCTCCATTTCTCCTATATCAGCAGACTTATGTGCCCGAGATGTGCACTAAAACTTTAAATGAAAAACCTGTTGACACGTCCACGGGGACGAGAGGAGAGCTTGTGGGACTGCAGTTCTCTCTTCGGCTCAGCTGGCCCAATAGCTAACAGGCTGCCATGAGGTGTTTAATGGCTGCGTGAAGTTCCCACAGGGGAATGGCTGCAGGGAACATGGATGAATCTGGCCCCCTCACTCCCTCCTGCTCTACAAACACAGCTCCAGCCCAGTGATGGATGAAACAGGCTGGAGCCTACCTCAGCCTTATTTATGGGAGCAGAAAGCGCTCTCCCCGTCTGTCCGCACACGGCGCAGTGAATGCCATTACATGGTGGGGGGAAAGGAGGAAAAAAAAGACATCTGACATTGAAATGAACTACACGCTTGTAACAGTTCTTCTGGAGATAGGAAGTGATTGCAGTTTGTAATATGGACATTCCAGAGGTGGAAGCAAGGTAGACCACCAGAACTATCCTGAGCTAGTCTGCTGTTCCAATCATGTTCATCATCGTCCATTGGTTGCTGATCCAGAGCCCGGGTCTGTGCAATGGTTGGAAGCTTCCATGTAAAAAAGTCTGTCGGCAAAGGATGTGAACACCTCAACATTACACCCACATGTGGTTGTTGAACATCTCATTCTAAATCCATGGGCATGTATACCTCCACTCGTAAGGCCTGGTTGCACCAGACAGTGGGACAGAGAAATTCATCCTCATCTCTCATCGCAAAATATTTGGTCCTAGAAGTTTGGTGACATAGTGACTACTCACAGGGCTAGTGAACTACTGTAGCTGGCGAGCTAACTGCTAACACACTAGCCAGTTGGAAACATGACGTTTACTCTTGCTAGCTTGCTAACTGACAGTTAGCTCATTAGCTTACTCGCTAATGGAACAATAATTTCACACAATTCGTCCGTATTTGTACCATCGACTCACAGAGGTGGTTAAATAGAAGTGGATGGTGCAACACAGCTAACAAGCCATCATAGCTTCCTCCATTTTGGACTCCCTGGCTCTCCGTTCCCTCACAGGAGCACTGCCAAGATTGCTTGCTATTGGTCAAGGGTGCAAATTTGTTGTCAAAGTTGAACTTAAATTTGCTCAGATTTACATTGCTTCCGCGAGCAAATCCACTGATCCATTAAAATGAATTGATTTTGCTGCAACATTATGCAGAAGGTTTTCCACAAGATTTTGGATGCAGGGATTTTCTCCTATTGAGCCAAAAGTGCATTTGTGAGGTCAGGCACCAATGTTGGGCTTGCAGTTCGTGTTCCAGTTCATCCCAAAGGTGTGGGTTGGGGTTGAAGTCAGGGTTCTGTGGAGTTTAAACATTGTCAGGAAAGGGCCTTCCCCAAACTGTTGCCACAAAGTTTTAAGCACACTATTATCTAAAATATCTGTGTGCTGGTATTAAGATTTCCCTTGGAACTAAGGGACAAAAAACAGTCCAAGAGGTGTCCACATACTGTTGGCCAGTGCATGTATGGGTGGTGTGCTGGTCCTGGGTGGGCCATTGGTGCCTCAAACTGTGACCTGAGCAATTTCAGACCTGGAGTCTGGTCACAGAGCCTGATGGGGGTCTGGACTGTTGGCTGCAACAAGGCTTTATAAGAGGGTCTGCATTTTTGTGACTTTAAAGGACTTACACAACAGTGTGCACAAGTGGCTCTCCACTCCTGAAATTCCTTTCGCACAAAAACAAGTTCTGTTTTTAACATTGCAGGGTACACGATTACAAACGTTTACTTAATTAACTTAAAGTTAATGAGAAAAGTATGATTGGAATTGTAAGTTGTACTGCACTTGCTTATGTGTTTTTTCTTTTAGTTTCAGTTCAACACTTAGATAATGTTTCATCATCGTCCAGACTGAGACTGAGTCTGAACCAGACACAGAACACATCAATTACATCGCAGAGATTGGAGGGAAAACACAGTGTCTGCGCTGGGTGATTAATTGTTGACACAACAGCAATCAGGTTTTATTTATTGGATGTATTTCTGAATGTGTTTTGTTCTCGCCAAGTTGCTGCAAAATATGATCGATCATGTCATAAAAACCTCATCCCAATTGATGTAGCCATTTTTCAAGAAGGTGTTTGGCCTTGCTGTCTGGCAGTCATATTTCATTTGGCGTTGAGGAGTGTTATTCAAATTTGTTGGAAAAAAAGCTTGATTTCTGTAAGCAAAATAGTGCAGAGACATGCAAGTTTCCCTCCAAAGTCAATGATATGCTATGGGTTTTCCTTTAAAGTGCTGTTTTTTGACATTCTGTGATTGAGGCACCATACACAGTAGCCTGTGATGGTTTTGTAATGCATTTAATTATCTATATTCTTCTTGGTTGCTTGACCGCAAAAGGGCCCAGAGGCATCTGCTGGGTGAATCAACTCTGTCCCCGTCTATTCGTCTTCAGCGGAGGTCGAAAACATACTGTTTGCCCCGTGTTCCTTCCTGCTGGGTCAGATATGCTGACTAAGGGAGCTCAGCTCACTGTGATAACAACATGAAATGATCCAAGGCCTCTCCAAGCAACAGTGAAATTCAGGCATGTGAATTCAGCTGAACAAAACCGGGAAGGACAGAAAAGTGAAGAAAGAGATGGTCTCCCTCAGTATTTTGTTAAAGCAATAGTAGCACATCATTTTTGATGTTGTCAAAGGCTGTGAGTTATATATCATCATAAACAGCAAAAAGAAAGGGGGTGGGTTATTTTTGAGTCCTGTCCCAGGCGTCTACTGATCTCGGTGAGAATTTGGAGATGATGCAAACACTTAATGTTTTAAATGGAAAAGTTCTCTGCAGATAGACAGATGGTAGACAGTGAGTCATAAAAAGAGACACTTTCTCAGAACTATTTTATGAACAATTAGCCTTAGCTGTCACAAGTAATATTCCTGCCCACGCCCCAGTATCGGACTACTCTGCTCTCACACCACACATTTCCCTGAGAGGACAGTTTCTATGAGAAAAGCAAATACAGCATTTGATAGTCGTGCCCAGCTATCAATTATGCTGTTGTTTGTCGAGCAGAGTGAGGGCTGCCAAGCTCAAATTACAGTTTTCTTGAGAAAAAGATGAAGTTTCTAAGGAAAATATTACTTTATAGCAGCATAAGTGTTGACAGATCCTCCCAGAATCATCTGTTTCACTAAAAAAAAAACTAGATTCAGGGACATTATTTTTGACCACATAGAAACAACGTACTTTCAGGGGCCTTCTTAGGTCAAGACTGGGACACTGAATTAGGCATACAGTTCCAGAGGCTCTTTGACATCTGATAAGGGCTGGAGAGCTGAATTGATCCTGATCTTAAACTCCCATAAGCTGGGGAGATTGTGGAGATATCTGCCTTAGCCTCTCCTGGGTCGTGCACCCACGGCCACACGGATAGGAAGCAATTTCCTCTGCACTTGGAGCTGATTGCACTGAGCTGGTCCAAGGAGGTCAGAATAAAGCGGAAAAAAATGAAAAAGAAACTGACGCCTGATTAATCAGCAGCAGGCCTCAAAAATAAAACAGCTTCCCTGTGGGAAAAAATCTGAATTTACTGACTGACTGTGTTAACATGCACACTAATTTTCCACTATTATTTTGAATATGACAATATTCCGAATATGATATGGGTCATGTAAACAGTATATTCCGTTTGGATATTCTGAATTAGGCCTTTCCGATTAAGACATGTGGGATATGCCGATATTCAAGGAGCATTCTTTGCTCATACAGTGCATTCGGAATATGCGTCTTGATTGGGGGTTTTACCCCACAAGGCTGGGGTAGAGATACATGCACAAAAGAAAAGCCCACATTTCTGGTGAGAAACACACCTACTTTTAAACATTACGAAAGACTTGGATATCAACAGGTTTTTGGATATGCGCAAATATCGCAACGCCAACCTTTTCAAGAAGGTTGAACGACTGAAAGAAGGAGGCTGAGTTCACAGGGTCGACAAAGCTGCTTTTAAGCTTTTTTTAAATGTACTCACTGTTTATATCCATGTTTGTATCATAGGAATATTATCAAGTTCAGGGTGAAAGATGCAGCGCTTGTAATGCTACGCTAGTGCCCTAAAATAACCTCCTCAGCTGAGGAACTATGACATAAACATACAAACAAGCACAAAGGCACCGGCCTGTCTGTGGAAGTAGCCATAAACCCTTAGGGAAAAATCTCCAGTTTGTTGTTCTGGGGCGGAGAATACGCCACTGTTTACTTCTCAATCCTGCAAAGTCTGTTTTGCAATGCCAGTGAACTGAGCATGGTGTCTGTGGTTTTCCAAGATAGATACGATATCCTCCTCTAGGGAGGGTAGGGCCACTAGCTAAGGGGAGCAAGTAGGCTCAGCTGCTAAGCCAGTGTGCCCAGTGGTAATATAATACAGCAGAAATTAATCTAATTTACACAGGACAAAGATGCTGTTGTCATCGGCGAGCTCCTGTCCAGAGAGCTTTGTCATGATCAGAATCAGCTGTAATGCGCCCAAAAATTTATGAGTGGAAGGGAAGGGAGGGTATAGGGAGGGATGGATCATGAGTCATGGTCTGGTTGGCACCACCACATTAATACAATCAGCATCATTGTGGGTAGCAATGATGACATCAAGAAAATTGGTTTGATTCAGTCTGCGTATTTATTTCTGTAAGGATTCAAAATGCGAGGGGAGGTTTTGGTTAGAGACTGACTACTGCCTGTCATAAATCTGTTTCTCATGGGCTGCATAATCCCCGACTTGCCATGTCTACCACCCACACAAATACTTTGCTCCTGTTTAAAAATCATCCGCGGCAGATTTAATTGTTGCTGTGCGCTCTTAAAGGAGGCAAGTTTTAACGATCCCTCTACTCATTTTATTTTTTCAGAAATGCCTGCTGAATTGACTTGCCTTATTGAAAACATGCTTTAGCTCAAGTGCTTTGGGTGATCACCAGTTTTTATGCGAGTGCGTGTGTGTGTGTGTGTGTGTGTGTGTGTGTGTGCGCGAGTTTCCATGTGACTGTGTGTGCATGGGTGTGTTTTTGTGAGCTTATGCTACACAGGTTAAGCCTGTGTGCCAGCGTGCACACATGTACAATATGCAGCTAAAATTGAAAAGACAACCCTGTCCATTACTCAATAAATGCAGTCCGGTGTGCTCAAACACCATCTGGAGATGACATGGTTGTTGACAGGATATATTTTAGACATGATGAGAAGAAGCAATTACAGTACCTCGAAGCCATTTTGTGCTCCACCCTGGGAGGGAGTGCTGGGCTGGGCTAGTCAAGACCTGGGTCACTGTCTTTGGAAAATGACCAGTTGACAGTGAGGAGAGAAGTGACTCAGCAGCTCATTTCGTATGAATTTAAGCAAATTGATTAAATGTGTGGACGTCAAACAGCAAAATGGGAATTTGTTGTAACTTCTGAAACTTCTTGAACATGCTGTCGGTGGTTTTCTTCTGTCAGCCTTAATTTGAAAACATTTTATTCCATTTGTTTAAACCAGCTTGTTGCATGAGAGTTCATTTAATTTCCTTTTTTTTTTTTATTGAACCAATTATAAAGTCTCGAGGAAACCACGAAGCCTCGACTCATCGGGGACTCAACTCTTTCATCGAGCTGTGACGTTTATCCAAAAGTCAGTGGCTTATGGGAAATGTTGTTTGTGAAAGTCCGCTAAAAACTAGAGATCATCATTTTTGATAATTTTTCAAAAAACTAAAACAACGAAACGTACTTATATAGACACATGAAGCGAGCCACATGACATAATGTTGAGAAAGGCTCTGTTCCAAGTCTGGATTTTTAGTTATTAGTGGTTTAGTTTACAAAACGTCAAACGTATACAGACATTTTAATTGCTTTTGTGTGTGGAGGAACTGACCTTGCTTATGTCAGCTTTCCTTGAGTCGTCAGTTCCATTGACCTGAAGCTAATTACAGAATGACGGGTTGTGTAAACTCTTGATACTACACGTGTTAGATTGGCCTTTACATGCCCCCTCAGTCGCTCACAAAACAACATACACATACCACATAGTGTACAGCAGTTACACCACACACATTTCATCTTCATCTCTTTTAAGAGTCTGAAGAAGAAGTTTTGCAGTATTACTAAAAATATCCACAAGCAAAACATACAGCACTTTTTATATTCCAGATCTGAAATATCTCTCTTAAAACATGGAACTGAATTGATATTTTCATTGATGTTTCTGCAAGATACGAAGTCCATAAGGTGGTGATTAAGCAAGGAAATGCACTCTGCCTCCAGAACCTTGGGGCTTTCTGTGGTTGTTTAGAATTGTTTGTTGACAGCCCTGTTTCCTATCCTCTGCACCTCCTGTTGTCCTGAGCACATATGGTTGGCTCGCCTCTCTACATGCCTGGCCTCGGCTGAGAGACTGGGGCTTACATGGCTCAGTGGACGCCCCTGACCCGTATGGTGCTACTGTCCATCTCTGGAAAAGTGTCACCTACTTGTACATCTTTCTACTGGTGCAGAGATAGTCTATTTCGTCATATGCACTCTTAGATTCGCCCAGAACAGCGAATAACAACATGAATCACTTACTAAGATGCAGTCTGGATGCTGAAGTTAACATAGGAGGACATCTTTGGTCTCGCCTCTGTCCTGACCCCAGCTTCTCCCTTCCCTGCTGAGAATTACACTCTCAGCTTGCAGGAAACATTATCCAACTTCCAAAGCCTGCATCGTTGGAGGAACACAAAATTAGTTGAACTTGTGCTTTCCGCGTTCCTCATTCCTTAAGGCCGCCAGACATCTCTTCTGGTTTCCATTTGTTATAAGCTATTAGTGCTCATGACCTGATAAGGGAGTGGTTGGAGGAGCGCAAACATCCGTCTCCGAATACATCCGTCATCGTCCATATGTGTTTGACTTGAGCAATAATATCCGCTCCTGGAAAAGTCTGACTGGAAGGCCCGGAGGTGAAACTACTGGGGTGTAGAAGCATTTTGACTTTTATGTAATCCTTGACGAAGGCCTGAATGTTATGCGTTGGGTAAATATATTCCATCTTAATAAACGTCTTGGATGGCCTGCAACATTGTTAAGCAATTCAATGGCAAAGGCAGCTGACCAGAATGTGAGAGAAAGTGCTTCACATGCTATGAATGTCACCTCAAGTCAGTTTCCACTGGTGCTTTTTGCAGTCAACAGAAGAGACTTGCTTGCTTTTATAAGACGGATACCACTGGCAGAAACACACATTAGTCAAGCATCTCTTTATTTGCAGATGATAAACAACTGATTTTATTTGACTGTCTCTTCTGCATTTGGCCGAACATCAGTTAAGTCTGTGTTGACAGTGCCTGAGCCACTCAAGTTGCTGCCTTCTAGACAACTTTCTGGCCATGCGCTAAACAATAAGCGCGCACTGCACAAAGCTGAAATTAGATATTTTACTGTTCCATTATGTGAGTTCAAAGGACGAAACAGAAACATGGGTTTGTGAGAAGCATCTCACCATTTATCCCACGTAGGTCCTTTTCTTCAGCCAGCAGAGTAAAAATGAAGACGTGGCGAAATGGAGACAAGTTGATTCTCACTGCACTGAGAGCAGCATGGAGCTTTGTTGGGAAACAGTGATTATTTTGAGAACTTGTCATTTGAATGATAAGGTTATCAAGGAGTGTGTACAGAGAACTGACTGAAGGTCTGTTCAACTGCAGCATAACAGCATAATTCTTTTCCTAAAGTGCAATCCTATCATTTCTTCTCCCATATTTGGACAAAGGAAGCCAGTTATAATTTATTGTGGTCAGTATGTCACTTCTATAAATATTCCTTATAGAGGCCATGAGTCAACCAGGAACTGTTTGTGAACTCTTGGCGTTGTGTGTACCTAATCGAGTCCGGTTTCTTACACTTGTAACAGAGTGTGGATCCTCTGGGACCTCTGCACCTGGTATTCAAAACGTCATTGATGACACTTACACTGGGGCCTGAACGAAGTGTCGTAGACTTGCTACATTTGTTGGGAATAGATCATCCCTGCCTTCTCATGCACCTCAGTATTCCCCAGGTCTGTAGGGGTCACATGCAGGCCGCCGTGTGTGTACACAGTAACACGGGGCAGATGCTTTGTCAGCATCAATATATTTAGGTACTGTTCATGTACTGCTCTTAAGTATGTGTTCTTGACTTTCTTGGGAAACTTGTTCCATTCTAGTTGCCTGAGTAAAAGCATGGCATGTCTGTTCTCTCTTGGAAAACAGGACTTGAAAATGACATAATGACTGCACATTATGGATGATGTAGTGAAATTTAATATCTACTGTTCTCCATTGGCATGACAAAAGACAAGCTCTCAGCCACAGTTGCCACAGTGATCTTCTGTTTTGTGTTTACACTAAGTTTATTTGGCCCTCTAAGGGAGCTCTTGTCCCGGTAATTAAAAATTACATTTGCAGATAAAACTTAGCATAAACACCTCATTTAGCTGGGTACATTCTCCGTGCCTGGATTGCATAACTCCTATTTGACTGCAAGTCCAAAGCTTCAGTGAGCACTGGTAGTACTTTTGGCAAGTGCGCTCCAGATATGACAAGCATCCGCAGAGCTCTCAAATAAAGCAAAGAGGGATGCGCTTTGAACTCTCAAACTCGCAGTGTTTCAAGCCTGAAGCCTTGAGGGAGGAGAGGCGGAGAGGAGAGGGGTGATGTTGAATGATGACTATGGCTCATAGCACCCTCTTAAAGAAAGAAATGTTGGTGTGGTGACCGAGCAAGAGTGAAGATTCCTCTTCTTCTTCTTCTGAAAAGCTGTGCACTTTATTTTAACCCCCAATATTCAGCATTTATAAGAAATTTATAAGCATTTAATAAAATATAATAAACTACACTTTAACGTAGTTATAAGCAGATATAAGGACATTTTAAGTGTTTATTAATGTTTTTGCCAACAATTATAACTTCTCGTATTTTATATTATTTCAACTGTCATTCATTATGTGTTTATACACCAGCCTCCACTTATGGGTGCCCTCAGGAATTTTTGACAAATACATTAATAAACGCTTACAACTACATAATAGTGTGTTATAAACCATTTATTAAATGTTTATATACTGCTTATAAATGCCACAGTAAAGTCTTACCGGCAACACGTTCAAATAAGAATAATAAGTAATAAATGAATAAATAAATAAGCCAGCTCTTTCAAATATATCTGCCTTTACTTTATTCATGTACTGTACAGTATTTCATTTCCAAAGTCTCTATCATACTATATGACAATAATGGCTATCATTTACTACAAAAGGTTGCATAAATAATTTAAATGTGGAAATAAAAAATAAATATGCAGTTCATTCTTTATAACAGTCCTTCTTTGTGTCTGTAGGAAACAGCTCCCCCCCCCAGTCCCTCCCTCCCCCCCGCTTCTCTTTACCACCCCGTCAAGTGAGGGCACCACTGCAGAAGACCACACAGGTATGATATGTACAATCACGTTATGCATCACAGCTCTCAGCTTACGCGACAAACCCCTTCCAGTTGCTATTTCAAACATACAGTTGGAAAAAGAAGCAAACATTGTCAGTACAGTTTAGACAACCAAATTCAGGAAGCAATATGAGCGGAAAAACAGCAGCGCGCTGACAATATGCAGAAACATTGTGAATATTCTTCATGAAGTACAGTCCCATCTGAGGCATTGCTGAGGAAGGAGGTTGCGTTGTCTGCAGTGACAGACTGGATATCGCCACTTCCTCTTCCTGGCGGATTTTTATCAGTCAATACAATGATAAAAACTGAATTTTTGTTTTCATTATGTTATTTTTATTCCTATCTTTCCTGTTTGAGCTATTTACAGAATGGGAGCAGGGAGGAGTGGCGCAGCAGACAGAATCCAACACAAACGGATGGATTTTGGCTGTGGATGGTTGATCGCTGCTCTATTTGGCCCGTTACAAAAGAATTCCGGTGTGGGCGTGCTGGAGAACGCTCTGCCCCTAGGTAACAACACAACCACGCACAATTTTCTGATGCCTCCTACACACATGTGCACATTTTTGTGTGTGATTCCAGCAAACAGGAACTGGCTATGTCTAGAGGAAATGGCTTTTTATGACTCAAAGGACACAGGAATGGGCTCATTTAGTAATTAAGAGGAGTCACAGGAATACCCAGTGCCCCTGTTGTGTCAGTGCTGACAAAACTGTTTTCTCCCCCCATTTCTCTTTCTCCGTCTCTCCTGACACTGTATCTAGTCGTGGGAAAGGCGCTACTGTAACTGACAGGCCTGGTTGGGGCTGCTGCAGCGTGGAGAGTGCTGTAGGGCTGTCCTGATAAGTGAGGCCTTTAGTGGGCTGTCAGAGAGCTGCCTGAACCGCCGTACTAGCCAGGGCCTCTCAAAACCTGTCGACATCCCACCATCAGAGCCCCCAGAGCTGCCACCATCTCCTCCACACACGGCCAAGAGGAGATGGATTACAACCACTTTGGAGCGAAGATGCACCTTTTCAGCTTTAAACAGGGCTGTGGTGCAGTGTAGCTCTGCATCCGCTGGATGTTTGTACAGATGGGCTTGAAGCCTCGGGGAGGACTTCTCATTATGCTTAAATGAAATCTGTTTGAGTGGAGGATGGACCCAAGCCCAGGGAGGTTTTGAGCTGTTGGGGTGATCAGATACTTGTTTCATATTATCCAACATGGTGCTACATCTCGTGACCAGTCACAGTTGTGGCAAGCCCTGGCACTGACTCATTTTGTCATGCAAACAAGCAAAGTTCACAAATATGCCGACACATGGCTGAAAAATAAAGACTGATGACTTAAAACCAGCCCAGCAATTAGCTTATGAATTTGCTCTCTTTGAAATTTCTTTTGCATCTCCTCCCTATTTGAAGGAGATATGTTGGTTGGTGTGTGGTGTAACATGTGCGTGTGTATGTGTGTGCTTTGGTGTCTGTCCTTGGATGCTGAAGAGGAGCATCAGTACGAGTTGCCCATCAATGGCGTGGTGTTCTTGCTCCGGTCTTGTGACAAACGACTGTGCTTCTTGTTGCGTTGCCTCTTCGGGACCTCCTTGGCCACTGATTGGTTATGGTGGGGTCTGAAGCGCTTGCACTTGCAGGAGGTGATCAAGCGGATTTTGTAAGTCCGAGTGCTGCCGTTAGGACACTGCAACTGGACCCTCCTTGTCCGGGAGTGGGCCGGGATGCAGCGGTAGTCCGAGGCGTTACTCCTCCACCACTTGCCGCGAGCGATGGAGTTCGGCATGAGATGTGCGGGCATGCACTGGCCCGAGCACACCAGCTCCTTGACAGGCTTGGCACTGCGGCAGGATCCGTCGGTGATGTAACGGGTGGAACGCAGCTCCCTACAGCTCAGCTCCGAGGCACCTGGGTTGAAGAGCAGGATATCACAGTTACACTCGTGGCTTCAGCCCAAAACAAACACTTTGAAGTGCCGCACACTGGAATGGACATTCTGCAGGTTAACGGCTTCAGTTCTGCAGCTGTGTCTAATTCCAGCATGTGCTCATTTCTCGGATTCTGTTTATGTCAACATGAACTCACCTATTGTGTTATTTGGGTAGAAAACAAACAACACAAGCCAGATAAAAACTGAGTAGGCAGCAGCATTTCATTTTGATCCTGACATATTATGAAACACAAAAGTGCAGCCGAAAAATGCACTTTTATAAATTCAACTTATTACAACAATTTGTACATTTAAGTTAAGATTTAAGCCATTTAGATCAGATCAGAGTTTCTGAATTTGATTCATGGTCTGATCATTAGCTGACGACCGGGCTTGACAAAGAAATCCAGCTGGCAGCAATCGGCTGATAGCAAATCCAGACCAGAGGGCCATTAAACAGCTCAATCAAATCTAATGGAGGTTTGGGCTGGAAGAAAAAGCTGGCATACAGTGTTGGCCCTCAGGAAATGTATGTGGTGATGGAGGAGTAAATAGCTGTCTGGTTATTTTAAGGCAGCAACTATACAATTTTGAACAAACTGGACATCTGCCAGACTGATTTGAGACAATGCACTCAGCCTGTAATCCTATGTTTCAGCCGCAGCTTTTTAACAGCCGCATGCATGAGTTATTGTCCTATGTTTTTTACAAGCAGAGTGTAAAAAAAAGGGGCAAGGGAACTGTCGGTTAAGAAATGATACACTCAGAGAGGGATCTGTTTTCCTCTGTGGCTTTCTTCGCAAAAAGGGCTGAACAAAGGATTTATGTGAGGTGACTTCCTTTTTTTTCTCCCCATGAGAACCTGATCTAGTGTTATTCTGTGGCCGCCGCTGAAGGGACCACAGTAGTATACAATGCCTACAGCACGCACAGGGCAGCGGTTTGCACCAATTACCGCCGTATCCCAAAAAGTCAGGTTGTCTTGTTCAGTGAGCGTTGGTGTTTGTTTTAATCCAGTCTCACTCTGTCTGTTCCCTTACATTTCCTGTTCTCTCCACTGTCATCCTGAAAAAATCATTACTAATGATGGTGGCCCGAAAAAAAAAAAAAAAGGATCACACACTAGACTACTGTACAGTTGCGTGAGCTGTTCTTCTCCCCTGGCGGTGAGAGACAAGTCTTGGGAGAAGACTGGAGGGAGGCCAGGCAGTGGTCAAAGCCTCTGCTGTGACCCCACAGGGGCCCTGAGAAGCCATCCCAGGACGAAAGCTGAGAGATGGATGAAGAAAATAATCCAGATTTCTGTCTCCCTGTGTGAAACTCAACACGTGCTGATATCCATGTGAAAACAAGGGGATGTGTTTTTCCACCCCTTTTTTGGAGACTAATAAAGAATAAAATGAATATAAAGCATGGTCTTTGCTTAATGTGTGGATTTGTTGCTCCTTAGGTGGTAATATCCTCAACAGACGAAAATCAGTCGCACTAACAGATCTTGACTCACTAATTTCCTTCCGTCAGCTGTTGTTCTTCTAATCTAATCAATCATCTTCTTCTCTGATCCCCGATTTGAGTGGCCATGATTAAATGAAGGCTAAACTGTGAGAATATTGCACCACCCATCTTGAATCCATGAGAGCAAGCGTGAGATTGTTCTACATGCGCTGCTCAATCAGAACATACAACCTTTACTGGCCACAGGTGGGAATCATTCTCAAAGGCAGTGTTGCATTTAAAAAGCAATTTCCAAAACCCCCAAAAGACATCCCCTGAAGAACAAATTGTGGGGTTTTTCTATTTGGGAGACATGTTGTTGCAATCAAATAGTTAAGACGTAAGTAGAGCTTGACTAATAGTATAAAGAGAGAAGGAAATAACCTGGAAGACAACGTGAAAAAAGCCCTGATGTCTCTCTGAATGCTCCACTTTAAATTGTGTAGGGGAAGAAACCACAAGAATGTGTGTCTGCTCCGCTCTCACCACCCTCAACTTTGGCAATAGATAAAGCAAGAAAACACCCTTCCCACACAGTAGAGCTGCTCTTAATCAGCGAATCAGGGTGAAAATGAAGTCAAATGAAAAGGCAGGTTGTCATCGGGCGTTCTGAAGTCAGATCCACTGGATTCACCTATGCAGTGATTCTATCACAAGATTCAATTTTTAAAAAACGTCTAAAAGGTGGATCAAGACTAATTCAAACATGTACTCCTTTAGAACAAAACCAAAGCAACAAAATGTAATAACTTTTCTTTTAAACATTTGTGCTGTCAACAGGACAGTATGAGCGCGCCACCACCGGATTCCTACAAATACTGAAATCAATTTATTTTATCTGAAAAAGAAAATTTTATTTCTTGTAAAAAATAAATAAAGATCATAAAAGTGTAACGTTATTCTGTCTACACCTGTATAAACTGCAGCTGGGGTTACTGATATTTAAATTATATGTTCTCATACTCTCGCGCACTTGTTCACACATACACGCGGTCGCTTGCAATGAGGTTTCACTGATATACGGCGTGACCTGACATCTTATCTAAACGCACAATTTTGCATGTATTATATATACATATATTTACATATATTTCTATTAGTTTCCTCACTTTTACGCATCAGGCCTCAAATAAAATTACGGATCTTTCAGGGTGACCTGATAATAATTTAAATATTGCACAGAATTAATTTAGTCCGCTTCTTTCCATTTTATTTCTTTCTAAACACCTCAAACGTGTCACCTGTACATTTTTTGCATTTTATCATTTAATCAACGTAAAGGAATACTTACTGTAGGAGACTGTGTTTGCTGTTCTTCCACCGTTTTTCGCCCTGTTATTCATAGTGTTGTTGTTATTGCTGCCGTTGGACGCCGGTATTATTGCCTCCTGTGGTGTCCGAGTATTATCTCTGTACTCCGGTAAAATCTCCGTAGCATCATTTTTTAGTACCTTCCATCCCTTCACGGCGGTGCAGCATCCCTGGAGCAGCAGGAGCGCCGAGCTGGAGACGAGGAGGGCCAGAGACACCTGCATGCTTGTCGGTCGGCGGCAGAAATAAAGCAAAGCGCACAAGGAGAAGAAAAAAAAAACACACACACGAGAGATGCCCGCTTGGACAAGTTGGTCAGTTTCACCCTCAATGCAAGCGGCGCACACGGTATTTAAGCCTACGCAAGTTTCCGTCAAGGCTGACAATTAAGCGCTTACACAAAGTGGGAGGGGTTGAACCTGGGAGAGAGATTCATTGAGAAACTAGGAGGGGAGAGGTTTGGATGTGTGCGTGAGGAGTGGAGAGGGGAAGAAAATAGAGGAGAGGGAAAAAGAGAGGAGAGAGGAGAAGAGGAGACTGGGAAAGTGAGGAGAGGAAGATAGATGAGGGGGAAACGAGAGGAGAGGAAATGAAGAGAGAGGGGGGAGAGGAAAAGAGAGGAGAGGAAGCTAGATGAGAGGGGAAAAATAGAGAAGGGGAAAAGAGGAGAGAGAAGGGGGGAAGAGAGGAAAAGTGAGGAGAGGAAGAAAGATGAAAGGGGAAGAAAGTGAGAGGTGAGGAAAGGAGAAGAAAATAAATTAGAGGGGGAAAGAGTGGAGAGGAAAGGAAATGACAATAGAGGTGGAAGGGAGGAAAGGTTGAGAGGACAGGAGAGGATAAGAGAAAATAGAGGAAATTAGAAGAGTGAGGTGAGAGGGGAGGAAATGGGAGAGACCAGAGGAGAAGACAGAGGGAAAGGGAGGTGAAAGGAGAGGAAATTACAGGAGTGGAGAGTAGCCCAGAATAAAGGCGAGGGAAAGTGAGAAGAGAGCAGAGGAAAAGAGGAGAGGAGGAAAAAATCAGAGGAAAGGAGAGGAAATGGAAGAGAGGAGGTGAGACGAGAGGAAATGAGAGATGTGAAGAAAATAGAGGAGAGGAGAGGAGCACACTTATGTTGGAGTGTGTTGAGCGAGGCAGCGGATCTGCACATCTCACTGCGCTGTTGTTGTTGGAATTAAGTGTACAAATGCATCCCCCCCTTATAATGATTTCCGCAGTATTACGTGTCTCAAAAGCATTTAGGCGTTTTTGAGGTGGTTTATTTTAGACTGCGTCTCAAGGCGCAGCACGCACAAATGAAGTTGTTCCACTACTGCAACATGCGCCTCACACTCCTCCTATAAGAGGCTTTCCCCTGCCTGTTTGATACAAAGCTGTACACAAGTTAATCATTCATTTCTCACATTAATTATCCATTATTATAGCTCTCAGTAGAGACATTCAAACCAATGAGATGTTCAATTTAAAAGATCCCAGCAGGGCCTCAATCTTTTCTTGCAATTTTGAGAAACCCACTGACCTTCTTCAGCTCCTTCCTCCTGCAACAAGATACACTTCAGCACCATGTGTTGTGTACATGATTTGAATATATCTAATGTTTTACATGGGAATCCAATATTCTATATCCTTGTATCTGGTTTGAATAAAATAATTCGGACTGAGGACTGCATGTACACTCCTCCAAGTTCTTGGCATCCCTCATATCCCGGTGATTTGATGAGTGCTGACAGATGGAGGCTCTTTCATTCAAACACTGCCCTCTTGAGGGAGAATAAACAAGTCTTGAGAAGGGGAAAAGATAGGATTAGGGTTCATTAGCATCACACTGGTCTTTTTGAATGTCCAGCTCTTTTGGTGGGCTCGGGCATGCAGAGGCAAGTCAGAAGAATAGGTTGAAAAATAAAAAGATAAAGCCAGAGATATGAAGGGGAATATCCCTTATACTTCGGTCAATCTCACTGCTTTGACACATATTGTACCCATTCATTTTGGGCACAGAGATGCTTCCATAATCACACATGCACTCCTCATGGTCCATCTACTTTTATGCAAGCCTTAAATCAGGGTTTGTAGAGCTGTGGCCAACTGGTCGTCCATTGCAATTCAAAATGGTGGACATGAACGGGGATAACACTCAATTAAAATAATGATATTGTAAGATGAGGCTTAAATAACGTCGGTCAGTCAACAACATCATTCTTTTCTTCCAGTGACAACAGAGCCTTTAATCATATGTGAAAGTCTCATCAAGTCCAACAACATTTTGGAATGTCAAGTTCAATTACCTTTTTGAAGTCCTACCACAATAATAATTTGCATTCACTATGTATAAATGTCTTTTTTGTGTAAATGTAGATGCATGTATTTATCAACCAAAAAAAAAAAGTAGTTCTGTTATCCTACAGCTACAGTTACCTGCAGCCAAGTTTGTGATGTTGTCAGGTACAGAATTAAAAAAAAACATTTTTCTGGGACATACTTATATATGTGCTATAATATTAAATCTATACTATTAATTGATTTGTTTTTGGCCACTTTGGGGCAGCTAAAACACTGACATATTAGCACCCTATAAAGTTGTTACGGCTAACATGTTAGCAAACAGTTGCCTATTTACACATGCAACATTAGCATTCATTTGGAGTCATGTTTTTGACCACGATGAATGTAAGTCAAATCTTCACTCTCTTTTTAGCTCTGGTTTGGTCTCTGAGGGAAATATCTGGCTCTTTAGCTGCTAAATGTTCCACTATGTTCTATGTTTACTACTACCTAGTGAACACAGTGGATAACAATTAGCTAAAAGAAGCTAAGGCTACATCCACACTACTACGTTTTTGTTTTAAAACGAAAACGATCTCCATACACACAAGCATTTTAACACCGTTTCACAAATAATCTCTGTCCATACTACACGCCTGGAAACTCATATCATGTGACCATTCACGTGCGCTGGGCATGCACGTGACAGTGTAAACAGGAAGCAGATTGTCTGCTCAGCTGCTTAGCAGAAAATACTATGGAGGAAGAACAGCAATGGAGAAAAGTAAGAGCAGAGATTTCTCTGCTTGGACCGACGACCAGGTGGAACTGTTACTGAAAGTAAGTGTTGTAATTCGTTATTAATGTTGGCTGGGGACTGGAGGAAGTTTAGAGGGGAGGCTCCAAAATAAGTAAGTGACTGTGAAGTACAAGAAGGAAGTTTTTGTGACAATATAAACTGGAATCATGACGGACGAGATCTTTCAGCAAGACGTTAACGTGTGAATTTGGTCATTACGCCGCCTTTGCTTATTTACACCGAACCACAGCAAAAGAGGCGTGATGTGTAACACAACAGCGTTGGCGTCTAGTGTGATGTATAACATGCGCGTCGTCGATCTCGTCCTCTGCTTGGAGGGTAAGGACCTCAAGGACCTTGTTGTCTCCCCAATTCGCAGACATTTTTGGTTGCTGTAGGTTAGCTTCTTTGAGTTAGCTGCTAACTGCTTCTAGCTGCTTTTTAAATCCCCTGGTGGTGGGTCGCACACAAAATACGTCACCAAAACGTCACACCCCTGTCCCGTCCTGCCTGCTCCCCAATGTTACATAGAAGTTGATTCTCTTGATGCTCTGTTACTACCTCTGCTGCCGGCTTAACAGCAGAACAACAATGCCCCCCCCATTCTGTGTTCGTACGGTGAGGCGGAATAACGGTGCAACATTCCCACCTTGAACAGGCCGTATAAAAGGGGCTAGAGATAGTGCAGCTTTAAGTATCTTAAACTTTAAGCATTAATGGGTAACAACACTATATTTGAGTTTATTATGTGTGTCCAGGAAATTCTTGTCCACACTGAGAAGCTAGTCCACCGGTGTCTGAATCTCAGAAAGGGTTGTTCACGTTCACAAGTATTGATGGGGCTGTTGTAACACTTACGAACTCTCAAGTTGAACATGATTCTCATTTCATAAGCCAAGA